>JBAJFG010000089.1:0-600000 GCA_037903475.1 Ancylostoma caninum | reverse complement strand
GGCTAGTATGGCGAGAAGACTCGAAGGTCGATGTTGGCGAGGCGGCCAGACTCGTAGAGTATACGCAACTCATAAGGAGAATTTCGTACTTGAGCTCAGCTAATGATTAGTTTTGCTTTTTTGCTGATTTCCAAGCATTTCACTTTTGTGAAGCTTTTGCACATACCTCAAGTGGCTGCCCCACCCCACCTTCTAGCGTCCCGAAGGGGCGCTAGTAGAGTACATATGTGCTGAAAATTAAAGAATTTATCCACCGATTCCCTAGAAAATTAATTTTTATGTTCAAAATTACCCACTGTGCAGTGGTTAAGAAGAACTTTCAAGAAGAAGAAGAAGGAGTTACTCGGAACTTTGGAAGGAAGTGTGGTGGTAGAACCAGCAGCTACCACGTCTCGTGGCTTAGGTCACTTCTATCAACTACTACATCCGCATTCTAACCAAATGGAGGAAAACCATATCTTCCTCTTCCGCTTCCGTTATTAAAATGCCTACTCTGTCACAGAGCAGTGGCCAATATGTAAAGCATACGATTGATGGAACGGCATGCAAAGAGTTCGCTGAATGCCACAAAATTTGCTTCCAGAAAAGACAAGGGTCACAGGCGGAGTTGGGGAAAATTTATTATAAGTTCTCCCTTTGCTGGCTTATTCTCTGCCATCAAAGATGCTTTTTTCAGCTGAGCCTTATTCAAAAGCAGCGCTCGATCCAAGCTATTTTTGATTACAAAATCCTCTTGGAAACTTGCGGAGTAGCTGAAGGGGTCCAAAAGCAAATGTAGCAAGGAAGCGAATTTATGTGAAGGATTTCAGGATCTCGTCTATGGTGTTGACCAACTTTGGACAGGGCTATGCATTTGAAAAAAAAAAAACTTCCAAGCCTTTTTATTTTTATTCAATTTATTTAAATTTTATTTAATCCTTAAATTCGTTACAGGGAAAAAATGACCTTTAGACGTTGACGCGTGGATCCGTAACGCTAAAAACATCCAAATTTAATTAATCCGTGAATTACATAAATTTCAATTTTTGTTAGGATAACCCAAACAGTCTCAGCCCTGATTTTCAACACAGTTTTGAATATTTTCTTGAATCACCCCTGTTTTTTTTATGGAGCGCTGCATGAAAACTGGAACAGAACGAAATAAATTAATGAATTAAAATGAGTAAATAACCAAACAAACAGATAAACAATAAGCGAAGAGCTACTGAGGAATACCAGCAGCTGATCGATCACGTATGGCATCCATCGCGCTGAGCTTCGCAGTGAATTGTTGTGGCATAGCTGCGTGAATCAAAAGAACACATCAACAAGATTGTTTACTTATTTGTTCGGAAATCCCCAAATTGTTTACGCACCCGACCGATTGGGACCCCGCATAATAAGTTAAAGGGAGCCATCGGATTAATTCACTTTTTATACAGGACTTGCACAGGATTAACGAACTTTAAGATGTCGTGCTGGTGGTTCTTGTATTCAGGAGTTGCTGTCAGTTGTTAACAGAAAGGACGTCTTTTCTGCGTTGATCCAGGGATCATATCGAAGGACACCGCTGTTGATTTTGTTCATAATAGGATGGATTGCTTGAATTTTGACGCCACAATGCGCCATATGTACTATACTGCTCCTGATTTATGCAAGAATCGCACCCGGTTCACGCCAGTATTTCATAAAATGTTGCTCGTCCATACACAACTTTCTCAGAATTGAAAAAAAACCAAAATTTGCTTGAAAACTCAGATTGTGCATGTTAAGACAAGCCTGCTCACTCTCCCTCCCCTCGTTTGCCCTTTCACTTTTATATTCTGTACTAATTTAATCTTGCCTCTGTTCCGTATACATTGTTGTACCGATATTTGACAAATAAACAAATAAACAAGACAATCAAATTGTCTATAATTTCTTTAATGTCAAGTTTTCTGCACTGCAGAAAATGCCACTGAAAATTTTGTTTTTTCAAGCATTTCGACTCGATTCAAGTAATCATTCGATTTGGCGAGATATGAAGGATCTATCTGGTAAAGTTCTGTGATTTATATGCATAGTTGAGACGATTAACCAGCAGAGCTGCGAAAAATGTGGACAGGATGGATGATCATACTAGTAGTCGTTACCTGGCTCTGAAATACCAACTAAGCGCAGTAGAACCATTAATTCTTAACGAAATATTGCCAAAAAATACGCGCATCCCTGTACAGCAGCATGGAACTCCGTGTTTGGTTTAGGGATCTTCAGGAAAAGAAAGGGAGAAGATCAAAAAACAAACAAACAAATAAAAAGAAGAAGAACAGGGACCATCCGCAATAGAAAAATGAATTTTCAAAAGCGCCGATGACGCAGTGGTTAAAAAGAACCTGAAAGAAAGTCAGACATTTCATTCTGTAAAGATCCAGGAGAAAAGGAAAATAATGGACGTGAAGTCCTTACTGCTAAAATACACCCGCCCCCTCACCCCACCCTCTCCCACCTTCTTCTTACTATGGCAGGCGAAAACATCTATGGTCCTATAAATGTGTAGCCGGCGAAATTGATGTGTTGCGATTTTCTATACCAACGCGCCACGATTAAAACCCCATCTGGCTTCAAATATGAAAGAATATTGCTTCAATTGAGGGGTTGTAGTTCACATGTGCGAATGCAAGTGGTAAAATTGCGCTAGGAATTGAAATAACATTCGAATTTTATTCAGAAACCAACTACACCATAGCCATACGGCAAAGAAGATACCAAAATAGTAGACATTTCCTGTGTGAAATACGTTGCAAGATTTTCCCACGAAACCCAGGAATCATGAGATTGGTAAGGCGTCTGGAACGAGTTCCGATGCAGGCTCTGTTTAATTGAATTTAGCCGCTCACAAGGCTCTCTAGCACTGGGAGTCATGGATGGAAAATGGATGTTTGTTCTTCTTCTGTTTTGTTCTCTGAATACCGAAATTCAATTAACGTCTCCGCAGAGTTCGCTGGGACCACAGATCCGGATGATATGGGCATCCATGGAAAAGAGGCTCGTGCTAAATCGTGGATCCGTGACCAAATGACGGATAGGTGACAGAAAAAACATTTATATATGCAGGGAATGATTAGCCAAAAAGAGAAAGATGCAAAATCCTTTCGAAAAATTTCCAAATTCAACCTTTCTCACACCCTTACATCTCTTGGTGAGAGGAAAAAGGCAATATACCTCTCCTTCTTTCTCACATTTCAGCATTATAGAATGGCTTCTTGCAGAACTTTTAGATTGAGGCTGCAGCACCCTTGGAAAATGAGTAAAAGAAAGGGTGAGAATTTCATTAAAAGTTGTCCTTTCCTTTGATGAGGTGAGAAGAAAAAGGTGGCAAAAATGAAGTAAATTGGATAGTTTCCTGAAAACCAGAGCTTGAGAGATTGAGAGCGTTCAAACGAAAATTGGAAGAACAAAAGGGTATGTCAGTTATCTGCAAGTAAAAATTGATGTGTCGCTGAAGGAGCAGAAGAAAAGAGTTGGTTTCGAGGAAGGCACTGAGTCATTTGTCTGAAGACCTAACCCTTATCGTAAATTCAAATTACTCTGATAACCGTGCAGCACGAACGCAGCCCGAACGGCGTAATGGTTCACTTAGAAACCCTAGCAGCAACGGTTGCCAGTTGCTGCCATTCTCCCGTTGATTGCTGCCGTCCATCAGCAATTGCTGCTAAAGGGCCGACAGATTGAGCAGCAGTCGAGGGGGGGATGGCAGCAACTGGCAACTGTTGCTGCTAGGGTTTCTACCCGAACCATTACGCCGTTTGGTCTGCGTTCGTCCTGCACAGTTATCAGAGTGTGCAAAAAGATTACCCATCCTAAAATAGCCACTGATGAGAGCACAGACACCAAGTTAGGGGCGTGGCTTTGGCCTACATGATGTCGTGATTGGTTGATTGGGCCCACGGCAGCGTAGGCTGGCGGGCGGTCGTTCCCGGATGTAAAAAGCACTAGGAATGAAGCGAGTGAAGCCCATTCCGGCAGAAAAATCCATTTCTACGGGGAATCCTTGGTAATACAAGGAGGCTTTTCACTCTTACACTCTTGGTTCATACATCTTTGCCAAGTTGCTGAAAAGGCATGGCATTCACTCCACTGTGGATTGTATACTGTTATAATTGCGCATCAAAATAAACAAATGAATATACTTGTAGTGGATTTGTGAGGATGTTCTAGGAGACATGCAAGCTCGTCAAAAAAAAAACGATCAGAACTCCGGATCGCTCCGCTCATCAGGCTCTCTCACACTTCAAATCAGGATAACGAAGAAATTTCAATGCTTTTCCATGTCTTCTTTGGAAAATTCTCGAACCCTATGAGGAATAAGGGCACGATGCTGATCTTCCATGAAATTATAGTCAAACTGCAAAACAGTTGGGCCTTGGCAAACAATGCAAGGAAATAAAATCCCGCAGAAAACGCCGGAGCATAGATCATTTGAGAGCTCCATTTCCATTCTTCCTGGAGGGTGATATGATTTCCGTACCAGAGCAATTGCTGATTCATTCCTGAATTAAGTGCTACACGGAAATAAGCATATTATGACTACATAAGTCATTTAATTCCCTCAATCGCTCCTCACCTGCCTTCGTAGCAGATTATGTGAATAATTGAATAACTCACCTACTGAAACTGAAGCTTTTAAATTCAAAGTCAAGTTGAGAGTCAAGAGTTAAACTCAGGCCTTCTCACTCGCATCCCTGCAGAGACCTTGCAGCTCTGCGGCCCTATAACTTGCAATATAACGGTTGTTTTTTATTGTTGTTTTACATTATTGCGTGAGACGGCGATAGATTTCGCGGCAATTTTTGAAGAGATATGGCCACAACATTAGGATAACTGTGCGAATTTTTCCCGTAAAAACGACAATGAATGTGGCTTTAACATGGAAACGCAAAGGAACATCACACATTCAGAAGCCTCATAAGAGCTTATGAGAGCGACGTCATACAGATGTCGAAACGTCAGCGATTTGCAAACGAAGTAAATGACACTGCTCGCAACCAGCAAACAAAAGGAATGGTAGCTCTTGGAAGTCTCACAGGGTGAAGTTGTATGCGACAGAATCCTTAATAATTCTTACAACAGCGTTCTTGGGGCTAGAACTAGACCGAAAATGTGGTTTTCTCGACGTCCCGGGTCTATTACAAGATCTTTTCATTGTTAGAGTTGACACATATGAGAAGGAACAAAGAAAAGTAAAAAGAATGAGGTAGGCGCGCTGCTCAGCCGCAAAACAAATTCGAGCTTTGAAAAGGAATTGAATGGGTTCCCTAGACAGGAGGATTTCGCGACCAAATGTTGCTTCTTTACAGGATAGAAGGAAAATGTTTTCAAGAAAAAGTTCAACGAAATGATCCGTTGAAAATCTCACACAGAACACGAAAACGACCCATACGATATAGGCACCTCATGTCAATTCTAGAGTTTCATCCAGAGATCGTTTAAGCTCTGGCTGTGCCAAAGATCAAGGTAGGGATTAGGAAGCGGAAAAAACACATCAAAATTACATCAGTCCTGTAGTACAGCTCGGATGACGCAACGGACATCAGGGTACGGCTATTACGAGGAAATCGTCTCAACATAGAGAGGAGGGTCATGAAAACGGAGCCCTGAATGAATGGGCGAATGAATGGGTGAATGAATGAATGAGCGAATGAATGAATGAATGAATGAATGAGCGAATGAATGAATGAATGAATGAATGGATGAATGAATGATTGAATGAATGAATCAATGAATGAATGAATGAGCGAACGAATGAATGAATGAATGAATGAGCGAACGAATGAATGAATGAATGAATGAATGAATGAATGAATGAATGAATAAATGAGTAAATGAATGAATGAATGAATGAATGAATGAATGAATGAATGAATGAATGAATGAATGGGCGAATGAATGAATGAATGAATGAATGAATGAATGAATGAATGAATGAATGAATGAATGAATGAATGAGCGAATGAATGAATGAATGATTGAATGAATGAACGAATGAATGAATGAATGAATGATGAATGAATGAATGAATGAATGAATGAATGAATGAATGAATGGCGAATGAATGAATGAATGAATGAATGAATGAATGAATGAATGAATGAATGAATGAATGAATGAATGAATGAATGAATGAATGAATGAATGAATGAATGAATGAATAAATGAATGAATGAATGAGTAAACGAATGAATGGATGAGTGAATGAATGAGCGAATGAATGAATAAATGAATGAATAAATGAGTAAATGAATGAGCGAATGAATGAATAAATGAATGAATGAATGAGTAAATGAATGAATGAATGAATGGATGAATGAGTAAATGAATGAATGAATGAATGAATGAATGAGCGAATGAATGAATGAATGAAAACGGATGAATGAATGAATGAATGAATGAATGAATGAATGAATGAATGAATGAATGAGTGAATGAATGAATGAATGAATGAATGAATGAATGAATGAATGAATGAATGAATGAATGAGTGAATGAGTGAATGAGTGAACGAATAAATAAATAATCAAATAAATAAACGAGTGAGTGCATGACGAGAACAAAAAACCTCATTATATTACTCTCAACATTCAGTTGTATTCATAAGGAAAACGTTTTTTTTCACCAGCTAGTCTTTTTTCTAGTCAGCTACGGAAAATGATATTGTCAAGACCTACACCAACGGTTTCTATCAGTATTACTCTGAAACGCATGAAAATGAAAGATTTCCAGTGAAGCTGGTCTTCGTTCAGCTTCGTTTACAGGTGAGGTAAATCTCTCGTAGTATGAATTCATCACACTCAGATATGAAAAAATAAGGGAAAAAATTGAGAATTTCAAAAAATAAAGGCAAGAAAAAGTCCAAAATTTCGATAGACAAGCAGACACGTTAGGTACTAAGCGGTCAAAGAACATTTAATTAACTTTCTAAATGTATCCAAGGAAGTGAAAAAGCAAAGAAGCAAAAAGTGTTAATGAAATCCATTTTTTAAGGGACTTAAGGAGCTAAAAAACGAAAAAGCAAAAAGCGTAATGGAATAGCCACGGTCTCATCCATCAGTCTTCCCAGAAAATTCGTCAAAAATTCAATTTTAGTGGATTTTGGTGAAAATGCACTTTGATGACATCTGAAAGCCTTGGCACTGTTTTATGAATTAAGAAGCAAAAAAACTATACATACACCACGTCGAGTAGTGACGGGCAATCACTATAATTAGGGAGCGGGGACGAGTATACAAACACGAGCTACATAAGGTATAAATAGAACATTATGATGACTAATGAAAGAGATAAATAATGAAATTAAACAAAGCGCCGTAAGGGGGCTAGAGCGGCTAGAGATACGCAGCGGCACTCATAGACACCGCAATCTTGTAATGAAATAAATGATAACATCGAAAGGCAGTTAGTTAGCAGTCAAACAGTATTTTACCTGCCCACCCGGTCACGAAAGGTAATATTTCCACAATGAGTGATATGTCGCAGATAAAACGCTTAGACTACAATGCCTCGCAAATTTCAATGAAGCCAAAAGAGTACTGAGGTACTAAACGTGAGTATGAGAGAGTGCTTGGTCAGTGAACGACGTGATAGCTTGGTTTGAGCTCTTGGAAAACCTAAACAGAGCGAGCCACAATGGTCAAGACTTTAATGTGATGTGTATGTGCACCATTCTAGATCGACAACCTAAAGCTTCGGCAGGGAAACTGCTAGAGGCATTTTGGACCTTTTTTGGGAATTTCACCACCAACGAATGAAGTGAGGATGCTTGTCAACGACAAATATCCTGTCCTACATGGCCTTCTGTGCATTCTCTTGTAATCGCCTTGGTGGCGACCAGGGATGAGCGGAAGTACTGCATGAGACTGGAAGTCGGAAGTCGGAAGTTGGGGGAAGTTCGGAATCTGACGAAATTTGGAGCGATGAATACTGCACGTTTGAGTTGGCGTGACCCAACGACTGCCAATCGTCCAGAAATCTAGAAGTCAGAAGCTCGCATGAGGCAAGTATTCAGGAACTTCCTACTTCCGGAAACCGGAATTCCGCTCATCCCAGGTGGTGACCCAAACGAGTAGCTATTCGCCGATAAATAAATAAATAAATAAATTTCTGTGGTAAAACAAGTGCCTTTCTGGCGCCAGTGGGTAATCACGCCTTAAAGGCAGGGGTCCACCTCATTTTCGTAGTTCAGCTAACAGCAGATTCTGCATCTACTCGGCGCGATGGTTCCAACGGTATACATAAATTGTCTCAGAATGGTCTATAAACCCGTCTTCCAGGACGGGGTCGTTAACAGTTTGCCAACCCGAATTGACATGTGAAGCCGTTGATCTTATCGATTGGACACGCCAAGACTCGTTGACCGACGCGGCAGCCGTGGCAGGCAGCCAGCACAGCTTGGAGCGATCCGCCTCCGGGCTCCAAATTTTCATCCAGTTCGAGCCTTTCGAAAATAGGGATTTGCCTGTTGATGTATATCTGTTGATGGCTTCTGTGCCTGCCTGTTGATGGCTTCTGTGCCTGTTGATGTATATTCCAGGGATCAACATGATGAGAAGGTCTGGGATATGTTGGTAAATCCAACAGGCAGAAAGAGGTGGCCCTCTGCCTTTAACATCGACCAACATTGCTGTCACTTTTCCTTTTGAAAAGAGCGCGAAATCATCCATTACATTTTTTCTGTGAGAGTTCTAGGAATTTTTCGGTCATGCCTACTAAAATGGGGTCGGATCAGTGTCAGAGGTATGCCGTGTCTGTGTTACCCTCCGGGCCGTTAGTCCAGGGACAAGTCTTGGTCGTTGAAATATAGTGCAAAGCTCTACGAATACAGCCAAGCTTGATGAATAGAGTATATGCAGAAGGAAACATATGTACTACAAATGAAAATTAAGATTAGAAACGCAGAGTATAACTACAAGTTTTCGCAAGAAACCGTTCGACTCTCCGCATTGCAGAATATAGCCAGATCAGGTAACTACTGATCTACGAATTCTGAATCCTTCACGACAAATCCAGTGTGCATATACATATTACATCTGCTTTGCTTACAGCTGATAGTTGTGGCCATACATCAAGACGGAAATCAACGATCTCCATTTCAGACGCTAAACAAAACCTTTCGAACAATTACACACCTGCCATGGAGAGAGGTTTTCACGTGGTAAAATCTGATGTGTTCCTATTTCTAAGTTTTTTTTTAAATTTATTTTATAATAATTGGGAGAAAAATTCAGGTGCTATAAATACTGCATTAACTAATCGTATTGGTCATTTTTAAAATTTTTTGTTGTTTTAGCGGGGCTGTTTTGCTGTTTTGAGCCGCTGCAGGTAGACAGACTGGTGTTTTCTCTTTGTTTTGCCTTGAAGCGATGTCGATCACTTGTAGTCTGGGAGAACTTTCCTGCTGCGATACTGCTTGCTACTTCTCAGCTTTCATACGCGACGCTGGAACAGTTAACGGGGAAAAAGTGAAAATCATACATAGAAGTAAAAAGTACCGATGACTGCTGAGGCTGCACTACTTCCTTGTTAGGCGACGGGCAAATTTTTAATCTACGAAACGGCCGGAAGTTACTCTAAGAGAACGTTTATTGCGTACCAGATCTGTGAACTTGAAGTAGTACTTTCGCCCTACGGGTTGTCACGGAGCGGGGTGTTCAGGTTGCGTGAGAATCGTGGAAAGCGCAAAGTAGCGAAACCCTCAAAAGCAATTCTCACACTAATTATGGCTATTAGGGTTTTTTCTAGAATCTTTGAACACTTTTTCTTGCGAAAAGATGTGCACTTTTCAAAGAAATGACCGCGAGAGCACACTATAAGGAGGCTAGGAGTGGGGTACGTGGGTGAGTTAGTACGACTAGTTCAACTCCTTGGGTAAGATATCACTCGAACGTGCACCGTCAAGCCCGTGTATCCTTTTGAAGTTGGGAGTGATCACAGGAACCCTTCGATTTAACCCTTCTAGTTTCCTAGTCACAAATCCGTTTCGATCTGTCACTCTATCTGATGCTAGACGTTTGTGGAGCGTTATACCTGGAAAGGGCGGTGCCATGGAGCTCTTGGATTGGTGGGTTACGCGAGTCGACCATTCCCAGAGCTTCTCCGGGCCGCCTTCTCCAGGTATAACGCTCCACACGCTGCTAGACCTCTTCCAACTCTCAAAAAAATTCACGCATTTTCTGTACCAGAACATATGAAATTGGGTCACTGCCAAGAGGTACTCGATCTAAGCAGCGCCAGGTGAGTTGATCGACAGTGCAAGAGCTTACGGCCAGCCGCACAGAGCCTGTAGAAAGTTCGGGACAGTCCATCCTTGGGCTACTAGACGGACTGTATGCTCCACTCACGAGTCAATAACCATTTAGTGAGCTGGACTTGTGTAGAGTTTGATCTGAATTTTTCTGCTGGAATTCTAGGATTTCATACGTACGTGTGTAGTTTCGTAAAATGCTAAAGAGGTACAGGGTTTAGATAATCGCAGCAGCGCTGTTTCTAATAAGAGCGAAGAAAACCAAGATCATGTAATTTTTTTCAAATTCTGCAATTTTTTTGAAGGTTGGGCTCTTCATCCCTCCAGTATTCACACATTCGACCAACAAAGCGCCGCTATCAGTTACGTTTTGCAGAGCAGCGTAAGCCTATCATGGTCAAAATGGGAGGGGTTTAGAGCAAGCAAGTTAGCCACGCAGCACTGTTATGGTATGCTACTGACAGCCACTGAGCCTTTGTATGAGTGGTGCTAGTTGGCTCGGGTAGCTCTTGACCGTTTCCCCATAAAATTTCACAAAATGAAGAAAAAAAATCACATCAAGACCTGCTCAAAATCCACGAAACACTCTCAGTGTGGGGGATTCCGTTTATTCTCAAATTGCCGAATGAATACTGAAGAATCGCTCCTTATCCCGTGTTTTCACAGAAATACAAAACCGTCAGTAATTCTTGCGGAAAAATGGGTGGGAATGGATTGATCTGTCATCGGCAGAGCCTGGATGCATCAATGAGACTACCCAGGATAATCGTGACCACGCCCAGTGATAACGATACGTAAATTTGTGTGTGTTAACACTTTTACCCTGGGTAACCTCAATGATGCATGCGGCCGCAGATTAACCTTTTACAAGCCGTCGCAGTACTCTAATTTCCGGGTGTGGAGCGTTATACCCGGGGTGGGCGGCGCAGCCGAGCTCTGTGATTGACCAATTGCATGAATGGACCAATCGCAGAGCTGGACCGCGCTTCCCTTTCCAGATATAACGCTCGACACCCGTAACTATCCTCTAAATTAAGCTTTTGTTAATTTTGTTATCATATTTTCGGTTTCGTTGTCAAAATTGGAATTGAAGAATGTCCGAAATCACTCTAGTTTTGAATAAAAGAAATCCTTTTTTTTACATTTTTACAACATTTATCGCCAAAAGAAAGTGAAAAATAAGTGCAATTAACCGCGACGTCAACGAGCAGAAGTACACTAGCTATGCGAATATGCTAATTTTATCCTCGCAACACTACTGCCCCATAATTACTTTAGTAGCCCTGAATAATTTATGCCCTCGGGAGTTATTTTAGTACTCAGTCACATTACCAGACATTCAACACTCATAATTATGCGACACTAACGCCTACTATGACACGTGTGCAGCAGTAATACTGCCCGTACAGCCTAATACGGCCAGTGCAAAGCTGAAGTGGACCTCCTTCCCGTTGCTGCTATCCTCCCCTCAATGGCTGCTGAAGCGTTCCTTAATGGCAGAGATGTTCTACATATACTAAGTGTATGAACCTTCAGTGAATAACAAGATTGAACAATAAAAATAGTGGGACAGGGATGACAAAAACCTCTAGCCGGAAAAAAAGGAATCTGTTTCAATTATGGCAAGCAGTGTAATCAAGGTGATATCCATCAGAAGACCATCACGACAAAGTTGGTGGCCAAGAACTTTTTTGTTTTTCTTTCCTGCTTCTTCTGTCCTTTTTCCTTTTTCCCTTTTTTCGCTGGTTTTGTTTGAATTGTGGTTTTTTTTTTGAAGAAAGAGAAGGGATAAATTAAAAATTGTACGAGTACCAGTCTATCAAAATTGAGGGAATATCAAAAAATTTCAAGATTTTTGTCAGATTTATTTATTTATTTATTTATTTATTACATGGGGAGACCATGTGGGTAGAAAAAATGTAATTAATGTATACTATTACATAGCATAGCAGCAACTATAGTACATGAACAAAGCGGTGTATTCTATTGAAAAGTATCGAAAACAATTTAATTTTTTTTTCAAATTTTCAAAAATTTCGAAGATTTCTCTCGAAACAAAAATCCGCATTCTGCCTGGTTCATATATCTTACCCGAGAGTCGACTTCTACCATACCTAAAACGGGCGGTGCGGTTAAATCCCGCAACTGGTTAGGTCATTCAACTCACCAATGGCAGAGCTCGCCTGCTTCGCCCATTCCAGCCACTATGCTTCCATATCCGTCTCACCCACTTCTCTCTACTGTCCATATTATTCCTAATGAACTCATAGTTTCACCAATAGAATGAATTACCCGTCACCCAGTGAGACTGGGGATAAGCAAAGGGACAGGATGTAGTGAAAAATGCGATGAACTCTAAAGGAAGTCACGTTTCTACTCAGTCAGAAAGTTTGCGACGTAATTCTAAGGGAATTGAATAATAAATTGTTTTTCACGTTGGTTTCCGCGTCTCAGCTAATCATTCTCGTCAGGATGTCCTCAAACAGCAGATGGCGTACAATCCAAGGACTATGGGGTTCTTTTGATAAGTGCATTACGGCGCCTTTCACAGAAAACACCATGGAAGACACGACTGTGGCCTCTTGTTCATTCTATGCATTAAACAAGACATTCGTATGGAGAATGGACTTTTCAACCAACATGTGGGGGAGTGGAGCTCCCGCCCAAAGAACGACCACTTCCAACGGAAAAGAAAATAATTCAGCTCCAACAATTCTCCCGCATTATAACTAGCATCGTTCCTGCAACTCATAATGAAATTCTGCGAAGATAATGACCGGAAAGGCGAAAAGTCGAAGAGTCACCACAAAGCGTTCAGCAGCAGATGCGATGAAAGCAAGAGTATCAGCTGCTCATCGGGGTTTCTGAGTGAAAGGCACTTCATCACGCCTGCAGCAGATCTGAAAACAAGTATTTCATCAAGAGTTATGAGAGCGAACGTAGCCGGGCGGGAATACACACGGATGGATCAACACCCTCTCACGAAACAAAAGCAAGAGTACGTACGAGGTCCACAGAGGATGGCCCTGAGGGGCAACCATCGCCGAAAAGCCTCTATTAAAAGGATTATCTGACATTTCCCACCCGCACACGTCAGACCGCGGTGAGACAGTGTTGAGAAAGCGGCTGTTCCTGGTCTTCTCCCATAAAGGACAGGTCAGTTTTAACCTAATATGCCCAATAAGGTGTTAGAATGAGTTAGACCACCTTTTGCAGCGTGTCCCAATGTTTCTTGCCATGTTCCGAGAAGGCAAAACGGCTTGACGCGACGCGTGCGGGTGGTACTAAGTGCCCGTAGACGTATTAAAAGAAACACTGCAACCAATGAATGACTTAAATTTCCAGTTGAGCTTTGGATTTGATAAATAAACAAGCACAAAACACTTGTCGAAGTCTTGGGAAAGATATGTAGGCTAGCATCGTACTAGTACAAGCTTGCTAATTCCAACCCTGCAGGACAAGTTCTAGAAGACTATTCTGTACCAGCAACATCAAGACGATTTTTGGTACTATGCTTAGAGGAGATATAATGAATAAATTAAGAGACGTAACATAAGCTGCTACCAGTTGCTAGATACGTACACACAAATATTTCGTATCTACATAATGATTCCATTTACTGGTACCTCATTCTTGAAGAAGTAGTCGCTCTTCATACGGGTAGGATTACTGCAAACTGGCCACCAGACAGCTTTTGATGTTCGGTTGCTGTCGGTCTATTAGTCCATCTGGATTTTTTTCACTGATACTAGCTGCATATCCCTTTTTGAAAGTGGCTATATACACTGCTGCTCCCAATCTTCGCAAAAAGGACGCACGCGACGCGTTAGACCGTCACAAGCGTCCCTCATTTATAACATTCTTAAAAAGGAATCAAGTTCCAATGTTCTTGAAAAACCAAATTGGGCATTTTACGGAAAATCTTAATACATATAGTATTTCCACATCGAGCTTTTTATACTGCAGGAAATACCATCTAAAATGTAACGTTTTAATCACTCTGGATTGAGGCCGTTAGACACAAAAAGGTCCGCATAAATTTGCAGTCATGTTTTTGAGCGGCATAGAGAACAATATTGAAGAATTCATGAATCATTCGATTTCTTGTAATAAAGAGAATTCATCCATACGGAAAATTTTGGGTGTCCTTTCAAAAAATCTCGGAAGGGAGACGCTTTGCAACGGATCAGTGCGTCGCGCGTGCCCTTTTTGCAAAGATTTGGAGTCGCATTGTACTATAAGGAAGTTCTGGAAAAGCCCAATCCTTCAGTAAAACTTCTTTATTCTTCCAAGGTAATGCAACCTTTAAATTATGAAGAATCTGTTAAGAAAAAACGATCAACTTAAGCCATATTACTGCACGATCTTACCCCGGGTAAGTCATGGTCTTGTGGGTAGTGTGCAGGAAAGATTTGGTGTTTCAGGTGCGGCGCTTTTACCTATAAAACAATATTTGCCGGGTCATGCATGAGCCCATTTGGCTGGTCTATGAAATAAAATCATCTATCTGTTTACAGGACTGGTCAATAAACAAATAAAGTCAATAAAAGAATGAAAAGCAAAAGGCAAACGAAGATAAAAAAGGAAAAAAAGTTAAGGAAAGGCTCCGTCTCGTTCCTTCTCTAAGACGGGGAAAAGGAAAGGTAAGCAACCTCCCCAAATCATGTGCTGCTGGGTAATGGTAATGAAACTCGGAATATGGTTAGTTATTAGCAAAGATTCGAGAATGTGACATTCCGATGGCTCTGGCATTTCCACTGGGGTATTCTCGTCATCATGACATTTCATGGAAAACTAAAGATGAATTCAATCTCACATACAGGGTGCGTCAAAATTATTGACGCACCTAAAATGAGTCTGTAGAAAAGAAAAGATGCAAAAACATTCCAAATGAGCATATGCAGAATAAAGCCTAAGTCTTGGCGATCCGAATAAATGCACTCTTGTTCACGGCAAGCTCCTTCTTTGCTGAAGCAGTCACAGAGACGACGAGGGATCGCAATGCCTCTGCGCCGCAACTAACTCAGGTCGACTTTGTCCCAGATCTTGAACAGATAAGCCTTTGGGAGCTTGATGTTTTTGTGGATTATAGCGCAGCTCTTGCTCTCTAAGATATCCATATGGGGTCATCCGTAGACTGGAACTCGGTTCACAAGGAAGCCTATTCTCCGCCAAGTTGAAGTGCCTCAAGTAGATTTTTGAAACTGGACTCGTGCCACTTTTGTCTCCTGAGCAACAGCCAAGCCCTGCCAAAGTACCTATGAATTCATCTTGTGATGAGAACTAAGATAAGCGAGGAAATGTGCCCTTAGAAGATTGCTTGAATGAGAAACAAGAAAACAAAAAAATTTCTATAGTAAAACATAGATGCCTTTCTCTGGCTGGGACACGACAAGACTTGCGAACAAGGACACGATTTCATGTGGTACTTGGAGAGCGAGACCTGCCCTACTTCCCTTAAGAGTGTCGTTTTCCTAAAGCTTACCCTCTTTATAATATGGAAGGATAATGGACGAACTTCAGTTGCGGCGCATCGGCGATTTTCTCTGCCGACATGTTCGTGGCTGCTTTTACAAGGAGAGAGCGCTCTCCGAACAGGAGTGGATTTTTTGTATTCGTTAAGACATGACCTTCATTTTGGATATGCATATATGGTGGTTTTCGGGATGTTGTCCCTTTTACAGCATAACTTCAGTGCGTCAATATTTATGACGCACCCTGTAATGGTCTCGGGACGACATGTGGTAGAGATGGAGGCAGAAACGAAAGGATATACGAGAATATAACAGTGTTGGCATGAAATGATAGCGATGCCGTGATCTGAATTATAATATGTAAGTAGCTGATTTAAAGAAAAAAGTTCAAGAGGGTAGATAATCATAATTCATAGTCACAATTACAACGCTCAATTTTACGGATTCTAAATCATATCTATTTGTTTTACGAACTCAACCAGGATTCATAAACCATAGCATTAATATCAGTGGTAGATTCCATAGACTCACTCATTAAAATCATGAATTTTATAAGAATGTACGTCGAGCACCAGAGCGTGTGCCAACCCAAACTGAGGCAACACTGTCGTCTGCAAAACGACTTTTTCAGCTATCCCATCATGGCACCTAGCAAGTTTTTGGATGAGAGACACCAATTAAGACTGACGCGGGTTGCACTTTGGCTACCTCGGGAATCGCTACACAGGCTGTGGTTCTCTCTGGATTTTGAAATAGTAAACAGGCGTGTCAGAGAACAGAAAACTGATAGAAACTTCTAGAAACCAGAAGTTACAGAGATTTATAATAGAGAGCACTTTTCTCACACAAGAGGCTACGTTTTTGCGCAAAAGTCTAGGTACACATGCAGAATTTGCTGCACCGCATAGGAAATGCGAAAACCTGGGAAACTAGTAGAGTTTGGCAGCTGTAAAGCTTATTAAACTCCCTGTTGCTTAGAGAAACAGAACGAATACTGTGGCTGAGTGCTGTTGAAGACTAGATAATCTAATTGGTAAGCAGCTAAATGGCACATAACGCAAAAAGTATCGGGCAGAAAGATAATCAGCTGCTTGGCATCGTATGACGCCAAGAAGCCATTGTTGATAGAATAATTGCCCCACAGAGCAACAAAGATTTTCTATACGGAGGCTCCTCAGACTCAGAAAGCATCAGAAAGACTGATTTCGGCGTCGTTTGCACAGTGTAATGCGGAAACTCATCTTAGCGTTTAGATTTATGAACGCTGCTGGATAATCTACACCACTACGTAGATATTATATCATAGATCTTTCTTGCTTTCTGGGAGCAAAAATGTCTCAATGTTTACTCGGTTTAGTGATTCGGGTCTCACGAGCAGGGATAAATCCTAAGGCTCTCCAGAGAAAGATTCAATTGAATTGCAACTGAGAAATTAGGAAATGTTTGGGATTTTATCGTTGTTCGAAGGATTAAATCAAATCCGATATATCAGTTTGATGAAAGAAGTTTTGATGAATTTATCTTCAACATGGGAAATACGTACAGCGTCGTCACGGTTTGGATGAGCAATATGTATCTTTCAAAAAAGCGAAATCTATGGCATATGGTTATTGCTTGGTAACAAAGGCCTGGGAGCAAGAGAACAGGGAATGTCTTTTGAAAATCCGGCACCGTTCCACATTCACAGACCCAAAAACTTCGAAAAAGTTTATTAGCTGGAACTTGTTACGGGGGGGGGGGGTATTTGAAGCCTTGAACACGAATATAGTACTCGTTTCGTACCGTAACCACATTTTTGTAGGGTATACTGTAGATACTGTACCCCACGGAATTCTCGCAGACTTTGTCCACAGGGGTTACTTGGGGGGGGGGGACTGATCACGAATATCGTATCCATTTTGTACCGTGTCCCCATTTTTGTGGGTATATGGTAGGCAAACAGCAGAAAGTTCAGAGAAATGATATTTTCAGGGAGAAAATTAAGGTGGCATGCAAAATAACATTGATAATCGTGATCAGCATTGGAAACAATCCCACTTCGCAAATTCTGAGAGAATTTCGTGAGGTACCACATCTGCAGTACACCTGGCGTAACCCTGCAAAAATGGGGTCACTGTACAAAATAGATACGATATTCGTATTCAGCACCACAAATAGCCCCCCCCCCCCCCCTCCCTACCGAGTTTCAGCCAGAAATTTTTTTTCCAAGCTTTTGGGTCCGTGTAAATGGAATAGTGCCGGAAATCCGTGCAGCATACGCTGGTCCTAGATGGAAGGGACGCCTAATGCAGGTTTCCAGGACATAGAGTGATACTTCCCTAGCAGTCCTTGTTAGCAATTTTTGCACCGAAGTGAAAAAGTTCCACAGTCACTTTATATGTTTGGTAGTATTGTTTGGTAGTATCCCATGATAAATTTCCCATTACTGTAGACTCAGCTTCACTGTGGGAACACGTCGATTTGCAAGAAAAAAATACAAAGGCAGCTTTCAGTTTATCCCTTACTCATTCTCTAGGCGTTCTGGTCAAATAAAAAAATTCTTGTTACAATATCTCCGGTGATTGCGCAGCAGGAACGCATTCAAAATGGCGTAATACGTATGGTTCAAAGCGTATGGGCATCTCCCCTACAATACTGCCATTGCTACCTAGAGGAGGGAGGTTCCAGCCGTACATATTTGAGGGAACAACTGCAGCAGATAGGGGAAATGGCTCTAGCTTTTGAACTCGACATGGTATTATTGCTCCGTTCCTACCACACATTTTCTGAAAAGCGGAAGTGGATTTTGAACGCTACCTCATCACTCAACTTTTTTTTCAAGGGTGAACCTACTGCGTATTAAAATAAATAAACAAATTTCAAAAAAAAAGTTGCCATCCAGTGACTCACGATCCACCGAGCGGATAAAGATATCAGGTAAGTATTCTTTGCAATTTCTAAATAGTAAAAGCGCGAAAAGCAGCGAAGCACTGAAGGGAGAAAGAGTATGTAGCCTAGCGGTGACGTAGAAAATGACTACCTAATTCATATATTGAATGGTAAAATCATAATTTAACAACTTAAATATGTAGTTTGACCTCCGTCTTTCCTTCGTTTCCTTCGGAAAATCCGCTGAGAACACGTCTTTTCCCATTTGACAAGGAGTTTGCTTCTAGCTCTTCATTGAAACTTGTCAAATTCATATTTCACACATTCATTCCTTCTTCTAAATAACGTTTAGGCCTTTTCCTCCTTTTTCTTTATCCTTTTCCTTCTCCTCTCTTTTTTGCTTCACTGAAATTTCCTCTCCAACTGAGGCTGTTGCACTCCAATAGACTTATCCTGAATAGCACTATAGCCTTGGTCATCCACCAATCCGTGAGCATCAATCATCAATTATCTCGACATCAAAAGCGCAGAGAATACCACAGTTTCAGGATCTAGCACGAAATATGCGGAAAAGGGCTAGACATCGCCAACTAGGTCACTACATAGTATGCACATATTCATAAAGACGAGTCCTTTTTTAATAGCCCTTTTACATGACTGGTAGATGAGTGGTAATGTTACTCAATCAATTGACGTACTTTTAGTACTATTTGCACTCCTTTGATGCATATCTAACGCCCCTGCGCTACTCACACTTTCATAATTTAGTTTCTCAATATAACCACAGTTTCCAAATATAATGTTATTCCGCTAAAAGCTAGCATAGCGTAATTTCAAAATCTCATTACTGATAGGAGATGGATAATGAAAACGACCAAGAATATTCTTGAAATCAAGGAGTAGAGCGGATGTAAGCGAAGCGTGCGAAAGTGGTGATAGGAGTGGCGGAGAGACGAAGCTCTTACCTATTACTTATCGGTATGTTGGTTACCCAATATTTGGCATCTGCGCGCGTAAGATAGTACTGGGATAATGCACAGAACACAGGTATTTCCTCCTGGAAGGGGAAAATCAGCTTCGATTTCAGTTTATCGAGGAGATGCTATAAAGGCTTAAAGTATCAACTCCGACAGGCTTTTTGAAATAAAAGTGCAAAAAGGTCTGACGATCTGTGCGCCGGCGTGGTTAGCGTTCTCAGACGACTTCTGCCTATTTATGAGAATTCTTAAAAATAATTTACGCAAGTGCAGCTTCAGCTTCAAGAGTGTTTTACACGCACGATGTCTGTCTAGACCAGCAAAACAGCTCACGTTGTCCAGTTCTGAGCTGCCGGGTGACGATTTTCTGCGAAATGTGCCAAATACGCAGATCTGCGAGATGTGCAAAACAAGCATAGATACGCCGTCAAAGCACAAATATTCTTGGAAAGCACTTAATGCTGTCTGACACTGCCGCCATTCAAATTAGTATATGGCAGCTTTGAAAGCGCAATTCTATGAAGGTCTAGAAGTCGGCTCACATGCAGCGGCAGACAGAGACCTCCGACTGCAGCTATTGGCTGTGGATGATCCGGAATATCCCCCTGAGACATTAAGAGGATCTGTTTTGCTGGAGTGCTTTGAAGCATAGCGGAGTCTGGATGACTCTTTTGCTGAGTAGAAATCACCTGGATAACAATGGGATCGGGTAGAAGAATTGGATCGAGTAGAAGTAGAAAAGAAGGGAGTATAGAATACTAAGTGGACTTAGATCTCTAGTCTGGATGGCATCGATGAGCTGATGGTATGAAAAACCAAACTTCTGTGTTTTCAACGCTCACTACTGGGCTAGATTCTAATGTGTTCCAAATTTCCAAATCTGGCTCCCGGGATATAATCGTTTAAAGAATTTTGTTCAAGCTTCGATTGCATCCAAGGAAGCCTATCAAAACCCACATATAGGTATAGGAGCAGTTGGATGAAAATGGACGCAACGACAGCGCCACAGTGATTTCTGCTATCTGCAGAGGGTTATTTTGAAGAGAAAAAAAACTAAAAATAAGACCAGCAATAAATCCGCTTCCAGGACCCCCATGGGAATGATTTGCGCCTTTGTCAGCTATTTGAAATCGAGGAAGCTTATGTTCATCAGCTGATATTCACATGATGATGATCTTTGCTGAAGCTCGAACTAAAATATTAATGAGAAATTACCATGAGCATAACAATATGAGCGAACTGGCACAATCCACCCCCCCCCCACCCCTCTCCTATTGCAAAAAGTATAAGTGTCGCTTACAACTGGGATGGAGTCACATGACAACGATATCCTTAATCCTTGCAATACAATACACGCCATATTCCATTCTTAACGTGCACATGCCACTTCGCTAGTCAAAAATTTGTGGTAAACATCATCAGATGCTACGGAATCGGTAGATTCTTCTCGAAGGGGACGGAACGCCACACATCACACTGGAGAGGGAGTCCATTCGAAGCTGTGCTTGAGGAATGCTCATGAAGCTTCTGGCACTGTTCGCTATCTGGGTTTCTAAATTTCTACTGAAGGGGGGGGGGGGTGCAGCGCAGTGACAAGAGGTCCTCTGGGAAATGGTGAAAGGAGAAAAACACAGGCTACCTTCAGAAATGCACCTAATCTCCACGCACACGGTGAATGGTCCGATCTCGCTCCGGGCCAACCAAGCCATGCATCCATACGAGGTCGGTAAATTGGTGCTAGAGGATTGTGGAAGGATGAAACACTGATTGGTTTCGTTGTGAGAATTTTCTTTAGCGACCTTTGTAGAGCATCATCCAACTATGAGGCAAAATTCATGGACGTTGGGATAGCAAAGACGTTGGCTTGGCAGTACGCTACGCACAGGTGTGTGCAGCGCGGCAGCACCGATCGATAGCTATGATCAAGTACAATAATGCCACTAAGTCTTGGCAAAAAGTCGGAAATGCCGAAAAAGCGCGGCTTTTCCGTCTTTTCGCTATAATTTCCCAGGAAGTTATTGAAATAACAAGAAACCCTATACCATTCGAATCGCAATGACGAGATCTACAAGATGATGTTGGAATCATGTTTTCAAACTCATCACAGAAGCTCCTGATTGCCATGATACCTGCGGCTACAAATTAGGCAGCGACGCGCCAAGATAATTGCGCCCTGCGGATATATGCACTTTGGGGTGCATATTTTTATTGAAAAATGCAACTATAGTTAAATATTCGCAATGTACATGAAAAAACGAACATTTCGATGCCTCACACGTCTTCACCCTGAGAATTTCTGCAAAATAAAAAATAGTAAGATGTGAGAAATGGACATAGCGCCGTATTGGATCAACGCCTTTCCTCCTAATTACAATGTTTCTGCATGGTTGGTTTTTGGTTGAAATTCGTAGAAATTTTAAATATTAAATTGTTAGATTCAGTAAAATTTCATTTTCGGACAGACTAAGGTTTGCCCTCCATGAGTTCTCAAAGCGTCAATCTGGGAATCTCACGCTTCAGTTACTTGATTAGAAAATTAGGGATCGGCTCAAATATTTGAATGTTCAGGAGAGAAGAGATCTCACAGCCGTTCTTTTCCCCCTCAGCTGTGTGATTGAAATACCTCCCCCTATAATTTTAGCAGAAACTGCTACCGTGGGAACATCAACGAATAGCTCAATAGTGAGTAACCATAAAAAATTACTTAGAACGATAAGATTTTGAGTGCACGAAAATTTTCTGCAAAGTGGAATGTGGAACCTATGAAAGTGCGAGAATTACTGTTGCCAATTTGAAATCCTACCTCTTACCCTCTTCGTGTTTCACATCATTACTTATGTGCTGAGATAAATGAAACGAGGCACGTGCGCATAGGAAACACTAGACTACCTTTCAAAAAACTAGTTGAGCTAATAATTTCAAAGCACTATTCATGATCACAGAACGTCTCAAATATGCAGGCAAACAGAGGACTGGAATTCTACCTAAATACAAAAGCTGGAATGAACGTGGCAGAGGGACAGCTGAATTATGTACGTCACGATGACGCAAGGGATCCAGAAGGAACGTGGCTGAGGTGTCCTTGCAGCTGAATGTGCCGAATACTCCAATTATCAGCTCATGCCTCGGATTGCCCTGCCCCCGAAAAACGAACTCTCCATGAACGGAGCAGCTGCATTCTAGCTGAAACGGATTAGCGGGGCTATTCCAACCGCATCAAAAGACACTTCCTCTAACACTCCTTCCAAAAAAAAATAAACAGTGAAAATAAAGTGAGGGTCTCCAAATACATATGGGGATATGTACAGCATACCAACAAATTCTAATTCAAAGCAGAAGTCATGGGACAGAGAATTAACATAGTTAACTGGCGAATACAAATATGGAAATCATTAAGCCATTAAGAAAGTAACCGAGCACTTTTGACAGAAAACGACTCGAAAGTCTACCATCTAGGGCATCATTCAAAGAAAAAAGTAAAAAATAATAATGAGAATGAAGTGCAGTATGCAGGTTTTCGCCATTTTCTAGGAGAGAGGAAGTTCCAGAGATCTGAAGAAATGGGAAGTCAACGTTCTCCCAGTTGAATGAATGAATGAATGAATGAATGAATGAATGAATGAATGAATGAATGAATGAATGAATGAATGAATGAATGAATGGGATGAATGAATGAATGAATGAATGAATGAATGAATGAATGGGATGAATGAATGAATGAATGAATGAATGAATGAATGAATGAATGAATGAATGAATGAATGAATGAATGGGATGAATGAATGAATGGGATGAATGAATGAATGAATGGGATGAATGAATGAATGGGATGAATGATGAATGAATGAATGAGTGATGAATGAATGAATGAGTGATGAATGAATGAATGAGTGAATGGGATGAATGAATGAATGAATGAATGAATGAATGAATGAATGAATGAATGAATGAATGGGATGAATGAATGAATGAATGAATGAATGAATGAATGAATGAATGAATGAATGAATGAATGAGTGAATGAATGAGTGAATGAATGAATGAATGGAATGAATGAATGAATGAATGAAGGAATGAATGAATGAATGAAAAACCTAAACTCGAAGTAATAAAATAATTGAGTGATAAAGCTGAGAGAAAATGAGTACTTGAAAGAAAATTAGGCCAAAAATAGACATAAAAAGGTTGACAATCTTATAACTCTATTTAATCCTATTTAATCCTAAATTTATCTTCTAATTAAACACGAGAGTTCGAAAAATAGGGAGGACTTCCGTTATAAGTTACCTCTGAACAAGTTGAAGGGACAGGTTGGAACCAAGAAGATTACAGGCTTGAAAGATTGCTGAGACTGCAGCCGCACTTAACTTTATTGCCTGCTGTATAATAACCAAAGGAATCAAACAAAAATGCAAACCTAAGTGTGCTCAAATGATTAATTCATACCCATAAATGGAGAAAAGTCGTTTTTCTTCAAAAAAAAATTATGAGAGATTCTCGAGATGATCGCTCGTCCAACGACGCAAGAGAAAGATCAAGGCAGATTACATTTATTTACAGTTATTCGCACATTTTAAGCTTTTCTCTACCGAAATTCTGTCCGAAAGAAGTATAAACACAGCGAAGGAGTAGTTAAGGAGCTCCCACTAAATCCACGGGAAAACGCACGACCACGAGAAAAAAGATCTAATTTCTAGGGATTAGCGTTCATGTCAAAGGAGCAGGAGATTATCTTGCCTTTAGTGCTGGATTTCTGCTTATTCTTTTTGTAGATTTCAATTAGGTAGCCTGCTGAATTAGTAGCCAAAACGACTTTGTCCCTACTGTCAATTAAGGAAGATTAAATGATGGACAGAAAGAGCTTCATCACCACCTTGACGTACAATAGAAGAGCTTCAAGCAGTGAAAATCTATACAGAATTCAATTCAGTGAACTAAACTTGATTCTTTGACTCGTAATCTATAAGGAAAATAGAAAAGTGAGGCAAAATAACAATAACGACTACGCCAGAAAATAAAACGAAGAAAGTTCCAGAGCCGGCGAACCTCATCAAGAGGATTGAGGATGCTCTTTGTTTCTGTCTTTACTACTTCTAGCGGAACAAAACTCTGAAATTCGGTAAACACATCCGGAAAAATGTCAGATACACGGGATGTCAAATGCATGAAAAAAAAAACAGAAAAACAATCACCGAACGTAAGGCACTAACGTGGGCGGATGTTAGATTATCCAGATTTACCTACTGGTACACAGGCAGGAGTGTGCATTTAACGCGAAAAAATTACGCAGATAACAAAATTTAATGCAAGCAGCCAACCAACTAACCAATTAACCAGCTTTAATTTATTTGAAGAAGTGCAAAAGCTCTCTAGAGCGTTGTCCAACTTTGAAACTAGAGTACATAGGCAGTAAGGTACTTAGGCAGGAGCTACGGCAAATCCAGCTTGAGGCATAGTGCCACTCGACTTCGAGAATTGCACTGGCGAACCGTAGAAAAATAACACTGGGAAGGCTTTGATTATTATTGTTTACGCTTATTTGTTTATTTAGTTATACCCTCATTTACTCAGTTGTTCGTTTATTTAACTATTTATTTACCTAACCATTCAAGTATTTATCTGTCTATTTACCTCAATACGTTGGATAGGACAATATGAGTAAGAGTACAGGAGATTGCAGTGAATCGGGCCCGCTGGCACGCGTCGCACCACCCACTTCTTGACTCTGTGATTGTCTGCGCATCCACAAAATCCTTTAGCATCGCCGTTCTCTCTCATAGTCGACTCTTCCGCTTCTTGTTTCTGAACCGGTGATGGTGATTTACACATCTCTTCTCAGACAAATTGTCGGAAGGACCGCAGCAGGAAGAGATCGCGCTCATGTGGTTAAGAAACGAGAGACGCAGGGACAAAATTTTTTGGAACCAGCAGCTATTCGGAAAGACCGCAGCAGCTATTCGCCAGAAGGAAACAGGAAACCGGAAGGACTGCAGGTCACCTGTCGGTTCTTCTGGTTTTCTGCTGCGGTCCTTCCAAAAAATTGTCTGAGTTATTGTGCTTTCTTGTCTTCGAAATGTCGAGAAAATGTACTGTTCTAAAAATCGCAAAAACTCCCCCTACAACCTAATACGTTCGCTAAAACAAACACGTACTTTGGGTGCAAGGAAATCCACACTAGTTCACCTTAACTTTTTCTGAACGTCTGAATTTTTGTACCAAATCAAAAAAGGTTCCAATTTGTGACAGTGACAGATGTGGGCAGAGTTCCTGAGACCTGCGAGAACTGGTCCCTAACAATTTATGGAAACAAAGAGCACCGTATTCCTGAATTCGATGACGACACACATTTGTGATGGAAACTAATTGTTAGCGCAAAACGAGTTCTTCATTGGACTCTGCATAAAAATGCAAGTGCATGTAGTGTTCATTCCATGTGCGAGACGAATTTGATCAGTGTCAAATTGGTTCCCGGCTGAGCCCTTAAAGAAAATTATCCCTCAAAGACGTACACAACATCGCATCGAATGGGAAATACATGCTTGAAATATTAGTATGGTAAGAAAGTCTTGAGCCGTTTTAGACTTTTTTTGTGCTTTATTTTATTACTCAGCACACAGTGGAATTTGCTCAACAATATAATAGCCATAGTTAGTCACTGCAGTGTCCCACCTAATGGGCAGGTCAGCGGTCCCCTTTTCCCAGGAATGGGAAGACTGGGAGCCAAAGAAATCGCTGACCTCCCTTCCAACATGGTCAACTTTGGCGGATTTTTTCCTGACTTGAAATGCCTTGAAAGAGCAAAATAAGTGGTAGTCGGAAGGGGCAACGTCAGGAGAATAGGGTGAGTGAGAAAACGTAACCCAGCCCAGCTCCGCCAATTTTTCACCGGTCTCTTTAGCTATTTGGGGCCTACCCTCATCATGGCGTAGGTGTACAAGAAACTCGTTTCGACCGTTTTTCTCAAACAGCATCCGCGGCTCTCTGGAGCTGATTGGCGTATGTGTTACCGGTGACTGTGTGTGTTTGCGGGAGCCGCTCATAATACAATATTTCTAGCGAATTCCAGAAGTAGCAAAGGAGACAGATGTTTGGGTGGGGGTGCGATTTGGCCGATCTCTCCTTGACGGAACCACATGGCACGGTGCGTTTTAAAATCGTAGAGGACCCCACTCTCATCTCCAATAATTAGGTATTCTAGAAACTCCTTTCGATGTGGTCAGAGCAGGAAAAACTGATCTTATCCAACCACCTCTACACTAAAGGTAATTTCTCACCCCAACATCGATTTTGAGACATTAACATTAGAAAAGTAGTCAGGCGACGCTGATCACAATGGCATGTACAATTCCTCACAAAAGCGACAAAAGATTTCTTTTTGAACCTCTTGTTCTTGGAGAGTTCAAGGTACCCGTGGCGATAACTATCACAAGGGTTTGCACTTTAGGCGACAGCGATCGATATCACCGCTACCACGGCGCGCTGCAACTCCGCAACTCCTTGTGCTAGCTGTCGCAACGAGCACCTGGAACTCTCCAAAAATGAGCGGTTCAAAAACGGGTTTTCCAATACTTTTGTGTGGAATCATGTACATCGTCGTGATCTGCCTCGTTCGCACATTCTTCTGATGTTAGAACCTCAACACTGATTTTGAGTCAGATTTCGAGAGAATTTGAGAGAAATCTCCACACAGTTTTGTTAAAGATTATTTCTTAATCAGACCAGGAATTTATTCTCCATGTTAGCATAAAGGTTTACGTTATAGGCTTTTCAGTTTTCCATTAACCTTCAACTTTTTAATGAAATACATCTTTTTTCTCGAGCAACTATGATTATCAATAAAGGACCCCTCTAAAAAGTATCTCACAAAACAACTTAGCTCTTCCAAGGGCTAAGTTTACAGCCGTGAATCCATTAAACGATATGCTCCAACTCAACAACTTATTCGAATATTCGTTCAGAGTCATTCGCTCGAGTTCTATTGTACAATTTGCACTGTTACTAGGTGCTATTTTTATGTCATACAATCGTATTTGCCCCTCCATGGCAGCACCAACCTCCAAAACACTTAAGAACATGTCCCACGGGGTCAGTGAAGTCGCTCCTCTACATAGACCGGTAACCAACTTGTGTTGGAAAGGGCACCTCAATCACTCGGCGACAATCTTATTTGAGCAACTCATCTGGGTGTATAGCTCAGGAGGAATTCCGCTGATGTAACAACCTCCGTCCTTAGGACATGAAGAAGAGAAAATAAAGAACAGTCATAGCTTGAAACTACAATGAAGTGTTGAAATGAGGTAGATCGTATTCAAAGAGGTCCTAATCGAAGCCGCTTAATACCTTTTCTGTAGAGGCAGGTTGTCTGATGTTCAAAATTCGCAGAAGAATCCTTGAAAAATTGAAGTTATTTCTCCAAATAGCAAACATACATGTTAAGGTAAAAAATTTGCAATTCTTTGAATTGAAGATGATTAGAGAGGACTCAACAGCCCCCCCCCCCCTCACCCCCAGCCTTTAGAAATGACGACACAGACATTGCAGAGACACAAAGTCGGCTGATGACGATGTTACGATGGATGGCCGGTATCACGCGCGTGGAACGAATACTACTCAATGAAAAGATCCAAGAGCGGTTCGGCGTCGCCACAATTGCTGACAAGCTTCGCGAAACCCGCCTTAGATGGTACGGCCACGTTCTTCGCGCCAACAAAGACTCCGTCTGCAAAGTAGGCCTTGATCTTGAGGTACCAGGAAAACGACCAAAAGCACGGCCTGAGCAACGATGGCTGGACACACTGCATGTCGATCTGAAGCATGGGGACACGCACCCAGACCAGGCGCACGATGGAGCGAAATGGCGTCAGAAGATCAGGAAAGCGGACCCCACCAACGAACGGGACAAACGCTGAAGAAAAAGAAGAGGAAGGATAAGTTAAAATGAGTAGGATATTTTTGGACTTTTTTCTCTTTATGAACTACGAGATACACAATGTTACAATATATTCTGATTATCGGTCTTTATCGACAGATTATACGCTCGAAGGTAGCCTAAATTTGAGAAAAAAAAACATCTGATCAGAGTGTGAAAAAGTGAAAAAGGCAAGCCGCGGCATGTGCCAGCGTCATCCCTCACGTTATCTCAAATTCAGTGTGTCACCTCGTTCTCTGGGTTGTAGATACCAATAGATTCCACACCTCCACGTCACTCTGATTCCAACGATATACGTCAAAATGCGTGGAAGTGACGAAAATCCCGTTTTCGGAGGGTTCAAAACTGTAGTTCACGGACCACTTGGGCGGAGCGGTCCGCATGAGTGCTGGCTGTCCACCACGGCCGCATCTCCGATCGATAAGATCAATGGCTTCATGCGTCCACTCGACTCGACAAACTGTTCCAAATCCCGTCCCGAAAAACGTCCAAAAAACCGGGTTTGAAGACAGTTTTGTACCATTTTATATATACCACTGGATTCAGCGTTCCAAGGAGATTCAGAATCTGGTGAAAGCTCAAACACGAAGACGAGATGGTACACTGCCTTCAAATGAGAGCCCAAGGATTTGAGGTAATTTTCAGTGGTATTAATTTTGTGCGTACTACAAAAAATCTGTGTAGAAGCCCTATTTCTTCATAGGCTATAGATTTATTCACATATTTAGATCTATATTCCTTTAATTCAACAGTTTTGCTCCTTGCTTACATGTAGTTGTCGCTTATGCAAAGGTTTTTTAAGTTTTAAGGAAATGGTTGGGGGTTATAGGAGGACACTAACACCACTCTGGTCGGCATGAAGGCTAGGAGGTGGTGAGCATAAAATCCATGAGGTAAAAATGATATGTCCTCCAACCATGGAGAGGAAACGGACATCAAGAGACACTCCCATGTCCCGCCCACTCTCCATGGCTTCTGCTGGCCTAAACTCACTATCATAGACACGTTCCTGCCGATAGTTTCTGGATTACGGGCGAGTGAAAGTACAGTTTCCGGTGAACAAAACAAGCACACTGAGAGCAGTGCCTCCAAATGAGTTCTACTTCCATGACTTCCGCTGCACTGCTAGGCGCTGCCGCCCGCGGGCTTTTATTTAGGGCGGATCAGCGCGGCTAAGGTGCCCTTTAGGCACGGCTGCATTCACGCAATGCGTTCGCTACTTAGTCACTCGTCGGTTCAACCGAGGCCTAATTCAGCCCTTTGCCGTAGCAGCTGCTTATTAACATCGGCGTTCGAATGACTTAAAGCAATGGGTTGGACGGCTCTAAAATAAAGACGAGCAAAGTACTGGGTGTTAGTCTGGTGACGGGAATCGTGAAGGTTCGTGCTAATTGCCACCTTCTAAAGAATGGGCATCGACGATACCGACCGGTTTCGTCTTTTTATGTTCCATGACAAATTGTATTCTTGAAAATGGGTAAAACACACGCATCCTGCAGGTTTTCTGCTGAGACATTAGGTGCAGAAATCAGGGACTTGCTGAAACCAAAGCCGTTGCAGACGTATGCTCTAGCTTACTGTTCAGCTGCGGACGAAATGAGCTGCTAGGAACATTCCCACGTTCTGGAAGGGTTAAGATTTTGAAAACTCAACAACTGATAATTGGATAACGAGAAGTTCAAAGTCGAAAAAGCGAGCTACACCAGTGAAACCGGGTAAGATTCCCTTAAGCCTACTCAGGACCAGGGATGAGCGGAAGTACTGCATAATACCGGAAGTCGGAAGTCGGAAGTTGGGGGGAAGTTCGAAATCTGGCGAAATTTGCAGCGACGAATACAGCATGTCTGAGCTGGCGTGACCCAACGACTGCCAATCGTCCAGAAATCTAGAAGTCGGAAGCTCTCATGAGGCAAGAATTCAGGAACTTCCGACTTCCGGAAACCCGAATTCCGCTCATCCCTGCTCAGGACCAAGGAAAATAGAGCCGTACTCCCTTTCCCGCCCTAACTCGATGGCCTCTGTTTCAGGAACATCTGATAAGGTGATACGTTGTCATTCAGAAAAGGCAACTCCTTATTGCCAGAATTTGCGGAGTTCTGCTGAATCACCGCTTTCTATCTGAGAACTCCGCACAATATCGCTCTCAAACAGCTTTTTCATTCATCTCAGAATTAGACAATGAGAAAATTAATGGTCCAGAAGTAAATGGTTCAAGCTTCGCTCTCACCACGTTCGTCACACGACTTTGATGCATTTTTGCGTCAAGCACAAAAAAGTGAATGCATTCTTCATTCACATTTCTGTATGCATGTGTATGTAAAGAATTGGTGGGAACGTAAGTGCTTCTCAGGAACTGATAGATCTGCGCGGAAGCCTAGGCTAAAATTGCAAAAAAAGTGAGAAAAAAAGCAAAGAAAGTCGCGTTTTCGGACTAGTCTTGATTCTCGGTATTTTCGCCTTTTCCGGCCATTTTCTGCATGTGTGTATAACGAATTTCTGGATGTGGCTTGTGTATACGATACTGCTCCTAATCCTTGCAAAAAGGACGCGCGCGACGCACTAATACGCGTCTCCCCTTCGTAATTTTCTTAGAAACAAGAATACTCAATTTTTTTCTGAATATATGACTTCTCTGTATTACAACGGATCGAATGATTCATGAATTTTTCAATATTGTTCTCTATACCGATCAGAAACAACACTACAAACTTCGGCAGACTTCCTTGTACCCGACCGCCTTGATCCAGAGTGATCAAAATACTACATCTTTAATGACATTTTCTGCAGAGTAAAAAGCATGGTGTTGAAAGTACATATATCATATGATTCGCCATGAAATGCACAATTTGGCTTTTGCAGAAAAGTTTGAATTGGTTTCATTTTAAGGATGTTATGGAAGAGTGACGCTTTGCGACGGTTTAACGCGTCGCGTGGGTCCTTTTTGTAAAGATTAGGCGCAGTATTGTATATGTATGTGTTTTGTATGTATGTACTTGTGTATGTATTTACATGCATGCAACCCTTCTCATTTATTTCCTAACAAACAACTCCTAACTATCAGCTGCTCAGTTTCGGATGTGTACTTATGTCAGAATCAGAAAATACCGCACTCACCTCCGAAACGTGGACGTCTTTTCTGGGAGAAAATACGAGCTGCTATCAACAGATCACGGATTTCAAATCGGTCTCAGGCAAATTGAGAATGGATGTCATGGACGATTCACAGTCCATTTTGTAGAACTAGTTTTTGAATGTGAAGGTTATGGTGTGAGTGCAAACTCGTCTAATTTCCGGAATCTAAAAGTTCAGAGCACAAAGGACGGCAATGAATTTTCGAGTTCCACTCCCAGACTGGTTCTCAAATCGATTTGATGTTTGTTGTCAACTCATGGAAAAGTGTCACCAACAGAAATTCCATACTTTTTCCTTCTTAACCTTCGTTGCTGAAGGATGACATTGTGATCTATCATGCTATGTTCATATGAAAAAGTCTGACTAGAATGCGAGCAATTTTGAGTAGAATTCGAGTGATTATCTATAGATATAGAGTACCATGACACCAAGAACTATTCGGGGACTAGTTCTCGCACAAGTAATACTAGCAGTGGTATCAGAGCCCATAAACTATAACACTGTCCAATTTTTCTCTTTCAAATCTAGATTTTTCCTGGGAATTAAGCTGTCTGAAAATTTCGAGTGGAACTCAACAGATTTTCGGGTGAGTTCTTCTCGAAGTTTCCATACTCCAGACCCTTTGGTAATTCCGAGTGGAGACCGATTGAATTCTAAAGAATTTCAGGTTTTGCTAAACTTTTCGAGCTGAGTTCTGTAGGAAATTTTCGATTTCTGCTCGGGAAACGTCTACTCTCGGTTTTTATTCGAACTTCCTCACCTGAGTATGAGCGCATAGATGAATTGAAAAATCCAAAGAAATGAAAATATTTTGAAAAAAAAAGAAAAACAACTTTTGACCCATTTTCTGCGAAACTTTTTGGTCCACTACTTTATTTCTATCTAAGTATCAATGATTCGTTTGGCTCATTCCCTCCTTTCCGGATTCACTAAGAGTAGTGCAGAAATCGCGGGATGAACCAAGCTCGGGGTCCCATGTGGAATGAAATATTCACGAAAGGGATAAATATTGAAGAGGCATAGACTGCTGAGTGGGCAGCTCGATCAAAGCAGAGTTAAACGGATGAATGAGTAGCAGCAGGGCGATTAATAGCTATAACAAGGTTAAGAGTTCGGTTTTTGATGTTTGAAACCTTAATGATGATGGGAATTTGAAATGCATGAAAGAAAATGAACAATATGACCATTATGATGATTTTTTTTTGCCCTTGAAGAAAGGAAATAAGAGAACGTTCTACTGCACCAACGAATAGAGAACAGCTTAGATTTTCCGAGAAAAAAAATGTTGTGATCATAAAACATACGTAAATATCAGTGGCAGACGCAGAAAGTGGGCGGGAGAGGGGCGCAGGGGGGCGTGAGAAAAAGTGGGGTCTCCGCCGCTTTGGGGACTCAGATGGAAAATACAATTAAGAAAAACGTTAATTATAACAATAAATAACAAACAAAAATTATATTAAAAACGATGATTAAAAATAAACGATTAAAAATAAACTAATACAAGACTTTTATTCGTATTGTAAAGTAATTTCGAAAATTTGGTGACCCATTCTCGGGGGGGGGGGGTGGGCGCCCCCTGCGTCCGCCACTGATAAATATGTATGTTAACATACGAAAGCTAAGTTATACATATAGATTCCCTCTCGCACTCATCAGTGAGGTAGAGAATGACCACAGCTGCATTTTCATGCAATTTTTGTACATATACTCTCAAAAATTATTAGCCTGTACATAGCCCGGCCCTGTAAACGTCATAGTGAACCTCTGACTGACTGAAGCTAACAAAACGAAGTACTAAAAGTTCCATAAAGCCTACCTGAGTTCCTAAACGGCTCCTAAAGAGGACTTAAACAAAATGGCACGTGCAAATATCCAGAACATGTAGTGCAATATGCTCTTCCCTGCTACCGATGGAAGCTCCGCCTCTTCCCGTTTAGAGGGAAGTGCTCTACACGCTTTTATCCTGATTTACTACATCGCTGAAACAATATAAAGACCTCTCAGAAAGCTGAACGAGCTTTTTCAGTTGCACATTCTAAAGGTTGCCGTTTGCTCGCAAGGACATTGCTTTTTTCGGAGGACAACGCATAGAAGTATGTTTCTGTACTACATACATATAAAGGAGCAATGCCGTATATTTATTGCAAATAAAAAAGAAAATGCTCTGACTCTCGTCAATACGAAGGATTTTCATTGAAATTTATTGGGGCCCATTGAAACCAAATATTATAACTTATTAAGCTTTATGATTAGGGAACCTGTCCAAACACCTGAAAAAGAACAGGAGGGAAACCCAACACCCTACTTGTTATCTTTGTTGTCCTTTTTTTGGTAAATTTGACCATTTACTTTAGGCTTTGGTCCTGGCATTTGAGCAGCGAAGGTAAGTGCAGCACTGACATCTGAAGGAAGAAAAGGTCAATTATGCGCATAATCTGTATCAACACTTCATTTTTCTCAGTAGGTGGTACATAGTGAAGATATTGGACAAAATCTATGAAACCCAAGAAAATTTAAGTCTAGGCTCAGTAAAGCAATTGTTTCTGCCCAGATACGTTGCTGTTAGGAAGTATTCATAAAGCTTCAAAACATATCTAAATCTCGTCTGGATAGCTCAATCTAGAGGTGAGTTGTCGAAATGGCGCTGATCGTACCTTATTGATCGCTATAAAAGTAGTTAAAGGGCATCATGCATCAATTTGGAGCACAATGAAAATGCGACTGAATAAACAATCGAATAAATTCTACGTCGTTCCAAAAGTATTGCACCAACTTCGTACTTTTTCCAATTACTCATAGCATTGTTGTTCATGGATGGGACCCGGTCCGCTAATTTTTATAGTCGAGAAGTAGTGAAACATTCCACCGCATTCTACTGCCGAAAAGAATTTCGATTCAAGATCAGGAAACGCTTGATCCAGGAATTAATGTTGGCACGATACTTTCAGACCAACATTAATATGGGACCGGAAGCGCGATGTCACGTTCACTTAGGATTGAATAATGCATTAGATACACATATCCATACGTTGTCACTGTAAACAGTGTGGTGCAAAGCCCTAATTATATGCTCTCATAAGATTTATGGGCCTTCTGAGCTTTGTAGTGTTCTGAAAGCATCGTTTTTCTTGCTGGATGCTAACCAGTGATGAACACTGTTACACCATTTCTTTCTATTCATTTCATGGCAGGTCTGACCTTAGATTGTTAGGGGAGGGAATACCTAACATCCGAAATCCTATGGTCAGATTTCCCACGCATGTCCATGTACTCGTGGGAAGTGACGTTTCCCTGCGTTCATTTGCCCGGATATAGCCGCATCGAGGTGATGGGTAACATGCCACTCACTGGTTGGCAAGACTGAAGTTTTAGTGCTATTGAGCAAAATCGGCCCAACGCATGAGGCAGTGACAAATTTCTCGAATCTCTCGGGTTTGTTGCACCGTCTAAGAATTTTCCAAAATAACGACATCCTAGCTAACATAGGAAAATACATATTAGTCTTGTTTTCACCTTCTTTTTTTCCATGCTGTTCCGGTTTTATACTCTTTGTTTCAGTTCCAGAGATAGCTTTACTGACCACATCGCCCTTTGTATTTTGCTTGGCGCACCCAGAGTGCTACAAATGAATAAATATCCGAATTCGACAGTACTATTTCGATCACGTCGAGTATTCAGATCGAATATTCGGATCTAATATTCGAACCTTAACCGTGCCAGAAGCTGTTGGGCACCAATCATCACGTCAAAGATCAGCAGGAATAATCCATAGAGCAGCTGATTTCCTGAAAGACACACGTATCAGCAGCGAAAAAAAAAACAAGTGTGAACAACGACGGAAGTTTTGCGAATCGCGGGAAAAGCAGTCTGAGGAAGTTTTACGGAGAAGCAGCATGAGGCTGCACTTGTCGTCCTCACGAGTGAGTGCGCATACAAAGCTGAGGAAAATTTAATCCAAAGATCGAGGAACTTATAACAAAGCAGAGAACGGCATGGCGTCATGGGAGACAGCTTATTAAGATGAAGAAAAATGAATGAATTCCAAAGAAATGAACTGAATTAAAGTTCAAAAAAATTGAAGTGGTTCAGTGAGCATGAATTAGCCAGTAACTGCTTCAAAAAGCAAAGTTGGGTCGTGAATGATTCCGCTGACGTTATCAGTAATTTAAATACTGACAGTAATGTAAATAATACAGTAAGATTATCAGTCACTGAAACATGCCTCGATTCAGGGATCAAAGCACATGGAGACTGTTGACATTATTTTTGCTGCACTGCTGACAATACAGGATACAGTAGTAGGTTGTTACCTCTCGATGCTGACCTTGTCAATATAGCCAACACTAGAACAAAATAATCACCTAGGGCATGAACAGGTGTGAGGACAACAGTATGACATTGGACTCACGCCAGATTTCGTTGCGTACTCGGTGAAAAAAAATGAGAAGTAACAGTCAATGTATCTGGAATTCGTGAGGTTCATCCGCGATATCCACACAAATGAGGCATTTCTTACCTATGTACATGGAATGGACTTGTTTTCCCTGCTACTAAAGATTTTAGATATGGAACAGGGCTTCAAGGATTACAAGGACTTCAAGGTTAAATATTCATGGGTGTTATCATCAGCAACACATTTGTTTACTTATCGATTTTTTGTCTTCTTCGTGTTGTTGTTTTCCCTTTCCACTTCGAGTATTTATGAGAAATTTTTCATTATGAAAATACGAAATCCAATATGATTATCATGTGCTAACCCTTATATAGCCCAACTAGCTGCCATACCCGACTTCACTCGGGTGTTTTACTACCCCAGCTATCTCACACTGCAGAGACCAGTAGCTATTGCCGATAAATTCATTAGTTATTTAGTAAAGTAAACTAGTAGAAGTTATTCCGATGACCCAGAATCGAGTTCGAATTCGCGCAAAAGGATTGCCATATTCATATACAGCGTACTGAGGAAACCCAGCAGACATGCCTTCACTGCTACATGGGATAGAAAATCAAAAGATCGATAAAATCGATGAATCTATATTTCATACTATATTTCATACACATCGTCATATTTGTGTTCAGCCTATAGGGAAAGCACAGTAGCCATGTCTTTCTCTGTCCCTGAGCGAGAATGGGGAAAAATCGATAAAACCGATAAGTCGATATTCCTTGCAAAACAGTTGCCATTATAGTTCTAACCGAATATTCGTATTCGAATAAATATTCGAAAAATTCGAATATTCGAATATTCGAATAGTCGAATATTCGAGAATCCCCCAATATTCGAACATATTCGAATACGAATATTCGACAGGTCGCACTATTCGAATATATTCGAATATTCGAAGCCCATATTCGATATTCGGTCGCCATTCAAAGCAAAAAAACTAGCGTGTATCCTTTAGCCTTACTAGGGATGTAACCGGACAGCGTTAGCAGCACAACTTTCGCGTAAAATAAAGCAGATTATACGCATCATCACCACGATTACGAAATATCTGCAGATCTGCAGTAAGGCACCAGGAGAACAATATGCTTTCAGAACATCGGAGTGTGTATGGTTGGTCTAAATTTTCCTCGTGCTATTTTTATAGTATTTGCTCATTGTACCTTCTCTTTGCAACTACTTCCGTGCGTCCCGTACCCATTTCTCCCTTCTCTTTTCCCCTTTGATATCTCGGCAAATGTCCACACTTATGAGAGAGATATTCCTGTTTTCGTCTTTCCTTGAGATACTTACTATTGAAGTTTTGCTTTCGTTGTTCTGTGCTAGGTTTACTGTCGAAGCTTTACGATGAAGAATGAACTGATCACTTGAGACAAGCTTCTTTGATGTCAGGCGATATTCGCAGAGATTTCTTTAGCAAATGCTTCTCAAATATTCGAATATTCGAATAGTCGAATATTCGAAACCCTTGATATTCGAATATTCGAATTCGAATACTTCTGACATTGGCCGTTCGAATAATATTCATTCGTTCGAATGGTTTCTGAAGAGTCGAATATTCGATATTCGAACATTCGAAGCTCCTCTTCGAATGTGTTAACTATAGTTGCCATATTGTGTTCAGCGTATTGAAGAACACTAATAGACATGTCCCCACCAAGCAATGGGCGAAAATCGCGAAAAATCAATACTCAATCAATAATCGACCTTTTGGCTAAAAGTAGCCTATGACCTCCGCTGGCCCCTGTAGGGTCTACCCGCAAAATTTGGTCAGGATCGCTTCACTTTCAGCAATTTCTATTCGGAACATACAAACGTACAAACGCACAAACACACACACAAACGTTCATTTTTATATATACAGATATTGAGCGTCCTCTTTATACTACCTTGATGCCCTCCTCACCTTTCCCTGAGAAAACGTTTTAGTGGCTAGCGGTGGCACTGCTGGAAATGGCGCAGAAATCCAATGAGCACCCAACACTTCAGACTAATCTTATTCCGATGTAAAAAGAAGAATGCACCTGTAGAATTGAAGTTCGTTAGGAGAAACGAAAAAGTCTGACCACTAATTAGCTCAGGGAACGTTCCAGCTTTATCCCGGATTATGCTGACATGACCAGCAATTAAACGTGGGTGCATACAACTCAGGAAAATTTCCCACATTTTCTTGCGGCAACCTTCTCGGTTACATAAGAATAATGTATCACATTGGTGTATGGTTATTTGACGTTTTCTTTATGTTCATTTCTGGCCTACTGAAACTGGAGCTTTGATGTTTCTTTCCCCATGGAAACATTCTCGATTATGCACTTGACAAAAGGCGTGTGGATAATCGTGTCCATGTTCCGCAACTTTCAAACTATGATGTTCAATGACCATTTCTGTCTCGAATATCGGGATCGTGAGAGGACCCCTTCTTCGCTGTAAATACATGTGATGAAAATGTGTAGGGTTATTGTCCGGGACACATAGCTGGAACTATTGGCTGTGTAGGGAAAAACAGCGGAATCCAATAAAATTTATCCACTGTCGAGTTCTCCCGTTGGCGCAAATTTGCTGGAGAAAGTTGATTGTTCAACAGTTGATGGATCTTTGTAAATCGGACGAAATATTGCGGAGTTATCACTCATAGGATAGGGGTTAGACATTTCTGTGGAGTGTGAATAGTAGCACGTATCTAACAAAAAATTATAGGTGGGATACCAAATGCAAAAATATTTCCAGCAGACTTCACAACTCTCTTTGCTATTCTCCCTCATTCTGTTGTGAAAGAAAACATTAGGAAATTAATAAGATTATGTACGAAAGAATTCAATTACATTAAAATTAAGTATAAAAAGATAATGCACAGCAATGCACAGGAGGACCATAACGCCAAATATTTTAGAATCAAAGACATACATATTTTACATGATTGATGAGCTCTTAGATAACAGCTTCGTTTATTTTGCAGGGCTAATATTTAGGCAAGTAAAAGGAATACCACAAGGAGCATCATGTAGCCCACAACCCTCAGATCTGAGTCTATCCTATATGGAATATAATTTGTCAAAAATAACATAGGGCTGAGCTATGTAAAACTATTCAATCACATATATAGATATATGACGATATAATTCATACGTCAGCCAGACCTGATCTATTTGAGAACTCCCTTAGACACGTTTTTTTCTATCTGTAGACCCCTCAGATGGAATCCACAGATAGAAAGAAAAACAAATTTCTGCTCAAGCGAAGCTACTTTTCTAGATCTAGAAATAAGCACACTAAATGGCACGATAAGGACTAAATTTTATGATAAGACAGATGACTACAGCTTTAAGGTAATTCGACTTCCTCATTATGATTCAAACATGTCGGGGTATATTATCAGAAATACAGCACTAAATGAAATAATAAGCAGTAACAGGGCATGTTCCATTGAAGACTGTGAGGCTAGAGTAGAGGAACTATCATGGATATGTATGTATCAGAAACTGTTATCCTACGAATGAACTAACTAAGGAACTAATTCATTCTTCTGCAACTGAACCTTTCCTACTAAGAAAGTATGGCTTGGGGATAAGCGCAATATTACCAATTATTAATGAAATTAGGAATGATTGGGGGAATGTCGGATCAGGATCTTAGTTTAGGTGAGACATATGTATAATTTACTGCATAGTTTAGAAAGTAAGGACTTCAAAAGAAAAATAATTTTCCTTAGAATTCAAACATTAGGAAGGCAGATCACGGTAAAGGTTGGCGGGAACGAGCTACATCCAAACAAGTATTTATAGGGCAGTGAGCAAGGATCTACTTATTCGAAGTTCCTCTTTTATCACGTCACGCTCCTTTCACTATCATCCAGTTTGCACTGATTCCCTCTCATTGTTTCTGAATCACTAGCGCCCCTTCGGGACGCTAGAAAGTGGGGTGGGGCAGCCACTTGGGACATGTGCAAGCGCTTCACACTTGCCAAATCTCTAGAAAATTTGTAAAGAAGCAGAACCAATCTTCCAATGGGCCCAAACATGAAGTCCTTCTTATGAGTTGAGCATGAGCATGAGAAGTTCGTTCTCCATCGTATGGCGTATTCGTGCGTATTCCTCACTATTGGGCCAACGCAGACGCGTTCTCCATCGGCGGAACTGTATCCTGCCGTTCCCCACACTATTGGACAAGGCGAAATCGTATCCGAGTGTTTTCCAGACTACTGGGCCGCAGCGGGCTTTTCTCCATCGGTGGACCCGTATTCTGCGCCATTTTCACTGTTAGGCCTGAACCATATCCTGGTATTCTCCAATTTACTGAGTCACAGCGGACCAATCCTATATTGGCGGACCCGTATTCTGGTGTTATCCATACTACTGGGCCACGGTGGGCCCTTCCTCCATCAGAGCGCCCGTGTTCTGGCGCCCTCCTCACAGTTAGGGCAAGCCGGATCCGTTCTCCAAGCGCGGCTTCGCATCCTCGCATTCTTAACACTATCGGACTAAAGTGAACACGTATCCTGACGTTCTCCACACTATTATGCTACGACGGGTCCTTCCTCCATCGGTGGACCCGTATCCTGGCATCCCCCCACACCACTGGACCACAGTGGGCCCTTTCTCCATTGGTGGACCCGTATCTCGGTGTTCCCCGCACCATTGGGCCATGGCGGGCCTTTCCTCCATCGGTGGACCCATATCCTGGCGTTCCCCACAGCACTGGGCCACAGCGGGCCCTTTCTCCATCGGTGGACCCGTATCCTGTCATCCCCCACAGCACTGGGCCACGGCGGGCCCTTTCTCTATCGGTATCCTGTCATCCCCCCACCACTGGGCCACAGTGGGCGCTTTCTCCATCGGTGGACCCGAATCCTGTCATCCCCCCACCACTGGGCCACAGGGGGCGCTTTCTCCATCGCTGGACCTGTATTTCGGTGTCCCCCGCACCACTGGGCCATGGCGGGCCTTTTCTCCATCGGTGGACCCATATCTTGGCGTTCCCCACAGCACTGGGCCACGGAGGGCCCTTTCTCCATCGGTGGACCCGTATCCTGTCATCCCCCACAGCACTGGGCCACGGAGGGCCCTTTCTCCATTGGTGGACCCGTATCTCGGCGTCCGCCGCACCATTTGGCCACGGCGGGCTTTTTCTCCATCGCTGGACCCGTATACTGGCGTTCCCCACAGCACTGGGCCACGGCGGGCCCTTTCTCTATCGGTATCCTGTCATCCCCCCCACCACTGGGCCACAGTGGGCGCTTTCTCCATCGGTGGACCTGTATCTCGGTGTCCCCCGCACCACTGGGCCACGGAGGGCCCTTTCTCCATTGGTGGACCCGTATCCTGGCGTCCCCGGACCATTGGGCCACGGCGGGTCCTTTCTCCATCGGTGGACCCGCATCCGTATATAGTTGATTGGATATACAATGTCATGCCTTCCTATTTAGAGGCTTTTACTCTTAGTTAGTGCAGAAGCTTTCTCGAAACGAACGAATGTCGTAACGAACGAATGTTGTGACTACACAATCGCCGCGAAAATTCAACAGGGGCTGAGGCGATCGCGTAAGTCCAGCCTCCCCAAAGCTTCCGAGACGCAGCAGCTCTCATAGCACCCATCCATTTCTTCCTGGAAGTGCACCCATCGTCGCAACATTGGAAGGGTGGTTTTCCTGCTGCGTACATTGTGCAGCCTGAAAGCTCGTAAACACTCCCTCACTCCTATGCGGTGAGACCGCCAGCGAAGGTGATGAAATCACCATCCCGTGCATGCGGGAGAGCCAGCAGTGACGAAATTGCGGGTCCCGAAGCGAACGTGTCTGCGTCCATGGAAATCGGCCATTTCGCCACACAGTCTGCGCCTCAAGATTGCGGTGTCTATGAGTGCCGCCCCGTATCTCTAACCGCTCTAGCCCCCTTACGGCGCTTTGTTTAATAGATTCTATGTTGAGATGGCACTTTTGAAAATTTGCTTGGAGATCTACTGATGAAAGAGTCATATGACTCGGGAGCACCAAGGAGACTAGTTCTAAGCCCCGAAATCGGATTAGTGTAAAACCATTTAAAAACCATTTAGGTTTCAAGCCATCTTAGCTTGTGTTGTAGTCCGTTTCATACTCTTAACATCTAACTGATAGATCCTCCGTGAGATCTCTCACACTGTCTGTATGGATTGGATAAACAGTAGTGTATGTAGTGAAACGATCGCATACATATATCCATGGATGAGTTTTTAGTGGATAGCAAAACATCAAAACAAGTCGAATATATTCGTTGAGCGCTTTTGTCCAACCGGATGAAGTTTATTGGATATGAGCCCTGGAGAATGTTTCCATGGAAGAAGCCAGAAGGCCCAATTTCAATGGATGAATGATATGCATGAAAAAATGCCGGATAATTATGAAATCACCTAATTGCACCAACCAAGACAAAAATGACCTTTTCACTTATATATATTTGGGTAAGAAAAACGAGAGAGAGGGAGGGAGAGAATGAATGAATGAATGAATGAATGAATGAATGAATGAATGAATGAATGAATGAATGAACGAAGGAACGAATGAATGAATGAATGAATGAATGAATGGATGGATGGATGAATGGATGGATGAATTGATGAATGAATGAATGAATGAATGGATGGATGAATTGATGAATGAATGAATGAATGAATGAATGAAAGAATGAATGAATGAATGAATGAATGAATGAATGAATGAATGAATGAATGAATGAATGAATGAATGGATGAATTGATGAATGAATGAATGAATGAATGAATGAATGAATGAATGCCATGAATGTACAAATGAACGAATGAATGAATGCCATGAATGAATGAATGCCATGGATGAAAGAATGAATGAATGAATGAATGAATGAATGAATGAATGAATGAATGAATGGATGAATTGATGAATGAATGAATGAATGAATGAATGAATGAATGAATGAATGAATGAATGAATGAATGAATGAATGCCATGAATGTACAAATGAACGAATGAATGAATGCCATGAATGAATGAATGCCATGGATGAAAGAATGAATGAATGAATGAACGCCATGAATGTACGAATGAACGAATGAATGAATGCCATGAATGAATGAATGAATGAATGAATGAATGAATGAATGAATGAATGAATGAATGAATGAATGAATGAATGAATGAATTAGATGTTGCAGTGGACTGCCATACCTGGAAATTAAAAAGCGAGTAGAACAGAAATATGTTTCACTTCATTAAAATCACATCAAAAATATTTTTATTAAGGTGGAACACAAGTTTATCGTCAAAATTTTATTACAAGGCAGCGGATCGAGAAGTATGGCCTCAACATTCGTGTGAAATTTCACAAATACTTGTTGAATTCACTTCTTTACACCTCTTTTCCACATTTCCAGTGAAGTCTAACGTTGGTAGATGATATGCACATAGCCAAGGCTCGAAATATGTACCTTTAGGTTCACTAGAGCCGCAAAAACCATCACCTTTTTGAGGATCTGTAATGACTAACCGTAGAAATGTGGTAATAGAGCCAATTCACCACTGACATAGTAACCCAGACGAAGTTACTGGAGCAAAAACTCTTATAGCTATAGGCAGCTCCGCCGCAAATAAACATCTTAGCAAATTGACGTAAACAAAATCTATGAGCCACTGCATTGATACAGTCTAGGTTTTCGACAGCATCGCTAATCCAGAGATGGATCCGGATACAAGGGCAAATAACTGAATGGAAGGAAGCGTTTCCTAGAATGTAATTTGCATCGAAGAGGGTTCTGTTGAGATTCCTGCAGTTCGAGAAACAAGCAAAAAGTGCAGAGTGGGAACAGGCAGTGACGAGCATATTCGGCTCATTTTACTCGAATGAACTAGAGTGCTTGAGTACACAGTGGCGACGATGCAGCTCTCTCAGAATCTCTGCATTCCATTGATAAAATAAATATATACATAAGTCTGCTCATAAGGAAAAGGACATGAACTCTGGAAAGGACCGCAACGGAACCCATAATCGATGGGAAAGGGACTTTATAAGACCGTAATGGGCCCAGCATCATGATGAAGCCTATAATATCATATATCATGACGAGACTTACATTACTTAGCTCGGACCATGTACGTTCATCTTTTTCGTCCTCTGATTTGTCAGTAGTGGGCAAGAGTGCATAATAAGCTATGTGAACGTAGGTACGCAAGCACTGACAGCATCGGGAAGCACGCACACCTCTTCTGGCTCCTTCGTTGGGAAGTAAAGGAAGCATACCTATGAAGGAAGCAGAGCAGAAACAATGACGGGCTTCAGTTCACATTCCACCCAGGGTTATAAATCACACTCTCTGATTGACTAGCATCACTAGAAAAAGTAATACTATCAGTACTACAGTGTATGTGATAATCTTAAAGGCAGTGTGCCACCTCGTTTTCGTGTCTGAACTTTTACCAGGTTCTGAATCTCCTCGACACGCTGAATCCAACGGTATACCTAAAATGTTATAAAAAGGTCTTTGAACCCTACTTTTAAACGTTTTTCGGGACGGGATTTATAACACTTTGTCGAGCCGAGTGGACGCCTGAAGCAGTTGATCTCATCGATCGGACACGTCTAGACGTGTTGGCCAACGCTGCAGACGTGGCGGGCGGCCAGCACAGTCACGGACCGCTTCGCCCAGGTGGTCCGTAAACTGCACTTTCAGAACCTCCGAAAACAGGGTTTCCGTCATTTTCATGAGCTTTGACATATATCTCTGGAATTAGCGTGACGAGAAGGTCTAGAGTCTGTTGGTATTTTCAGCCCACGAAACGAAGTGGCACACTGCCTTTAAGATCCCCCTCCTCTTTATTTTGGGCGATGGTCTGAAATAAAAAAAGCTGGATAGACAACAAGATAAAATAGGTGGAATGAAATCCTAAAAATTAGAACTTGCCATCATGAGGTGGCGGAAAGGCAATCAATGGAACATTTGAAGAAGAAGAAGAGGTAGTGAGAGTGATCTTAACTATGGAACTCACTTCAGCATTCATCAGAAATTTACTTCAAGATATGTATTAGGCTGATAGGAAAATTCAGTTCACTTTCTTTTCAGAGGGTTCCTGTTATTAGGAAAATCGATTAAAACAAGGGAATTCTCTACAAAATATCGAGTATATGTAGTACCGAAGAGTTATGCGGTAAAATAGTGATAGGAAACAGAACGAAACTAAAACCGCCAACCTTACCGCTACTTTACTTTCTCCCCTTTGGAAGAGTGCTCCAAAGCGATGCTGAAGCTACGTTCTCAAGAGCAGAAGGCAGGAGGATTGGCTAGGGATGAGGAAAAATTAGGCACTAAAAGGCGTTGCTACGCAGATACGTTATGTGTTTTACTGTGATATTACATTGTGAGAAAGGTGGCAAGAAGACACTGGATTCATGTAGGATAGTTTCGTAGCCATGATAGAGCCATTAGAAATTAAAAGAGGCGAAAAAGGTGGATTAGGATTAGCACAGACGAAGGCAGATCGCAGTAATCGAGCTCCATATCAGCAGACTGGTCTGCAGCTAAGCCTTCACTTACGTAACATCCAGGATATTAGCCAGATAATCATGGCATAAAGTACAAAAGAATCGCAGCATTGAGCTAATGAGAAGACCAGCTCTAGTACTTTTCTAGCAGACCGACGCAAAATAAGCGGGTGTCACGGGTCCCTAGAAGACAACACCAGGAACTTCATCCTTGTCACGAGAAGCCAGAATATTCTGTGGCACCAACGATCGACAAATGAGAAGCCTCACACGATTATTGCAGTTTTATTGGATGCTTCGCTCTATTGTTCTGGCCAATAATTTCCACTAAAAAAGAAAGGAAGCCGAACAACGGGCACGAAAGTGAGTGGTCCGGGAACCAAAACGACCAAGAGGTTGACGACGGAACGACCAACTACTCTGGGTGCAAAACATGGGTAAAAGGAGGGAGATAGTGAGTGTGACCAGCTCCTAAGGGGAGTCAGAGCCGTTGAAAAGCGAGGAGGCGCTATCCAAATCAAGAACCCATTGCAAACCCCGTCTGTGTGATCATGGATCCCCTGGAGAGCCACAAGGACCCCAATTTGTTGTACATAATTTAACTGTTAAGGTCGTTGATCAATATCAGTCGATCTCTAATGTCATCTGTTATTAGTATAATCAAATAATAACAGACAACCGTTAGCGAGCAAGAAAAAACGGGTGTGGGGTGCTATATCTCAAGGGGGCGGAGCCACTGCCCTCTGCGATTGGTCAATTGGACGGATTGGCAAACCGCAGAGTCCGCGAGCACCGAATTTTCACGTATAAAGCTCTGCGTATAAGCTTTTTCCTATGAGGGATTATTGTGCAAAACGGCAGAACAAACTGTTTTACTTTTCCCTCTTTTTTTTCTAAATTTATTGTTGGAAGAATGCCTAAAAGGCCAAGCATTTTTCAGAGAAACATGCTAGAAAACTGATCATGAGCCCTTCTCGAAGGTTCTCCAGCAATTCCAAGAAAAACACGCTCCATAACCGGCTAGCAGCTTATTTTCCAGTGCAAATCACGGACTACGCAAGTGTATCTACACATGCTGAGCCAATCATCAGCAAATCGCTAAAGGACATAGACCCTTAGGGCACCAATAATGAGGGCGGTATCATTGCATGTGCAGGCTTAGGATGAATAAACGTAACGCGAAAGCAAGGACAGGCCTGACAGTGGTGAACGGCCCTGAATGGCAGATATCCGTGAATTTTGGACATCCTTTCTGGCTAACGTCGTAACCGATACTTTTTTCTTGGTAGTAATGCACAGCGATGGCAAATTCTCCCATTGCTGGCGGAATCAAATCCCATGCTATTTTCGAGATTGCATTCGACAAGCAGAAATGGTACAAATTTTCTGCCATTTGGCGATGGTGACTTCAACCAAAAAATAGTATAAAAATGTAGAGCCATTAGTAAATTTGGTGCAGATGTTAGAAGTGAGCGAGCAAAGCAACTAATGAAATGGCTGCAGTGTATCGTGATGTACATAGTGCTGCAGGGTATCATTTTTCTCAAATATTCAAAGCTTTGGTTTTTAATCTGTTGGGAACAAGGAGAGTCCTCCATGTCAGTTCACTATAAAGTGGAAAAGAGAACACATCAAGCAAACAGCTGGCAATTTTCACGGGATCTACGCTTATAGTGAACTTCTGGTGCTAAGAGGTCCACCCACATTCGCTATCTATAGTAATAATAATATTATACTACAAAAATTTGTTCTACCGCTCAGGGCGGACGTGAGAAAGAGAAACATCATGAAATACAATATGCATATCGTCATCAGATATAGCATACACATGAATAGACAATTCATTCCATTACTATGTATCTCAAAAACCTTTTGAAAATAATAATAATGAATAATCTCAAAAACCTTTCACAGACCTAATACCAAAAAAATTAAAAGGATCAGAAGTAGAATCGAAAGAAAAACATCTATATACTCACAAGCTTATTTTCCATGGAAGTTCTTTGAACTTTGAGGGAAGGCACATATTTGCTAGTGAATAATAATAACAATAGTATTTTTTTATATTGATTTTACTATGCAGGGCTGTTAATTGACTGTCATTTCGACAGTTTCGGGTGAAAATCGTCAAAATCCGAGGAAGCCCAATCCCATGTTTTCCCCGAAATTTTGATACAGAGGACAGTAATTCTCAGATAAGCAGGGAGGACGGCAGTGGTTCCTCGTCAATTAAGATCAAAGCAACTAATTGAACCCAGATTCCTGAAAAAAAAATAGCTTGAGATGGAAGTTTCCTTATTTTCTTTTTTCCTCATGTCTTCTAGAGAACGTTGAGAAAATAGGCTTACATGCCGGATCGGTACAAATCCTTAGAAATTTCGAAGAAGTTCTCGTTCAGGAAGAGAATCTCTATTCCGAAGTTCTTTTCCCTTTGAAAGGCAGAAACCTTTCAAAATTTCGTGGAATTTGTAAACAGAAACTGGTCAGAGAGCGTTGTTTGCTTTTTTTTGGATTCTTCCGCGCTCTCCACACATTTTTTCATCTATCGTTACCAGTCTACGCTTCACAGGTTTTGAAAGTTCACCTCCAAACATCCCTGTTGTAGAGCTCAAAGTCCAAAGAACCAAATTATCGCCATGAATGAGGAACAAATAATTGAACCGCAAAGAAGCGCCGTAGGGCAGCAGCAGTTATTCAGCGCCGACCTTCGCTCTCCACAAACAAAAGCAAGAAACTCTCGTGGCGGCGGCGGCGGCGTGCTGGAATATTCAACAACAGGAAGTCCCAATTATAGGACAGCTGCTCTGAATGAGGTTTTGCCAGTGCAAATACAACGTGGGCTAGGGATATATCCCTGTCGGTTTGAGTTCACATGGCTACAGATCCGAGGCCGGGATCTCGGGGTGGCTGTCAAGACGTACGCCGCGACGCGACCGCGCCGCATGCGTGTGCTTCTCAAGCCCAGGTTGCTTCTTCAAATTTGAAGCACTAAATGACACTGGTGGCCACCTTCTCAAGTTTGTGGGTTCCGATAACATTCATCTGTCCCCCTCAGGCTTAGTTTAGTCCATATCCAAGTAGAACTGCTCATACCCTCGAAAGCTGCAGCCGCGACGCGCACATGAATCGACCAATCACAGGCCGGCAGCGTACCTCTTGTCACGCACCCGGGATCTCGGACGTACAGTGGAATACTCCACGGTATATGGAGAAGTACCGAATAGCGCATTAGATACAGTACTCGAATACAAGAATTTGACCATTGATAAATCAAGAACAAGCTAAACAATCCTAGAATGGATATAAGAAGAGTTCGAGGATTTCGTTTGTTTTTTTTTCAAATTAGAATTTTTTAAATCCAGTCTAAAATTGTTAATTAGTATAATTAAATTTTTCAATATTCCTTCAGTCCTGAGTATACTCTATGGAAAACAAGGGTGGATGTAGCTTTGTGTGCGAATGGGAGAATATGAGGAAGTTGGACCCTCTGAAGGTCCTATTAACATACAGTTCGAAGGATCTTGGACAAAGGGGTCTCGAAAGAACAAGGCTTCACTGAAAGCAACGGATCTCGAGAGAAACGCATATCTCACGAGAACGGAAGCGCTTAGCTACCAAAATTACTCCATCTCCTTCCGCTCACCTACTGCGTCGCCGGTTGTTTTGATGGTAGCAAATGTAGCGGTTTTAAGAGCAACGATACTCACCAACACTATTTTATCGCTAGCGAATTGGTCATCATCGTCAAGAGGATCCAAGGATCCTGAGAAAAGTGAGAATCCTTTAAAGTTTCGGAACGCTTCAGATGAGCGCCTTTTATAAGATGAGGGTTGTTTTGTCGCGACGATTTCTATTGACATGAACAGGACTTATCACCCTACTCAACATATTTATCCATTTTACGAAAAACAGCGGGTAGACGAGCTTGTCCGACAGTGTTTATCCTCTTCAATATTCAATTCATCATATCATATCAGTAGACTCTTATCCTGGCGTTTTCCTTACTATTGGCCACGGCAGACCCTTTCTTCATTCGTAGACCCTTATCCTGGCGTCTTTCCCACCACTGGGCCACGGTAGACCCATCTGTGGAACTTTATTCCGGCGTTTTCCCGACCATCGGCCACGGCGTACCTATTCTCCATCCGTGGGCCCTTATCCCAGTGTTTTCCCTGCTATTGACTACGGCAGACCCATTCTCCTTCCGGTCCGCGAATTCGGTGCACTGGTGAGAGATTAGAAGCTGATGATCAGGTTAATAATGGATCATTACCATCATTAACTGGATATAAATTTATCTTGAAGTAAAATCGGCGGATACAAATACCAGCAAACAAGTTTTATGGTTACCATCATGACTGTCAAAATTTATTTATTTATTCATTTAACGATAATTTGCTTTTTCGCATTAGACTTGTCAAAAAAAGACTCTCAGAAGTCCTACCCTTACAATTCACCCATCCAATGTGTTGTTAGCTCCAGAAAACCGAAAACCAAAAATGTAAAAAGGAGTTGGCGCCGTATTTAAACATCAGATATGTGATGCTGCTTTTGTTAATGGGAAATCGCCGCATAGAGCTCTGCGACAGAGCGGCAAGTGATTGAGATTGCCTTGAGATGGGCTGGTACTATCCGGCTGGTTTGGTACCAGCTACCAAAAACGCTCCATACTTGGCTCGCAATGCTAATTAGCCGGCCGTCCGTGTGAGAAATGCAACGATCCCGTTTTTATTGGGTAGCAGAATATCGAAACCACACCAAAATATCCAATGTAGGGCGTTCATCCGATTGGATAAATCTTTCTGGACATAAGACGACAACAATAGCTGATGGTGGTCATCTTAGAACAAATTACTGCCCGCTCGACGATGGTTACTTCTGGCATCGCCTTCTGAGGAGGGATTCATTAATTTATAACTAGGTAAAACCAGGTTATCCAACCAACTTCGAGATTTTGTTGTCACCGAGATGGATCACTATACGCAACCCTGGTTCGCTCGGTTAGAGTTTCAAGAACCCCAGCTGTGGACGCCCAGAGACGTCGTCGTCCATGAAAGAGGGACGTCTGGTTAGTGTGCCGTCTCTAAAGATGGTGTCTCAGCTGCTTCGTTGGAGTGCAATGAGAATTGGTGCTGCCCTTGCATGATACCCTTGTGAAGATGGCGCAGATGTTAAATAAATGTTGAACCGTAACACGAGGTCCATCTACAAATTCGAAACCAACATCTATAGAAATAATGTGGAGGGGGACTTTCATAGGAGGGGAGTTCCATATTGAACTTTGCAACCCTGAGTCCGGATCACCATGATCCGAGAAAATTCTTCACATCTTGTCCAATTACATAGTCGATACTTTTTTAGACCATCCAGAAATGATTGAGAACCGAATCTTCTAATAAAAATTTAGTTTTTTTTCTGTTATAGAAATGGGGAAGTTGAACCAAAAAATGCAGCCACTGGTAAAAGAAAGGTGGAACTAAATCAATAAGCTGTTTAAGGAAAAATGACGTGTGTAGGAGATTAACAGAAAATCACTGTCATCTATGCGAAACGCGGCGAAGCTGCGCTTTGTGCAGATAACAATGATTTTCTGACTTTGCACTGGAGGGCACAATTCTGAGTGGAAAGTATAGGTTTCATTGATGTTTGCCCGTTGGTTCGTGAGATATAAGCGATTGCCTATAAACACACAAACAGATGAGTTTTACAATACAGGGTGATCCACATGAAATGGCAAAGAACTACCCACAACTTTGTATCAACCTATTCAAATGAAGGACGTTTTCTTTCATTCGATAGTCACAGAATTCCACTTAGGGTCTAATGCGTTACATTTAAGATGACCATCTTTAGCTTTAATACGAGCGTCTAATCTTTTCCGGAGATTTTCGAGAATGCGCGCAGTCATATCATTCGTCCCTTTCTTTCACTGGGGCTCTTTTCTGTGTATCCAGTGACCTGCGCTCAGAAGGACAGACGTTTTGCTCCAAGGTCGACTAGATAACAATACTCAAAGAATTGAGATCGAGCGAGTTTGACGTCCAAACTTCTACTGTCCAGAAATTCGGAAGATTGGTCTCACAATATTCCATTGTTTTTCTCGCGCCGTGGGTTGCCCAATCGTGTTGGAAGATCCAGTAGATGTCCTCATTGATTTCTTTGGTTCAGGGAATTACCGCATCTTTCAAGAGGACGGATATTCTATCACCCGTTACACTTCATGTGGACCAACCTGTATAGCGATGAATGGACCACGGTAGAAGTATGCATGGGAAGCAAAAGATCAAATTCTTATTTTCCATTTCTTCTTTGAGCTATTCATTCTCCGATTTTTCACCATTTTGCCGCGTTTTTCAGGACCAAACGGATGAATCCCAATCGGAAGACAGAGAAGATTAATCGGAAACGCGTAGAAGATCTGAGTCAGACAAACCTATGTAGCACTGCCAAGCAAAATGTGAACCCTCTAAGAAATTTCCTCGTAGTCTGCTCCAAGTAAGGCTTTAGGTCTCGAGTATCAGAATGTGTTCAGGCGATATTCATGTTTTTTTTTTTGCTGAACATAAGCATTGTTGCGTTCCCTTCACTCAGAAATACGGTGTTCCCCGTTTCTTCCCTGCTCTCGCTGGAGGGAGGGGGATGCCCATTCACTCGTTCGGGAAATTCAGCTCATCACGAAGAACAAGAACGATTGTGCCGGAACGATTACATGAAAGGCCAACTTTTCTGGAATAAAGATTGGAGGGTTCACGCGAGCAAAACTTATACATATATGCCAGGCTATTCTTGACTTTCAATAGGGATATAGCTGAAGAACTCGTTGACGAAAAGAAGATCAACGTTCAAATGGCCGAGCAAGTGAGGACCTTCCCCTATACAGACTACAAGTTACTTGTTTAGCATATTTTCCCCGCAAAAACTTTTCCAACCGATGGAAAGCCTGGAACACCTTTGAAAACATCCACGAATAGACACAGGGGCATATTAATTTTAACGGACATCAATAAGCTTCAATGATAGCCACGGCTGTGTTCACTGGTTCAAATGGTCCGAAAACGGATTGAGCCTGGACAAGTAGAGTTAGCAGGGCTATTGCTTACCTCCTAGAAGTTGGGTTTCCGATGGTGTTCAAGACTTGAATAACTCATCAGAATACCAAATCAAATCGTAGCGGCTTCTCGAGGATGAGAGTTAGCACCAATGAAAACGATTAACGAAGGAAGAGCTAGCACTAGTTACAGTGATGACAGCATCATGTGTTCCCCATAGATACTAATGAAAAAGCTGGTGATTCCAGAGACAAATTAGCAATTTGATCCCGCCATCTCGAGATACATATGTGGCAGCTGTATAAGTAATTAGCTTTCAAAAGCGTTGTTTATCGTCGACTGCAAAAAATTCGTCACAACAAAGCTCTAATAACGCTGAGCTGAGCGTTGCAAGGGGATGCTGAGCAGATAATAGAGATGTAAATCGATCTGGGGTGACGTCCGGATACTTTACGCGCTACCACTTTAAAGGCAAGGTTCGGTCAAAATCATACTTACCCAGGTTTTCTGGTCCCTGGAGTCCAGACCATGTGTGTAACACGTATCCCACGTTTGAGACCTTGGTGTAAGCTCAGCTCTATCGCTAGATATGGGACAAAACATCAGAGGATTACGGCAGCCATGGGAAAACACGCTCCAACCGACAGAGGCTGCGCGAGTGCATACTGAACAGCGATGGACGCTCGGATACATAGAGCCAAACGGACACTTCATGAAACCCTCCCCAATCCATGAAACGGACCACTGGTCGTTCGAATAAGAATTTTTTCCTACGACGCTACAACAGACAGCATGTAGGACGCACCGTATAACGTCAGTTGAAGGCACGAACGCCGCAAACCAGCAAACGCCGTAGTGAAATTGGTCGATGGAAAGCGTTTGTTGTGTGACCTTTTCGAGGATTTTTCTATAGTTTTCGTTTAAGGCGTCGCCATGGTCTATGTACCCAGTAGAAATTCGGGAGATGGAATTTTGCCCGGACCTTGCCATTAATGGAAATTTCGTGGTCGGTGCTAGGTCTTTGGCTCCCGGCGTTGCTCGATTAAAAGACACACCAAAAACGGCAATCATGCCTCGTTTCACGAAATTCCATCCAGGCTTTTTTGGTCGTCTCATTGCCTGTAATGAAGGCTGGAAATGCCTCCGCAATGGAAGCGTTCCCGACAATGGCTTAATGCTATTGCGAAATGAGAGTGCACTGCCAGAGGTGCTCCTTGTAAGGGCCTGATTTGAGGGAGCTGTGTAGTCACACCTTCATTCTTCCATGTTTATACTTTTTTTTCAAGGGGATTTCCCTTTGGGCCCTCTAATCCACTGACACGCACTGTTGTGGGAAGTTAGGGTGGTTTTCGTAAATTAACGTAGGTACCATGTATGAATATTGACGAACGACAAAGGCTAGAAGAGTCCAAAACTTTGCCATTGTGAATTTGTTGGTGAATCAATGATTTCTGAGAAGAAATGAATACGGCATGAGTCTGTGATTGATTCAGTGAATGTTCCTGGGTTTGTTTCTAGGGTTTTCTCTTCGAAATCATTCTGGATTTTATTGTTGTTTACACTTCTGTGTTCCACCTGGCGCTCTTTTTGTACCCTAGAGTAAATATTAGGTTGGTGCAAAAATAATGCGCGTTTTTCGCTTCTTCATTTTCGGTGCAGAAAACTTCCGGTGTTTCTTATCATCTGTATGAGAAAATGCACATGGTTTTGTAGCAAATTTCATGGCCTTTTCAAATATCTCATCCATTTTGAACGAGGTTCACGGTTTTGGTGAATTTTTAGTTGTGGAACGAAAGGCGCCAAAACAAGTTTTTTGCCAAACTCACTTCAGCGAGCTGATACTCGATGGCATCGCAGCAGGAATCGCTCAGAATGCCATCATAGTTTTGGCGAAGGGAGTGTGAGCGAATGTATTCCGCCGAGCTGCTCCCGGATTTTTCGGCTTGGTGTGCCTTGCTTCAAAAGTAAGGAATGTCGCATAGGTCTTCCTGGGGTTTGCGACCCCCAACTGATGACAATTATCAAACAGCACCCATCCAAAACAACATATTTGGTTTTGCGGAACATTGCCGGTGACTGTTGTCAGACCATCCCTCCCTTCAGTAGAAATGGGAGGATGAAAAAGCTCGACGAGTTGATGTCGCGCATACTGAATGAGTACCACATTGATCCTCGTTGAGAGGTGTGCTTCGCACCTTTGTAGTGAAAAAATTGCGACCAAACAGTCGGTCGCTTAGTGATTAAGTATGAATTATAGACCCTCTTTGACAAAATTAAGTGCCTTGCTCAACAGTTGGACGAGGAACATGCACCGAAATACTCCCAGAAACCGAAGCGACACCAAAATGAGGTCACGGCGACTTTGTGGTGACCTGCTGCAAAAATTGCTCACTGCAGCTCATTCTTTCTTCCTAATTTGGTAGGTGGTTTCAAGACGTAAACGAATTGAATTAGAAACTTCACGGTGTGACCCCAGCGTTGCTCAATAAAATGGATTCTTCACTCTTACACGGCACCGTCAAGGCACACCCTGCACAACAGATTCTTCACACTTTGGAGCAACGGAGCTAGGAAGCTCGGACTCCTACATCATAATCAGCAAACTTCTCGCTCACCGACTACCGCTTCCCCGAGATCCTGGACGACTTCTTCCTTTAGAATTTTCTCGAAGACTAAGGTGATACCAAAACTGCCCTCCGGAAGTTAGTCGATTCTAGAAGGTTCTAGCAGAAAGGCGCGGTAGTTGGAGAACATCTATCTTATTGCTAAAGATTTGCGGATTACAAAATTTCTAAGCCTATTGAAAAAGATCGATCTCGAAAGGAGTTATGAGGTTCGGAATCAAAGGCATGAAAACGCGCATTTTTTTTTGCACCAACCTAATAATAGATAAATAAATAAGTATGTATGCATATAAATGAACAAAAGCATGAAAAAAACTCGTTTCTGATTGCTACATATTTGCATGATTATCTGGAAGTGAAGGAGAAACGAACATATTTCTAGATATTGTGGGAACTTGTGTATTTGGCAGCCCCATATTCGGCTGCAGCGGTGAGGTCGTCCCGCTACCACCGTCCAATGCATGTCTGGGATGTCTGGAATAGATTCAACGAAAACTCTAGTATATTTTAAATGTGTTGACCCTATCCTAGGGACGAAACGAGGAATTTTTTGCAAAACTCGCAATTGTTCCGTGTTTCTAGAGATCATTTCTCAGAAATCCACTTGAATTCGCTGGGTATCAATGGAAGTTCACCTAAGACTGTGTTTCGAGCCCGCATGCACCATTGACAATACCCAAGGTGAACGTTTGAACACCACACAAACTTACCCACAGTGAGCACGGGCGTCTACACTTTTACCCTGAGCAATCTAAATGAAGCATCTGGGCCCTGGTTTGTTCACCACCGTCATAATTGGATTACGAGATTCATAATATGAATAAATGCCATACGAATTTCGTCCATGTTTGGTGAAACTAAACTAAATCAAGAAGATGGGAAACTTTCGGGCAAATTTAATCACGTATTTAACTTAGTTGGTCTTTACGAACGTCTTTCGGTAAAAGAGACGCTGCGGACGAAATTTGGCCGCATTAGACAAGCCGAGCTAGGATTCACGGAGCCATTACCAAGCAAAACCGGGCCAGCAAACCAAATTTAGCGTCCTGCGTCTCCTAGTATTGTGCAACCTACTTGATAACCAATCATGTTAGCCATCATTGGCTCAGTTGGTTAACAATTTATGAAATTCAGGTAACGAATCCGGTTTGAGAAGATTCTGTGAGAGTAGCACGAGAGAGGAACGGAATTTCTGCCTGAATGGTAGTTTATGAGAGTAGAGCTCACTTGAGGGAGGCAATAAAGGCAAAATTTATATGAAAAACATTGACACTGCATGTTCTGATAAAGGTAAGTGAACAAACTGGAATGATACAGGGTGGCGCATAATTACTGTACCAAAATAAAAAACGCATAAAACTTGTATAAGTGAACCAATTCAGACGATCTTTCCAATAACTATTTACTAACATCTAAGAAAACAAAAACCAAGGTATCATTCAATGTGGCCTCCTTTGGCGCGGATGACAGCCTTCAGACGCTCCGGATATGACTCCACCACGGCGCGCCACGTAATCTTGCGGTATTTCGTTCCAGGCTTTCTCCAGAGAGTTCTTCAGAGCATGAACGCTGGTGTGTTTTTTTCTGACAGGCCTTCTGATGCAGCAACGCCCAGATTGAGGAGTCTAGGACATTCAGGTCAGGCGAATTAGCCGGTCATTCGAAGTCCGGCAGGTTGGCGAGGCACCAGTCTTGGGTGGCCTTAGCCCGATGAGCAGGTGCTCCCCCTGTTGCAAGATCCAGTGGCCGTTTCCGTAGTGCTCGGTGGCCCACCTCGAAAATTGCGGAACGGTGTGCTGACGGCTTCGCCATTTCTTGTAAAATAAGGCGAACCAGGTTCATGTGAGGCAGATATATGCAGAATGATATGCCACACATTACAATAACAAAAACAGATTTGAGTCTATCAGTTACATCAAACCTCGCACTCACATAATGATGGGACAGTGATTATGCGCCACCCTGTACTTATCAGCTCTTAGGAATTGTAGCAGCAAAGATGCGTAAAGCAGCATAAATTTATTCGAGAAAAAAAGACTCGTAGATGGTCTACACCTAGTGCTTCCATGAATTATTGGCGTGCATGAATGGCGAAGTCGGTAGTGGCGATTTTTTTTTGAACGGAAGCGATTTTGGGAAGTGCAAGCGGTAGAGTAAAGGCAAACTCATTCATATGACTCAAAACTTAATGGCCCTCAGTTTCATGCATGGTTGCGCCGCTGACATACTACTGAACTCGTATAAATAAGAGAAGTACATTAGTGCATTGGCTGGGTGCAACTACCGTAGAAGCACATAATATCATAGGTAACCACTTTGAAGTACTTTGAAGACGAAAAGATGATGAAATCGCAAAGCAAGCAGGAGAATCCAGAAATGCAAGGCGAGCGCCGAGCAGTGCGCCATGCTCTACTCGGGGATCGGATGTACACCGAGGAGCAGCAGCAGAAAAACACAGCACCTAGCGCGAATTGGATTCAATTTCTCCAAATTAGAAGTGGGCGAAGCATCATGGATTCGGATGTTTTCCAATGTTGTATTTGTCTGGGAACCACTGCGACTAGAACGGAGTCCTCCAACGAAGCGAAATGGAAGGAGAAAGAAGTACAGGGGGGGGCCATAAGTTATTGTACAACATTTGCTGGCCCATTTCTCCGCAGTAGTAAAATATTTTTTGCCGCACTAGGCACTGTTTAATAGATCTGGATTTGCTCTATCTTTTGATCACAAAAACCTCCTGGATACTTCCAAGATAACGAAAAAAGTTTATCGGAAACATTCATTGCAGACTTTCGGTGCCGCAAAATGCACTAACTCTGCCCGCAATTTCCGAGCAAAACAGCCACAAAAACAGTTTGATATTTTTAGAAAGAGCATTCTTTGCTCTTTAAGATGCATCTAAGCAGTACACCCCACTTTAGAGATTTGGTGGATTTTTCGTAAAAAATTTCCACATCAACCCGCTTTTTTCAAAAACCTGTTCTAAGTCCAACTGCTCCAAAGCAAAACTCTCCCGGGAAACCGGGTTTTAACTGTAAGATACTTTGATCCCTGCTCTATTCGGCAGCGAAAAGAGCAGGATAATCCATGTGTTGCTGGTGGAGAAATAAATGAGCAAACGTTGTACAATAACTTATGGCCCCCCCTGTATATAATACACTGTAGAAGCATCTCTGCAGGAGCCCTATTGTTACACATCCCCACATCACACATTAGCTCTTTCACTGGTTCTCAACTACTTATCTTTAGCTGTAAGTTTCAAAAGTGAATTTATGTCAGGGCTTGCATGAATTATGATAAACTCTGCGCCAATCCAGTAAATCCTATACCCGTTTAGTGTAAGCTACTGGATTGGAGCAAAATCCGCTAGTAAATCATCAAAAGCACAAAAAACGGATTTTTGCCAAACTCATGGACCTGTCCGATGGCCGTTGAATCCCTTTGTCACTGGTCCGAGACCATAGCGTGGTAAGGGGCTAACCCTGTACCGTGTTCGCAATCATGAACATGCTTCATCCACCTCTAAGAGGTCAGAACCCCGATGAAACTAGAAGTATGAAAATAAGGGAAAATTCCCTGGAGTCAATCCTACAAAAGCTCAGCTGCCTGAAATTACTGCGGATGTGAATTTAGCTGAGGTTCCTCCCATGTACATTAGTGATACCTGTGCCGCGTACCTGAACTTCTGGTGAACATTCCATGCAAGCCCCAGTAAGAATCCACTTGGTGAAAATCTAAGGATTCCCCCCCCCCCCTTTGGAGACCTGGTATTTTCACTGTCGCCGTGGTCTGCCTCCTGTTTGGATTGGCGCATGTGTAGAAATGCTTGCAAATTTCTGGATAGGTTGTTTTTATGAAATCACTCGAAAGCCAACTCCACAGAGAGAAAGTGAAAAAGGATGTAATAAGTGAAGTGTTTCAGGTGGATTCTGTTGGAAATTCAATTTAATTTAGTGGTGAATGCCTTTTCATGGCATAAACTTCGGTAGATAAGCCGTAATTTAGCTTCAGTACTGATAATTTCTCGCACGATATTTTTTCATAATTAAGAACCAATGATAGAATCCGTTTTCTGCTGCTGTCCTGAGCGATCCGGACGTTCGCTGCAGGGTGAGCCTCACCAAATGGTAAGTCTACTCGGGTATTATTTGAATTCCTCACGCTCATGTGCACTTTTGACAGTTCAACTTACGGATACTCGAGAAATGACTTATCCTCGGAAGGGAATTAACGACCTATTCCACAAACTACGCGTTGTTTTCGCAGAATTTTACTGCAGGTGGAGAAATTCGACGCGACACCCACGAACCATTTGATAAACAGGTGGAAACTTCAAAAACAGAGCCGAACAGCTCGGTAGACATGTAGGTCACAGGCTGTGTGCTGGTGACATATTAATTACATATTGACAGAATTTCTTCCTAAAAAAACAATATATGACAAAGAACACGAAGGAACGAAAACAAAATTTTGATGCTTTTGGCGGGAATGGGGGACAAAATTAGAATTTGTGCATAGCAATGGTGGTTGCAGACAACGTGGAAGGCAGGGTAGTGGAGTCTTCGTGGAGAAAACGGGGAACGCTGAAGATTCAAAAATGAATTTGTCAAGAAATCGACTCTGAAAGGCATGGTCGTCTGGAAAAGTTATAGTTGAAACAAGGAAACAACAAGGAAAATGAGGTTAAGCAAGGTTTCCATCCTTTTATCTTCATATTACATGGAAATAGCTAATATCCCAAAATTCGCCGCTATCCGTCTGCATATCCTAACCACATATGCAGTGGCATTTCCCTGGTGCCAACCACCTGATGTTAGCGGTTAGACTAGGTCTAAAATGGTGCCGCTATAGACAGGCTTGGAGAGGGGCGCTATTCTAGCCACCTATTCTCATATGTGGTCTAACGCCTGCTACTTTTGTTTTTAAAGGCAGTGTGTCAGCTCGTTTTTGTATTTGAGGTTTTGGCGGATCCTGAATCTCCTCGATGCGCTGAATCCAACGGTATACATAAAATGTTACAAAATGGCCTTCAAACCCGTTTTCCGAACGTTTTTCGGCACGGAGCTTGGAACAGTTTGTCGTGCAGAGTGGACACGTGAAGTCGCTGATCTTATCGATCGGACAGGTCTAGACGTGTTGGCCAACGTTGCAGCCGTGGCGGACAGCCAGCACAGCCACGGGCCGCTCCGCCCACGTGGTCCGTGAACTGCACCTTCGGACCCTCCGAAAACGGGTTTCCGTCATTTTTAAGCGTTATGACGTACATCATTGGAATCAGCGTGATGAGAAGATCTAGGATATGCTGATATTCACAGCCCATGGAACGAGGTGGCATACTGCCTTTAAAGAGGGAGTCGTGGCATGTTTGCTTTTTACTTTCGCTGTTCGCCTCTGTTTATCGTTGGTATAGCCGCTGTCGCCGAGCGATTTCTTTCCATGACTAAAATTCATGCATGCGGAGGGTTTGCCTAATTCCCTCTTAGATCTGTGGTGTAGATACGACACCTCTCACGCTGATGGCGGGGATCGCTTTGAGTTAAGTGCCTTGCGACTTCTTTACGCATTCCTCTAGTTGATTTGTTTGTTTCGGCTTCTGAATATAAGGCTAAAAATCTACGCTGATATGTCGTGGAACCCTTCGTGTGCATTGAATAAATAAATAAATAAAATGAATAAAAATTAGTTTTATAAATGAATCAAAAATAAATGAAAAAAGAGGTTCGTCAGACGCTTGCTTCTCTGTTTTTCAGTCACACCATTGCTGACATTTCATTTCACAGCTCATTCTTTCCGTTTTCCTTAACTGTTATAGCGCACATCAAGTGTAAATAGTAAATAAATAGAATGAAGGAGAGTGGTGGAGCAATGAGCGAGAGTTGGAGGGAGAGGGGGTGGGGAGAAAGAAGTTGTAGACAGAGGTGGAGGGAGAGAGGGAGAGAGAAGGAGGAAGCAGGGAGAGAGAGTGATTTCCGCTCCTTGGGCCCGCGATGTTGGAGGGAGGGGGGACGCTACGGTTTCTCGTACATTGTGATATATGTATTAGAGGTGGTAAGAAAGTCTTGAGCCGATTTTTACAAAAGTTTCAGAACTTTTGCTTATTGATCGGTATCCATGACCTACCACGTGCTTTTTGTAGACAAACTTGGGGCTTCTCCATAATAGGCATATATAGCCAAATTGCCTTCCTCAACTTCAATTACGACGTCACTTCCACGAGAGGTCCCCCTAGCCAAAATCAGTTTTTCCTGCTCTGTCCACATCGAAAGGAGTTTCTAGAATATCTAATTATTGGAGATGAGACTGGGGTCCTCTACGATTTTAAAACGCACCGTGCCATGTGGTTCCGTCAAGGAGAAGATCGGCCAAATCGCACCCCCACCCAAACATCTGTCTCCTTTGCTACTTCTGGAATTCGCTAGAAATATTGTATTATGAGCGGCTCCCGCAAACACACACAGTCACCGGTAACACATACGCCAATCAGCTCCAGAGAGCCGCGGATGCTGTTTGAGAAAAACGGTCGAAACGAGTTTCTTGTACACCTACGCCATGATGAGGGTAGGCCCCAAATAGCTAAAGAGACCGGTGAAAAATTGGCGGAGCTGGGCTGGGTTACGGTTTCTCACTCACCCTATTCTCCTGACGTTGCCCCTTCCGACTACCACTTATTTTGCTCTTTCAAGGCATTTCAAGTCAAGAAAAAACCCGCCAAAGTTGACCATGTTGGAAGGGAGGTCAGCGATTTCTTTGGCTCCCAGTCTTCCCATTCCTGGGGAAAGGGGACCGCTGACCTGCCCATTAGGTGGGGCACTGCAGTGACTAACTATGGCTATTATATTATTGAGCAAATTCTACTGTGTGCTGAGTAATAAAATAAAGCACGAAAAAAAGTCCAAAACGGCTCAAGACTTTCTTACCACCCTAATATTTTTGACAGTTTTATTAACGTATAAAAGCCATTTCATACCACATCGTCCCGAATTCTCCTTTATTTGTTTTCCTGTGGTGAATATACTATACCTTTTTTTTTGTCATCGCCGACGAGCAGCACTTAAAACCGCGGAGCAATTTAGGCAGTAATGTGTCGGGCAGACGTCAAACGCCGATGAATATAACATCGTGCAGACGTCGCGACGGCCGAAATACGCATTTGGGCGATTAAAGACCACCGTCGAAGGTAGTCGTCGGGGATCACATCAAGGAAATGCCTATAGGGATAGAGGGACCTGCGTAGAAGCTCATATAGCAGGCCAAATCCGCCAGGACATATGTAGTGTGAGTCTGTTGAGAAGAAAATCACAAAGCTCGCAAATATATAGCTGTTGATGCTCCTGAAAACGTGGAGCTTTGTTGATAGTGGAAATAACATCAAACTGAAGGGGCGACGAGGGCATTGGACAGGGTGCGAAAAGCTATAAATTTTAGTGGAATAGGTTCGTGCGTCACGAAATGTTCAGACAGTTTAGAGCAGGAAACAGGAGGAATGGACGAGAAAAATAGCAGTGATACCAATGAAATGTGTGAATGCGCAAACAAACAGACTACCATTTTGAATGTAGCGCAGTGCGTGCGAGAAAGCCTCGAACAATGATGGAGTCCCACCTGGGTACGTTTTTTTAACAAAAGAGCAGTACTGCAAAAGTTAGTTTCATGCGATCAGAACGTAAAACACTCTGCAATTTGAGGTGTGAGCAGATTCTGTGACCGATCCACAGCATTCCCACCTATAAAATCCCTACAGACATACAGTCCACCATCAAATGAGCCGTATTGACTAAAACGAGGCGAAAATTTCGTGTCTCACGTATTTGGGGAGAAGTAGATGAAAAATTGCGTAGAATTACGTAGTTGCAGACATTCACGATAAATGGGAAAACGCTGGCGATGAAAAGGAAGAAGATTGCGTAATAGATTAATCCGGGAAAGAAAAGATGACTTGAGGTGTATTTTCTGCATAAACTAACATAATATGACATAGCATAACGGCAGTAAATCTGATAAGTGACGCTATTCAAAATGAGATACTGTAGAAGATTGAAAGTTCATTTATTTTGCTCTCCGGCAGTCCCATAGCACGCACATTCGAGCACTACAAAGTAGACATTTCACTCGATTGACTCGATACGACTTTCGAATAGGCACAGTTTGAATGGATCAGATTTCGACTCAGTACTGATGACGGATATTGACCTGACTATATAAGATCTATGTATCCATGGTATCGATTGATCGAAAAAGAGCGGTAGTTTGGATTATTCGATTGACTCGATGTCGACATTTCGATATCGAGTCAAACGTCTACTACGAAGCCCAAACTCATGAATATGTGTGCTTTTGGTTCGTTTATAAGGATGAATGAGCGTTGATGAAAGAGCTAAAGCAGGCAATATTCCTTAAAATGCATGGATCGATCAATGTCATCGTCCCCGGTGGCTTCAAATCAAGCGAACCTTAGGCCGTGGAATACTTCCATTCTATGTGCAGGAATGCCAGATTTTCACTGGAAACTCTTACCGTAAGGAGAAAAAAGTTTGACCTCATCATGTTCGAAAAAGTGATTTCCGGAAGATGTGATCTGGAACCAACCTCCTTCTGTGTCATGCGGAAATCCATCACCAAAGGAAATAACAACAAACCAGTCATTCCTAGGGCCAGAAGTAATCTGAGATTTAATTTCTTTTCTCAGGTTTGGAGTATGCTACGTTGAGTAAAAAGCAAGGGATACCAGTCAGCGTTGGTTCGTTCAGAAACAAGATTAACCGCTACTTGTCTGCGTGAGATAATTCGCAAAGTTCTAACACCCCTTTTCTTTATTCCAATTTTCCCAATTGTATCCCGAATATTCTAACACTGATGTTCCAAGCACATGTCTGGTTCTACATCTGTTCACATGAGTATACTTATGTAATAAATAAATAAATGCGTTTTTTTTTGCTCCTGACACTAGAACAATGCTGTGATTGCACTGGGAGAAAAATGAAAACAGGTGGAACGTTGTATCCTGTGAAACAAAATAGGAACTCCTAGACTGTGGAGTTAGTAGACATGTCGAAGGAAGTACCAGGATAACGGGTCGTTCTTCAGTATATTTTCATCCGCTCCCACTGGTCTCTGTCCACAGCGCTATCCAACGTAACTCATCCGTATACGTGCTCATTCTGAGGAGTAAATATGAAATGGTGGGGAGAAAAAACACGAACAGCAGACACTGGATCATATAGTCCAGGAATCAACCAAACAAAAATTATCTCCAGATCAAGACAACTGAGTAAAAAGTGAATATGCATGTTTGCAGAGTTCTTATTGGATGGCAACATACTTTAACACCATCATCATGTCTACTTCGTTGCATTTATCCGAATGGGCAAAATAAGGGTAATATATTGAATACAACCCCAAAAGAAAACCAGGATTATTATATTATGACAGCGGAGTAGCTGAAACGAAGATAAAAAAAAAGTTATCCATGTGGACAACTGTATTAGGTACATCTATTAAACAAAGCGCCGTAAGGGGGCTAGAGCGGTTAGAGATACGGGGCGGCACTCATAGACACCGCAATCTTGAGGCGCAGACTGTGTGGCGAAATGGCCGATTTCCATGGACGCAGGCACGTTCGCTTCGGGACCCGAAATTACGTCACTGCTGGCTCTCCCGCATGCACGGGATGGTGATTTCATCACCTTCGCTGGCGGTCTCGCCGCATAGGAATGAGGGAGTGTTTACGAGCTTTCAGGCTGCACAATGTACGCAGCGGGAAAACCAGCTGCCACTGATGCGACGCTGAGTGCACTTGCAGGAAGAGATGGACGGGTGCTATGAGGGCTGCCGCGTCTCGGAAGCTCGGGAGGGTGGACCTACGCGGTCGCCTCATCTGGGGGTGCTATTGCCGCATCGCCTCTAAATAGGAATGCATGACATTGTGTATCCAATCAACTAAATACGGATATGGGTCCACCGATGGAGAAAGGGCCCGCCGTGGCCCATGAGACACGGGTCCACCGATGGAGAAAGGCCCGCCGTGGCCCAGTGCTGTGGGGAACGCCATGAGGTGGGTCCAGCTATGGAGAAAAGGCCCGCTAGGGCCCAGTGGAGCGGGGGACGCCAAGATACGGGTCCACCGATGGAGAAAGGGCCCGCCGTCAGTGGTGCGGGGAACGCCGAGACACGGGTCCAGCGATGGAAAAAAGGCCCGCCGTGGCCCAGTGGTGCGAGAAACTCCATGACATGGGTCCACCGATGGAGAAAGAGCCCGCCGTGGCCCAGTGCTGTGGGGAACGCCAAGAAACGGGTCCACCGATGGAGAAAGGGCCCGCCGTGGCCCAGTGGTGCGGGGAACTCAATGACACGGGTCCAGCGATGGAGAAAGGGCCCGCCGTGGCCCAGTGCTGTGGGGAACGCCATGACGTGGGTCCAGCTATGGAGAAAGGGCCCAATGGAGCGGGGGACACCAGGATACGGGTCCACCGATGGAGAAAGGGCCGACCGTGGCCCAGTGGTGTGGGGGACGCCAGGATACGGGTTCACTTTAGTGTTGAGAATGACAGGATGCGAACCCGCCCCTGGAGAACGGATCCGGCTTGCCCTAACTGTGAGGAAGGCGCCAGAATGCGGGCGCTCTGATGGAGGAAGGGCCCGCCGTGGCCCAGTAGTATGGATAACACCAGGATACGGGTCCGCCAACATAGGATTGGTCCGCTGTGACTCAGTAAAGTGGAGAATACCAGGATACGGTTCAGGCCTAATGTGTGAAGATGGCGCCAGAATACGGGTCCACCGATGGAGGAAAGTCCGCTGCGGCCCAGTAGTGTGGAAAACACTCGGATACAATTTCGCTTTGTCCAATAATGTGGGGTACGGCAGGATACAGTTCCGCCGATGGAGAACGCGTCTGCGTTGGCCCGATAGTGAGGAATACGCACGAATGCGCCATACGATGGGGAACGAACTTCTCATTCGCATACTCAACTCATAAGAAGGACTTCATGTTTGGGCCCATTGGAAGATTTGTTCTGCTTCTGTTATACGTAACTTATAAGAAGGTTTTTGAATTTGAGCTCAGTTAATAATTAATTTTGCTTATTTGCTAATTTTCTAAGCATTTTGCACGTTTGCACATACCTCGAGTGGCTGCCCCACCCCACTTTCTAGCGTCCCGAAGGGGCGCTAGTATCATAAATTATATTACTATAAGGGCACGCACACTATATATGTATATGTATATTATGTTACCAGTACATACGTATTACATATTGTTTCACCGATAAAATGTGCTAGGCATTCGAACAACATGCGTTTCGCTGGAGGCACACTTTGGTAGAAGGAAACACATAATTACAGGCATCCAATACTTAAAGAGAAACAGAGCAGATAAGATGCTTATATGGAACTCACAATCGAAAATTTTGTTTGTGATTCCATCACCTAAGAACAACAATTTTCCAAACCATTTGAACGACATGCAATAAAGTAAAAAAAGAAAAGCGATAAATTTGCATTTTAACAAGCCCTATTCAATGAAAAGACGCCATGTAAGCGTTACAATAATGCCATAGCAATATGTGTTGACATTTCTCGTACTCTTTGCTAAAGGAGGCTAGACCACCCGAAGTCATGTGTTCAGTGGAAAGCCTGAATGTTTACCACTTAACCTCCAAAAAGTTTTATTGATGAAGCAATTTTGGGGAATTTTTATAGACAGAAGCATGACAGTCGTTCACGAAGGCTCAGAAGGATTCACCACAAAACCTCCAGCGTTTTTTTAAGGCTCAATCCCAGAACATGTAATTCGTCCCAATTGATTTTTGTCAATTGTAATTCCTAAGTAAAACTTACACTGTAAACACATCCTGTGTGAATGCCTTATCTACCGATCGCAACATAGTTTTAAGTGCATTGATTAGGCTCTGCTCGATGGATGACCAAGGAAACGTGTTCAGACAAGAGGAAGGATCGGACCAGAAAGACGGAACAAACGCAACATAAAGCCAGCAAAATCACAAAAAAAACGGAAAGAATAGAATATACTTGGTACCGAATCAAAATTGAATTGCTCGATTCAGCTTTATTCATTAAATTATTCGTTCAGGACTAGGTCCAAAGAATTTGAAGGTTTGGAAAAGAGACAGGCAAAATCGATGTGCCTTTTTATCATTCCTAAATGATTGCTTTGCTCGCTCTTCTTCGAACTTTCAAACTATAGACATATTCGAAATCAAATTTTCGAGTTTCCGATGAATCAACACGTATCTATGCATCATTCGGTTCTACGTATAGAATAGAATGATTGCATACGTCACATGGAAGGAACGCAACTTTGCTGGAAGAAACAAAGAGGTGACTTGAAACATAAGGTAATGAATGGGTTCCACCGCGTTGGCTAAAAATGAAAAAAAAGTAAATATTCCTCAGCATGGTGGCGACTTCATGTGAGAAAGCCATCAGGAGCACAGTGAAAATGACAAACTCCTCCGCGCAGCTGGCATGTTCGTTAGTTACAGCAAAACTAGAGAAACTGCACTGGAGAGTTGCTGCAGTCAATCGGGTGGACACACGTCACCGCATGATCGTGCTGGCCTTCTGCTGTGCCATTCGGGAAATTTGTTCTGTGGCGGGATTCATGAACGTTTTTGGAGAAGAACATAGTGATCCGCCCATCATCGTGAAGTGGACTAGTTTTCGTGGTAAAAATGGGCATGTGGGTGAAATGGGTATCGCTCGATCTAGTCGAAGAAATCATGATGTCTAGATGGCAAAATTTACCCCTTTTTGGTTTTTCTTTTTCTTTTTCTTTTTTTTTTTTTTGAAAACACACTGAAAAGGAGCGCTTCACCAAACAGCCGTTTAAAAGCAATTGAGACGAATACAGATGGAACAATGAGTTTTTATGCAGTCAATCTCGCCTCAATCTTTCTATCCTTGCTGTTCATTTCTGGTGAATGTCTTTTTATCTCCACCGTTTCCATCATCTTCCGTTCCATAGGATCCTCGAAAAAGCGGTGAAGAATGTGATACAGCCAGTTCTGTGAGTTCCTTGTCCATCGACTTCAGCATCACAACGGAGCTACTGCATTCATCACCAACTGTGTTCCTCAGCTCATCCTTTGATTGTAACAATTTCGGTAAACCACGCTTCTCTTTTGCAGTCATGTTCGAGATGCGAGTCCCCGAAGCTGAGGTATAGATGCGTATGGGATCGACTTGAAATTCATCTAGCTTAGATTCCAAAAATAGAACAGGCTTTGCAACGACAATGTTGTTTCTAGTGGTCGTGTCGATGGGATCAGTTGATTGAACTCCCTGTCAAGACTGGATCGTTCATTGAGCCTGAATCTTGGACAAACTTCTCTTTTGCTTATAAAGATTGCTTACCAGAGCTCTTGGGTCGTTTTTGGATAAACTGGTCTACTCCGGACGAGCGGGAGGCGAACCTTCCCGGACACCCTGACGAATCCCTCCACTGCTAACTGGTTTTGAATTTGAAGTAAAACCATGTAGTTGTAACGCGTTCTCGCTATGTAACCGTTGTGCAAATCTCGTGCAATCCGAACCTAAATTGACATGAATGTGTTAGGTGTTAACGTAAGTCTATGCGCTTTTTACCGGATGCACTTTTCTCCACCTATTTGTTATCTTTTGAATACAACTCATAAACGATCCCAAAGCGCTATTTTCCTCTACATGAGTGGTGTAAAGAGCTTTTCTAAAGCGACAGTATACTTGAGTATAAGAATACGAAGTGGAGCAATGAGCCAATGAAAAACACCGCAACCGACAACTACCTATACTGGCATTCAGTTAAAGACAGCACTCACGATAAAAAACGTCCTCGATTTTTTCCTGAAACTCTACTCTGGAGGCTACTCTTGTGCCCATAGTAGAGGAAAGACCATCAAAAAAGGCTACGTTTGCAAGAAATACTATGTTGTAATTCATCAATACATGCCCATTTGTACGAGATCTATCGCGTGAGATGGCTGCGACCAGCGAGGTGCGGAAAGGATCACCGCTATCCGAAAATGCTGATCGATCCTGTATCAGCTGAGAAACACAGCCGCACACGATCAAAGAGAATGGGGCGGGGTTGAGCATGGCGGGCGCATTTGTACATGCGTACGAGTTCTATTACTCGAGTAACTGCAAGATTCGGAGTGATTCCTTTTGCAGTTACGCTCCAATTGATGGCACCTTTAAAATAAGCACAAATGCAAGAGAACTTTTTTCAGCGTGAGTGCTGCCTTTAAAGCTCGACAGGCCATCAAAACTAGGCAAGCGATTTCTACTATGTATGGAAGAGACGTTTTGCTTGGAGCGGTTGGTCATTAGTTAATTTCCAAGCTCAAAGAAGACATATTTGGTCTCAATGATATTTGGTCTCAATTTTTCATGCAGGGACGGATTATCCTATGCTAAAGTTCCGGCTAAAGGTGAAACCACGTAGTTTTTTTTTTTTAAATTTCTGATATTCAGTAGTCAAAGAAGCAAAACAAAAAATGATGTGGTTTTCTTCTTCCATTCTAGTATTGCAATTATAAGCTCCTTTTTCGGGAAAAGTTCGAATTCTGAAAAGATAATAGCAAATTTCGATATCGTGAATAAGTGCATTCATAGCACAACACTACATTTATCTACATTTATCTTTCTTACGGGAACACATTCAAGTATTGCAATTACAAGCTCCTTAACGTGTACGCACTTTCAATTGCCTAAAATTCCATCTTAAAAGCAATTAAAATGTCTCGATGTTGAAAAATCGACGTTCAACGTCAACTATACGTACGTTGCCTATCTTATTACCTGTTTTATGACCAGTAGGCAATAAAGAAGCCGTAAATGTCATATGCTATCTAAAATTATGGGACTATTTCTCAGTGGTAATAACAATCCAGTAAGCATGGTATGGGGGAATTGCGATATGAGACGGAGAACAGCAATCCCATATGGGTCCATTTGAAACAAAGTCGTGAAACGAGTACCATGTACAAGCGAAACGCATTTCATGGGCAGGTGCACAACTCGTTAGTGGTTCGGGATAGGCCACACTAGTGGATTTTGAGCCATTTTTTATGCGTTCATTAGTATTTGAAGCAAATCTCAGACTTTTAGACCCACGGGAACAATTGTCCACAGGGAATAATTTTCCCTCCTAAATGCATGTACGCAGAGATCTCGAGAAAACATGAGTTGTTAAGTGTGGACAAATACGATAATACCACGCTCCAACGCAACCACCCAATTTGCAACAGGTGTAAACAACAATAACTGTTGTATTTACCGAGGCTTCCACAAAGATTGTGCATAATTGCGTCGCCATGGCTGCATCCTGCACAGCTATGCAAAGACATGCATAGATAGAAGGGGTTATCGGGTTCTTGATGCTGAGAACTGAGGTTAAGTGCTAGGCAATGAAAATAACGAGATGCAATAAGGGAAATTCATTCTAGCTGCGTGCGGTAGTCGCGCGTCAGTCGCACGCATCCATTTGCTAGGGATCTTCCATGAAGACCGGTCAACGCGGCATGCAAATCCTAAGTGAAGAAAACGCGCGGCCACTGCGACGCTGTAAACGCGTGCGTCTGGGCTGCGACTGTGACGCGACTGGGCCCCATTTTTCAACATATAGACGTACGCGCGTCAGCCGCACGCATCCAGTATAAATTACCCTATAAGCTACATTTATAGTGCATCGGACTCATAGCCTGCCGGATAAGAATGGATACATATCGATCCTCATCGGATGGATACCTATAAGGATCGATACCTATCTTCTGAGGAATTGTATCACCGTTTTGAAAATCATTTCTGTCCAGCCCACAAGCCGCATTTATAGTTTTACACCCCAATAAGGGCAATTTATACCAGCTGCGTGCGTCAGTCGCGCATCAGTCGCACGCATCCATTTGCTAGGGATCTTCCATGAAGACCGGTCATGCACATCTTCAATGAAAAGACGCGCGGCCGTCGCAAGGCCGTAAACGCGTGCGTCTGAGCTGCGACTGCGATGCGACTATGCCCTATTCTTCATCATATATACGCACGCGCGTCAGTCGCACGCATTCAGTATAAATTGCCCTATGTTAGGTTGGTCTAAAAGTCTTGCACCGAATGTCACACTTGTTCCTACCGTTACGATCATGATTCATGAGGTGTGTCAACGCTTCACTAGAGCATCAGTTCCAGATGCCGAGAACTCTGGCAGCTGCGAGTTAAAGGCAGCACGAGTCGAAATCCTCGACTCGGACCTGAGCTGCAAACCCTAAAGTAGGCGTCGCGCACATCACGAATCTGCCAGGAACACACACAGTAACGACTTACCTGCAGAAAACGGCGAACTGCCGACGCGTGCAGCCCGGTCGGCCAGTGCTTCGGAGGGCCCGACGCGCCAGCTTACGGATTTAAACGCATGCGGGCTGCTACCGATTCTCTGTCTCCGTGCTGGGGACCCATTTGCGCACGCAGGGCGCCGCTGGAATACTCGTCCGCGCACAGAAGACAGCATCGCGTTTTCCTGGCTTTCTCGGTTGTTTTACGCGATTTCACCTCAGGATATGAGCACTACATCCCCAAAAACCCATAAATCCGACGAAATCACAAACACGATGGTTTCGACGGGTGCTGCCTTTAAAGAAGCTTGAATTCTCCCTTTTCGGTTTGGACTGATCACCGGATTTCTTTTCGCAGTTCAATTGCCTTTTGATACATTATTCGTAAATGTGGTGGGATAAAAAAAAACCAACCTAAGACTATTTGTAAGTTTCAAGCCTAAACATCTAGTAGGCATCTTTGAGAAATATGTGCACTATTAAGCATAGGTTTAGAAAAAAATTGGTAGGTATCCTTTACCTTACTGATGAGTGCGAGAGGAAACCTACCTCTGTGTTTGGTTTTCGTATGTATGAGGTTCATGCACGGAACAAAAACTGAACAGACAATAGTGTTAAAAAATTTCCATATAGCTTTAGAATTTAAGAACAGTCAAGGTCAAGGCCAGACAAAGCCAAGGCAGTAGAACAAGGATGGTGTAGTAGAACTTCCAAACCAAATAGGCAATTTTCTGGTAAGCTAGTAAGTAAGCTTTGCCACATGAAGTTGGGCGTTGTCATGTAGTAGAGCAACATTGTCAACTTTTCTACGCTTCAGGCGAATCTGACAGCTCCCGTAGTCGTGAAGAGTTAGCTTAGGCGGTCACGGTATGCCCAGGTGGCAGCAGTTCTCTATACAGCATTCTCTTGGAATCCCAAAAACAACACGAACAAACTTTTTTGTGCAGTCTCCTTTCGGCTGTTTTGAAAGTGGTTCGCCACATGGGAGGCAATTTTCAGTCGTGTATGGTCGACACACAACACTCACCTCCAATAATGAGTTGGTAAGGAAAGTTTTTCCTTTGTGGATGCAGTAGCGAAAATTGACACACATTCACTCTTTCAAGGTACTCAATTTATTCATTTATTTATATTTATAAAATGTATAGTTAGGAATAAATTCATTCAATATAAATATTTGGAGTTGCAGAGATATCGCAGTATCAAAAAATTTGTAAAACATATATTTGTTTAACTCCTAGTTAATAACCATCCCGTTAATTTGACCCCCTTTACCTTTTCCCGCCCCGTTTCCCCCCAGACGTACTATAAATACCCCGACATCGTAAAACAGGTCATTTCATAGAAACCACTCCTCCCTTACTGAGGAGCCTCCGGGAATGGTTTTATCCTCATACATACTACTGTATTGGGGATAGGAGGCGAAACAGATAAAAAAAAAGTATATTTAATAATTATCACCAGTTTTCTGTAACCTAGCGCTTGGAGATGTCTGGTGATTATCGTACGGCCCCAGCCAGGTGTATACTACAGTTTACGTGTAGTGGCATTCTGGTTCAACGCCTATGAAATCCTAGATCTTAAAAATATCTTGGTGCAAAACTTTCGGAGCAACCTAATAGCTGCTATACAAGGTTGCTAGATGTGTAAATGTTTGAAGAAGGAGTTGTCCTAACCTCAGAATCTTAGAATATCGGTGCAGTATTGGAATAATTTTGGTGTTCCTCCCTTTGGGTAGCAGGCGATACCCATATAGGGTGACAGCGAAGATCTTGATCCAACATTCTCAAGCGAAACCTTCTTTGGAACGAATTTTCACAAAGCTTTCCAAGCTTCAGATGAAGCTGAGAGATAGCATTTGGAATCAGTCAAATTACTGACTGCTTGAGCAGGCGAAAAACGAGTTTTTCGAAATGATGAGGGTATAAACTAAGAGGATTCGAAGTTTAGTCTGCATGATGGGAAGTAAGCATGTGGCTGGAATGATCCGGTAAAAGAAAAAAAAAACTAAACTCAGGGCATGCTTAAAGAAGGCCCTTTTCCACATGAAATTTCACCAACTGGTAGGAATATCTCTAGAATTAAAGTGAAGACATTGGAGATGAAAAAGTGCTAATTCAGTATAATTAGTCTAGTCGAATAGAAAAATAGGCTTCAGCTCATGTGTTAGTATTCCTTTTAGTAGCAGGCACCGCTTATGGAGGACCTTTTGCTGCATGTAGGAGAAGAAGCACCCAAAAAAGGAGACAGCATTGATTTTAAGCGTGGAAATATAATATTCTTAAATGATACATCTCAGAAGCACAAGAAGAACTTCCCAGCATGAGCATTAAGTCGTCAGATGCTCTGAGCGAGAGCGCTGCAAGACATTTGCATGCACAGCTTTTTACGTTGAATTGTCCAAACCCCATAACTAACATCTGCAGGTCAATGGGTTGCGACGATGGCACTTTCGTTGCGAAGCTCAGAAAAAGTGACGCTCCGCAACAAATGTCCGCGGCGTTGCGTGAGCGACATTTTTCTTAGTTTTTTGAGCGCAATCGTGTGCTAAATCTCCTATCGCCTGTGAGGCTTCCTTCACGGCTTTTTTATTTCCGTTAGAAGCACCTCCTCCTGCAGCATCTCGTCAATTCGCACGGATTTCTGCCACACAAAAAGATGGATGATGTGGAGAAGTGCGGTTAGATTGCTCGTCAACTCGTGATGCCGAGCAGACGATCCAACATCCGTAGCTCGTCATCTATCACCGAAAAGTTGGTCCCCGGGGAAATTAAACGACGATACTCGTGGGGTGGGCTGGTGTGTTCATCGGCACGATATCTCCGGCAATCTCGAACAACAACCTTGCCGCTGTGATTAGCGTATGGAAAGCTTTTCCAGAAGAAAATTCCGAACGCTGGGGACCGTTTTATTTTTTTTGTTCATGGTTATTTTATCAATTCAAAATTTCTGCAATTCACAGCCGTGGAATTCCGCTCAAGGGAATCTAAGTCCAGTTACGTTTTCTGAACATACTTGACTAGTAGTGGCGGCTCCAAACAGGACGAGGGGGGGGGGTAAGGTGCGGGTGGGAAGCTTAGGAGAAAAACAGGGATTTCAACAGTGAATATGATTCTATTATGCTTCTATCTCTATACCTCATTGGAAGTTCTGTTGTTCTGAGTTCTGGAGACTCCTTTCGAAGCTTTTAACTCTGTTCTTCGGAGCGAATGCAACAAAAGGAGAAATTATTCAGAAATTTAGTTCCAAATTTGAATTTAAATGAAATCTAAGTAGTAAAGGATAGATAGATTTCAGAACGAGTTTAGAAAAATAGGTCAGTGTGGGATTTTCGCTCGTTTTGTAGAGTTATTTCTGGAGAATTTCGAAAATTTAACCTTCCTCCTCTATTTCCCAGGAGCATCGGTGATCACCACGGATCTCCCTCATACGAGGGATCCCAGCCGGTTAATCGCGAGGCTACGTGGCGCGTCCCCAGGTGGCGGATAGGGGGCTAATCGCGGACCAAACGCGACCTTGTGCCTGCCCTGAGACGCGGGTGGATTCAGGGGATGGACTCCCTGTTTCTGCAGTGTCGGAACGATCCATACCTTCTGTCAGCGCGTGGGCATGTTCATGCATGCGTGCATGGGTGTGACTGCGTGTCTGCAGATTGTATCCTGCACATCTATCCGACCAAAAGCCCTGCATTCAAGTGACTGGGAGGTACAAGGGAGGCGGTTCGGAGTCGCCTCCAACAAATAAGCTCCATCGTCCACTCCCGGGAAGCCCGGCTAACTTCCCGGTGAAATCACACTCCAGCCTCCCACGGGGGAATCGAGCCCAGCAAGCTATCTCCTGTGGGCTTAAAATTCTTCAAGCTCGACACAGCAATAATAGAGAGTGTTCCCCTGATCTCGGAAGAGTCACTGGTACGGCAGCGCCAGTGAGGACGAGGTCCGAGGGGTTATCTAGGCTGCCTAAAACCAGAAGGACTATGATGACGGTCTGTACCTTCAACGCACGCACGCTTGCATCGGAAGCTTCCATCGAGGATTTGATGATGCAAGCCAGGAAGATCAGGTACGACGTCATCGGACTGACCGAGACGAGGAGACACCGACCACTGAATGCCACCTTCGACACTGGAGAAGAGCTGTTCCTTGGAACCTGCGACAGTAGAGGAGTTGGTGGAGTCGGTGTCCTCGTCAACACGAACTTGGTCATGAACATCGACTCATTCGAACAGCTAACAACCCGAATCGGACGTTTGCGGTTGAGAAGATGTGGATCAATACCGGCCTTGACAATCTTCGTCGCCTACGCTCCAACATCCAGCTACGACGAAGAGGATATTGAGGCCTTCTATATGGACTTGGAGAAGTTCTACAGGGAAGACCACACATTCTACAAGATCATCGTTGGCGATTTCAACGCCAAGATTGGTCCTAGGAGAACGCCTGAAGAACTTCACATCGGTACCCACGGCCTGCAGTGGAACGAACAGGGAGAGAGGCTGTCTGAGTTCATCATGACGACGAAGACCATCCATGGTAACTCTCAATTTCAGAAGCCAACCTCCCTACGCTGGACGTGGGAGTCACCCGATGGAGAGTACCATAATGAAATTGACCACATCATCGTCAATCGAAGGTTCTGCCTGACCGACGTCGGTGTTGTACCAAAGTTCTACACCGGATCCGACCATCGCCTCCTTCGTGCAAGATTCTTCTTTTCACGCAAAGGAGAGAAAGCCGTGAAGTTTAAGAGAAGGAGTCCCAAACCCGTCATCAATTGGGATCTTTTCACTACGCTAGCCGGCTTTTGGGAAGATGCGGTTGTCGACAACATCGACGAAGAGTACGATCGGCTTGTACAGCATCTCCGCGACAGCGCGAAGAGTGCTGAGGGTTTGAGAGTCACCAAGAGACGATTGTCTTACGAGACCCTCGAGCTCATACGCCAGCGTGGAGCCGCGAGAGCCGCAGGCAACTACCAGCTAACGTCCGAGCTCGCAAAACGGTGCAGAGAAGCGATAAAAGAAGACCTCAAGGAGAGACGAGCAGCAGTGTTGGCTGAAGCCGCAGAGGCAGGGAAAAGCATTCGCTGCGCCCGCCGAGACTTCGCCAATCGCAAGACCAAGATGTCCGCCCTCCGGCGCCCGGACGGAACAATTTCTTCATCAAGACGGGCAATGGAGAAGGTCATCTACGACTTCTACTCGGATCTCTTCGATAGCCACGTCCACCTCCCTCAATGTCACCTTAGGGAGGACGGGTATGTTGTCCCATCGGTTCTCCCTTCCGAAATCCGACATGCCATCAAGTCGGTGAAGAATCGTACAGCACCGGGCCCCGACAGGATTCGACCGGAACATCTGAAGAACCTACCGCCAATTCTCATTACCACCTTGGCTAGGCTTTTCACGCGGTACCTGTCGGAGTGCAAGGTACCTAACCAATGGAAGACCAGCAGGACCGTGTTGCTGTACAAGAGGGGAGACCCGCAGGATATTGGCAATTATCGCCCCATCTGCCTACTGTCCGTCGTCTACAAGCTTTTCACGCGAGTGATCCTCAATAGGATCGAAAGGACGCTAGACGAGGGACAGCCGTGCGAGCAAGCAGGGTTTCGAAAAGGATTCAGTACGATCGACCACATACACACCGTCACTAGACTCATCGAAGTATCGCGAGAGTATAAGATGCCCCTCTGTCTCACGTTCATCGATTTGAAGAAAGCCTTCGACTCTGTTGAGACGGAAGCGGTGTTGGAAGCCCTGGGCAACCAGGGCATACCTACTCAATACATCAAGGTATTTCGTGAGCTCTACAGCAACTTCACGACCAGGATTTCTCCATTCTACGACGACATCATCATCGACGTCAAGAGAGGGGTTCGGCAAGGCGATACCGTGTCGCCAAAACTATTCAGCGCCACTCTTGAAGACGTCATGCGGAAACTGGAATGGGATAGCATGGGAGTGCAAGTTGATGGCCGGCGACTTAGTCATCTTCGCTTCGCTGACGACATCGTTCTTATAACACCAACCATCAGCGAAGCGGAACAGATGCTGGCCGACTTCGAGGACGCGTGTAGAAAGGTTGGTCTCCAGCTGAATCTGACGAAGACGATGTTCATGAAGAACGGATGGGTCCCGGATGCCCCATTCTCGCTCAACGGAACGACCATATCCGAATGCTCCAGCTACGTATACCTAGGTCGGGAAGTCAATATGATGAACGACCTCGCTCCAGAGCTGGGCAGGAGGAAACGAGCGGCTTGAGGAGCTTACAAGAGCATCGAGGACGTAGTGAAGAGGACGAAGAACACCAGGCTCCGTGCCCACCTCTTCAACACAACCGTTCTCCCTGCTTTGACCTACGCCTCAGAAACCTGGGCGTTGCGCAAGCAGGATGAGAATGCGGTTAGCGTCGTCGAACGCTCCATCGAGAGGGTGATGCTAGGAATAACCCGCCTCACGCAAGTGAGGGCTGGAATACGGAGCTCCACCCTCCGTCAACAATCGAAGATCAGGGACGCTGCCGCTTACGCCAAGTTGAGTAAGGTTAGGTGGGCCGGGCACGTGATGCGTTTTAACGACAACCGTTGGACAAGAGCCGTCAGCGACTGGACTCCACGGGACGTTAAGCGCACGACAGGAAGACCACCGACCCGATGGTCAGACTTCTTCACGAAGTCCTTCAAGGATAGATACGATGCTCTCCGTGTCCCTCGAACGGACAGAATCCACTGGACAACTCTGGCTCGCGAGAGGGACAAATGGAAGGATTGCTGGCGCCCGCTCGGTATACCCGAAGATCAACGGGAGTCAAGGTGATCAAGGTGATCGGTGATCACATTTTGTCGGAGTTAGTTTTTTTTTTTCAAAACTGAAAAAAAAGCAGTATGTACGTATATGTACGTTGATATCGTATTACGGGGAGCGAGTTTGATCTTCTCATTTCATTTGTATTTCCTTTTGAGTCGATTTTTGTGAATTGCAAGCGCATGTCGTTTGCTTCTTTCGGCTTGGCAAAAAATACTGTTTACGGTTGTCTTACAGTACAGTCCTACACTATCGTGGAGCCTATCACTTACCGGAGCTATAATATATTTAAAAATATGCATAAAAATCATGTGTAGTGTTAGAATGATGTTATAAGTACAACACCCTAAAAATGAAGAAAATAACATAACATAGGTCAGCCACGTAGAGGATGTCCATTTCACTTTGCTTGTTTATTTTTAGGACCTTTTACTTACTTTATCAGTACCTCTATTACTTTCACATCTACTATATGTTTACGCCCTTGCTTTTACACACGTATAATAGGAAGACTTTATCCCTCCTAAGAATACAAGTTTTGGGGGGGGGTGTTCGCTTGCTGTTGGATGCAAGGTGTGCAAGCCTTTGCGGACGAAATTCCACATGTCCGCGTGGAAGGATTCATAAAGCAGGAGAAAATGCCAGTGAAGAACAACGCGAGAAAAGGGTGAAAACGCTTAGGTGTCATACTGCCGCAAAAAGCGCAGAGGCGCGTACAGTGGACGGCAGTGGCGGTGGCCCATTCGCGGCCTCGAGTAGGACGCAGCGCGACCGCGTCGCGCGCGCCGGGATCGGTGTCGTAGCTGCCGGAATGCTATATCTAGGGTTTTTTCTTCCTGCTCTGCTCGAGAATCCTTAAAATCCAGTAGAAAAGCTGGTAGAAGTTGCATAACAGCAGCAGAATACATACGTCCTTCTTAAGGCCACAGATGGGTCAACACCATTGACGTCCACTGTACCTACGTGGAAATGAGGCGTATGCCGAGAAAAAGGCGCACATTGCAATCTACAACATTATTTTCCATAGTGCAACAGCTCATTTGGCAGGAATTCGTGCGGCACATGACGATCGCGAACCGCAATGACCTCATCGCATGTTTGGATGCACTCAGCCGCCAAAGCACTTGCGTAGTCGGAACTACCGAATGGGTGTTTCTACTGAGCTAAAGTTCTCTTCAGAAGGGGTTGAGCACAAAATGGGTATTAGTAGCCTTACCCCGATTTTCACGGCGTCAACCATTCACAGCTCGGCAACGAATGACTTGATCTATTCTGCAAGCAATGGAATGAGTGATTTTATCGCATGGGTCAATCAAATGTAGCAGTTCATGCATGATCTATAAATACAGTTTAAAATTGAGCGACCTTCTGAAACACCACTTCTTACGCATGATCCACTAGGTCTCATATGATCCAGGGCTGAATCTCAGAGATTCCGGGACGACGAACACAGGCCGAACACGTTTCAACAGCAGTTACACCGCGAGGTGAAAGCTTATTTTGATGAGTACATCTATCTGACGAAAACTGGTTTGTAGAGTGTTTCAGAGCAGTTGCCTGCATAAAATAAAAGAAAATTTTCAAAATGAGTCTCCTTGAAGAGGTCTTACGTAAACGGCGAAATTTTGTCTTCGTGTGGAACTCCGACAGCACTCCCGCCGTGATCAAATTAAGTCCTAAGAGAACATCGTCGCATTCAAAGAAGTCAAAAAAAAACTCGGCAGAGGGCCGCTTTGCTGCAAAGGCGTCAAATTGGAATTGAAGGACTAACGGATGTTGAAGTTCTTGAAGAGGGAAAAGTGCGATAAGCCCTCAAAGATCAGCGTTTTTTTTTTGTGATGCGTTTCAGCAGGATAATCTATTTCCGTTGAATTAAAACGCTTCCACAGCAAATACAGTACACTGTTACTGCTATCTGCAAACAAAACACAAATGAAAGCCAAATAAAAAACCCAAAATTAACCAACTAACAATCAAAAGGTAGCACTTGCTTTACCGCATTTGCGACTTCACACAGATTTATTTTATTATATGCACTCGAAGGTGCGCCGAACAAAGAAAGATAATGTGTTAGTGACAAGAACAATACTCAAAATTTGAATAATTTCTGTGAACGGTTAGTGCAGCATAAAAAATGAAAAGATGGAGAGGTGCTGCCCTAATAAGGTAGAGCTTATAATATGTAATATCACTTAGGCAGAGAAGCAGCTTCATATCTTGTAATCATGTGTTCTAGTGCTCGTTACAATCATTTCATTAACAGATTATAGCATCCGCCTCAAACATAGTATTTAAGTACGTAATTGACTGATTAAACAACTAAACATCACACAAGTAAGGACATATTTGACAATTACTAGTCTACATGAAAAAAAAACACATAAAGGAAAGATCATTTTCCAAGATTATTGAGACTCTTTCGTATGCCTTTATTCTTGTAAGCTTTCAGCGTAAATAATGCTTTTGTCAGAGCTTAACATTCGGAATGATCGGGAAGTTATCAGATACAAACAATCTAATTGGCAACAATGCAGTGAGCCGAGATGATTCGAGCTACCAACACAGTACTGTACCTGTACAAGGGAATGTTACCAAGAGCGGAAGGATTGAGCGTTAAACAGAGAAGGACTGACACCTTTCTTGGTCGCAGCAATAGGGTGAGAGGTACAGAACCAGAACCTCGTAGAAGGGAAAGGAGTCTGGTCATGTGATCAGCCGCGATATTTCCTTTAGCTCATCGTTGTTACTTACCCCATGCCTTCTGATTTCCACGCCTTCCATTATTTTTCTCTCCAAAGTTTAAGTTTTATGAGGATGCATCACTTGGGCTGTGAACATTGGTGGCCGCTGAGACTGAAGATCCGGTGTTGTGAGAAACTTTCCTTTGGGTAGGAAGCCGGCTGTAAAAACGCTCTTCCCTGCTTGTCCAACCTTCTGCGCAGTGGCCTCATTGTCTCACCAACATACTTTTCGCTACATCTACAGCATATAGTCGTGTATGCAATGCCTCCTAGCTCGCATATTCTCTGCGTAGAGCAATATCAGCAACTGACTTCATGATATCTGCTTTCGTATATGCGAGTGGAGGTGGGAAGGTCTTTGAAGGTCGAGAGTGGACGAAACACAAGTCTGAACCGTTCACCTGCTTGATTAGCTTTTCGTGCCGTCCCCTGTCCCCCACATGTGGAAGGATAAGCGTAATCCACCCCTACTTGAATGCGAGAGCCAGGTTTTCGAAGGTTCCGCACAGTAACCACTCTCCTCAAGTACATATACGAGCGACATTTTTTCCAACTGTTGCAGCTGTTGTCGCGCATAACTTGTCTTTTGTTTCGTGAAAGTTGTGACCGGTTTCTTATACCAGAAGCAATCAGTGTGACTTTCTAGCATTCTAATCTATCATGAAGAGAGTTCCAAAATCCATGAAAATGCACTATTTGTAAATCCATAAAAAAACTTCCAAATGCTTCCATGAGAGAGTTCCTGCCTCGTTGGACAGTTCCCATCTGTTCGAGAGGGCCTCGCGAGAAAAAAATGTTGTAATAATCGACTTTCATTTTCTCAGGATTATCGTCCCTGCTCTTGAAACTAAGTGCCAATTCGCCTTGTTCGTCTCCCTACCTGGTGGTTTACACAAATCTTATACTCTATACTTTTGCTACGGTAATTTACGCATTTTCTGATCTTTCGGCACCTAAGTTCGACACCATGAATTTCAAATTTCACCCCCTTTCTTCGCATAAATCTCACCTCACCAAGGATAGGACGGAAAGATGGCATTTTTGACCCATTTTTCTATCCGGTAGTGCAAATGAAGATTAGATATTTGATTTTTTACGTTTATTGACATCAAATGAGATAGACTAGCACCAGCTTAGTCTTTTCTTTGAGGAAAGGTTGTTTTGGTGGGATCAGTGGATTTGGTAGAGTAGAGATGTTTAAAAACCGTTTATTGACTACAGTTAAATTCGCCTCAGTTCACGCCACGAAGGGTTCCCTGATTTGGATACAGCGGTGAACACAAATCGAGCTGGTTTACGCTCTCGTCAGTTCACGCCACGAAGGGTTTCCTGACTCAGACCACAGCCACTGATGACGACGCCAACGATACTCTCGGTTAAGACGAACAAGACGATCCCAGATCTGAGCATCCAGGTCCTTTTATGCAAAAGATGTGGGCGGAGTTGCCCTAGATGCTCATATCTGTAACACAGGTACATACTTCAAAGCAATAAACGCCGGGGGTATCTACAGAAGGGCTATCATGAACGTGAGCTGGCGCTTTACAAGTATCCATCGTAAAATATATGATCTGTCCATGACAGGACATGAGTTTTTTTAAGATGAGAATGAATTAGCTAGAAGGTTGATGGTCATTGGAAGAATAAGTATCAACAGTTGTGCAATTCCAATGCTAATGTCCAGAAAAGGAAAACAATCAGTGAACGCTGATTTTTCTTGGATTTTCACACAAAAAGAAGGCTCGTTTAGGTTTCTCTCTCCCATTCGATTCCTGGAATCAAACCATTCTTCAGGATTAACAAATTCTACAGCTTCTTTTCTCATCAAAGAACCCGAATTTATCCCAATAGCACCTAAGTATCACGCACAAGATAAATATTAGCTTTGCATGAAGAGGCTAGGGCGAGTAATTGCGGAATAGTGTTTATGTTATTCAAAATAGGTGGAAACTAATAAATCTCCCCAAAAATGGCCTGCAATAAGGAAGAGACGGCTCTTCTAACGGGAAAATAGATGACAAACAACTAGGGCTTCGAATGATGTCAGTCTTTGCTATAGAAACAAATACGTAAAGGGGCTGAGACTCGTCTGAATGCGCTCCAGTATAATCGAATTGCCCAACGAGTGGAAGCAGGTAATCGACATCTCATAAAAGCCAAACGAATCCGGAGCTTCTTCTCGGAATTGAGATGCACGACATAAACTCAGCTTGACAGCAGCAATAACAATAATGCCATGCGCTCATAAAGCGAAAGTTTTAGACTCTAGATGATAGGTCACAGCCTTTCTAGCCTGCCACCAACCTTTCCTTTGTTCTCTCAGAATTCTCCAGCGCATTGAGAAATAGCTGGAGCAATGAGCATGAGGAGCAAAAGGCATGGTAAGTAGTTGCGTGTTATAGAAAAATTACAATTAGGAAGTGGGAGAATGGACGAATGAAGGTCAGAAATCGCAGTTCTTGACGTCCAAAGAACTTGCGGAGGTGTCACCAATTACTCATAGCCAAATGTCCTTCCATCGGTGCCGCGTTCCTCTGAAGCACGTGTTCACTTCAAGTATAAGTTCTGCGATCTCCAGTTGGGATCCCTGTACAACAAAAAAAACCTTAAAAGACTGCATTGCTCCCTTTATGGATTTTTGCGTTTACGAGACTATTTACAATTGCCAGAAGATTCTAGCAGTTAGTTGATCTCGGAATTGAAAGGTGAGATTAAAGGTTTATGAAAAAGTTACAAATGATTATTGTTGGCATGAGTGTTGTCGTCTCTTTTTGGCCACCCTTTTTCTGACCCTTAGAGCTTTTTTACTGGAAATGGACAACTGACCAACAAAAATGTTGAAGTCGTTACAAAATATAAGAAAGTATGCAAGTAAAAGGTCATAATAATGGAGAAGCTCGATGCTTTGAAACTATAATTATGTAGCTTTATTTCGAACGCAAACGGTTTTGTTAACGAATCGTGCCCACGACTCCCTCTTAGATCAAGTTCTAAATGTTTAAAAAACATATTATAGGGTACAGCTTATTTTCAACTCTTCACCCCTATCATTATTTTTTAAACGCTTGATTCTTATTATTCGAAAGCAAAGTTAATATTTTCAGCGACCTTGTTGTTTTACAGGATCTCCAAACTGTCGTGTGCAAGAGGCGAGACCGCGGGGTGGCGGGGTACTGGAGTTCTCTGCTGCTGGCAGAAGCAGACAACCAGAGTGCAAGGCACATGTGTCGCTGCTCAGAAGAACCGCGCCGCAGCTCCGCCCCTCGTCCACGGCCGTCTGGAGCTCCCTGTGATTAAAACAGCTAAAAAGGTATGAACACGTAACCAAGCGAAACCAAGCTAGCAGTCCAACTTTTGCCGCCTGTATCTCCTACCATTCTATTACCCACGTAGTCTATGCGATAACCAATCAAGCTGACCGTCATTGGTTTGCTTCGTTGTTACGTCATGAATCCTGGCCCAGGTCTCCGAAGCGTCTACGACTCTGGTTTTTTTGTTTCACCGCACCCCCTTCCCATTCCGTGTCCGCCACCGCTGTGGATATTTTAGAGCGGTCAATTAGGGGGACTTCTCAAGAAGATCATCATTTCCCAGAAGGAGATCCTTCTTTAAAAACAACCGCTCAAAGGGTCGTAAACAGTCATAAAAGTGTGTGCATGGAAATTAACGACACTTTAACAAATTAACGTTCCCTCCTGTCATGAAGTAGCTCTAAGAAAATTGAACAACACCAGAGCAGCGACGTAGACCAGCACAAGGGGCCTGGACGAGTTTCCAGGCATAGTATGGTATCCTGCTATCTTTGCCATTACCTTCATATTTTTGCTAACTGAGAAGAGCCACTCAGAAAAATTAAATATTTTTCACCACCAAAACTCGTCCAATTTTTCGAGGAGCAGGTTGAGCACTATTTTAACAGGAGCATTCCTTAATCCCGCCACTGGTCAATCATTGGAAATTCTGGAGATTGGGGATGAGTCCGGCTTCATCTACCATATAGCTGCCATCAGCGGTGTAACAGGGCCTTTTTGATAAATTCGACCAAGGATGTTTGCAACTGGGTATAGGGAACGCCACGTATTGGTAAACACGTTGGTGGGATAGTGATGAACTTGGGTACGTTAACACGTTTGCCCTGGGTAATCTCAGCTCTTTTTTCTACTTTTCATTTGAATCCTACATAGGGAAGTTTTCTTCTTTGGTCTTCTTTCCAAGTTTCTTCTTTACAGATGCAAGAGAGCCAAGTTATTAGTCACATACAGGTCTCTCAGCACAAATGCGTATGCGATCGTCATTAGAGATGAAACGAAGAATTTTCCGTTAGAATGAGGTGTTTCGATGCGTGAAAATGCTGTGATACGATTAGTAATCAACTGAAAGCAGTAAACAATACGAGCGAACACGTACGAAAACAACAACATTAGCACAACGAAACGCGGAAGAAGGACACTTAGAGCCCAATTCTAGAGCGTTCATGGCCGACGGGACTTAGGGATGAGTATGTATCTCATATTACCGGATGTTTGGAAGTCGGATGTTGGAAGGAGTTCAGAATGTGGGGAATTTGAAGAGATAAAAACTGCATTTGTGACACGACATACGTAGCTCAGCTTCCACCAATCCTTCAGAAAGAGCAAGAAGTCAATCAGAGAGCATGAAGCCATAGCTTAAAAATTCCAAATTTCTGGAACCGGAACTAAATACGCTCATCCTTGATAAGCATACAAGCATATGTACATACAAGCATATTCACATACGATGCAGTTCTGAATATGGGGAATAGACAAGAGTCGAGCAAAGAAACATCAGGAGTTCTGCATTTGTAGGAGCACCACTTCTACGAATTATATCTATACATAGACCTGATCTCACTGTCCTTGCTGCAATATCTGGTGTATGTCAGGAGGTGTCAGAGCAAGGCGAAAACGCGTTCCATAGCGGCTGCGAAGCGACGAACTCGGCTAGAACTCTAGACGGACCAATGTTGAAATCTCAGATCAATGGCAGAGCTCACGGAAATGCTTGAGATATTGTCGGATTTTGGCGTTTCGAGAGGCATGAAACTCAAATCCAGCAAAGAAATAGCGCAAAACATGCGAGAAACCCACGAAACCGGGTAGCTGCTACCCAAGTGTTTCAAAAAACCGGTAAGGAATTTTGCAAGTCCCTCCTAGAAGTGATAGCGTCTGCGTAAGCTGGCGCATCGTTCACGAAAAGCTCATATCTGCTCATATCTGCGGTGTCGACGGGCTTCGCTGCCATATCTTCACAGGAACGTGGCGATTCTCTGAATTTTGCTCCATTTTGATTAACCAGCGCTCGCCAGGACTCGCGCCTGAAGTGAAAATTCCCGCGAATGCTGCGTTCTATTGTTTCAGAAGTGGGGAATCGGGGTCCTAAGGTTCGGTGATCTGATTGAAAAATAGCATGAAAATGGCATTGTACACATAGTTTGGGTTTCCCTGGAAACCATCACTTTACTTCTCACGGCTCCAATATGCTTTTGGAAACAAAAACACCTGCGTTATGCTGGGAAAGATGCAGAGAGTTGCTTTATTTTTGAAAGAGAAGAGAGCTCGCAGCTGCGGTTCCCACGCTTAGTACGTTAGGTATCTGTTTATCCGGTACCGTGTTATTTTACCGATGTGGTTATCGTGTGCCCACACTAATAAAGGAAAGGAATTGCTGAAGTTTTATATGGCATGGCGTGAAGATCAGAGGTAATTTGATAATCCTAGCTTATAAAACGAGAAGTGCCCTCACTTAGCTTTTGTATAGAAAAAAGTTTGAGAGATGGCTATAGAAGTCTTGCTTTAGGAGTGCTGGCCATCATAAGTGCTTAATCCAAGAGTTTGGTTCATCCGACGGGTTCGAAATTGAGCTCTCAGAATTACTCCTTATAAATGTGTTCACAGAAAAATGGCTTAAACAACCAATAAATTAAATTTACCCAGAGTTTCCAGGATTGGTCCATGGGAAGCTGAGGAAGAAAATGTATACAATGAGCGTCGGTGGCAGTGGTCCTTCCGCGGCCTCGAGAAGGACGCCGCGCATCCGCGCCGCGCGCGCCGGAATCGATGTCATCTGTCGCCGAAATGCTATTTCTAGGCGCTTCTCTCACCGATTTCATGGTCTTTTCCCGAATCGGGTGGAGAAGCTGCCAGAAATATGTAGGTAGGCAGCAGAGGACATTGATTCTGGCCCGCGCGGCGAGGTTGCGCGGCGTCCTTCTTGGAGGCCGCGGAAGGGCCACCGCCATCACTGCTCACTGTGCAAACTTTTGTAGCAGAATGAATCTTAGGCACCGAATTTGCAACAGGCAAGCGCGGAATTTACGCCCATGAACCCCACCCCCATCCCTGCCTCCAATAAGTTTACGCGTTAATTACAACCGGCGGAATATCTGCGATAATCTGCAGAATTCCACGTGCACGAGGCGAATCTAATTGTGGTCGTTTTCCGCCACAATCGCCGACGGTGTGACTACAAAATCAGTAACGAGATCCCATGTAATTGAACTTCTGCTCTTTACTGGTTTGCTCGTTGTGTGAACACGAAGAATTCTGTTGCGAGCATGGAATGAAAGGCCTGAAAAACCAATCAGGTTTTGATTTTACTCTGAACTTCCTGCCCGCGGTGGTACGAGGTCAATCCGCAGTGGATCCGCGGTTGTCCCGCGATAAATCCGCACGTGCCCGCGGTGAACAACCGGGAGTGACGTCACTCCCGCGCTATGCCCGCACATGCCCGTGGTGCACCCGCAATAACATGGCTATCCGCGGTGGACCCACATATGCTGGAATCATACGCATATCACGACCCGCATTTGCTTCCTCTATAGGTCTGACAACATTACCTGTTCATCAAAATAGATCTATCTTTTGCATAAAATTGGCCTGCAGCCTAAGATTTCCTTTTTTGGCTTCCAGATCCCTTTCCTCCTGATGCTAAACATCTGTAATAACAAATGATGTCACTCATCTATGCGCTGCTATTCTGTGCTCAAACACCAAGGAAGTGGTGTCTTCGGGTAGCCGAAAGAGGTTCACGCCCCGCCTGGGTACGCACAGAATTTAAGACCATTCGCCTAGGTGCTACCCGTTCTTATCCACCGCTCGAAAGTGATGTATATTACAACATTGATTCTAATCACATCTTGGTTATTTTGGGACATGATAGACGAGAGCACGAGAATTGAATGAGTTGTTTAGATTTTAGCATCACATCACAGAAGGATCTCCTTGTAGAACTTCCCTTTGAGCACTTTTCTGGGCTCCATCTTCTGTATGCACTAAAGATTTGGTTATTCGAGCGTAGGAGTTTAGCATTAATGTTGTCACACTTGCCACTCATCCGTTCAGCCGATTTTGATGGAGCACCCTGAGTGCATATAAATAAATAAATATGCCCGCGGTGGATTCGCAGTAGAGCTGATTGGATCATCAATGCCAACAAAACCTTCACACATGATTATCGTATGGCCGAGTGGATAAGAGAGCGGACTTGAAAACATGAGTTCGAGAAGATACGTGGGTTCGAATCCGGTGATATAAAAACGCTTGCAGGATGAAGCGCCAATCATTTCGTGGATTTGCCTCCTCTTCTCCGACACAGTGCCCCTTTTTAAAGCGACACAGGATCCTTTTTCAAAGAAAACAATCAGTCCCTTGAAAATCCATGTTCCCAGGATGGACCCGCACATGCCCGCGGTGGCGAACCGACACCCCACCTCGGGCGTACCGCGGATCCACCGCGGGCAGAGAGTTCAGAGTGAGGAGTGATACCTCAGTTAGGTTATATACAGGTACGCTGGCTATGTTTTCATACCGAACCGACACGAACCATTATCTCTGCAGGAATTCGATGCAGAACAGAATCTGGAAAATAAAATGTGTGACACGAGAACAATTCATACAATATGCGTGCGTCCTACGTGCGTGCGTCCATACTATGTCATGTACATTATATTATGTCATGTTGATTTTTTCTCGATTTTTCCAACCTTAGTCGCATTCAAAAAGATAAGCAAAATAGGAAACATTATGAAGAATAGACCCAGTTACACAGCCCAAGCGCAAATTCGCGCCTTTGCGGCAGTCATGGGGCATTTTTACTATGCTGCGTTGGCCGGTCTCTGTGAAAAATTTTCGGCGAACGGAGGTGCGCGTCTGACGCGCAACTGACGCAGGTGCCTAGCATAAATTGCAAGCAACTAGGCTTGTAGATAGAAATACCATCTGATTATTCGTAAGAGAAGCTCCGAAATGTTTTTTTAGCTTTTGAAAATTGCGGAACTTTCGAAATTTGATTTTTAATAATTGATTTTGGTACTGGAAAGTTGTACCTAGAAAGGTTTGCAGAGGAGAGGAGCTTTGTGATTGGCCAATTCATCCGCCTGACCAATCGCAGAAATTGACTGCACTGATGTGAAAGACGATTTCTCGGCGGAGCAACTGCAGCTAACGTGGGCGGGCTCAAAAATTGTCAAAGTAACTGAGGCTGGCCGAAATGTTTGAAGAGTATTCACACCGCAGCTGTGATGTTTTGTGCAGCTCAAGTTTCGTAGACAGCTGCACATGGATATGAAATGCGAACCGCCGATCCGCACCTAAACACTTGACGCACGCAGGCTTAACTCTCGAAAACACCATGGAAATTGGAGAAGCTGACGGAATGCTACTCGACACATCGTTCCTAAGAGGTCCCTATACTTTTCAGGAAATCATAAGGACAAAAAGAACCGAAAGATTTCTGGATTAGCATTCGTCGTTGTGTTTACCCGTGGTAATCATTTTACCTCAAGAATTACCCTCTTTTAGGCATTCGGGCGTGCGGTGAAGTCGGAAATAAAGTTTGCGTGTGTATTAGTGAGACTGGATGCGTCGTTGAGAATACCCAGGGTAAATGTGTTGATCACGCGGTCGAAAATGGATGAATTTGGGTGGTGCTAACACGTTTACCCAGGGTAATCTCCATGATACATGGGGCCCCAGTAGGCTGACACGTTTTCCGGGGATGCCCATGAACATCACCACCAGGGATGTGCGTGATTACGATTTACGATTTAGGAAGTACGATTTACGGCCATTTTTGGCAATTTTTTTAAACCTTGGAGTAAATTTCAGTGACAAAATCGTAAAGAACAACAAAGAACGAATCTCGCCTAAGCACTTGTGCTCAGGGTGCAAACATGCTTATGCATTATTTGTTTGTGTTTGCATTCTGCAGCGATATTAGGATTGACTTCGCATAGTTTTGCTCGTACTATACATTATTTAAAAGGATGGTTCATTCCAATTTCACCGAAACTTCTGTAGAGAAGATCCGTGGAAATCAAATGTTTACATAAATTGCCACAAGAACATCAGAAGCCGCATGCTTAACTCTCTTTTTCTAAACGATCTAAGCGTTCGCCGGTGGTACGAGCTGTCGGGCAAGCATCTGTCGTTCGTCAAAAAGCTTTGATTTATTTTTCTGATTTCAACTGCAGCATGATTTCGTGCGCAAGAGGTTTTCCTCCTGACCGAGCTCTCATGAACCCTTAAACAAGGATGATAAAGCGCAAGAATTTTTTTCCTGTCTATACAGTGACCAGCTGTCCCCCGACCCGAAGTCAGTGTTCCATCCTTGCACTCTTCTGGTACCTACAATTCACATGCCCCGCAGGTATGGATGGCTTAGTTGGCACGGAAACAAATATAATAGAACCGTCGACCATGTAGGCTTCAGAAACAGCAACTGAAGAGAAACTCCTTCTATACAGCAATAAACAACACTCTTACAGCTATATAGCCCGCCTAAGACACCAAGAAAAAAGTTGTCTTTTCATCTGCTCCTACCCAGCCTGCAAGATCAAGGGGGTTAGCTAGTGTACCCGTTTCCCGAAGTTCTTGTAGGTTCCCAGGACTAATTCATGGATTTCCATGGGAATGAGGACATTTTGCTAGCTGATGGGGGTGCATGGAGCAACGCCGTTTAAGATTTGCATTCCTAGTTCCTACGTCTTCACAACCCGCCCGAAGTCTCTGTGATGCTTATGCGTATTCTTCATCGTAAAGCACAAATGGAGCCCACCACAATTTACAATTCTTAATTCCGGAAAACCCACACTGCACTGTCCTGCTGCCACATTAACGAAGCAGCTTTGCTTTGTTTTCTTGCAGAATGTCACGCTCCACTCTGAGGTTTCTATTGCTAGTCCTGCTCTGGTTTGAGAGACATTAACTATTTTTTTTGTTTTAGATTTTTATCTAGGTTTTCAGTTCTAATAGTTGCAAATTTCTCCTTATGTCTGTAGCGCACCGTGAGTGCAATGAAACAAAACATCACAGTATCATCACACTGATGTGCGTATGAGAAGGCAAAGCTTTGTGAGGATAAATTCCGCAGCAGATACATAGCTCAGATCGTTTTAGAATGAAATTGTCATGAAACGAGCTGAAATTCTCTGGATCTTATCAATAGTATCCAGAGCCTCAATTACGATTCACGATTTACGGCGGTTTTTGAAAATTTACGACCTACGATTTGAGAAAATAGAAATTTTTGTTGCGCACATCCCTAACCCATCGATAACAAAGGCGTCAACACGTTTACCCTCGGTAATCTCAGTGATGCATGCAACCCCATGAGAGATAGAAGTAGATAGAAGAAATTGATGAGCAAATATAATAAAATTTATTGCGCGCGAGGAGTTTTTTTTTATTACGCATCTAATAAATGCTCCTATATTCTCGATAATTGCTCGTTCATATTTTTCACGGCTGCTTTTATTGCAATCAGCACTTGATGAAAAATTTTTTGGAGCATCACGCTACTGTTCTCTGTGGGTATAAAACATCATGTCACTCTGTCATGGAAACGACATTCCAGGACCATAGGAACAAAGCGGCCTATTTAAAAACTGTTCACATGAGGATTCAACGTGCCATGTGCTGTGTTTCGAAGGCTGTAAAGAACAAAAATGCTCTGAAACAACAAAAGAAACAATTTCAAAGCTGTAAACCGTGGAGATAACCGATTGTTACCACCAACTCATGAGGCCAAGCAGGAGCGAACAGAGAAAATCCAGAAGGGGGTTCCTTAACATTCATGGACGTGCATACATACCTAATCACCCATTGATTGAAAAACTAAAAAAAAAGTCGCTCGAAATCTTGGATACAGTTTAGGGCTTCTGCAAATGTGTACTGCGGTTATAAGCAAAAGGATTAAAGAAGCGGATGGATAATGAGCAGGTACTGAGCAATATACACATGGATGTGGAGAGGAAACCGAACCTAGCATGGATCCATAGCCGAGTCCCGGAGCCGTGACGTGCGGCTTTATTGAGTCAGCGTCAAGTATGATTTCGTCGGCTCGATCTCGACGCGAAACTCGTGAATCTCCGACGCCTCTCAAGACTCGGAATGGCTGTAGGAAATCTTTTTGTGGAGCACATAGTTCTATAACCCAATTTGTGGGAACGGTCCACTGCATATGATACTTCTTTGGTATTGAGGACATAGACAGGAGTACCGGGCTAGATTACACTACAACGAGTCGACTGTGGCCTTGTCAATATGTTCTCAGGGGGCCCAGTCGGCAATGGAACCATGATCCTGTAGAATTCTCGCTCTCATCCCTTACTTTTTTCCCAGTCAGCCTGCTTGGACAGCTTACTTTGCTCTCTAGGATCCATGGTCCGAAAATAATGAGCGCTCCAGAGTGAGTGTAATTCCTGCGCTGGCATTCATCATTGAGATTACCCGAGGTAAATGCGCCGAAACCCTCAAGTTTATTTATCGTTAACGCAAGAATGAACATGCTTACCCTGGGTTATCTCAATTATGCATGCCAGGCCTGGATAAATCGAAAGGTAAGGTTTCCATCAGAGAGTAGCGAGCTGGATATCTAGCAGTTTATGAGTTCGGACGGCTCTCTTGGGCAGGTGCAGCAGCACATCATAATAATGCTGATGTGCTCCCTGAGATGTCAACGTTTAGGAGAAGGTATGTGCGGCTCTCTCGGTGGTGCAAACTTAATAACCTTATATGGTAGTAAGCAATATTAAGTAAACTTTCTTAATATAAATATTCTGTTGTCTCAGGAAATTTTGTCGTTATGCTTAATAATGAGATTGAAGCAGATACTAACTACTCATGTGCTGATTGACATCATTCCGTCACTCTCTCTCGAAATGAGAAACTGCTCTGCAGTTTTGGATAGGGCAGATATTGGACTCTGTGAAACTCAGAGCTTGTTGCTTTCAGCCATTACTCAAAAGAATGAAACACTTGAAAAGCAATCCTACAATTTTCGCGTGGATCCATGTCATCAAAACTATTCAGGGTGGGAAAAAAGAAAATATTTCCATCGCTTCACCTTTATTTGTACTTGACGAATAGACGCATGTATAGAGAATTTTCAGAATCGTTGGCACCAACATCATAACTTGGTTGGAACATTTCAACATTTTTTCTTCATTAGAAATGCCTCTTGCAGTTCGAATAGACGCAATAGCAGACGTGAATAGAAGCCCATGAACGTACTGAAATTAGTGCGATATGGATCATTCCATATATTTCATTAAATTGCGCTTTTTCCTAAAACGGGACTGCGGAGGATCCAGGAACATAAATAGACTCCTGCCTGTGTTGCTGAGCTGGATGGCATAAAAAACATAAAAATTAGTGTTTAGCGATGTTAAATGTTTATTGATTCATTTGCCCTATTGATTTTTATTTCTTTATTCACTTTCTTACTCAGATGGACTGGGATGGCATAGAGTTCATGAAAGTCAATATTTACTTGTCATTGACTGTCTTCAGAGTTTTTTTTCTTACTTACTCGTTTGCCTTTTGCATCATCTGACACAAAAACGATATTTAGAAGTAATTGTAATAGCTGCCTTGTCGTGACTTTTTAAGCCTCGATGTTCTGAAAAAACCTACCCGTTTCGGCAGAAGAAGGGAAGGTTGAAGTGATCAGGAGCATCAATTTCGAGCCTGCTCACATTTACTACGCGATTCAGAAAGAAGAGAATTTGCCACCTCCAGAACTCCAGAAGCTATGAGCGACAGGAAAAAGTAAACTTAATTCTCGTTGGCAGAAATGTACAGATCCTAGCGGGTATTGTTTTGACTGGAAGGTTTCCAAGAGCTGGGATAAGTAGCTTCAAAGATTGGGGTTGAAATCCTACATTAACTTTTGAACAACCTAATACTTCTAACAACGAACTGATGAGTGAAGAAAAGGCAAAACTATGTAATTTCAGAGAAGAACATTATAGGAATTACATGCCTCTTCCATTTTAGCCGTTTCCTGCCTCCGCGCCGCATGCTCCCTTATGAAAAAATCCTGGACATCAAACAGCAGGGAAAGAAAATATCGACAAGAAAAACGCCACCGCATGTCAACTTAATGGAATGTCCGCGGCAAGCAAAAAGTTCTTTAAATATTTTCCTTCCAACACAGCATATTGCTGGGGGTCTACCGTCAATTTAAAGGGAGCACCCACGGAAATTTTCCCTTCCCAGATCTTGATCCAATCGTGATATAATCGATTGTGGGGTCAATTTTGCAACAAGCGTACCAGTTGAAACTTTTCCCATTATGTGCAATAACAGGTGTTACCCGGATCAGCAGGACCACAAAGCAGTAAGTTTTCCGAGTTGTCATGCTACCACCGAGCTCCAAAATCGTCGTTGAAGCGCGGAAAATAGCAATTGTCAACTGATTGGGCCGTGATTTCGAGTGGCAGCCCTTCATATTAACGAGCAGCTTGAGCAGCTCCTTAAGAGCACTGACACTTACACAACCACCATAATGTTGGGAATCGAAACTTCTCCAGAAATCGAGAGACATACAGTAGCGCACATACAGTAGCGCTTCTCCAATGCATAGGTACCTTTTGAATTTCACTGGGTTCTTTGTTAGTATGAAGCGGGCCCTAATGCAATGCGCGGGCGGCTCAATGCTCCCCCAATCTGGTTGCATTCATAGCGGATGATTTAATTTTTGGCATTTCCCCCCCCCCGCCCCCGTGACATATATAGAAGAATACAAAGAGCAGGACAGAAGGGCTGACCTAGAGAAATGTTGGTAGAGGGGTAGAGATAAGGTGGGGCTTATCATATATAAAAGCAACAGAAGTCAAAGATTTGATGAGAGCGTAATTATGTCGGGGAGTAGAGCCGTCACTTATGGAAATTTGGCTGGGGTTCGGGTTTTCTATCTGGAGACTTCCTCTATCATTGTTTTCCCTTCTGTAAAGTGAGCAAAATAACGAGGCTGAAGGCTCACATAACTCAAAAGATGAAAAGTTAAGCCAATTCTAGAATATGGTGCTATGATTTTCAATCCCACTAAGAAGAAGATTATAGCGAAGACAGTCTAGCTTCACGAGAAAGATTATGATCAGAACAATAGATTTAATAAAAGGTAGGATTCTTCCATATTAGGAAACAAGCGCCAACATGCATCTTCGGAACCTTGCTCATCGAAAAAGAGGGTTTGACTTAATCATATATCACCAAATCATGATGGGTAAATGTGGTCTTAGTCTGGAAGATTTTTGTACTAAGAAGTTCTCTATCAACAACGATAGTGCAACGCGATACATGGTCCCAATAGTTAAGAGCAATCGAATGTTTTCCCTTTTCAGTGACAGGACTGGCTCAGAATCCACATAAAATCGAAAAGTCCATAGTGGAGTCGTTTTGACAGTGCCTTGGGCGCGGCAAGGGCCCTGCTGGCATTGGAGCGCGCAGTGCGGTCGTTCAAACAGTTGATCCACGATGGATTCGGCTTCATTGACGAGTTTTATCATCTGTTCCCCTCGTCAGTTATTCCTAGAGCTGAGAAAGAACAATATAAGAGGAAGTAAGCGATAAAACTGTTCAAGGATACCAGATCAATCATAGGTCAACTTTTTGACCGACCGCGCTGCGTGCTCCAATGCCAGGGAACCGCTGTCTCGGAAAACGCACTGTCAAAACGACTCCACTATACATAAAATTTATTGCAAAACCCATTCCCTTTAGGTCTCCCAATACATTCAAGCGCATGATAGACAAATTCTTAGATCGATGATATTTGTGATTGGGTGGTTTATCTGGTTGTTTTTTTTTTCTGCAACCTTCTCGTTTGACCTACTTGTTTACATGTTTTCTAACGGTGGACTTTGTGATGTATTACAATGTTTTACCAGTTGCAATAGTTGTTGTTCCCCTAAACGAGCTTGCTTGTGTAATAAATGTAAACATAAGTTCCGAAAGGCCAACGGCCAGTCTGACCTAAATGTCCTAGTCATTGAATAAAATATGTGTCGCGTGCAGTGATAGTGGAGTCGTTTTCACAGCGGCGGTGGTCCTGCTGGCATTGGAGCACGCAGTACGGTCGGTCGAACAGTTCACCCGCGATGGATCCGGCTTCTTTGACAAGTTTAGTCGTCTGTTCCCTTCTCCAGTTGTTCTAAGAGCTGCGAAAGAATAATATAGGAAGAAACGAGCGATAAAACTCTTCACGGATACCAGATCAATCATAGGTCAACTTTTTGACCGACTGTGCTGCGTGCTCTAATGCCAGGAAGTCGCTGTCGCGGACATGAACTGTCAAAATGACTCCATTATAGATTCCATGTTCGTTTTTCTTGAAACCTGGGCATCTTCGGTAGTATTCATACAATTTTTCCTTGTCACACCAGGTTGTTAAGGTGGAAATGTTTATTGTGACCTAACGTTTAGAAGAGAACCGTCTTCTTCAGAGGTCTGAAAGTGGTTCCAGCGTTACTAATCTGTGCACTACACGGTCAAACGTCTCATCGCATTTTGCTAGTTCTCGACGTTGTCCCAGGCGAGATACGATGAGAACATCCAAACTCGAGTTCCAACCCACCAATGTTTTCCACCGTTTCGCGATAGTTGCCCGCACTGGACACTAAGTGTGCGGATTAAGGAACACATGGCCACAAAGAGACGAGGAGCACTAGCATCCCGCTAGGGCGGCACAAGATTTGTACTTTTTGCCATTTTTCTAACAATATTGATGCTATTCAAGTATGAAATTTCATCACAGCTCAAAAATGTGACGTCTAGTTTGCTACAAATTATCAAGTACACTAACAAAACAAAAGGTTAATGCTCCGTTTTAAAACCATGGAGTTCTATCCAAAAAACTTCGTCCACCCAACGACATACGTATAATCTGCGTTGACGCGCAATTGTTTTTTCATAAGAAAAGGGCATGCGGTTATTATGAGTGTTAGTGTTCGAGCTCAAAAAGGACACATATCCCTCTTCAGATTCACAGATGAACACCCTTTCCACACTTGTTAGGTTGTTACATAATTTCCTGTCGTTTAAAAATTGTCAGCAGAAAATATGTACAAAAAATCACAGCAAATGCTGCCGAGCGAAGTTTCAATCACAATTTCCAGAGGTCGTCTGCAATTTTTCGCTGGCAGGGATCTACATCTCAACTAATGAGCTACGAGAAGAAGAACAGAGTCGGGCAGTCATAGAGACAACTCATTTTGGTATTGCGGTTCTTCCGATCCTGACCACTGCCAGTCCTTCAGAAATCTAAAAATCAGAAGCTCACATAGCTCTGGAATTCAGGATCTTTCGAACTTCCGGAATCGGAATTCCGCTCATCATTGCTACATATGAGAGAACTCAAAAAGCGAGAGGGAGTGAAGGTGCAACGGGGAACAGTGATGACCCCTAAAGAGTCCTCTCCGTCACTGGTTTGGCCAGTTACTTTAATGTAGACGTTCGCAGACGAAAACATCAACGTATGCAATGAGTTTATGAGCTGAAAATTCATAACTGCGCTGAAAGAGGAACTAATTAAGCGTAGCTAGGCGAATGAAAGAAGAATGCGCCATCCATTGCCACCCCCTCAACGCACAAACAGAAACGCTTAGTTTTGGAGAAGGCTCTCTGCGTTGAAAACAAAGATGCAACGAAAACACAGATAGCTATTCGCGTGCGGGTAAACAAACGAATTTTGAGTGGGCTAATGCAGAAAATGCAGTGATTGAGGACATACCAGGAGCGTTCTACACTTCAAAAACAACTCCTTGCCCTTCAGCGAAAGCTCGGAATAGTTTTCTTCACAGATATTGTCCTTCAAATCTCCACCTAAATGGACCTACAAAACAGAAAGCTCCAAAAGTGGAGTACAGACATGATTTTACGATTATTCTGATTTTTTATTCTGAAGGATCACGCATAAGTTGTAACGAGCTGAGCGGGCCCCCAAATGCTTTGAACCCAGGATTTCACGGACTTTGTTTTTGTAGGTCTGAGCTTCGCTCGTAAATTTTTTTGTTGGAAACTAGTGAACACAAATCTACTAAATCTAGCGACGAGTTCAGTAGTGAGATATAGAGATGCCAGAAGGAAAGCTCCGGGAATTAAACTAACGAAGTTATTAACGACTTGAGGGTAAATGTAGTAAAAAAGACTATTTAGGAGCTGTTCAAGGTTTGATTCGCTAATCTACGTGAAGATAAATAACCTAGACCTTAGGTCCTGATTGGAAATCGCTAGGATCCCCCCAGTGTGAGATGACACTATGAACCACTTTTTTACGCTATAGAGCTCCGCTTCAACGTCGTCACCCCGTTGGCGTTGGAATATTTGGAGTACCTTTCGATATTCCAGAGAGGCTCATACTGGGCATGTTCCATACCAATTTCCAAGAAAAATCTCTTCCTTGAGCTTTATTCACCAAGTTTCCTTTTTGGTGATAAGAGAACCCCCAACTGCGAAGAAATTAAGGTTTTCAATAATTTCTATAGCTAAGGGATTAATAACGTAGGGATTCGATCAGTTACAAGATGAACGTACTTCCTCTTAAATAAATGCAAATGTCATGCCAGCATCTGCTCAACAAAAGCAGTAGTGTGAACGGGACGGAGAAGCTTCGAAGAAGAAATGCGCGACAAAATTAACTCAGGTGCCCTTTCGAAGTCCACAAATGCAAGTTCCGCTTCACAAATTTAAAGCGACAATTGAGTAAATTAGTACATGTAACAATTCCAGGAACCTGTTGCAAAATGCAATTTAGCAAGGAGCCGCACTGGAAATGGATCTATAGAGACTGAGAAGTTTTCGTTACCAGCATGAGGACAACCCTATTCACGTTCATGTAGCGATATAATTCCGTGTATCTCATGCCCCATGATCGGTCATCTCCGTATAGACTGGAGTTTCAGCTTCAGAAGACAAATTCTATTATATTCTCACGAAAGAGGTATGTAAGATGAGAAATCAAAGAATCGATTTGTTTCTGCTGTAATTGCAAAATAAAATGATGAGTTTGAGGCAGTGAATCACTTTCACAATAGGAGAATAAAGCAGCTTCACCCTTATGCAACCCACGACATTACGGCAAGGCGGTGACGATGGTTTCGCTAGAACTACTCTGAAACTTAAATGATTATCCAAGAGTTAAATGCATCTCAGAGAACTTTCAGCGCTGTCATGATCTTTACTTTAGTTCCTTCATTTCTTCTCATGGAGCCGTGAGGGCTTCTTTTGAACGAATTATCTACAACCAAAACCAGCTAGATTCTAAAATACAATACCAACGGTGTCGCTTGATGAAACTGCGCGATGTCTGCGATTTCGCGTTTTTTTCGTCGCTTCTCCATGACTCCCTTCAATCTCAAAAATTTTTCAAAATGGAGCAGATGTTTCGAATCAGGATGATCTAATCTATCTGGTAGTGCGCCTGAAAAAAGCATTCTTCGGAGTTGAGAAAGTATTGTTTAAATCGCACCCATGTGCAATTAAAATCGCAGGCAGCCTGTTTTCGCGATGCCTCAAAAATTCTCAAAAGCGTCACAAATCGTTGCTGTTTTTGGAACGCTGAATAGGTGAAAATAGTGGTTGAAATCAACGAAATTGTAAACCTAATCCTTAGGGAATCCAGGAATAGTTGTATTAGGTATCGTTCTTGTCCTAACCATGTCCTGATCCCGAAAAATGGATTTACAGCGCAGTTTCATAACTTTTTTTATAGATAGGAGTCAAGGGGCCAACTTTCAGGAAAGATACCTTCAGATATAATTAGGAGAAACTCGATGCTGCGAGTTTCTCTTAAATGTATCCTTAAGTGATTTTACCGAACGATCACCGAAAAATTCCAAATTTTCAAATTCCAAGCGCACTGCCCAATAGATTAGATCATCCTTACTCCGAATATTTGCTTCATTTTGAAAATGGTTGAGATTGAAGGGAGTTATGGAGAAGCAACGAAAAAAAACTCAAAATCGCAGACATCGCGCAGTTTCATCAAGCAACACCGTTGGTATTGTAGGTCATTCCTTTCAATTTTTCAACTCTTTCTCTCCAGATTTCATGTGATGCATGCTGACTCGAGGATGCTGACTTGCCGAACCATGATTCACAGAGGGGCTAATAATACGGTAACACCAGAAAGAGAGCAAAAAATACTTCATATGTGGGTTGGGACATTTCCATAAGATCTACCTAACGAACAATCCTTCTTCTCCTTTTCCATCAGCTTCGACAGAGAACGACAGAGAACTCAAGAAGCAGTTGATTCGTCGTCAACACCGCGCAAATGGCCTGAACTCAACTAAACCCCTATTTCTTAGAGTGTTTTTTCAACTGATCCTTACCCGGATAGGATTTCGAGGAAGCCCATTTTGGGTATCACTATGAAAAACTTACTCACTCCTTCAACGCAATCTACACAAATGGGTGGCACTTCGCTAAAACCAATAGGTACTAAAATTCATTTTTGTCCGGATCGCAAGGTGGTCATGATTTGACTGTCGGAGAAATGTCCAGTGGAAATGCGTAAAAAATAGGAATGTGAGTCGTCGGAGATAGCAATTCCCCGCCGAGTTTAGGTTGATGACAGAGCAAGTTCATCCCACAAGCAAAACGCGTAATTTTGAAGCAGCGGGTGGATTCGTGGAATAAGGTTGCAATTGTGAAGTCATTCAGAAATGGAAATGCGTGACGATTATCATTGTAGTTACGAAACCTTGTGGTTAAACACAGCCGATTTCGGAGGTCTCAAAATGGCTCCACTGATTTCTTATTCATGCTCGACAAAATCAAACATCTGGCCTTAATTTACAGGTGCCCGACGTTGTCCACAGAAGGATACGATGGGTACACTCATGGTCAAGGTCCATTCTAGTAGGTTTGCCACTCCCAGTTGTGAATACACTCTCAAGATTTTAATATATGTATAATCTCTACTCAGAGAAAGTGCTATAGCTACAGTGCCGGGTGCAGAAAGTGAGCGTGAAGGGGGGAGGGGGGGTGGGATCCCCGCCACTTTCGGGACCCAGATGGAAAATAAAAATAATAAAAATATTCTTTTGTAATAGTAAATAACCAGTGAAAATTAAATGTTCTCAAAATAACAATAAAAACGAACTGTTAAAAATAAACCAATACAAGACTTTTATTTGCATTGTAAAGTAATTTCTAACATTTTGAGACCAATTATCGAAAGTTGGGCGCCCTCCGTCTGGACGCCCTCCGTTCGCCTCCCCCTCCCCCGCCATCTGCGTCCCCCACTGATTAGCTGCTATGTTGGCATACGGGGTTGATATTTTGCTTATTTTTGAGGTCTCCAAAGGTCACCACCTGCTTTTGGGGATTGAGTTCTGCTTGTGACAGCTTTGAAAACACCAATGTTCGACTTTTTTGCATAATAGAGTAGAAATGTATAGTTAGGAGTGTTTAGACCGGTGAGCATATGGATGTCCCTGATATGCATTTTTCACTGCATGGGGTCTTCAACTTCATCTTTTCGCTTCGATAAAACAGCGATATATGGAGAATTTTGTGCTTTTCTTTGTCTCATCAAAACCGTTTTTTTTTTTGAAAAAAAAAAACGATTATGGTTAAACGAGGAGAAATGGGTCAAAAAAATTGAAGGAAAAATGAAATTATTGGTAAGGCGCAAAAATGGTGATTGTAAGTACATAGGTAGTGGATATTAAAGTTGGGTAAGTAAAAAGTCTGCAAAAAATAGAGCCCTGGAGAAGAGAGAAAAACATTGGTGGCTGTGAAACACAAATCCGTCGACAACAGCTCATTCTTTCAGCCAGTCATCAACATCTCATTATCCCAGTGGATGACAACACCAGATGCGCCCCAACCAGTAGAAAATGGAAACGCTGACGATGAGAAGTACAATCACTCAAGCAGTGTGTGCACATCGTTTCTCGTCAAAGAAGGGAGCGACTTGAGAAGGAATAGAATTGGATGGATGAGTATAGCTCCAAACGAAAAGAAAGAGGTGGTTATTGGCAACTAGAAATAAACGTCTGCTTACGATAAATGCCTTCAGAATGTCTGGAGCATGGTTTTGCGTCTGAAAAAAATCCTGGTATCAAAATTCTGTGAAGTACCAGAAGTCCCATGGCAGTTGCACCTTATTTTTCGAGACGCTATAACTCCGCTTCATTGAAATTTTGCTGCAGATGTTGAACCGTAGAAGAGCTCTTGCATACAGATTAACTAAATCAACATTTTTGCTCAAATCAAAAAGCATTACCAGTCTTGAAGTGTTTTCAAAGAGCGGCAACGGGATTTTTTTCCGGGAGCATGAGGATTACACCTTCATACTCGAAAGAGAGGTGTGCGTCGCTTTCCAAAGCGGCCTGATCATTGAAAGTTTTACATATGATGTTCGAATTTATGTGAGCTTTACAATGCAGTCATGAAGGGTGCATACCGGGGATGAGCGGATCATCGGTATGAGACTATCCATTTAGCCGTTATCCGTACGTTTTGGCCTACCCATTATCAGCACCGTTATCCGAGCTTTTGGTGCGGGTAAGGCCGGAAATAATGGCTTCACATCGCACGTTTTCAACCTCGTTCAGCCGGGTTTTCTGTCATACATCATTGTTGTTTTAGATAGTTAAATCGACGATGGAAGAGGTAACACAGACCTGTACTTGTCCGGAAAGAAAAGCTCTTGCTCAGGTACCCTGAGTTGACTGACAATATGAGGCAATAATCTAGAAACTTATCTACTTGTAAGATTAACAACAACGCTGCCTAATGGTGTGACCATTAACAACTTTGAAATTGTTGCCTTACAGCTCATCAATGAGCAGTGCCTCTTGCGTGGTTCATTTTAACTAGCGGATATTAAACCCTAGTGTCTTACCAATCCATCAATCTATGGATCAAGTAGCATTTAGAATTCAATACGATCATAATAGTTAGTACTAGAAAGTTCACCATAATTCCACAAAAGGTATATGAATCAAAGCTTATATGACTGCACCCAAAAAATCGCGTTCTCGTCAGATGAGATTAACAACAACGAAATCTTGGAAGGACCAGCCTTTGTTAGGGGAACCTTTGCATTGAAAATGTCTTGGACATTTATCATCACAGGCCACTTATATACCAATCAAAAAATCGAACATCCAAATGTCATAGGGAACTGTTGTTTTCATGGCAAACTCTAGATACTATACCTGGGCCTATTTATAATGACGTCATGCCTAAGGTCGTACTGAGAATGGCAAATTTTGATGGTCAAGCAGATGAGGAAATCGCTCTGTTTCTCCTCCACAATATTTATGTATATTCTCCTCCATAATTTTGAGTATTTTAGAAGGTGGTGTCTTGTAGCATGAAACGCATAAATGAAACTGTCCGTCATCTAGCATGACACTCTGGCGAAGGATGTCGATAAGACCAGATAAGGCAGTGTGTCTGTTATACACTCACTTCTCCTCCTCTGCATTCGTGCTCGGTTGGTCGTACATGTACCGTTGTTAGGTTGACGCGAATTCTATTGTATATTTTACCGTACATACATTATGGTCTGAAGAAGGCGCTAAGCGCCGAATGCTTATTGGATTTTGAATAAACTACTTCATTTTTCTGCTTTTGCCTAAACCGCAGTTATGAAACACCTTCATATTCTACTAGGTTTATTAGCTGCGTAACTGGAAATACGCAACTTGAGTATTATTATGAGCTTCCACGGACCACAACGAGTCCACACAGTCTGCCTTTCCCGCTACTTGTGAGGATTCTGAGGACATCCACACCGATGAGCGTCTGACATCCGAAACTGACTATCTCAGATTTTCAGTAGCTTATCGCTATCGAGGGTGCACTGGAAGTTGGCTGAGAAGTACGTACAGTAGACCCACTCCAAAAATACAGTTAGCACTGACTACAGGCCATTCTGGTGGCTTCGCTAGGCGGCGATGCAGGAGAGCAACAGGCCCGACATCAGGTTATTTCCGGATTTTCTCGTGAAATCTTGCGAACCAGTAGTTCAGATTGCTGGAAATTACTCTCGGGCACTTTCTGAGGGCCGCAGCTGTTAAATCATATTCCAGTTTGCCTGCTCTACTCTCTCTCTTCTCGAAATGAGCACGAATCCATCAAATGTAAAGAAGAAAATCTCACGGTCGCAGAAGTGCCCATACCTTCTTCCATGTACTGTGATCAGTCATGAATTTGGTTACTGCATATTTGGAAACAGCGCTGAATTTTGTTTTTTTTTTGAGTATCAGCACGAGTCTCCTGAACATGCATTTTCAGACACGTTCAAGCGACCACCGTCATACCGGATCACTCGATCATGGCCGGCCCGGTCCATGAGCTGAAGGTCTGAGCCGCTTAGCCGGTGATAGGTCCTTTCTTAGAGTTTTGGCTATCAGAAGCACACTTCTGTACTGACTCCCAATTTTCTACCACATACCCCTACTAGACTTCCTTATAGCGGAACAATTGTTTTTTTTTTTCATTAAAGGCTGACTTTTGCGTAGCAGTTCCGCATCAACACCGAATTTTGCATACTGTTCACCTTTTGAAGATGCTTATTCTATTTGAAAACAAGCACAAATAAAGAACACCTTTATCATTGAGTGTTATAGTTACTGGCACAGTAATACACTCTGCTTTACGAAAGATTATACGCACAAATTCGGTCCGGAACTCTTTATAAAGAACGAGATACACGACTATGTTGATCGCAGAGTTCACACAAGTGAGGTAAGTGGATGGTTTCGCAACCGCATCCGCTACCTAAAACAGTTAGTTATAGATGATTTGGTCGTTAACTTCTGCTTGCTCGTGAATTATAATTGAACGTCTCTTACAACTGCTATGTACTGAGAGAATAATGAGATTCCATGGGGTGTGGAGATTAATATAATAGATAATAAAGAAATCATCAGCTGGTACCGGATTCGAGCAAGATGCTGTTTTGCGGAACTGCAAACAATGAACTCCAATTAACTGTTGTCAATCTTCTATAGTTCTGAAGCTTACTATGTGTCCATCCAGTACTTCGACTTGCAGTAGCAAACCATTGTAAGCGCGAATGCCAGTAGATAGCACACTATATTCATTGCGTACACGAAACTTGCGTAAGAATTACCAAACGCTGCCTTCCTTCCACACCAGTACTTTACCTAAAGAAACGAAACGTATGAAACCGTTTGCGCGGAATTGAACTCTGCCCCTGGTTTAGAATTTGTTGTTTCCCATCAGGTAAATGGATACTCAGATGCGTATGACTTACCTTCACAAATCGAGTGCTCCATGAGATAAAGTATCCTACTGACAGTTCAAATGTCACGCAAATGATTGTTACGAGAGAGAAGAGTCCCTTCCTGTAAACATTTGGGTCTATCAATGAATTCTGTTCGCAAAACAAGTAACAGTTGAGTTATTTGAAGCAATGAAACGGGTGATTTGTATGTACTATCAACTTCCGTGTTTCAACCAAATAATTATGAACCCAACTCAACATCTGAAATTACACGTGTAGTTCTTTCTTGTGTCTCGAATACACTACACCATCAAGTGGTGAAACTCCGTTAAAAATTGTGCGTGGCTCAATTCTATAAACTTTGAAAAAGTTATGCATTCGAGACCCGTCAAAATTTCGGCGTTTCCTGATCACTTTGAGCAGTCAAGTTTAAAATTGATGGAACCCATCTTTCCCCCCCCCCCCTTCTGCTACCCTGCAAACGCTTAGCACCAACCCCTCCGCGGAATGTCATCTCCATTGCACAAGTTGGTGACCTGCGGTCTTTTTAATTAGCTGCTGGAGCGAGCACATTCCCTTTCCACTAACTTATTTATCGTACTTCCGCACTTTGCGAATGTTCCAAACACATAGATCAGCCAAAAAGTTGCTGTCTGGCGCATCAGATACAGGTGGGCTCACTTTCATACATCCTTCCATTGTGATCCTATACCTCAGCTGGGTGCCTGGCTCATTCCCACAAAACTACAGCCCTTCTTAAAAAGATAGAAGAATTCCGTGATTACAGAAACGCTGTGGCTGTGGGACCTGCGTTTTGTTGGCCAGGTAGTTGCTATACCATACGTGGAATTAAGCTATCTATTACGGTGGTAAATTGGGAGTGCGCACTGAAGTTCCGACGCCTTTGTAAATGTGTTGCCAAACCACTCTTCCGTAGCTTTCGGTACTGCCTGAAAGGGCTTTTTCAGGCACATTTTTTGATACCCAGGTTATCAAATATTACTTCATTCTTGATTTTCAAAGAAATTCATAAAAAGAATAATCGCAAGCTTCTCAAGCTTCCATTCCCTGTGTCTTGTGTCGTTGAACGTAAAACTGCACCGGGGCACCACTGTGAGCTACATAATAATTTAAGAGAATTTTCACTGTGTTATCCGACTAAATCCTTGCAACAATCGTCTACTCGAGAATGGTCCCAAACTTGGGCAACTGAACCGAACCGAAATTAAGACCGTGAATCGATTCTTGGATTGCTCTGCCCTTCAAATCTGGAATCTGAAGTCGTGCTTGTGCCGTCAAATAGCCCAGGACTTGCGTTGTCAAGCGAGCACTTGCTACTCCATAGGTAAAGCTCTCCATGGCAAAGAAATGTCCCAGAACCGCGATGAAACCAAGACTTGGGTGAGTAGTTATTTTAGGTCACATCGCTTCGACATCTTGCAGGAGAGTAGTCACTTTTTTTGTAGGAGATGTTGAAGGTTCATCAATCCTAATCCTATATAAAACTCGGGCTGAGGTGTTGTACCTTTGATTTAAAAAAATTATTCCATGCAAAAACGCGCATTTTCAATTTACCACCCTAATATGCACATTCATTTTTCTTCCCTAATATCGACATAATCCAATGGAATTTTCAATCCAGAAAGCCATAAGAGGCCTGAATAACCGGCGTCAACTAATCTTTTACGCCTCTTATGGTCCATATAATTTCATTTCTTATTTTTAGCGTCACCGTGGCCTACACTCACTTTTTAGATGCTCTTTTGTTATATGATATCGGATTGAACACTGCCAGGCAGCGATCCACACCCATAGCTAACTGAACAGTCGGTGGCCATAGGTCTCCTGGAAAACTCACTTTGTACTTCCTTAAATAAAACGTATACACTGTTAGTTCCAGGATATAACTGTACCATATCCTCTGAAGAGCAGCCAGGGCTCGAGCGCACATTCCCACGATGTACGAATTGGAATCATAAGGGTGTTTATAATCTAAGCGGTAATTTTGACCATATAGTTCTTATTGTTAGAACAACCACTGGTTCCACTGCAGACATACCTCTGTGTACAGGTGCACGCGATTCAAACCCATTAAGAAAATCGAGAAGCAGTTTATGCCGTCCGCCAGACATAACACAATTAGAATCTGGAATACTGAACATTGTGAACGCATACTAATGGGCTAGACACAATGCTCTCTACAATGTCTTCAGGTAGTCTGAAACGTTTAAATTGATCTAGGTGAAATAATCCTCACAGTCGACGCATTCAGTGATTCAAACATTCATAGTTCACCATGTTATAATTGCGCGAAAACTGTCTTTGAAAGCGTTAGGATTTTCACTTTGCAGCATTTGTTGTTGAGTTATCAAACTGAAGAAGTTTCGGACATATGCGATTTTTATAATTTTCTGGCTCACGACTGGTCGCAGGGTGGCACCCCGAGATGGTCGTAGTCCCCCAAGTTCGTCACGACATGCAGGGGCAGGCTCGAACAGTTTGAAAAAGGACACGAACATCTTGCGAGCTAAACGTGAGAGTGCCATGAGATGACAACTCTAACGTTTGACCAGGGATTAGAACTCTAATGTTTGCGTCTCGGTGGTGGGTACATGCTGTACGCTGTAGCGCATAGTGTATGGTAAAAAACAAGAATGAGTTGTTATCCAGAGTGGGAGCACTCCCCCCCCCCTTCCCCTTGTTCTCTTGTTAGTGTGACAAGTGCAGCTCAAAGATCTCAATTATGTTGCGATAACCTAATATATTGCGATAACATAATGCCCCAAAAACCTGACTGCCATTTCCACTGAGAATAACACCATTAGTATCTTTGACGAGGGTTGAGTGCTGTGCTGTTTGCATTGAGGATATTAGCAAAGCACCTAAGCAACGGTTCGTTCTTTCACCATCGAGTCCACGGTGCTTCTAAAAAGGGCTGTCAGGCCTCCGGTTTTCCTGGAAGTAATTGGTGAGAAGATTGAGTTCTTGTTAATTACTCACGTACTAGAGAACTAAAATTGGAAATTGGAATGCTTCTTCAAAACAGTTCATGGAGCATTTTTCCTACAATAACTGGCAGAAACTGAAACCTGTGAAGTAGATTCAGAACGCGGAACTATACAGATTGGTTACGCAAAAAATTCAACTAGGACTTTGAGGGCTCAATATTGTCGTTTTGCGGAACGTTACACCGTAATTGGAAAGGGTTCGAGGTTCCTAGCACTTGAAATTGTATTCTTGGCGTCACCAAAAACGTGGTCACTCAAAAATTGGTCACCTAATGCATCTTGAATCTTTACATACTAAAGCGAACGCTTGTGCGCGCATTTGTATTTGTGTATACTTGTATGTTTCAAATAGACATCGAGGAAGATTAACTAAACTTTTCAAAGAATTATCCACGTCTCAAGGGCCGTTGAAAAAAGGATAACGATGGATTCATATCATGCTGACCACCAGAACGAAGAGCATGCTGAAAACATTTTTATGGTCGCAGTCGGCGTCGGTGTGGCGTAGTTGTGCGTGGTAAAACACCGAAGCAAAGGTGGGTATGCCGTCTGATGTTAAATAATTTGTACAGAAGAGATGTACCGTACCGTCTGAAGCAAACAAGACACATGTCCTCTGTCAAGAAGAGGCAAAGACGAATCGCTGGTAGAATCTCTCGACTTTTCTAGTCGCGTCAGTCCTTTTTCAAAAAAAAAGCTTCCACCAACACGGAGATGTGGGCTTTTCTTCTGATGGGACTATAGAGCATCATACTTACTTAGATACTTATAAGGGAAGGATACCAAATGTCTGTGGCACTTCATAATGGAATGTGCCTCATAATATGAAGTTGACGATGCTGATCTCGATTATGTTCTCCATTAGTGCCTAATACTACTACGCAAAAAGTTATAGCCTTGTCTGTGCAGTGTTATGAGCAGTTTCTGCATCAACTCACCTTAACCCCACGTAGTAGGCGTTGCCGTGAAAAATGAATGCAGAATTCGTGATCAGCAGTCCAAGTAACCCTGCATGCGAAATCTCAGCGGAAAATGCATCACTACGGGTAAAGAATTGCGCCTTGATCAGTCGCTACTACTACTAATTACAAGGGAACTTTGCTTGTGGGGAGTGTACACTTCCTCGTGCATCTCGAAGCTCTGATTTCAAAACTATCTTGACCTTGGCCCAGCCTCGCGTCTGCAATGATTTATATTCATTTTTCCAGACGCAAGTGATAAGAAGGTATCATAACTTATAATAACGGGCTATCTTGACCTTGGCCTTAGTCTGTTCTCATGTCTGTATGTATGTAAGTATGTATGTGTGTCAGACCGTTACGAAATTCTACAATTGGTCAGTGATCGTGATTGTGAGATCATATAAAAGCCTAGGAATGGGTGTGGTATGGTTGAGTGGGGTACGGATGAGATCGAGGAGAAAGTTGGACAATGTGCAACGGGTCCTTCAATGGAGTCAATAGGAAGAGCTGCGCCGGCTGCCAAGAGTGGGAGGACGGGTCCACCCTCTGATAAGGGTGCGCTGGCGCCCAGAAGTGGGGGAGACGGGTCCACACCGGTGATAAGGGTGCGCCGGCGCGCAGAAGTGAGGGAGACGGGTCCACCACTGTGATAAGGGTGCGCCGGCCCCCAGAAGTGGGGGAGACGGGTCCACAGCGGTGATGAGGGTGCGCCGGGGTCTAAAAGTTGGGAGACACCTGCAGTCAGGTCCAACGATGTGATAAGCTTGCGCCGGTGTTCACTACTGAGGAAATAACATGAGTTGTGTCCATCTTCGCTCGATCTTCGCAACGACCTGTTAAAGATAGATTATTTCTAGAGAGCACTTCCACAGAATCGGCTACGTCCAATTAACAAATACCACTAGGGCCAATCAAAAGCAATTACTTCTCCCACGTGAGGAAGGCTACCGCTCACGCGATCGAGAGATTTCCAAAAGTCGATGGACTTACTCGAGGGGATACAGGATCTACTAAATCTGTCCACCTTTTTTTCTGCATCGTATGCGGAGTATGCGAGCGAAGTGAGCATCAATAGAAGTCTGGAAGTCCGGCGTTAGCCGGACGGCCAGACTGGTACATAAAACAAGGTATGTCAGGTAGGTCAAGGAAGTATGGCGCAGTGGTAAGTGTCTCTGTTCCCGTGAATATCCTCACGGGTTCAATTCCCCTCAGGGGTCGCACTTTTGCATTTTCTCCCAGTTACTGATTTTCTCTAAAAATCTATTCTATGCAGTTTTTTGTAAGTGTTCCTACTTGCAAATACATATTCTAAAAGCTTGAAAGCGTTTCCAAAGATCTTCACTACCCCGACTTCGCCGACAGTGGAACTGCTGATGGACTCACGTGAGCCCAAATTTTCAAGGAATTCTTTTTTGCTGAAAATGGCCCAGGTGAGTGCTTTTCTTTCATTTTTTCTTCAACTGAAGTTTATCTAAAGCATGAGGCCTGTGGCTGACCGATATCGACCGCCCCGCATCCCTCATATTTTGCACGTTTTTTCCATGCATGCCCTAAATACTTGTTTTTATTGTTTTTATGAGGCATGCGGGGCGGTCCGGTCGACATCGGCCAGCCACAGGTCTCACACCTTCAGATAAACTCCAATCAAAGAAAAAATAAAGGAAAACACTCACCAGGGCCAAAAATCTGACGAACGACGGGGGACCGCTGCCACAAGAGGACCGCGCCGCCCGCGCGCCGCATGCTGAGCGCGCTCGAAAATTTTCCGCCGATTGCGCGTAAGGACTTTAGCTACGCATTCTCTCACTACCCCATTGGAAATATGTATACTCACCTCAGACTTCTTCCGCAATGAAGGGGATGCACAGAGCACGAATAGGAGCAACAGGTTAATAACAGTCGTAACTGCTCCAAGAATCATGTTCACCTTATGATAAGCAACAGATTCGTCCATGTCTTCAACGAATGAAGCATTCACTCGCTCGAGGAGAGAGGGCATTGTCAGTGTTAGAGGTCGGCGGCAAGACACTAGAAATATTATAATATTTAACATTAAAACCATTACTCTACGTCGGCGGTCTCGTCATCATATGGCCAGAAAGCAAAAGCTCACTGTAAACAGTCGCGAGTTTTGAGAATGTGAAGGAGATTAAAACGAGAAAATTCCAGTATTCAGACGCTTCTTCTTTGGAATCGACTCATGCTATGCAATTAATGACAAGTGGAGCGCAAAGATGCAAGATTGACAAAATGACAAGTATGCAAGCTGCACACAACGATTAAACCCAGATAATAACCAGGTCGCTGCGCTGAATCCCATCCAAACTGCTTATTACCGTACGGCGGCGAGGAATGTACGTTTATACGTTGAGTAAAGCGGAACTCGTTGACACCTGCAGGTAATTTTGATATGGCGACAGGCTTAATTGGGTGAACACTTGTGGGCAAATGTCACTATCACTGAAGTTTTTTACTTCATAGACATTCAGAGTTAATTCGAGGAGTATCACTGAAGCAAAAAAAACAACTTCAATTTCACCTGTACCTAGTGAAAAGACCTCTTATAGGAGTTAGCCTATTATAGGACCTATTATAGGAGTTAGCAAAAGGCAGACCTGTAGAAGAACGTAATACCTGCGTTTCCTTACAAGCAGTGAACTGTAATTTTAATTTTCATTAAGTGTAAGTGATGGAAAATCCCTTTGTTGCAAAAAGCAAGACCGCATAACACCTGCAAATTTTTGAAAATGGATTTTTGTGAATGGTGTACAGCTTGCGCTATAAGCTCTGGTACGTCATATCTAATGAGGCCGCAGCAGCATCACTGGGCACAGAGCGAAGCGAACGTCACAGAAGTCGTTTGTCATTGATAGGCACTCATTTTCGTTGTTCTGGAGGATATCGGTGATTGCGTACGCAAAAGAATCACGCAATCTCACACTGAAAATTGCTGATGCTGATGGTTATATGCTGTTCCAGCGTCATAGTACGGTCATCCTTGAAACCAACGATATCTCACGACAACAAAAAAAACTTCGTCTATCATTCATATCTGACGGCTTAGTGCCGTTCTGCGATGCTGCATCTTTCAACAATGACGACAGGACGGTGTGAGACATGAAGACATTCTCGATAATGAAACCAGAGTCTATGAACGATGCATAGTATGTCCTTACGACAGAAGGAGACTGCGCACATACGGGAGCCATTTACCAAATAGGATACTTGGCCTACCATGCGTTGGAGAGGCTCGAAAGGCCTTGGGGAGCAGGTATTATTAGGTTGAGCAAAAGAAATGGCGCTTTTTCGTGTTGACTCTATTTCCTTTCACAACTTCAATAAACGACAACATCGATAAACCATAAATGTAGTTTAATTAACAGCGACCATTGCTCATCGTATGAGCAGGTCTCTGACGCCGTACGTCTATATCTTGTGGAACAGCGAAGCCAAGAACAACAAAAACCTCGTTTTCATGCTGTCATGTTTGGTGAATTTTTCTTACAGGCTAAGAGTTTCTGAAGCTGGAAAAGCGTCTGAAATACGACAATTTGCTTGAGGTATACGATGCTTGCACAAAAGTTTCGCATTTATTAGGTATGTGGAAAAGTTTCCGCCCTCTAGCGATGAGTGGTTATATCGTTAGCTATCCTTGCAAATACTCTGTAAATCCTACTTCATTTTGTTGCTTTGACTTCTGCCAATAATTTTTAGTACATATTCGTTTCAAATTATATCAACATCATTGTGTTTTATGGCGATAATCATGCCGATATTTGAGCCAAGTAAGCGTCATTTGCGCGAAGCACTTCTTTCCTGCTTCAATTTGGAGAAAACTGCTGCCGAATCTTGCCGAATGCTCATGGAAGCTTATGGGGACCATGCTTCATCAGAAACAACATGCAAACAATGGTTCCCACGCTTTAGTAGTGGTGATTTCGATGTTGGAGACAAGCAACGCAGTGGAAGGCCAAAAGTTTTTGAAGACAAAGAACTTCAATCATTAATTGATGAAGATCCACGCCAAACACAAGAAGAGATTGCCAACTCTCTAAATGTTGATAGATCCAACATTTCCAAGCGTCTCAAAGCCATGGGAAAGGTTTATAAGGAAGGCAGATGGGTACCATACGACTTGACAGAACGCGACATGGAAAGAAGAAAAACCATCTGTGAAATGTTGCTTGACAAACAAAAAAGGAAGGGATTTCTGCATCGTATCGTTACTGGAGACGAAAAGTGGATCTATTTCGATAATCCGAAGCGCCGGAAAGCCATTTGCGACCGTGGCCAACCATCACAATCGACGCCAAAGCGCAATATCCATGAGAAGAAGGCAATGCTGTGTATCTGGTGGGACCAGAAGGGAGTCATCTATCATGAGCTGCTTAAACCAGGCCAGACGATCACGGGCGATCTCTATAAAGAGCAAATGATTCGTTTGAGCAGAGCATTGCACCAGAAACGGCCGGAACACGAGACAAGGCAGCACAAAGTCATTTTGCTGCATGACAATGCTCGTCCACATGTTACAAAAGCAGTGAAGGAGACGCTTGAAGCACTTCGCTGGGATGTGCTACCACATGCGGCTTATTCACCAGACTGTGCTCCGTCAGACTACTATTTGTTTCGGTCGATGGCCCACGGGCTTTCCGAGCAGCACTTCCAGTCTTTCGGAGACGTCGAAAAATGGGTGAGGGAATGGATCGAGTCGAAGGACGAGGCCTTCTACCGCCGCGGCATCCGTCTCCTCCCAGAAAGATGGGCAAAGGTTATAGCTAACGATGGCCAGTACTTTGATTGATCTATCTGTTTCTTTTCTATTTTGAAAAATGCACTCAATTTCGCTTAAAAAAGGGCGGAAACTTTTTCACATACCTAATAAATTATCAAAGTTCAAGCTGGCTATCGGAAGCAAATTTTGGACGAAATTTGGCTTGCAAGAAAGCTTTCGAGCGTCTCGAGCGTTTTTCCAGCAGACAGTTCGAGATTCTCTGGGGCCGATATAGCTATAGGTGTTATTGGAGATGTACTTTCCGAAAAGCAAAGGGTTGTAGAGAATAATCCAGCAAGAATCCTAGAAATAACAAAGAAAATTCTTCAAAAACTGCTCACCTACATTAATCCAACAAAGAGGATCCAACGTTGCACCAGAGCTCACATATGGAGTAAGTATTGACATGATGACCTAATACAAAGAAGGTGTTTTGAACAGTATTGCTTGCAGTGCGATAGAAAAATCAAAGTGTTAGGTTGTGTGCAAATTAATTGCGTTTTTTTTTTGCAAACCAGTTTTTGACCTACTGGTTTTCGTGTATTGTTCATGTAACGTTCCCAATGTTGTATACCATTCGGAAGCCCCATCATTCGCTCATTCATTTCGTGATGTTCATTTGTTTCGAAGCTCACTCTTCGCTTGGTTCCGCCCGTTATTCAAGATGCTCTCCAAGGTACAAATTCGTATCATTTTGCTTCATGAGTTCAAGCTTGGACGGAAAGCAGTGGAGGCTCACGAAAATATTGTGAAAGCATGGAAACCAGATGTCGTTTCAATTCGCACCACTCAACTCTGGTTCCGAAAATTCCGGTCAGGAAACATGAACCTTGAAGATGAACCAGGTCGAGGTCGCATCCGTGAACTTGACGACAACGTCCTCAAGTCTGTGGTGGAGTCGGATCCACGAAAAACTGTTCGTGAGATAGCGGAAGATCTTCAAGTATCATTTTCCACCGTCGCCAAGCGTTTGGAAAAAATTGGAAAAGTGAAGAAAATGGATCAGTGGGTGCCACATGAATTGGACGCTGAACAGATGCTCAGGCGTTATCAGATCTCATCGGAGCTGCTTTTACGGAATAAAAACGAGCCTTTCCTTGATCGAGTCGTAACCTGCGACGAGAAATGGATTCTTTACAATAATCGGAAACGTTCTTCGCAGTGGTTGGACAAAGATGAGCCCCCAAAACTTTTTCCTAAGCAGAAGTTGCACCAAAAGAAGACTATGGTCACAGTTTGGTGGAATTACGCAGGAATTTTACATCACGAGTTCCTAAAACCAGATGAAACCATCAATGCGGACAACTACTGCCACCAAATAGACAAAATGCATGAGAAACTGGCACATGCGAACCCAGCAGTGGTGAACAGAAAAGGTCCGATTCTTCTCCACGATAATGCCAGACCTCATGTTTCAAGAAAAACGCTGCAGAAGTTAAAGGACCTTGGCTACGAAGTACTGCCTCATCCGGCATACTCACCAGACCTTTTGCCAACCGATCATCACTTTTTCAAGAACCTCGACAACTTCATCAAGGGAAGAGTATTCAAAAGTCAGACCGATGCTGAAAATGCCTTCAACGAGTTTATAGCCTCCAGAAGATCGGACTTCTATTGCAAGGGAATTTATGATCTTGTGAAACGTTGGCAAAAATACGTAGATTCTAATGGTTCTTATTTTTCTAATAAACTTCCGTTTGAGCCGTTGTAAACGTTTAAAGTTACGCGTCAAAAAACGCAATTAATTTGCACACAACCTAATAATTTGAAAAATTTAGAACCAGATTTTCACACATTTTCAATTATATCACGTTTGCTAGCTGCAGGGAAATCTCTTATACTCACAGAATAAAATAGCTTTCTTTGCTCTACAAGTACATTATCATATCTAGTTGTAATATTGTGTCTAAACGAAATAATATAAATATTCCTTTTGCATCAACCTAATAGATAATAAAAGGACAACTGTGTGCGAACGATTCGGTAATTCTTAGTCTCTGTAGTACGGCAAACACATCTGCAGTGGAATTCTGCGTTCCATGCTTTCAACAATACCGTGCTTCTTCGCAAGGTGGACAGTTGCATGGCGAGCTAGACCTTGGATATTTCAGAATTAATCTTTTTGCATGCCTATAAAGATGGTGAGATTGTCGAAACGTCAAGCTATGTAAACGTGTAGCATCTAACGACCTTTGTTAGCACATGTTTTTGACACAACAAGTGAAATGTCAATGTTCAAAGAAAGAAATACATTGGAATGATTAGATTACTAAATTTATAAGGCTGCGCTCTTTCAAGACATAGAACTGCATGTAAAAAGCGTATTCTTTGTTGCATGGTGCGATTTATTAATTCAAAAGAAAAAGTTCTGAGGAGTTGTGCACTTGGCTGATAGACGTGTGACTGCTACTGCGCCGACTTCTATTCGCCGGTGAGAGCGCTGAAAACAAAAGGGCATCCCGAATAATTGTATTCGGAGGTAAGATGGCTTCCATTAGGAATGATGCGCTAAGGTTTGAGTACAATGCGAGATCAAACTATGCATTGAAGACTAACTCTTCATGTCCTGAAAATGAGGTTTAGAGCCGGCATCCGTAATACATTTTGGCATACTTCGGCTCCTTGGTGATCACGACTTCGGAATTTTGAAAAGTTCTACATTTTTTACGCAAATTCTATAAGAAGGCACTGTACGAAAAAATTGAACCCCTTCCCCGCATTTTATCACGTACGGCTTTATCATTCTTTGTTTTACTGGTTATCTAAATGTTCTCGAAGATGTTTAAATTCCGAGTGGCTTCGCTGTGTATAGCAAGGTAAAGTTGGTACTGCAGATTTTATTAGGTTGTAGGGGAAGTTCTCGCGGTTTTCGGAACAGTACATTTTCTTGACTTCTCAAAAAGAGAGAAGCACACTATGAAATGTACAAAACACCAGCACGTACTGCCACTCTTCGCCCATTTTTGGAAAGTCTTTTGATGCCTCTCGGTGTGCAACTATTCTGGCACTGAGTCAGAAAAGTTGCTCTATCTTGCCTGGCGTCAGAGGGGGACAGGAAAAGGAGGTTATCTTTTATGGAAAGATAAGGGCTGTACGTTGAGCAAGTCAGCACTTTCCATCCAAAGCCGGATAGCTTCTGGCGACTCACATTTCCAACATGTGCACGAGCATCGTCATGCAGAAATCGGATCTTTCCGTGATTCTGACTCTTCTCCGCGATTTTTGCGGCCAGTCGATCCGGCTTCTGATAGCACAGGTCTACAGCGAGAGCAGTGTCGCGTGGCAGTAGCGCTTAGTTGACGATGCTTTGCTGTCACACTAAGCAGTGACAACAACCATCAGAGGCTGATCACCCGTGTTCGGCTGGGCTCAGGCTGCTCATCCTTGTCAACTCAGCGTCAAAGGTGCTGGGTGTTGACATACAAACATCACTTCTCATCTCCAGTAGAGATGGGCTTCAGCTGTTTTTCAGTGCTCCTGTGCGACGGCAATTCAGTAGCCACCTCTGCTCATCACTTGAGATCGCACCCGGTCACATCATGATAAGCCACTGTTATGATTTTTTTTTACTTTGCTCAACTGACGCAGGTGATCGGCGATGCTGGTAAAGTGAACATTCGAGACTTGCGTGTTTTCACGCGTAGTTTGCATGGATCCGAATCCACCAACCCCCAAAATCGATCAGTGGCAACTCCGGATGAGCGTCTCGACCGTGCGGAAACAATGAGGCTGATGTTGCCAACAGGAAGGTGTCTGGATCAATCTTGTGCAGTGTATTCGGATGCTGTACCGTCCCAAATACAGCGTTAATGCGACAACTAGATGCGGCTGCTGATTACCCAGGCTTGAAGTCTTATACTGAAAGGTGGCGAGTTTTGTTTTAAAAGTTCCATATTCCTGGACGGGACTGTGCAAGGGTTCGCAGGTGATAATATTAGGTTATAACACAAGTTTTCGCTGTTTTCGCATAGGCATTTTCAAAGGCTTCTAATAAATGAAAACCGATCAGATTCAGCGCACGTCTGGATACTATGTTGATGCGCATGATTCCGCAAAAATGCTGGACCGATTTTGCGTCTTAGTTTGAAGATGTGATTAACTTCAGAGTGAACAGCTCAAGAATGCAAATACGGTAAGCCCACTTGCACGAATAATCATTTTAATTTTAACGTAACGTTGCAACAGACTAACCAAATTTGGGTGGAGCAATCACGAGGATATTCTTATTCTCCCTGGCACTTTTCCTCCCCATTTTATTGTCGAGCGGCCTCAAGCACGGGCACCAGACATGGTAACGCAAAACTTTGATTATGCCGTTTTTCTCTCTGGAGTTGAAGCGAACTGAAGTGGGATTTTTTCCACTGTGGCTTCAAAAGCAACCGTTTGCGGACACTAATCGGCGGAATTTTGGGATGAGTTCCAGGCGCTTTGTGGAAATCACTTCATTCCGCAATACTGCGGGAAGCACCTTGATTTTGTTGGTCGAACTCTCCAGAAGAGCGAAAAGCTCGAGAGGAATTTTTGATTGCGCGTTATGTAGCAAAATCTAGCTCTAACCAAGCCAACTAACCAGGTTGCCAGATCACAGGAATGTCTACTGAGCGAAAACCGATTTGGCGAAGTCAGTGACCTCCAGCACTGCCCGACTCAGTTCTTTGCCTCGTAGTCCACGAATTTTTGAAACAGGGGAGTCGAGCTCCTGCTGTAAAAACCGCAAAGGAACAGCGACTGTTGTACTCAACACTCCGACTGGTAGCATTTTTTACATGATTTTCTATAAAGTTTTCTCGTCGAAAGTTTCAAAACAGCGGGAACTTATGTTACAGCCTTATAGTAATAAACTTGGGCAAACTTGACCGCCTTGTATACACAAAAGACACATTGCTTCATGGCAGCGTGGAATGTACGAAAGCACACTTTTGAAAATCTTGAGAACTTTCCCTACAACCTAATACATGGAAGTTCAAACAGACGTGCGCAAGGGGCGGGACTGCGGTGCGGCTCTCTCGGCAGAGACACAGAGTTTCTGTATGTGACTTTGAGTTGCTTTTGCCAGCAATAGACAGCTCGAGTGCCACGCGGCGCCGCGGTCCCGTCCCTTGCACATGGCCGTTTGGAGTTCCTTGTACTCGATTGACTGTAGACGTTTCAGGACGTAGTTACACTCTTGTCTACCGACTGGGTCTGCGACATGGAGTCGGTGTCGATGTTTTGGGTTTAGCCAGGTGTAGTGCTATTTCCCTACCTATAATAACACGCTTAGTCTGTCTTTCTGTGAGTGTACGTGTATGCCAGAGCGCTACGAAATTCTACGATTGGCCAGTGATAGTGATTGTGTAGTGATTGCAAGATCATATGAAAGACTAGGATCGGATGTAGTATGGTTGAGTGGGGTAGAGAGGAGATTGTTGGATAATGTGCAATAGGTCAAACAGTTCACCGGGTGCGCCAGCGCTCAGAAGTGGAGGAGATTGGTCCAACGGTGTGAAAGAGTGCGCGGCGCCCAGAAGTGGTGGAGTCGGCGCACTGTTGCTGCAGGAGTGCGCCCGCGCCAATTGGCGATGAAATACTACAAGAGGAGTTCTCCGCCAAGTGAGAGTGGTATCGCATCCCAATAGTGGTAATGTTTAACGATGGCATCCGGCAGTAGATGAGTGTGTGCAAATTTGCCCTTTGTTCAGCCTCACAACCACTCCTGTGTTCACCTTCTCCTTCTCATTTGTGCCTAACCATTCCTCCCCAACCTTTTTTATATACTCACTCTAATCCTCATCACTTTACCAACAACTCAGACAAAGTATCGCACACATGCGTAGGAGTACTGCAGGGCATCCGGAGGGCTTGGTCAGGAGACCCGGTCTGTTACAGACCGCAGTTCCCGATTTAGTCCTCCGCAAGTCCCGGTACCCTCCTCCGCATGTTCCGAAATGGGGTTTTTGAACAAAACTTATCACCTCCACTACCGCTCGAAGATTTCGAACTGTCCAACCGATCACTTACCATTGCTCTTCGATTGCTCCACAGTCCGCTGCTTTACCTCTGCTCCATCCGTGCCCACAGCCGAGGGACTATTCGAGGCATCCACTAATGTTCTTATCACAGTGCATTCCCAAGAGAAGGTAATGTTACGGAGCTCAGTCTACACCAATCACTACCAAACGTTGAATACATTACTCCGAAGGGCCCGTGGAGATTTTGGCCCTTTCAGCCAAGAGCTATGGACTGCTTTACCCTTCACACCAATTTCATTGATTTTTGCTTAATTTTGTCCAGAAATCGCTGATGACATGTCTATTGTTGTTCGATACGACGTTTATTTTGTTTGATACGCTGAACACAAAGATATCTACGGTTTCGTAAAAAAATTATAGGTTAAACCATTTATTTCACCAAGTTTTACGCTTCTGATTGGGGGATCATGCCCACTGAGGTTTTCTAATGCGCTGAACACAACACCTTGGCCATAACTCTGGTGTTCAAGAATGAACAACGGTCTCACTACGAGGATTCTCTCAGTGGTGCGTACTTGCGGCAGTTTTCGACTTGTACGTTAATATAGAGAAAATCTTTTTCATTGTAAAAGTGCGCGATTTTCGACGTTATAGAAAAGTATTAGAAAGCTATTAGAAAGCTTCTGCTTTCGATTTCCTCAAGGAACGCTCGTTTTCTGGCCAGGCTACAGTTCATATCCGTAATCTGATCAGGCATAACCCGTAGCCTGGTGTGGAAACAGTGAGGCCTGTATTTCGTATAGGCAACATCTGAGGTTTGAGTCAGTTCTGGTGTTGACCCGTAATTTCTCCGAGCAACATAAGAAAGTGCTGATTCAGCCGTAGCCTCTTAAAAAACAGAGTTACCCTTTTTGAAGTCTTTCATGTATACTACAGTCCACGCCAGCTCACACTGATTTTCTCACCTTAAAAATCTCAAAAACGATTTCTGAGGTAAGACTCTGTTGCTGTTAGGGCACACACAGTGTTAAAAGTGCTATATTCTGTGGCAGGAACCAAAATGGATGCTTTTGTGAGTAGGAAGTCCGCTCAAATTGTAGAAGAGACACTTCAGAGATTCAAACAATGAATGCCGTTTTTACAGTGAATATGACAATAGGAAACTCAATAAACATTATTATAAGAGAGATTTCCAGAGTGATTATGATTATAAAAAGCGTATTATACATTATTAAAGGAGAAAGATGGAGTACAGGCCCCAAGTAGTGGGAAAATAGGCAGAACTCACTGCTCTGTGGTGTCTGACCTCGGGGGGTTCTCGGATTACCTGCCATGTTCCTCCGCACCCATCCGAGGCTTTTATCAAAGTTCGGGGGTATGTCGCACCCCCCGACTACATCCTCCGCAAGTACCGATGGTTTTTCGGGCTTAGATCGCACCCCTCGACTACCTCATCCGCGTGTCCCGAAGCAGGCGGTCACCGCATGACCAATGAACTTCCTTAAAGGCAGTGTCTCACCTCATGTTGGGTGCCGAGATACTCACAGATTCAGGTCCAGCTCGGAGCGCTGATTCCAATGATGTGCTTGATGTCAGAAAACACCTTCAAAAACCCTTACTTTTAAGGCAAAATTGGATACAGGAGCGGACGAGTTTTCCTGCTACGTAGCTAGCAAAAGCGGAGCTGAGACGCTGAGATTGCACCTTAAAATGAACTTCTCAGCAGCAGCTATTATCAAACAAACAAACGTTTCCGTGTTGAAAAACCATGCCGCACCCTCAGCAAGCTCTTACTGCGGAATAAACTCTCTCGTCCACTGGCCGAGAATTTCGAAATTCTCGGCCAAAGAAACCCGTAACTTATGGGGTTTTCGACGTTTCTAGGAAAAACAAAGTACATCGTTGTGCTCAGCAGCATTCTTTCGACTGACGAACTTTGTCCCTGAGGTGAGACACTGCCTTTAAGAAATGAGGGCTATCGTCCTCCGCATGTCCTGTCATTTTTGTCTGAGAATAAGGTGCAAGAAATGGTAATCATTCTCGCTCATCATTCCACGGTAAATCGGTGGCACATGGCTAGCTGTGTCAATGGAGAACTTACTGTGCACCAAGAGAGGACGTTACTACCCTGTACAGGGTCCACTGGCGTAGAGTAGAGGCAGGAGGAGAAAACAATGAAATGCTAAACTCTGAGTTGATTTCCCACTGTGCAACTCGGTTGGACAATAAATTATATTAGTGTGGATATGAGATGAATTAATGCGAGCGAAGCGAGCATTAGAAGAAGCCTGAAAGTCCAGCATCGGCCGGATGGCCAGACTGGTATTAGAATAAGGATGTTATTAGATAATTTCCATGTGATGTCACTGGAGTATTCCATCTAGAATAAAGTATAATACACGTTGGAACGGAGGAGAGGAGAGAAAAGGACCGATCTCATGTTCACTTTGCAGTTTTGTAGCTGAACTGTAATTTCAAACAATTATTGTAAGTAATGTAAGACAAAAAAAAGTTTTCTAATACCCCTAGTCAACTTCTCGGCTAACCCTTCTTCACTTCTTTCCCAGCCACCTCCTCCCCACCCCCTCCCCTATGAGAAATTCCCGCGTCCCTTACTAGCAAAGAACGTTATGTAATTCTCTTGGTAGCCCTGGGTATTGGGACCTTTCGCCCCTATTCCACAGGAAAGTTTCAAGAACAGTAGAATTGAATTGTGAGTAGACAGATGATGGAAGAAAGCGACGAGTTGGCGGGGAAAGTGAGAATCGGAGAAAGTCTCTCGAAAAGGCTTGATAAAATTCGTCCATTCATTGCCAGAGGGTTTTTACCTACGATTCTCACCCATGGTTGTTGTTGGACGTGCCTTCAAGTGTCTTTAAACTCTTTAAACACAGCTCAACGATCTATGAAGTTACTATTTTTATTTTATTGTCTTCATTTGCTTACTCAATACGCCAAAAGGGTGAACCACTGTTCATACTGATTTTTCATGTTGACCTCGCCAAAAATCCTGTAACGATTAAAATAAAAAGATGTAGATGAAAAGAAAGGGGCGGCTTTGCTTCACTAGACACCAACGGGTGGCCATGTCAGCAAGAAGCGATGAAACTCACTTCACTAACTCTGAACGAAACCATCATTAGAGAAGTAGAAGAATAACATTCTTAGAAACCGACAGGAAAACGCCCACAGGTCGTTATCATGTTTTGGAGGAAGTAATCTATTTTACAGTCAAGAACTTTCTCGAGTCCCTGGGCGGGAAATGTGATGAAGCAATAATTTCGAATGTTTAATTCCTGATTTTAAATTTGGGGCGTGGTGCATCCCTTCCGAAGATTCATTTACATCGATCACATAATTAAATACATATAGAAACTAATCGCAATGAATTTCAATCTCTTTAATGAGCAGATTGTGAGACAACTCTCAGTACTACGAAGAACCTGCGGATGCTGAACATTGAGAAGAAAATTTTTCTCACTTGGAGTCATTTATACCTGCTCTGATAACTGTGCAGCACGAACGCAGCCCGAACGTCGTGGTGGTTCCTGTAGAAACCCTAGCAGCAATGGTTGCCAGATGCTGCCATCCTCCCCTTGATTGCTGAAGTCCACCAGCAATTGCTGCTAAAGAGACGACAGATTGAGCAGTAATTGAGGGGAGGATGGCAGCAACTGGCAACCATTGCTGCTAAGGTTTCTACGCGAACCTTTATGCCGTTTAGTCTGCGTTCGTCCTGCACAGTTACCAGAATATGAGTGGTCAGCTTTAAGAGACTATTCGTGTTTAACAACAAATGCGCTGTGAGTGAGAGCAGCTGTGGTTTGAAACGGTTTAGTGGGTCACGCACAGTCAAAATGGTTCTATGTTTCCTTCCAAAATAGTTCTGTTTTTCTTCACCTTATATCCTGTGTAGCTTGTACCAAAATGATAGATTTACATGCAGATATTTGTGAGCGCATATCTTTAGAAATTCGCAGTGCACACATTATGAGTTTTTTTTTACCTTACTGATGAGAGCAGGAGGAAACTTCTAGTACAGCTTAACTCAGTTTTCTCAAAAGGATAATGCAAAAAACAGGAACTAGCAGCACCACCTAAATTGAAATTTGTAACGATCTGTCACAATGCATGAATAGATGAATAGATTGATTAATTGATTAGTTGATTAATTAGTTCAAATGACTGTGCGGAGAAGGGGTAACTGTGTAACATTTGTCAGCCTAAATCACATAATTCTCACCGGCATTATGGCACTCCATTGGCATCTGAATATCTTCTGCATTCTAAATACTCAAAACACACAGATGTCGCAGCGACATTTCTCACAGATGCTAAAATTGAATCCCGCCTCACGCCTGGAAGAGACAACAAGCCATGTACTTCAAAATCAGTAGCCTTCCCTAATGTCCTACACAGGAAGTACATTTCCTGCTCTAAATTTAGAACTGATACAAACAGAAAATGGAAATGATTAGGGAAAGACGAATTACAATTACGAATCAGGGAAAACTACAGCATTGTATTAGGTTGGTTCAGAAGCTCTGTCGGCTTTTCCGCAAATTCTTTAATTCTCTCCAGATATCATGCAACAACCATATAAGGTAATGGGCTTGTAAAGCAAATCCTGCTCTTCTTCGCTATACAAGGTTCAGTGGCTGTCTCCCGCCCATGGATGTCAGGGGATATTTAAAAATTTACAGACACTGCATCTTCAACTTTCCATTTTTCACTCAATTTTCCAATCGGACCACAAGCTACATATTTCGTTTAAAACCAGTGTACCAACTCGTATTCGTGGTTGAGGTTTTAGCGGATTCTGAATCTCCCCGATGCGCTGAATCGAGCGGTATAAGCAAAATTTTACAAAACAACTTTCAAACCCGTTTCTTATTCGTTTTTCGGGGCGGATTGGAACAGTTTGTGGAGCCGAATAAGCTCGTGAAGCCATTGATCGCCAACGCTGCGGTCGTGACGGGCAGCCAGCACCCACGCGGACCACTTCCTTGAACTGTACTCTCGGACTCCCTGGAGATGGGGTTGTCATTGACTTCTTGCTGTACATCATTAGAATCAGCTTGATGAGGAGGCTTAGGGTCTGTTGATATCTACAACCCACGAAACGACGTGACGCATCGCCTTTAAAGGCAGTGTGTCACCTCGTTTCGTGAGCTGAAAATACCAGCAGACTCCGGACCTACTCGTCACGCTAATCCCAAAAAAGTACGTCAGAGCTCATGAAAACGACGAAAACCCCGTTTTCGGAGGGTCCGAAAGTGCAGTTCACGGACCACCTGGGCGGAGCGGTCCGTGAATGTGCTGTTCGCCAACGCTACGTCTGCAGCGTTGGCGAACAGGTCTAGACGTGTCCGATCGATGAGATCAACGGCTTCAAGCGTCCACTCGGCTGGACAAACTGTTACAAATCCCGTCCAGAAAAACGTTTGAAAGTAGGGCTTGAAGACCTTTTTGTAACAATCTAGGTATACCGTTGGATTCAGCGTGTCGAGGAGATTCAGAATCTGGTAAAAACGAGGTGACACACTGCCTTCAACCTAGAGGCCGCTACCAAATCCACTGTCGAGGTCTGGCACGGCGGAATACGTTTCAGAGAAACGCAGGCAAGCATTTTTTGAAGCATTTTCTTCGCTTTTTCTGAGATTCTTGCCGGATGATCTGATTCATGCTGCTATCTCAAAGCAGCACACTAAGTATTACCCGTAGCTGATATTTGATCGAAAAGTTGAAGATGTTTCTGTTGAAAATCCCTCAAGGTGCAAATAGGTTCATTTTCTGCGTGGCCAAAATAGGTCAAAATTCGCGTTTAAGACCCGCTCTAAATTCTCGATAAGTTTGTTGTCAAATGGTTTACCACCCATCACATTCTTCTGCAATTTTTCGGTGTGAATGCCCCTTCCAAAGCTTCAGTAGCTTTTGCTACGCAAGAAAAAATCTCCAAACATACCGACTCAAAAATGGGAGTCTCCGATTTTCCCGCTTTGCAGCTTCTCGTAATCCGAGCATAGGGCGAGAGGGACGTGCTCGTAAAATGAGTATGGTCTCAACTAATCATAAATATTATATCGCTCTTCAAGTTTATAACTCGATGAAATCGTGGGAAAAATAAATTCGTCGAGGAAAAAAACGTCAAAACTTTTGCACCAACCTAAAACTTCCTCACAGGATCACAACGTCATTCGAGGAAGCTATCAGATGGTAGACTCGGTCAGGTTTTTTTTTCGAGTTTCTTAATGAAATCCAGTGGAACAGATTTCATTGTCCGCACACTTTCCATAGAATAAAAAAAAAACATTCGCTTTTTAAAGGAAGACATACGAAAATTACACGTTCCAGAGCTTCCACCTCATTTAACATTTCAGTGAAATTGGTGTCCACAGGTTTAATACTGTGGGTTCCATTACTGAGTTACACTGCTGTGTCTCACAGATTGTTATGAATACGTTTTTATTGGACCTGACGTTTCAACCTCACCTGACTTCCTCAGAAGCTTGAAAGTGGTTCAGGGTGCTGTTTAAGCTGTGATTTATGTAGGGTACATGGTTAAATAAATTGTGTCCCTTTCATTCAAAACAGAAAAGACTTATTCAAAAAATCAACACTCAGGCCACAGAACGTCCTCCGTTAAACTGCTATTTCTCCTCCAAAGCATTCTTATTCTTATACTAAATTATTCAAACATAATGTAGTAAAACTTCGGAAAAGCTCATCGGCTCCCAGAAGAGACGCCCGCTTGAGATATGATCCAAAGAATCCTATAAATGGAAAGTAGAATAAGGATTATGAAGTTAAATAAGAAAGGTTCATATGGTGAACTTCTCATTAGCTACACAAATGTGAAATGGGCGTTCGTGTGTGAATGTGAAAGGGCGAGCTGTTTATCCGCTGGGGGCGTGGCCTATTTCGGATAAACTGCTACACTACCGGATAAACCGCTACACTACCGGATAAACCGCTCCGTCAGCGGATAAACAGCTACATCTTCGGATAAACAGCTACATCTTCGGATAAATAGCTGAAGTGCCGAAAACAACTATAATATGTCACTATTTCTCGCTAAAAATAAAAAACGCATCCATTTTTTGAAAAAATGGCCTTTAAATCTGGTCCCCTTATTAAATGAAGTGATGAGTCTCTTGTGTGGAGTGATTTGACCCGAATTATTGCACTTAGAACACAGTGATCAGGTACTATAGCATTTCCTATGGTTGCCAATGATTCCACCGCCCAAAAGCTGTAATTTTGAAAAAAATCGGCACAAAAAACCGCATATTTTAGTTCGCAGCCATATCCGGATAAACAGCTCCATAGTGGAGCTGTTTATCCTAAAAAACGGATAAACAGCTCCACTATGGAGCGGTTTATCCGGATTGACCTTTTGACCTTTACAGGTGTGAAGAGGCTGCATCCCTTTGCGGATAAACAGCTACACACCCCTCTGATGTTGCAAAAAATTCCTTACGTGGATGTCATTAATACGCTACCTTAATGACTGACGCAGTAAGCTGTTATCCGGATACAAGGATGGATAAAAAAATGAAATGCAAGCAGAATCGCACGTGCCTAAATGTCCGGAGGGCATCTTTGAAATAGCTTTTTCGAGGTGGCTCATAATTGAATTCGCAGTAGAGGAAATTCCTTCAAGACCTTCGGACACCGGAGATACAATTGAATTTTGAGGAACTGGATATGAAATAAGTTGTAGGTGGAAAAAAGCAGCGATTTCAGGGCAATGGCCATTTCAATGTGCCGTTGGAAAGGAACAGCCATAGGATGGAAAGCACATGAAAGCATCAGATCTGATAACCCTAAAGGCGAGCTGACAGTGAGCTTTGTTGATCTTGAAAAAAGGGCCTCATAATAACATTACGTAGGATTATTGTACATATAATAGTATTTAGTAAGGAAGAGTTTACAACTAATGAGCTTTATGATCATACTATGTGTGTAGGTTGTCTTGGACAACTGGAGTGGAACCAACTATAAACAGATCTGTTAGTGAGGTAGTGTTCACAGCGAACATTCGCTTGTGCGAACTTCTTTCTCGCCGGTATTTACCACATCGTGCCGTGTATAACAATGTGAAGCAAGTTGAAGCGGATGTGTCCTGTGGGACCACTCACGATGCTAAAGAGAAACAACTTTATTCATTTCTGTAACATAACATTCTGGGTATACATGAATTTGTCGAGAGCACTTTTCACTTGGAACTGATTAATGAAAGCGGGGGGGGGGGGGTGGGGGGAAGGTCCGACAAGTACAGTGGATGCGACAGTTTCGTAACCCAGCCCAGCTCATTGAATTTCCACAACACCGGTTGTACTTACGACATGTGAACAAACGTTATCATGGAGGAAAATCGGTCCTCTTCTTTTGACCGATATCGTTCACATACGTTGAAGCTCTGGTCCGTTCCGTCCATTTCTTGGACGTACTTGCCGTAATTCTTTCATGTGGAGTCAGAATAGTACGGCAGATCAATCTAGCAGAATAACACTAAGCTTTCGGCATAACTTTTTTAGGTCCAATACCATTTGAGGAACAGCTGTGATGTTCGATCGCGATTCAATCTTTCAGCCGATCGTCGCCGATTTCCATAGATTCACCGACGTCGTGCGTGTGACACTGCCAGTGAGTTTGACTTCGTAGAAGTGAATTAGTCGCATTTGCTGACTTGACATCTCCATTTCTAACGTGCAGAATTTGTCACGAATAGAATTCACACTGAAATTCAATAAAGTAGCAGGGATTACGAGAATATCTACCGTAATGAATGATTACAATAATCTAAGGAACACTTAGAGTGAAGTGCTAAACACGAGGTCTATGAGGGGTAGAATGGGTTGGCTGAAGTTTTTACTGAAGGAAGTTTTTGCTAGGTTCATTTTCGCCGAAGCATTATTAGGCAATAAACGTAGTCAATGAAGGAGTCCATTACCTCAGACAGCTAGTTAACGAACTGGAAGGTTTCTGATGTCATATGGTCAGTTCTGTAGTGGCTGAAAGGAGAAGGTTACCACGAAATTTATTTACTTATTTATTTATGTGCAGTTATTGTGCGCTATAGTAAAGCAATCAAGTAGGAACTGAAAAGAAAATAGCACAGAATTTTCTCAACTGACGAATAAAAGGTCGAGGTTAATGAATTCTCATCATAAAACAAAAACTAAATGTCATTAACGGTAGCAGAATACTTTTGATAATGTAAAGGGTGCGTCATAAATATTGACGCACTGAAGTTATGCTGTAAAAAGGACAATATTCCGAAAACCACTACATCGTGCATATCCAAAATGAAGCTCATGTCTTAACGAGTACAAAAAATCCACTCCTGTTCGGAGCGCGCTCTCTCCTGGTAAAAGCAGCCACGAAGACGTCGGTAGAGAATATCGCCGATGTGCGGCAACTGAAGTTTGTCCATTATTCTTCCAAATTATAAAGAGGGTAAGTTTTGGGAAAACGATACTCCTATGGGAAGTAGGGCAGGTCTTGCTCTCCAAGTATCATATGAAAGCATGTCCTTGTACGCAAGTCTTGTCGTGTCCCCGCCAAGGAAATGCATCCATGTTTTACTATAGAAAATCTTTTCCTCTCCATATTTCTCAGCCAAGCAATCTTCTAAGGGCACATTTTCTTGCCTATCTTAATTCTCATCACAAGATGAATTCATAGGTACTTTGGCAGGGCTTGGCTGTTGTGCAAGAGACAAAAGTGGTACGGGCCCAGTTTCAAAAATCTACTTGAGGGGCTTCAATTTGGCAGAGAATAGGCTTCCTTGTGAATCGACTTCCACTCTCCGGATGACCCCATCTTAGAGAGCAAGAGCTGCGCTATCATCCACAAAAACATTAAGCTCCCAATGGCTTATCTTTTCAAGATCTGGGACAAAGTCGACCTGAGTTAGTTGCGGCGCAGAGACTATACGATCCCTCGTCATCTCTGTGAGTGCTTCAGCAAGGAAGGAGCTTGCTGTGAACTAGAGTGCATTTGTTCGGATCGCCTAGATATGAGCTTCATTCTGCATATGCTTACTTGGAATGTTTTTGCATCTTGTCTTTTCTACAGACTCATTTTAGGTGCGTCAATAATTCTGACGCACCCTGTAAAAGAAAAGCGTTTCTCAGGTCGGATAAGAATAGCATGATAAGTGGTATGAACATCCAGTCAGCAGGAAGGGTTAGAAGCAGGGATGTGCGGAAGTAAAATTTTAAATCCCGTAAAACGTAAAACGGAAAACGGAAGGCCAAAAATGGGCGGAAGCGTAAAACGGAAAACGAAAAATTTTGCCCAAGCACAGGTTTGTGACCAAAAGTCCTCCTCAACATTGGATTTCCTAAGTATCTTCTTCATGAGCATAAGTGGTGACCCTTTAAGTAATTAGGTAACTTCAAGTCTACTGATGATACTTACTTCAAACGCCTAGAATATAGGGAGATCGAGGAGGATCTATCCTTCACCTAGTTACGTGACATCGTCAGAATTATATAATCAACGAGCATATTTCTCACCGAACTTACTTAGACGAGAAACTGTGAAGTGTGAAAAGTGCTTCTTTGCTTTATTTCAGAGCAGATCTATTCTGCAAAAATTCGGACAAAAAGGTAACTACGATAGTTAATACATCTGCAATCTGGGGAGGATCACGTTATTCACAGAGGATACCGTTGCAGCGAGTTAGCGAGTGAGGAAGGTGGAGAAGAACAGTGTGTGGGGAACGTGAAACACAAGCATCCTAAATATCACCCAAAACATTAGGCGCCAACGGCGCCAGTGTGGAGCTGAGGATCATCGTCTGACTAAAACAGTGACAGTTGTGATGTAGCCTTATGCTTTTGTCAGGTAGAAAGAAAGCCTACATCATGCGTCGCTTCGCAGGAATGCTTGATGCTCTTACCATGGCACGTAACAGTTTCATGGAAATTTTATATAAGTTTACTCCACATTTCTGTGGAACCTTGTCTTTTTTCGAGAATTTTGAGGAGAGCAGTGCACTTGTATGGCATATTCGGAACAATGATGAGGATCACCGAAATTGCGACGGTAAATGGCGGTTGGACGTCAATTTTGGTGTCGTTGTTATTAACTCATATACATTGCGCATCGAAACACGTGACACTCTTCAGGATAGGGAAATTCCCCGAGAACGAATACCTCGTCTCCCTCCATAATTTTCTGGGATTTCCCGTTTTCCGGGCTGAAAACCCGTAAAACGTAAAACGTAAAACGGAATGCCAAAAATGGGCGGAAAACGGAAAGCGTAAAACGGAAAACGGAAAATTCCGCACACCCCTGGTTAGGAAGGATTGGTTCACAGTATTACCAATAAGCGAATTTAGTTTCTAGGTCTTATTCATTCACTTCAACGGCGTCCATATGAGAGCTTGTATAAGAGGGCGTGTTACTGACACGACGAAGCTTCACAGAGAAGCACGTATAACATTACAGGTGACAACAAAGTCTTTGGTAAAACATTGCCAGTCATAGAAACGCCTGTAGGTGTGTGAAATGGGCCCAAATTTTATATAAGTTTACTCAACGCGCGAACTTCGCAAATCGCTAGGTAGATTTCGAGCAAACCTCCAGCCTTCCCGAGATGGGCCTCAAAATCCTCCGAAGCCGCATAACCGTGAGCCCGTACATATGTTGATACTAGCAAGTATCAGCGAGTCTCTAGCAAGTGATCTCTCAACCAGTGTCTCATGGATTTTTCTTCAAAAAAAAAGATGCGAAGTTGCTTCAAAAAGCAATTTTAATGCATATCATGTGCGGTTTGGGCTTGCAAAAATTCAATATTTAATCATGGATCCTTCCAACGTTTAAGCACTGATTCCACCTCGGTTTCGAAAACTGCAACAAATCAATACTTGGTAGTTTTTGCTCCATAGAACAACAACTGCAGGAAGTATTGCTAGCAAAAAAAACTGCCCCTATTCAAGTCATTTCCGAAAATTTATTGCCATTCAGTGTGCTCTACGAAGATTTTTTGCAAAGAAATCGCGGCAGACCTCATCTAGCGCTCTCGCCGATAGCGAGCCCATCATTTTAGGGAGTAAATACATCACCTTCATCGCAGAAATTTGCAGTTTTGGTGCAATATATGCGGGCCACGGATCTCCTTGAATGGATCACAGCCGAGTTGCTGCGAGGCTACATCGCGCGACCCCGGGTGGCGGATAGGAGGTTGGTCGCGAACCAAAAGCAGCCATGTGCTTGCCCTGCGACGCGAGTAGATCTAGGGGATGGACTCCTTCAGTGTTGGACTCTATTCGTGCGGTTGGCATTTGGGTATGAGCAACCTCTCATGTGTCTCCCATCGTTAGAATGCGAGCTTTTGGTAGGACACAATGTGCAGGGTACAGCCTACAAATTAGCACTTGCACACACCCACACGTGTAGGTGTATTTTCAGGGAAAATTGAACCATGGAACTTTTGGTCAAATGCTTATTCGTCACGCTGTATTTGAGCAAGATTTGAGCAATTATATCAAAAGTAAAAATAGATTCTTTATCGAATCAATAAAATGATGTGATTAGTGGAGATATTTTCAAAAGTTGTCCATTTTGAACTTCGAATGCAAGATTTTCATTCAAACGGATCTTCTGGGGGAATAGAAGGCGCACACTATACACGATCAGATCCTTGAGTACCGTTCTGATAGCATGTTTTAATTCCAAAGTACGAATTTTATAATTTCACAAATTGATCGCTCTTAACAGGTAACGTGCAGTTCGTGCTCGCCATTGTATATTTCTCGCTTAGACGCGGTTATTTTATTATATTTCATGGAATCTGATTCGTTCAATCACTTACAAGACATACGAGAGAATTGTACCTAATGGGTGCTCACCGCGATCCTACAAAAAACTGCTATCGTTTGAGGATTACAGATAGCAAGAACGACTAAATCAAAGAAGAATGGGGTGAGCGCACAATTTATTGAAACCACATGGCTAGCAGATTTTCTCAACAGACGAACAAAAGGTCAGGATTTATTAGTTCTTATTATAAAACAAAACTAAATGTCATAAACGGTAGCAAAATAAAATATCGACGGTATGAGAAACAGAAATAGCCAAGTATAGTCAACGTCACGGCGGAGAATTTTCTAGACTCATCTTATATTCATATACATATATTGAAACGAAAGCTATATGCACCTGTTATTCACGAGCAAAAGAAAAAATCCAGGATAAGAAGGCCAAAGCCAATTAAGCTATCGCTTAACCAACAAGCGAACACATACAAAATCAAAAATTGATACGAGTACTGATTTCTTGAGTGCTTTCACTCAAAGGACACACTGGCGAGTGCAGAAATCATTCTCCGGTGTGAATAGAGGAAAGAAGACGTATACTCGCCTCAATAGCTGCCATCCCTCGCATTTGCTGCTTAAAGGACAAAAGCTTGAGCAGCAGTCAGGGCGAGGATGGCAGCAACTGGGAACAGTGGCTGCTAGGGTTTCTACTCGAACCATTACCCCCTTCCGGCTGCATTAGCCCGCACAGCTATCAGAGTGAGTCAGCAACCATAGTGGCAAACATAGACAGAAGGTGGGATAAGTTTTGTAAGGATCATCGCGCGTGCAAAAAAATGTCCGAAGCCGCTGCTCATCTTCTCTATGAAGTCATCAATTTTCTCATTGGCACATAAAACTCATTAACTTTCTCGGCATGAAAAAAATAATGACAGCAAGATTCCGCGGATCCAGCAGGGCCGTTTCTACTAGGTTTTTGAGGATGTGGGCCATAATGAGGCGAAATGAGGCTGGCTAAGCTTCTGTTACTGGCCCATACTCAGAACACCCCAATCACAGAGGCATCCGGCGCATTTTGCCTCATCGTGGCCCACACTCCTTGATGGTGTGGGGCAATTGGACTGGTACAGTTCATACAGTAAACTTAGAGTATACTGACAGTTCGCAAGCTTCGACCGTTATGACGTCGTGAAGAAAGTCTCTTGTGGAAATTAGCAAGCGCAGTGATACATTCAATCCCACCAGGGGCGGACGCAGGAAGTGGGTGGGACGGGAGCGTGGGAAAAAAGTGGGGTCTCCGCCGTTTTGGGGACTCAGACGGAAAGTAAAATTAATAAAAATATTGATGAAAATGATAAATAATTAATAAAAAAATACATTAAAAATAACAATAAAAATGATCAAGAATAAACTGATACAAAATTTTTATTTGTATTGTAAAGTATGTGACCTGCCGCGTCGCGTAAGCGCTGCTTCGCGGCAGATCAGACGTCCCGTATACTGTAATGCAGAAGTGAATGACCGCCAGTGCATGTGTTCATAATCGCAAATAATGGGTAATAGTAGTAGTAGTATCTATTTACTTATTTATTTATTTATTTATTTATTCGATACGCTGTAATAAGACAGACGTTGAAAACTTATATGTACATCACATTCAGACAAAACATGACCATAAGATCAGAGACTCAGTGCCTGAGTATGGATTTAGTCATTCTTCGTTCGAAAGAGGCCAAGGATTCAACTATCACTCTAGTGACACCAGTTAAATACTTACTGTAACACCGACTTCTTGAAGTGGTGAAAATGGAGCGATCACTGCTCCACCAAAATAAGCATGTCTGTTCTGTCCAATCGGGTATACTTATTGCAACGCCCATTCTCGTTTATTTCCCGTGCTTCCATAGCAAACTTTCGGAGTTCTTAAGAGTTTTGAAACTGTTCCAAGGAGGTCAATAGTAATGCTGATGAAGTGAATCCTAGCTCCTCCCAAGTTTTCTTTTTTGAATCATTTTTCTCCAGGATCACCTTTCAACCTTTCCACTGCCTGTTTTGTGGAACATTTTCGCACAGTTTCCTCTAAGCTATTTGACCAAATCAGATCGAGTACGCTTCAGAATGGATCAAATCCGGACCCATGAACTGGTTATTTGAAGTAGAAAACTCTGGAAACAGGGCAATATGAAAAAATACGCAGTGTTCGAAGAATAAAATATTGACTCAAATCTTCCCACTTTCACTGAATTGTACTGAGCTTTAACTGAAGCTGACGATAATTTCACATTGAAGCGCATACAGATGGTCGCATTTCTGTCGAAGAACGGATTGGAAGCGTACCACAACTGCCCATATCAGTCGCATTCCGCTTTGTAGTAATCATAGATGATATCCAGGTGGTTCTTTGCCTTTTTGCACCCAGAAACAAAAGAAATATTTGTTAGTAACCATGTGTAACTTCGACAATTAACCACCGAATACGTTCCAATTTGAGGAGCAATTTTCAAAACAGTACTCTTTCCGTCATCGGTTTCGCCTACTATCCAAGTTAACTCTGATAACTGTGCAGCACGAACGCAGCTCGAACGGCGTAATGGTTCGGTTAGAAACGCTAGCAGTAACGGTTCCCAGTTGCTGTCATCCTCCCTTTGATTGCTGCTCAAGCTGTCGGCCCTTTGGCATCAATTGCTGAAAGACGGCAGCAATCAGAGGAGGATGGCAGCAACTGGGTTACTGCTAGCGTTTCTAACCGAATCATTACGCCATTCGGGCTGCGTTCGTGCTGCACCGTTACCAGAGAAACTATTTGTCACGCATACTCTATTTCTCCCCATTTTCCGGAAAACGGACCTTATCTCATATGTTACGAAATCTATAAGTGAACCATTGTTTATTATATTTACTAGGGTCACGACAAACTAACACATGGAACAACATGGAAGCACAGTATCTTTTCCCAATCCACGAGTCAGTAGCCTACCAACTTATCGAAATGAAAAAAAAGTTCTGCTCCTCCAAGACATGCTAAGTAATTTACTCATTGGAGAACGTTCAAAGGAAAATGGAGAAACATGCGATCCAAATGAATGTGAACAAGTAGTAATGACGCCCGTCTGAGCACCAGCGAGGGACAGACCAGAGAAATTTCCATGTTATGAGGTGACGGGGCTAAAAATATGTGGAAGGGAGCTAATCAGAGGACAACTGCACTGTAAGACATTAATTATGCTTTCATGTATGCCGCTATGAGAAACAATAAAGTTGTGGAAAAGTGCTGAAGATGTCTCAAGTTTTCAAAGTAATGATGAAGAGTAGATGTTTCAAATGAACCTCATCTACAAGAAAACGTTAACAATGTCAATATGTATTTACAACGCAAGAGGATCATAGCAAATAAGTCAGGTTTCTTCAGGAATTAATGCTCAAAAACCAGCAGGAAGAGGTGCAAATATGAGACCAAGTGAACATGAAACTACGTGAGTCAGCGTCAAACTGAATAGATGTTACTAAAGTGAATAAAGAGTAATCATTTCCCTTGGATAGTCTCCTTCGGGAGTTTCGAGGATCAGTGGAATACCGTCCAGCCTTTCATCATCCATGATGCACTTGAACCCGCTCTTCCCAATCTTTCCCCTGCCGATGTTCTCGTGGCGATCCACGCGGCATCCAACAGGGCCTGAAATAACGACCAAATTATGCAAAACGCCGATGATTCGAGGTATAGAGCAGCAATGACCTTTGGAATCATTGAGATGGAACGCTTTGAGGTATTTCAGTCCAATTATACTGTCAAACTTTTCCATCGTAGCGTTGTAGGCCTCTTTGGTACGAATGTCGTAGCCTAAAAAATATCCGCTCCGAAAATGGAAAATATCAAATAATTATCAAATGAGACAAGCATGACAAACCAGCTGCGAATATGTGGCAAGTATCGATGCACACTCCAACGCGGTCCTTATTGCGCACCTGGAAAGATTACAATAATGGAAACAGATGAGCGTCGATATCAGCACACCTATCATGAACAACATGGCCTTTGTGAACGGTAAAATATAAAAATTGCGAATACTTCCCAGCTTGCCGTACTCATAAAGTCAAAGGAAAAGTAATAGCGCTCCCGTGCAAAACTTATGACCGTGAAATTGATGAGGAAATCTATACTCTACCCAGCAAGAGTGTGGCGAAACTCCCGTCTATCCAGGCATCAAACTCGGGATTTTTGTCCAATCAACAAATTTTTTAATCACTATCAATTTTTAATTTTTGATTAAAATTTTGTCTTGTTAACTTCTGAGCCTGAATGCGCCATCGAGATTACCCATGGTGAACGTTCTAACCTACCCAAATTTGCCCTCTACCTGCCACCCATGAACATGCTTACCCAAACGTGAACGTGAGACGTGACTTTGTCTCTACCCAGCTGCTATGGTGAAAATACAAACTCTTCCATAATGCATCTCAGTTTGCAAAAACGCTTTTGCATCACGGATCTCCTAACTTTATGTACTCCTTAGCAGAAATATCTACGCTAAGTGTTCTTTGGTTCTAAACATATCATGGATCCCAGTCTTGCAATACCCGTTTCAGAAAACCCTGCCTTATCCGAGCATTTGTCCCCCAGGTTCCTATCTTGTACATACATATTTTACCCATCTGATCTACCAAAAATGCCCAAGCCAAAGAGCAAAAGGAGCGAGGAAGACTACGCCTCTTACTGCTTCTGTGTGCTTAAGAGTATGGACCTTAAAATAATAGTCAGGTTTATTCCCTGGTTTTTGTTATTTCTTCGTAATTTCAACTTTGAGATCATTCTCTCCTCTTCAGGTAGGAAGAATGTTGCGCCGAGGATTACATTCCAGTTGCAACTTCAAAATACTCTCCGAAAAAGAGAGTATTTTGAAGTTGCAACTGGAAAGTGATTCGCTTATTTCAGTAGTTTTTTTTTCAGAAGCATCTCCTGTGCTATCACTGGTCCCATCGCATTCTGCCTGTCAGTTGAATTCTTATGAAATTGTCAATGTTAAGAAAATGGATATCGATACCCATTCCGAAACAAATCTATGGCTGCAAAACTTGAAACTGTTGACTTTCCATGGAGATAATATCGCGAACTTCCTCGAACGTCGATCCAACGGTGTTGCCCTGACCCGCCATGGTCTCTATTACTAAACAGAAAGCAATTTTTCTCTTTCTCTTTCTTTTTCCTTCTTTTTTTATTCTTTGTTCTTGTTTATTTTTCTAAACGGAACCTTTGTTGTCAAGTGGGACTCACCCATTATAATGTGATCGGTGTTGTCTACAATGTAATCAATTGTTGCCGCCACAGTTTTCAGGCAGTCTTCATTCGTGCACGCTCCTGTTGTGGAGCCTGAAAAGTATAGAACAGTAGAAGGCATCCAATTCTGCCTGGTACAAAGAAACTGTAGCTGAATGGGGAACGGAACTGCGCCGAAGCTAAAACACATGTACGTTTTGACACACCAAGGAGAATAAACAGAAAAAAAATTTCCCGGAAACTTCCCAAAACATGCGTTTCCATCCGTTTAGTTATTAGCGTAGTTGAGCAAAATGTCGGAATCTCAACATTTGGCAAAGCAAAGGCTGCTCGCTGCACTACCAATTACGCAACTGGTCTTACCTGGGTGGAAATTATAGTACAGAATGCCGAGCCGCTCACAACGTTTGCACTCGTCTAACATGGCATCTCGACTCTTCTGCAGCTTCTCTGGATCTGGTGAGCCGGGATTCATCAAGTACGAACCGTGCGGTACAATCTGGGATAGAGGAAATCCAGTCTCCTGCAAAAAAAAACCTGTTAGACCCTTCCATTACGCTTAAACACCATCGATAACCCGCCATGGCAAAAGAAAAACTTCCAAACTACGACCTATGACTACTTTATTAGCTAAATTCTTCACAATTTTAGCCAGTTCGGCATGTGTTCGTCTCATTCAAACTCAACAATGAACGCAGACCTCTAGAGCCGCGTTCCAGCGCTCTACGGTAGCATCATCCATTGGCTTAGCGTTCCATTGGCGCTGATTTCGAACAAACATCGCCAGACAACGATTTCCTTCCGCACAAGCATTGTATATTGCTTGCTCAAGTCCTCCTAGAAGTTCGAATAACTCCGCTACTATTTTGGTCCACTACGGTGATCACAAACTCCCACCAGCAGCGCTCACATGTGAGCCGAGGCACTTCTTGCTATTAACACCCGTTGCCAAAACCTGTAAAAAACGACAACGTTCGTTTCCACTTGCAAACTTTGATTTAAATTGAGCAGACTCACCTTCGCTCCAATAGTAAGTCTCGAATTACGCTGAATTTCACTCTCCCCAGTTTCAACGGCTTTCGGTCTCGTCTTGCGCTCTTAAATCCATGAAATATGCAACATTTCAGATGCAAAGAAAAGCATATTGAACCCTATGAGCTTCAACATACTTCTTAACCCTTACAGTCTTTCAAAAGCGACTATGTTTGAGTGTTTGTGCACGGCGCGCGACTTCCTCTTCTCTCCTCGATTACCACATAAGTACTTTTCCACGTTATTTTCTGCCAAACACTTTCACCTTCTTTGCTTTTCTAATCTCTCTTCCACAATCGCCACTGGTGAAACGAACTATCCGTTATGGAATGTTGAAATATTTGCGTTATTCAAAATGGTGAATTGTGCACCATTCTCGAACAATTTCTCTTTTTTACGTGATGGAAAGTCATTTGCAACATTCTAGATTCGAACAATTTTTGATAACTTCGTCCCTAAAAACCCTCCAGGAGCCGTATCCAATATATTTGGCAGTGGGAGGAAAAAACACTGCGGATATATACCCGTTCCCAATAGTTTTTATCCACTGTTCTATTCAATATAATTCATCCAAATGTTCATTTGTTTGCGCAAGTGCGGTGTCTTGTATATTTCGGAATGTTCGAATTTTTTTCGAACAAACGAAGCTCGGATTTATTCGATTTTGAATTTTTCGAATAACCGAATTTCGAATTCATTCGATTTTCCATTTTGTTCCGAATTTTCGAATTTATTCGGTTTTTTAAACCCCCGGATAATCGAATAAATTGGAAATTCGATTTCAAACTCATTAACTCATTCGAGCAGCTTGAGTGCTTCGGAATTGGTATAACTTGCGTAAGCTTAAGAATTCAAACTTATGGCTGTGTAGACGTTTTTTACTTTACTGCCATAGACTCTCAGCGAGTACGACCGACTTCAACCATTAACTTCCTAAACAACTACTTCAGTGATCTACTTATTCCAGGAAAAATATAGCACGATAACAATTCCTAATAAGGTGAGGCTATTGTTCCGTTCCGCCACAGCGATGCTCATAGCCATGAGAAAACACGGTGAATACGAGGACTCTGGGGGCGTGTTCGCACAGCGATTGGTGGTTACAGTAGGAAAATACGAGCGTTGGATCATCATGATTGCATTACTATGTATCTTACATGCAGTTGATCGCTCACGTAGAAACATAGGGCGGACTGATTCACCTGAACATATATGTATCTGTTTTCTTTCAATAGTGGCCTGAACAGAGGACATGAACCGAATCGTGGTTGATAAATTTTTGGAAAGTCATACACATTTTCGTTCAGTGTACACTCATAGTATTCAAAGAAACGAAGCCTGGAAAAATAGAAAACCATTCTGATCATCCTTTCACCTCAAACTACTTGATATTATTACGCAAACTCGGGAGGCTGGGAAACAAGAATTCTTCAGACAAATAATCTTTTGAATATTCGAAAATATTCGGTTATTCGAGATGAAATCGAATCGAATTTTGAATTAACTCGAAAATGCACCTTCATGGAATATTCGAATAAATCCGAAAATGGGCTCTTTTCAGATAGTGAATATCGAAACATTCGAAATCGAATGTTTGTTCGAATTTTTTATTCGAAAACGTTCTTCATTCCAAAGTATGGTGTCTTGGCGACACACAACACAAGGTGGAGCGGGAGTAAGTCATGGATGGTTATCAAATGGAAATCAACCGTGGAAAGATAACCTGCAGTGGAACGAGTATCCGCGGATTTGTTTTTATTGGATAGCAGAATATCAGAACCAACAGCGTATCCGTTAAAGCGTGTTTATCCGACCGGACAAAATATGTTGGATACGGACCCAAAACCTTATTCTGGAGGTAGCCCTAATAACCCCTTGTATGCATTTCACTGCCTCCTCTCCGTCCAAGGAGCATCAGCCAATCCAGACAGCGACAGTAAGGACTACACATAAAAGTCACGGTCTCACTTCTCTGCACTCACACTTCTTGCGTCGCTTGTCACTGCTCTGAAGTGGTCTCAACAATCAAATTCCCTGCATAAACAGTAAAAAACAGTTGAATGCTAATACTCAGCATACTACCTACAATTATGGGTAACAAATAGAGTTACTCAGATGTTTTTTCGTGTGGCACATCTGTATGAGCGAGAATTTCTCCATTCCAGCTATGTTAACTGTACAATTTCAGGATTACCTGCAGGAATGCAAGCATTAAAGTGAATTTCCACTTCATTATTGACTTGGCCGCTGTGCCTTAAGGCAGCACTAATTTTTTTAATCCTTCAAAAAAGTGATAACTAGAATTCATGACTTACCAGCCTTAATTGCTTGACCTTTTTCGTCTTGAGTACTGATCTCCTGCAAAACACCTCTTGATTCTTTAGATTCCGTGTCTTAATTGTTCACATTGGAATATGACGTAGTTCAAGTTCACACAACAAAGACCAGGATCGTGAAGATGAACATACCCTGTTTTCTTCTTCGCTTACTTTTGACTCCTTCTTTCGTGTCCCCTCCTTCGTCAACTGGCCCTTAAAAAGGAATCAAATGGAGCATGACGGTGTGCACTTCCGCTGCGTCTGAGATGATTTTTAAGCGCTCACCTTATCGAAGAGCTCGCATGTGTAGACAATGACGCTGAGCAGATTCGAGCCGAGATAAACTACCATAAGGGATTTTTCGTCATGCATTGAATCGATTTATACATACAGAGGCCTCGTATTTTTATTTACTGCAGTTTTATGTACAAGAAGCTTCAGCATTCAGGCTCACAGTACACACTATACCGCATGCAACGTGGCACTCTGGCTGTCTGTGCATCTACACATCTCACTGATATCACCGCCCTCATTCTTACACTGCCGCTATAGTCCTCGAGGATTGTAGCACCTTGCGCCGCCGTCGCCGGCGACTGTGAGGCCGATACGCATCGATTGTGGGCGGAGCGGCGGCGGCGGCTGCCGTCGCCGGCGACTGGCGATCGCCAACAACGGTGGCCGCCAATATTGGCGACTGTGACGTCTGTGCGTATCGATTGGTCGCCAATATTCGCGATCGGCAGCCGCCAATGTTGGCGACTGCGGCGCCGGTGCGTATCGATTGTGAGGGATCGCCAACATTGGCGACCGCCGTCGCCGGCGACGGCGACGCAAGGTGCTATACTCCTCGAGGAGTATAGCGGCTACCTTATCCAATCATCTTGCTTCTTGTTCTAGCGTGTGCAAACACATAACAATGTGCGGACGAATGTGCCCTTTAGATTCTGAACAAGAATTGAGTGGTACCACCCTACGCAATCTACAATAAATACGGCTTTAGATGCCCAGAACTGGACGTTTCACTGAAAACGCTCTGAAGTCGGCCATCCTTATGACTGCTATCTACAAATGGCGTATCCTTCAGTTGTAAGCGCACAAGCCCCTCCACAGAGATGAATTTCAGAAAAGGACATACCCGAAAACAATAAGGTTCCACCTTGATCAACCACCCTAATTCATATTCTTCAAAATTCAAAATTCCGTGGTGACTCTGTTAATTCGCTCAGGGACGCAGTCATATAGTATCATTACGAACCTGCTTTAATACTAGTCTCCTCTGCATGCTCGACCTTTACCTCTGCCAAAGCAGTTCTTCTTTTGTTGCCCTTCGCCGGTTTTGCTAAAATTAAGAAGGTAATCAGAACAAGAAATAATGGGGAAACGACAAAGAATTTTGAACATACCCTGCCTTTTAGCACGGGTTGGTGGGCTCTTCACATCTCCTTCGTCAAGCCTACCTATAAAGTTTTTTGCACGTTTCAGAAGAACGCCACAGATCAACTTTTGCATAAAGCGCAGATCATCTCCTGCCACCCCCGCCCTCTTCCTTCCCATGCCTTTCGCCCTCATGTCATACATGTCTGTAACGATAGGCTGGCGCAATCAACATTTTTTCAATAAACCCATCATGCGGATGTTGCGAACTAGATTCTTGTATAAAACTCCATCTCCCGTTCTTCCCTCCTTTCCTCTGTCTCCTCCCACCTCTTTTTTTTTCTCTCTTCCTTCTTTCTCAAGAAGGATAACGCTGAAACTTTGGCATGGACCAATTTTCAATAACATCTTCTTGAACAATTCTGATTTTGTGCAGTATGTTCGAGAAATCAATATGACCTCGTTCTCCAAGGCAGCTACAGAAGTTCAGAAAATTCTGGGTGCTTCGTGATACCCTTCAACTCCTAATTCCTAAGCCCAACGAAGTTGGATTCAGATTCATAATATCCTCCTATCAACTCTCCAGAGCTTCCCTAGCATTTGGAAAAAAGTTAGATTCCAGTAAAATGTCCTTTGCAAATATTAGAGTAGGATAAAACTGAACTGGCGAGAAGACCACTCTGTCCTACTAGGAAACTAAGAAAACTGAAGCAGATGAACATCTCCACACGACTCTGGATAAAGATATCTACCAATCAGATATTATACAACAACGTGCATCCTGCGATATTACCATTGTCTTCATCCTGGAGTGTGTCAACAACTTTTTTCTTTACTTCACTTTCCAATACAGAATCGACTTGCTCCTCCTTTATTTTCTTCTCTTCAGTCTTCTGCATAGTGTGTTTTGCTTCAGCCTTGCTCGTTCTTGCTCTTGTCATTTTCTGAAGCAAAAACCTTCGTGGTTTATAAGATGGAAGAATGATTTTGGTTCCAAATATGAAACACTCATAGTGCAGGTAAGGCCATCACTAAGTCTATTTAGCATAAGGATCCAAACAGAATGTGGGACAAATTCAAAAATCCGAGGTGAAAAAAAGAATGCACAACATTTTCACTCCCAATGATCACGCTTTTTCACTCTCACGTAAAACATGCGGAAAACACAGAAAATGATGGCGGTATTTCATGCGAGTCCATCCTCTTGACAACCTTGACTCCCGTTGATCTTCGGATGTACGAGCGGGAGCCAGCAATCCTTCCACTTGTCTCTCTTGCGCTCCAGAGTCGTCCAATGGATTCTGTCTGTTCGAGAAACACGAAGAGCATTATATCGTTACGTGAAGGACTTCGTGAAGAAGTCTGACCATCGGTACGGTGGTCTGGCGTTTTCGAAACATACAACAGTGGAAAAGTGACGTCGCGCCGCGTCGCCACACGGCGCGGCCAGCTTTTGACTTGAGAGAGCCGTACAGTTGGGACGTTTGCTCGTTGTTGTGCATGTTTCGCTTTTCAAAGCACCGCTTTTCACTGCATATGTATTGCGGCTTTCCCTCATATTTTAAACATCCGAGTCTTGCTTTCTCTTTCTCGATTTGTTGTTCATTTAACTGGTGTCGGGATCGAAGATCCTCATACAGATGATTCAATTGCATTGGTTTGCTGTCACAGATTGGGCAAGGGTGGGCGGCACGCATCTGAATTCAACTAATTTTCAACCAGGGGTCATCTTCAATTAAAAGGAATGGGAGGGGGGGGGGGGGCATTTAGTTACCTCAGATGTTAAAAGCAGACGTACTATATATTCTTCGACTAGCGGAGAATTCTCAAATGAGCATAGAATCCTAGAAAATCGGGAGATTCTGTGGTTTAGGAAAAATTGAACGAGTGAAAAAGAGTGGCCAAAAGAGAAAAGGAGTGGATTTATCACTCTATCATGATTATCTATCAAAATTATTGCACTACAATTATGTATTAGTGCAGACAATAACTGCGGAGCGCTCTCGCTTCCCTTCCTGCCAGATGCCATGGGTAACTAAGGACCCGCACCCAAAAAGAATTTTATTTCGAAAACAAAAACGGCATGGGAAACCATAATTTCTCAATAGCTACATCGTGAGAACTATCATGAACTCTAACTTTATATGACAAGAGGACAAGAAAAACTCTGGCATCAACCCAGAAACCTGGAGCTACCTGGAGCTACAGTTGTGTGTAAATACGCGGGTTCACAAAAAAAAACTGTATAGATACTATACGACAGTATGGTGGGCTGTGGAAAAACTTGGTAAACTGCGGCTATCAATCATTAGCAGGGTGCTTCGGAGGGTTTAGAAAGCAAAAATTTCATGTTTTCGACGACGCGGTTAGTGGAGTCCAGTTGCTGACGCCTGTTGTCCAACCGGTTGTTAAAGGCAGTGTCCAGGCAGAATCTTCAGTATCAGTACCCAAAACCGATCCAGTGCCCGCTCCGCCCATTCGAAGATTTCGTGAAAACATGTTAAGTCATGCCTAAGATTATAAAGACATGTTTTACTGTCTAAAAGTCTGGTCCCTCTCTATTCTGTTATGCTGCGGATGGAACTCACACCAACATGTGCTAACATGTTGAACATGCATTCTTAAATTTGACAGGCTTTTAATCAGCATCAATCCAGAATTTCGCCACAGATTTCGGAAAAAAATGGTTACTGGTAGGAATACTAATGGGAAAAAGCAAAAAGCAATCAACAAGATGTCCCTTAGGATCATCCGTAGCAATATTTAGCTGGTTTGTCTAAAAGTTCGAGAGTTCGAGAAGATTTATTGCCTCCTTTTCATTTTGCACCGGACAACTCGTCCACATCGTGACTTTCAACCTTCTAAAACCACAAATTTCAAGGTTTCTACGGGTAAAATCTATACAGTTGCAATCAGCTCGTCGAGTAGAGTAACAATATTGTAGAATTGAAGTATCGAAATTTTTGCCTGGACACTGCCTTTAAGACGCACCACGACCTTACTCAACTTGGCGTAAGCGGCAGCGTCCCTGATCTTCGACAGCTCACGAAGGGTGGAACTCCGTATTCTAGCCTCACCTGCGTGAGGCGGCTTACTCTTAGCATGACCCTCTCGACTGAGCGTTCGATGACGCTGACCGCATTCTCATCCTGCTTAAGCAGCGCCCAGGTTTCTGAGGCGTACGTCAAAGCAGGGTGAACCGTTGTGTTGAAGAGGTGGGTCCTCGATGCTCTTGTAAGCTCCTCAAGCCGCTCGTTTCCGCAGCTCTGGAGCGAGGTCATTTATCATGTTGACTTTCCGACCTAGATATACGTACATAGTTGGAGCATTCGGATATGGTCGTTCCGTCGAGCGAAAATAAGGCATCCGGGACCTGTCCGTTTTTCATGAACATTGTTTTCGTCAGAATCAGCTAGATACTGATCTTTCCACATGCGCCGTAGAAGTCGGCCAGCATCCGTTCCGCTTCTCTGATGGTTGGTGTTATAGGGACGAGGTCGTCAGCGAAGCGAAGATGGTTAAGTCGCCGGCCATCAACTTACTCTCCCATAGCGCGAATAAGTGTTCCGTGATGGGTCCTGCCACGAAACTCTGCGAAGAATACTCCTTCCATACACCACCCCGTGCTAAACCACATGCGCACAGTCGACTGCGTTAGCTGGACGAAACTCTTTTGTCCAAAGCGACAAATGCGTCCACGGCAGCATCTTCAGAGTAGACGGCGATTCGCGGTGTTCAAGTATCATTGTTGTGATTGTCCAGTGGCCAACTGTAACTAGTGGTAAGCGACTAACTTCAGAATTGAGAATTTCCGTGTGACTGCTGCCTTTGAGTAATGTGGGTGTTTTCAACAGACACCCTCCCCTCGGTGATATATACGTAGAGGAATGCGTCGAGTACCAACGAGTACATACTCTCGTGTCCAGAAATCTTGGGGAGTGGACGCAGAACAAATCTGAAGGTGAAAAAGGTAAGTACTGTTGGGTTACTGTAGGTTCAGCAGTCCAAAACTATGAAAAATACTTCTGGTCTGCAGTGGCGGACGCAAAAAGCGGGCGGAGCAGGGGTGGAAAAAGTGGGGTTTCCGCCATTTTGGGGACCCAGATGGAAAACAAAATGAATAAAAACACTAAATAACACTGACAAATAATTAATGAAGAATATTCAAAAAAAAAATAAAATTTATTGAAAAGATGATAAAAATAAACAATTGAAAATAAACTGATACAAAATTTCCATTTGTAAAGTAGTTTCAACCTCTCGCCCTCTCACCCGTGCGTCCGCCATTGCAGCTCTGTGAGTAATTCGCTGGTCGTTCATTCACTTCGTGGTACGGAATTTTTGAAATCGACAACTACCTCTAGTACAAAGTACTAAAAGCTATAATGGGTTCCACCAAGGAAAAAAGGCTTTATTCAGGCTTGCGCCGCTGCAAAGTTGACGCCCCGATACATAATGCAGAACAGAGAGGAGGAATGGAAACCCTAGCAGGTGAGGAATGTCCCTGATCCTACCGTCGCGACTGCCGTGCCAACAAAGCGTGCTTCCACGTTCGCCGCTTTGAAACACAGCGAAAACTCTCTGAAGTTCTGTAGAGGCGCGTCAACTTTGCAGCACCGCAAGCATGAGTAATACCATGATTGGACAGACGGCAGAAGGAAAAAGAACGCGGAAAAGTGTGCAGCAATTGAAAGGATTGAGAGAAAGCAGGCGGCCCGCACATATACATACTAAGACATCATATACTGCGGAAAAAGTGATTGTGATCGCCGTAGCTAAGAGAACTAGCCATGAGGTATCATGAACTTTTACCATGAACAACGTTTAAGACTAAATGCGAAAATCAAGTAAAAATCTTCATTCATAGCTTCTGCAATAATGTTCGAAAAACTTCTGGAGAGAAATGAGAAGGAGCAAACACTCGGTGCTAAGACTAAATTTGATTTACAATAGAATAATGTGATCTTTGAACTACATTCGGGTTGGAAAATCAAGTAAAACAAAGCTGAGACGAAAGAAGAAATACGAAACGAACAAATTCGGCTTGACAAACATCTCCTTATGGCTGCGCCATACAATATGATTCCTCAACCCGAATGCGGACGGCGTTACTTCATTTAAGCAAGTGCAGCAGTACTAATTGGCACAAAACACATTAACACCAACAATGTACATCCGCTAGCAGTAATAATCTAATGGAAAGAAATAGTGTAATAGTGAGACAAATTTGTAGATGATATCGTAATCGGTCTAATCGCAGCAACAAGACAAACCAAAAATGACACCAATGTACGTAGATAGTGATGGAACCCCAAATATAACACGAAATGTGAAAATTATTGCTGTTCTTCAACGGCGTAATCCATTTTCAAATGCTACCATGCACAGTCTCGGAAAGACGAGATCGATGGGCGGGAAAGTCACTGTTCCCACTAGCCACATACGAGATCAACCCGTCCACCGAGCCCTTTTTATGAGTACGACAAAGAGAGGCTGACGACCTGTCACAATAAAGGCAAAAACTGAAGGGATTAACAAAAGACCATCATCTGTTCCGAGTCAAGGTTCACTAGTACTGCTCATTTGAATCCTCAACGGCCGTTCTTTTCGACGAGCAGTAGCAGTCATATTCTGCCCATTCTCTTTGATTTGAATCTGCTTTCTATCCTCAATCGAAAGCTCTTTCCGTGCTTCAGCAGTATCACTGAAAATTCTTAATAAATATACAGTCATTACGAGAAGTGTTGCATGTTGAAAGAGAGCAAAAATATGGCCTAGCCCAGGTGTAGCGGAAATTTCCTCAACGGCAGTGCCAGTCAAAAATCGGGTTATCTGGCCAAAAGGTAGTCAAAGCCAGCAAAGAACGTTCGTGGCCAAATCAGTTAATTTGGTGAACGTAACTATTAGGTTGTCGGGAAATGATTGAGACACTTCACCATAAATTCTTTCTTGCAGCCCTCCCACATGACCTATTCCTATGATACATGGATATGTGATACCATGCTCTCTGAGCATCTGCGTCATGGGTATGTTAGGACATGGCGCAGCTCCACTTGTTATCTAGACACGAAAATGTACGAGCACCCAATTCAAAAGATTTTCTTTTACGAGGTCCTATATAGCACCATTGGGAGCAGGAAGGATGACAACATTATCATGGCATTCGCCCCGGAGCCATAGGTGCGATAGGGGTGAGAACGCCCCTGCCAAAGTGAAGGGGGTTACTGGGCAAAAAGTGAAAGGTGTCGACCGGGGGGGGGGGCTTTCTGCTTCCTTTTGGTAAGAGTTGTGGTATTGGTAAGTAAGTCTCAATGCCCTATCCATTGATATAATACCCAACATGTCTTCAAATGCCATGGAAACTGAGCAAATCTTGCAATATATTTCTGCGAACACACCGTTCAACAGTTTCATGAAACCATACGATAGCGATGAGTCATCGCTGTCGTGCTGCGGATGCTCTAGAATACTGCTTTCAAATGAGGAAACAGCCATTGATTACATGAATGAAGATAGTCCTCAGCACACCTTCATGATATGGTCCACTCATACATACACAACTGCGCAACATTTCTTCTCTCCTACATACAAAAATTTGACACTGAAATTATACCTGCTTTTGAGCTATTTTTGCTTATTACAGCTTTATTCGGAAATGAAACCTAGGAGTGAATTGCATCTATGTTCTCCTCCTCCAATCCCCTAACTGAAAAACCACATCTCGTTTCATGTGGTTGCGTGTCTTTTTCTGTGAAGGGGGGTGAGAATGTTTCTGAAGCCATTCTCACCCCATGCGCGCGCCTCTCTTCCCTCATCGCACTATCTCGCCATTTGTCTAACAACGGGCACGAGAATGCCCCGTTGTTTCGGCTCACCCACCCTATTTTTCAACCAGAAAAGGGTTTCCCCCATACATTTGTATATGGGCGGAAAGCGCATCCTTTCTAGTATGTATACATGTAAATACTTACCACTTTCTCGGAAACACAAGACGAAATCCTTTGAAAAACACCTAATTTGTAGAGTTTTCGACCGTCCTGTTGGTACCACTTTTTTGCCTGCTCATCTTACACTAACTATCACAACTTATATACGAAAATGAAGAGAAAATCTTTTCAAATTGTGGAGGACTATCCTCTTTCCGGTTAGTTCACGAACTTTTCCATAATGATCTTAGAAACATACATGCTATGTTTTTCATACCCTTATGTGTTCAAAAATTTCTCCGTAAACATGTTATCTATCGCTTCCCACTTCTAACATGTAAACTCTACTAGGTTTAAGCTTCAATTAGATACCCTTCACTCATATCTAATTCTTTATCCTTCACATAGAGATTCGCTCGTCATTTTCTCTGTCTGCGGCAATGGTCACATTGCGCGCTCCATTCAACACTAACGTCATTTCGATTCCTGACTCCTTTATTCACATGGACAGCAATAGAATAGCAATAGAATATCCTCTATCATTGAATTTGTTCAGTTTCACTTTACTAAACTTTTGATTTCTTCACTTCCTTGTCTTCTGTAACTGGTTTGGTGAAGGGGGTCTACTGGCCCCCTCCCAAAGTGAAAGGGGTCTGAGCCTTGGCTCGGACTATCGCACCTATGCCCGGAGCCCCTCGGCCATACAACTGCGAGCCTTCGGTTCCAACGTTCCTTTTCGGGCGATACGTCTGCCTAAGTCCATTTTCCTAATCGGCAATCTCCTGAGCTGAGAAGCAGGGTATGCTCCACTGAAGTTACTGTGACGCAGTGTAGTTGAAAACAGCAGCATTTACAGTAGTTAGTTTAGGGCGACGACAGTCACTTTTATAGAAAAGAAATACCAACATGTCGAGGTGCACAACAAAATACATCCTCAAATGACTTGTTGGCTCATCTACAGCAGAAGGAGCAGACATGGAGCACGGTGCCATACTCTTCACCCTTGCCCGACCTCATGCTTTCTATCTAACAACTTGTCTGGTAACTTGAACACTCCTTGGTCTCGCCAACTATTACGATTTTCGACTGCTGACTGATATGTTCTTTGACCTGTATTAACATGATTACCTATCCCGCAGTGTACGTATTGTTCCTTATAGGTGGCCCGAGGTGATAGGTGTATATGGTCATTACAGCAAGTCCTGACATTTTCTAATAGAAGAGTAAAGGTTTGAAGACTGAAAAAACTCTTGAATGTCTCAATAATTTCCCGACAACCTAATAATTATAAAACTGAACAGGTGACTCAACACTTGGAAAATAAAAGAAAGGTGAACTTATAAGAGCAACACATACGATAAGCTTATCATTAGTCACGAAAAATGCACGAAAAGAACATGAGTGAGGGACGAGGAAGAGGTCCTTATCTCCATCAGAATGTTTGTCGAGCCGCAAATGAAATAGAAGCGCTTAGAGTACACTAAATGCTAGCGCTCGAGCTTTCAACACTATTAGATTGAAAAAAAGCAGATGAAAGAAAAGCTGGGGCCACTTACCGATAGTATATTACGCGTCCACCGATACGTTCAAGTACTTCATTCGGTGAGTAAGAAGGATGTGCGTAGAATTTCACTGAACCGTCCAACATAGCCAGACGGCTGAGCGCGTACGGCCACTTCTCCCACGAGCTTCCGACCTTAAAACGGAATTATTCAACCTCAACAACAGTGAAAAAAATCTGTGGAAAACAATCCGAAAAAAGGTGTTTAGGAACATTCAAGGGAGAACATGTAGTACAAAAAATAATTATAAGCCCTAGCAAACATATCCGTAGATCGTTCGTCCTTCTTCAGTTATACAGAAAAAATTCACTCCATCCCCCTAGCAACCAAAGCCAAGTGTAATAAAGCATTCATGCATTTAGTTGGGCCAAGCCAAATTATGCGATAAATACATATGTTGGCAACATAACATCCTACCAACGTCACATGTTGATTCGAGGAGAAACCAATTCGAGCGGAAACCAACCTCAGTGAAGGCAAGTCTTTCCACAGGAATCCCAGATAGTGCAGAAACACTTTGAGCGAGCGATTCCATTTGGTTGGAAGCGTTTGGATCAACAAGCGCTTCTTGAATAGCAGAAACTTCCACAGTTGAAGGTCGGAACCTGCGCACCAGTACGGGTACACCGGGCTGGCCAATAAGCCAATAAGGCGCTCATCTGCAAAGCAAACAAGATATTCCATCAACGCAGTTCAATATCGTGCGTGGCAAACGGCTTACCAGTTATGATCTGGAAATACACATTGTTCGACCACTGAGAACCACGGCAATCCAGGGTGTCTGCAGGGTTCAGAACAGCTTTGACTGGACGACTGATAGTGGACATTTCCCGGAGTCGCACTCTGAAATAACTTCAGTGGCAATAAAAACTTCGAAAAAAAAAACTGTTAACAGACTCACTGGTTCAAAGGAAGTCGCTGGCCGTAGATTTCAGCGTATAAATGAATGCACTGCAACATTAAATCTCCAACTAAAGTCTGCTTTGAAGCCGGACATTCGAAGAGAACTCTCCAGTTTTCTCGCTGAAATCAAGATAACATAAAAGAAAATAATCTGTCAGTGATCGGCAATCCATTTCCAGCAGATTTGTACACCGCCAAACAACTTACATTAGGTTCATCCAAGTCGAACTGCAAAACGCGGATCAGCTTCTCGTCGTCTTTCAGAGGTGGCCTCAACTTAACTCCTAGCTGGAATTGGACAAAAAATCAGCAGCAATTAATTTCAAGAGGAATGGAACTGAGGCACAAAATAGTAACAAAATTGTCGCACTGAACTTTGAAAAAAAAAAGAACACTGGGTCACAAAAAACTGTGCTTGCCTTCAAAACATTGTCCAGAGCATTTCTTACACTTTCATCGTCCTTACTATTGCATTCGTATCCTTTGTCGTCCTCCTAGAAGCATAATTCTATATGCATGCCAAGTAACATGGCTTTAATTTATATAAATTAAGACCAAACAAGGAGTAACATCAAACCCTATAGTGTTTTATGACAACGAATTGTGTAGTATCCATGCCGAGTTTCTTTCCGAGCCAGTGCTTGAACTTCCCAAATGGCAAGCGTGAATCCACGTCCAGATGAAGATCTGAGAGACAGTAAACATCAGTTTCCGAGCAAACGTGCAGAAATTGAGACGTGTTCAGTTCCCTAGCAGAAAAAGCAAAGTGTGACCTACAACGTCTACCAGAACTCATAAAACAAGGGTAAGAGGTAATCATACTAACAATTTCCTGCTGAAGATGGCAGCTCTAGCACATTGTTTACTGGGTCATCCAAGGCGGAACCTGAAGATGGCACCGGCGTGGCATCGGATGATTCGGTGACTGAATGCGTTCCAGAATGAGATCGGAAAACATCTTCGTTGTCGTGTTCAGCTATAGCAGCAAATGAAGCCTGAACAAAGACGAACAATATTTTGCCAGGAAACGCAAGAGAACCTATTGTACTCACTGAGAAATCTGTATCATTGATTGCCTCTTCGACGTCCGAAACATTCGGCGACATCTATAAATGAGAACATTGTTAGAGTCACAGCTTAGCCGAGACAATGCTAACAACGATCGAGCTTTTTCTACATTAAGATGAAACCTATGAAAGTGGCTGATATAACTACTAAAAATCTAACAGGAAAGTTTAGCTGAAGCCCGCATCTAACGCTTCAAAGGATCGATTCCAAAATAAACTTTTACGAATTCTTGACATGATCTTAATAATACCCTTGAAGTAATGCCTGATGATAGTTGTACCAACCTTCATTTGGACTCCCCCACCCCCTCCAATGGGCTAAAAAGCGTAGGGAAAAAGAGACGTTCCGATTAAAAGAATTATATTTGGAATGCCTCCTAATTAGCCTAATTAGATACCACATATAGAAAATCCTCAGGCGACGCTGACCACAATGCCATACATGATTCCTCACAGAATTTCTTAAAAAACCGTCTTTCACTTTCTTGGTTAGGTGAGGATTGAAGACGTGCAAGACATCTGCCACAAGGCAGTGCTCAATGCCAGCTATCGATATCGCCAGCTGCACAGACTTGCGACAAATGTCTTAATGAGTACCCCGAATTCTCCGCGAAAGAACCAACAGAAAAAGGGGTTTTTTTCTGCACTTTTGTAATAGACTATGTATGCAGTTGTGATCAGTGTATCCTGTATATTTTTTTCATACGAAAATCTGGACATTGACGCAGGGATGAAATACTGCAGGAGAGAACATCTTTCTTTGACAGAAATCAACTCTCCATGTAATAATCGAATATTTGGATTAATCATTATTGGTTACCTTTCTCATTCACTCTAACCTTATTCTCTCTCATTCTGCAACTGTCGTTGACTATCGCTGACTGCTCCGGAACCTCACCGTAGAATGAGAGAGAATAAGGTTTGCTGACTACTAGCGATTACCAGCATTATTGACTTGCATCTACTGTAGTTATATCAGTGAATTTTCTACTTAATCTGAGCTCAATTGAAGTTAGCGGCTAAGCTGCTTCCCTTACTCCACACCATGTGTAAACGAATACCTGAGGTGTATTTTGGCAACAGCTGCCAATATCAGCCGCAAAGTCGTTACCAGTAAAGTCACTTGCCCGAGAAGATGATCTACTTGCTCCGCTTAGAGGAGTAACTGGAGCGGAAGCAAACGCTGACGAGGCAGGGCTCTTCAACTAGAAATGTTCTAATGTATTTGTGTTGCGTTCGACGCTCTATTCGTGGATCGCCACCAACTGTAGCCTCAACTAGTCGCCTTCATTGCAATACAGCATAGCGGCTGTTGTGTATGATACAATCCCCAACCTCTACTCTTTACGAAGAAGAACTGAACAGAGACAGAAGCGAAAGCAAAAGATTGACTTGAAATAACAATTAGCTGTCAAAATCAAAGATGACTTTGAAACTTAGCGAGGAAACCGTTTTCAAGGAGAAAAACGTTAATTCCATTAAAAAATACTTGGTATCAATTGGTCAAAATAGGAGAAAACCATTCTTACCAGCTTCTTATTGTTGGCTGCAACTTCTGTCCATACAGAACCAGAGTACGCGTTATTTGTAGCTTGTGCACGAGCAATCTCTTCTGAAATATGGAAAAATACCTAGGAAATAAGTACTTGAGCTGGTCACATTGTTCATAAAGATGAAGATGGGCTCGCTCACTACGGTTTTTTTATCTCACCGTCCAGAATCAGCGATACGTTAAACAATATCATGACTTATAATAACGGGCTTATGTAGATAGAATATGTTACTCGAAGTGTTCTGAAGTAGTTCTGTTCTCCTATACACTTACCTGTATCGTTATTCCATTCGATAATCTTGAAGTTGTTTTCTTGTAGTTTCTACTGTTATTTCGTAATAGCGTAGTGCCTTATATGCGCGCGCCCGTGCCGACGCCCCGCCCACAGGCTATATAAGGCCGGCGCAGCCTCAGTTGTATCTCTTTTTCGACGAATCGCTTGGAATAAAAGGATTGCGAAATACCCCTAGACCATCCTACACAGGCCGCTCCCGTCACATGGGGGCCGAACAAAGCCTGTAACCCGATTCGTCATCCGCCTTAACGCCGTTACACGGTAAAGGCGAGTAACCTGCCTTCTCGGAGAAGGCAGCGAACACTCTCTGAACAGCTAGCGGTCACGTGCCTGGTGTGCCTCACCGCGTACGTGCCCTAGTTGTGACAGCACAGAGAGTGTTAGGAGACTGCTCCTGGAGCAGTCGTAGGAAACCGTCGTTAGTTACGTGTGCGTAGTCGCGTTAGCTTAAGACCGCGTAACTGAGGCAAATAACAATACAATCAAACGACGTAGCGTTATTTCCAGACTGAGATGGACGATAACGTCTCCGACATCAACGCGGAAGAACTCGAGCGCATTTTGCTCGACGAACCATCGATGTCGCAGCAATTCGCGACGATGAACGCGACACTCGACAAGCTCGTGAGCACCGTTACTGCTCTCGCGAAGAATACCCAAGCCCAGGTGAGACATCTAACGGGCGTTATGCGCGAGCACGTGAATGCTCTCGAGAGCGCGCCTGAACTTATCGCGGATAGTTTTGTCCAGGGGTCGACACGCTCGTCGACAAGGACGAATGAAGAGCTATTACAAGTTGCGCATGCTGTAATAGACAGCGATCGTGCCGCACTTCTTACAGAGCTCGCAAATTTGGATAAGATCGGCGACGATTTGAGTAAATTATCGCAACTAGTGACCAAAAACATGGTTGAAGTGCTTGATGAAACTCTTTCTCAAGCAGACCACGACGATCGGTGTATGAGAGAACTTGCCGATCTTTTGCAAGTAAATTCAACGGAAGTAGTAGAAGAAGTGAAAAAATTACAGGCTCAGAGGAAAAATCGGCTAACATCAGCTGAATTTCAGGAGCCTGCGAACGTAACCCAGGGTCCGTCGACCAGTGGCAGCCAGAAACAGCCCGTGTATGAGCAGCTGAATGCAGGAGAGTTCGGCGACGTCGAATATTACACGGAGTTTGACCCGATAGCGGCTGCTCAAGGTAGGTGTGCAGGAAAACACGGTCAGCCTCGTCTGTGTATGAATCCGAATGACCCACCAGCCATGTCATTTCAGCGAGAAAAGACAGGCAACGTGAGGCCACGGATACCGGCACCGTCCCGATCGACGTTGACATCCAGGCAAGACCAAGGTGGGTGTCACAACATTGACGCTAATATGGGTCGTATGTTTGCGGCCATGGCACTCCCGGAGGTTGAGGTATTTAAGGACCCGCAAGGAAGGAAATTTAATGATTTCATCACGCGGTTTACTATAAAATACCAAGGGTTGGGACTTTGTAATGACATGTTGGTTCGTCTTCTACTATCAAAGTTGGATGGCAATCCGAGAGCTGTGGCAGAAGCTCTTCCGAGGCACGTAAGGGAGGGGGATTTCGACGTCCTGGTGGAATCGCTCAAGGCGAAATTCAACCTCAACGACTCGGCAGAGCAGATGAAAGCGTATATGGAGCTCAAGCGCCTCAGGAAGAAGGGGGACGTCACGCGCTACTGCCTGGAGCTCGAGAGCCTTACCAGCAAGGCGTACCCTGATGCGTCGGATGAAGAACTCTCGCGCACACGAGCGCGAGAGCTGGTGGCTCAGCTATCGGAATGGCCAGAGTATCTACAATTCTACACGACAATGGAGCTAGCGCCAAAGGGATGCGCCTATGAAATGGTAAAGAACATGGCACTGAGGTGTGAACGAAGCAAGGAGGTTGCTGCAACGCTGCGGGAAGTGACTCAAGCAGGTAAACCGCGACGTCCACAGTTCAGCCAACGGAACCTTGCACAGGAACAAGGACAGAAACCATTTCCGGAAAGGAGTTCGCGTATCCCTGGAGGAACCAAGACTAGCGGAGAAGTAGGAATAAAGGAAAGAAGTGGAATAACGAAGGAAAGGAGTAAAATACCGAAGTGTTTCAACTGCAACGAATCCGGACATCTCCGACGCGACTGTAAAGAGCCTAACAAGAAAATGGCAAGCAATAAATCCGACGACCAACATCCTGCCGCGCCCAAGATCTTCACCACATCCTTGAACAAGTGGATTTGTGGATCTGTAGAAGCCTGTGAGACCCAGAAAGAGTTGTTTGGAGAACAAACGGTAGCTGATGTGAGGCTGTTAGGTTTGTCTCGCAAAGCGCTACTGGACACTGGCTCGCAGATAAGCATTATCCCCCTGGAAATGTTTCAGGCGAGTTTAGCAGCAGGTTTTGACCTCAACAGGGATGTAGAAGAGATCGAAATGGATCGGCAGCAATCTATTTTCGATGCTTCCGGGAACAAAATGACATTCAAGGGAGCAGTGCGATTAACGCTACGATTGAATGGTGGCGTGGAACAGAGGATCGCACTCTTCGTGATGCCAGGAGGCGACGGAATGTTGGTACTAGGAACTAACGCGTTGCGCAAGCTCGGATTCAGCCTTATTCCTGAGAGCAAGCTGATGCTTCCAGTGGATGCTACGGTTAAGAAACCTTCGAGTAGCACTAGAAAAGAAGTCCAGAATGGCGAAAAGAGGCGGAGACAAAGGAAACCAGAGCAGCTGATTGCTTCTGTTGCAAAACGGGTGTACATCAGACCTGGAGAGACCAAGACGGTGCCCATCAAGTGCGGAACAACGATGGAAAGTGGGATTCTATGGTCGAATTCTAGCCTGATTCCTGATGTAGTTTATGATGGCGATACCAGTCAGCTGGATATACCTGTCACCAATACTGGAACGGAGCCAAAAGTCTTCAAGCTAGAAGAAACGATAGGCAACCTTGAGAAATCGAGAGTTGTGGAAACCGAACCAGTCAAGTACCAAGGTAACATGCTGGAGCGCACAGCAACGACGACGGAAGACAGGGAGGAGAAGCTGATAAAGCTTCTGTACGCCAACAAGAACGGCAATAGGAGTGAAGCCTTGGAGGCGTTGGTGATGCAGTGTTCACACGTATTCGCTGTCACGGATCAGGAGCTGACACAGACGAAGATGGTGGAGCACACCATAGACACAGGCGACGCCGCACCTATAAAACAGAAAGCAAGGCCCATCCCACTGGCGACCAGAGTGGAACTCCGTCAGATTCTAAAAGATCTTCAGGACCGAAAAGTCATCGAACCTAGTAGACCCATCGTCCTTGTACAAAAGAAAGATGGAACGCTCAGGCTCTGTGTCGACTACAGGAAGCTCAACCAAGTTACTAAAGTCGACAGTTACCCACTACCGACAATTGATACCATCCTCCAGAGCCTCAAAGGAAAGAAAGTGTTTTCCACTTTGGATCTCTCGTCAGGCTACTGGCAAATAGCACTTTCAGAGGATGCAAAAGAAAAGTCCGCGTTTACCACCACGGAGGGGCTATATCAGTTTTTGGTACTACCATTCGGTTTGGCTCAATCGCCACCAGTTTTCCAAAGACTGATGCACGCTGTGTTAGGCCCACTCTTAGAGGACCGAGTATTTTGCTACTTGGATGATATCATGGTAGCGACAAGTTCGATGGAAGAACATTTGGCCACGCTCGAAAACGTCTTCAAGAAGCTGGAGGATGCCGGACTAAAGCTCAATCCGAAAAAGTGTGTCCTAATCGAGGATAAGGTCGAGTTTCTCGGACATGTCATTGACAAAGAGGGGATACACATGGATCCGGCAAAGGTCGAGGCTATAGTACAATATCCATTGCCGCAGAACCGCTCAGAACTCCGCACTTTCTTAGGACTTTGCTCTTACTACAGGAAGTTTGTATTGGGGTTCTCGAAAGTGGCAGCGCCTCTACATGAATTAACCTCAGAGAAGACGGATTTCGAGTGGAATGCCAGCAGAAAGTTATGCTTTGAGAAGCTAAAACGCATAATCACGGAAGCGCCGGTTCTGGCTCAGCCAGACATCGAAGGAGCTAGGAGTGGACGAAGACCATTCAGGATCCATACTGATGCAAGTTATCAAGGACTGGGGGCAGTCCTCAGTCAGGAGGGGGACGATGGCTTCCTGCACCCCATCTTTTTCGCGTCGAAAGGCCTGACAAGTGCTGAGAAAAGGTACCACGTAACGGACCTTGAAGCCTTAGCTGTGGTCTTCGCACTAAGGAAGTTTCATATGTTCGTCTATGGACTCCCCGTGGAAGTGTTCACGGACCACAAAGCCCTCACTGCTCTTTTTAAGCGGACCACTGTTTCGGATAGAGTGCTTCGCTGGGCGCTTGAACTACAAAAGTACAACTTGAAGATCGTATACTTGAAAGGAGCTGCTAACCGCGTAGCGGATGCGCTGAGTCGTGGTGCAACTCCAGTAGCAGATTGCGATGGAGGAGAGGAAATCCCCAATGAGCTAATAGTAGCCGCGATCACTGAAGAACCAGAGTGGACCAAGGAACTTCGACAACATCAGATTTATGGTCGGATAATAAAAGACCTGGAGCAAGGAAACCTCGGAAGCGACGTAGTTTTCCCGGAAACCAACAGGAAATTCAAAGTTGCTGACTTTATGATGGACCAGGGTTTGTTATCCTTGCTGGAGAAGGATGTTTGTCTGAGAGTCGTTCCACCAAGTAAGCGGAGGTCAGTGTTCAATGAGGCACACGCGGGACTGCTTGCCGGACATTTTGGTCCAAAGAAAGTGATCAGGCAGCTATCAAAGCGAGTGTTCTGGGAAACAATGAGGCGCGATGTTCTGAAATGGTCAGAGGAATGCCGAGAGTGCATTTGCCATAATGGACGTCGAGCCATGGTCCCTTCACTGAAACCAATCGTTACTTCAAAGCCTTACGAGATCGTGGCTATGGACATAGTAGAGATGGGTTTGACGAGCGATGGAAACCGCTACATTCTATCCATCATAGATCACTTCTCAAAGTTTGGCGGAGCATACGCGATTCCCAATAAAACTGCAGGATGCGTGGCTCGCGTATTCTTCGAAAGATGGATAGCGGAAGGTGCTCGTCAACCAAAGTGTATCCTCTCGGATCAGGGAGGTGAATTCGACAATAAACTGATGAAGGAGTTACGAGAGCTCATGGGAATTGAGCACGTTTTTACGAAGGGTTATAACCCACGTGAAAACGGCGTAACCGAAAGGTTTAACCAGACCCTCATCCGTATGCTGAAAAAGAAAGTGTCGGTGCCAACTGAATGGGACAGAATGTTACCGTTTTGCGTATTCGCTTACAATACGTCGGTGCACGAGTCAACGGGCGAGTCCCCTTTCTTTTTACTTCACGGTTTCGATGCTTATGTGCCGTGGAACGCAGTTCCTGGGCACGAAGTGAGCAAGTATGCTGTCGACCTTGACAGCTACGCGCAGGAAATAGAAACAGATCGCTAGGGAGTATGCTCGCGACGTCAACCAGAAAATGAGGGAAAAGATGAAGTCTGGGTATGATAAGGATAAGCGTGTATGCCGCAACCCACCTAAAGTAGGGGATCGGGTATACATGAGAATTCCCAGTGAGAAACAATCGGCGCAGAACCCAAAACTGGTAAACCCGTGGGAAGGACCGTATCGCGTAATTGACACTAGTGAGAATAGCGCACTCATAACGCTGATCGGTAGTAACAAGGAACCGGTAAGGGTGCCATTCGATACGTTAAGGAAACTTCCACCGGGAGTGTCAAATGAGCCAATCCAGACTAAAAAGAGTCGCGGAAAAAGAGGAAGACCCAAGAAAAAGCCTACTGAGGAGAGTCCCACGAGCAGTAAAATTATCTGTTTCAGGACACTCATCGGTGCCGACTACGTACTGAACTTGCGCCGCCGTTGCGGGTGCGGACTGTTTGGCCAGATGGCTCACTGTGCATTGCCTGACCTCACGTTTTGGGTGGCTCGCTCAAAGGTCGTCAACGACATGTTCGAACTTGCCAACATCGCATCGATATCCGAAGAAGAATGCTGGAGCAATAGCGATAAGGAGCGAGAGCTGAGAATGAAGAACTCTCAGTACTTATCGCCGTATGGTATCGCTATCGCGATGGATGCTCATCGCAAACGTTGCCCGGAGTACGCGAAGGCCATCAACATGGCCAAAGGAGAGCGGTTCGAACACTCAGCTGTGTTCCCGTGGCCCGTACGTTACGATCTGGGAGCGTACGTGACGACCGCAATTTCGATGCTGGACTATGTGCAAGTACCAGGAGGGCCGCCGAACCCAAATCTCAGGGTGTTCATCGCGCTGCCGCATAGTTTCGCCAAGGTGAATGCCGAAGTCGACTATGACGAGGCCGTGACCATGTACGTGTATGATGAGTGGTCGACGCTGGCGAAGAAGCTGATGGAAACCCAACACACCCCGTCGATCATCATTGCGTGGCCAGATAAGATGCCGGAGAGCCGAGCCATGAGACAGCTGCTCATGGCGCTAGAGAGGCATCTGCAGACCGGAGGCACCCTCATGTTTTTCCCAAGTCCATTCGAGGACAACAATGAACAGGAATGGAGAGCGATGGCGGACACTTGTGCCGAGTTCGTCCGCTACCTTACCGATCCGTCGAGGAGGTTCGAGGCACTGGTTCGCGATCACTACAGTGGGGTAAGAGACAGCGCCCCCTACACCCATCCAGCCGGTTGCCTCGGTACGGAGCCCCGTTTCAAGAAATCTCCGTTCAGCGGCCGACAAATCCTTCTATACCTGGAGAAGATGCGTTTAACCATCAACGATGTCATCAAGATCAAGGAGTTCGATTTTGCATCTGCGGAGGTAAAGGAGAGACGGCGGAAGGAAAAACTGCTGAAAGCCAAGCGACGACGCGAAGAGCACATGCCCAACTTCTATGTGATCCAGGATCCCGAGCGCCGTCGGCACGACATGAATATCACCTTCCGTGCCCCACACGAACGCCGCCGCAACTCCTCCCCCACCATGCGCAGTCCGCACGGAGACCAAGCTAAGCGGGATTGCCGCTCTCACAGCCCCACTCGATCAGGAGACCACCAGAATCGTGCCGGATGCAGCAGCCGTGAAGCCCGTATTCGAGATGAGCAACGATCGAGCCGCCGTCCAGACGACCAACGTCACACAAGCCGTCATGAGGATGAACCGCGTACGTCAAGCCATCGCCCAGATGACCCACGTTCTCACAGCCATCGTCGGGATGACAAAGTGATGCGAGCCGGCAAGGAAAACCCACGCAAATGAGTCGAGACGACTCTTGTTCCCGGAGGGACATGTAGATAGAATATGTTACTCGAAGTGTTCTGAAGTATTTCTGTTCTCCTATACACTTACCTGTATCGTTATTCCATTCGATAATCTTGAAGTTGCTTTCTTGTAGTTTCTACTGTTATTTCGTAATAGCGTAGTGCCTTATATGCGCGCGCCCGTGCCGACGCCCCGCCCACAGGCTATATAAGGCCGGCGCAGCCTCAGTTGTATCTCTTTTTCGACGAATCGCTTGGAATAAAAGGATTGCGAAATACCCCTAGACCATCCTACACAGGCCGCTCCCGTCACACTTAGTCTATGTGTGTAAGTGTGTGTGTGTCACGAAATTCGTTCATCCTGTTTTGAGGGTAGTGTAGGGCGGTTATCCTATTCCAATCACATCTTTAAGCTGTTGACAGACTCATTGCGGGCCCGATGTTGTGATAAGGGTGCGCCGGCGCCCAGAAGTGGGGGACACCGGTCCACCGCTGTGATAAGGGTGCGCCGGCGCCCAGAAGTGGGGGAAACGGGTCCACTGCTGTGATAAGGGTGCGCCGGCGCCTAAAAGTTTAAAAGCGTAAAGACATATTTCGGCACATCCTCTTATTACACCGTTGGAAACGTCAGCCTGCGACTCCCCACATCTGTACGCTGGGGCAGCTCCATCCAAAATTGCACGTCACAGCCATAGCCGCGTCATAGTCACCTATGCGTAGGCGGAACTAGGTGTTGTTGGAGAAGCGCGACTGCGCCACTTAGGAAGAGGAACAGTATACGACGTGTTCTCCTCCGGGTAATGGCTATACCGGGGCCCAATAGTGGTGAGCGTCAAACAATGGCACCCTATAGTAGGTGTACAATGTGTGTTTCTATCCTTTGTTCCGTCTGCCACCACCTCCACTGTTGGTTCCATCTCATTTGTACCTAACCGTACCCACCGCCCTCTTTTATATGCTCACGCTAACCCTCATCACTCCATAGGTGCGATAGGGGAGAGCCAGAGTCTGCGAAGTGAAAGGGGTCTGAATGGTCTGAAGCCTGTCAACGGTGCCAAAAGTGAAGGGTGGTCGTCGACCGTAAAGAGAGGGGGGGGGGATCGTCACATTACAGACGCAAGTGTTAGTATTTCAGTTGCCGTTTGCCTTCATCTATTTAGGCAAGCTCAGGTATACTCTCCCATCTGCAGCAAACTGACGGCGGCAGCGCGATGAGTCATCGCCTCGACGAGGAAAATCCGGCACTAATTTCAACATGAAAAAACATTCAAATTGCGGTTCTTTCTAAAACGGGAGCGTCCTAGGAATATCAGCACTTCATATCCTACCTCCTCGTGTCCAGTACCCTATAATTCACCCACAGCAACCCTTTCCCTTTTGATAATACTAAAAAGTACCAAAAAACGGCTGTTTTTCCCTTATAACTTGCTTAATTGAAACGTGGATATATTAGTGAAGGGTACATAGTGAGCACATTTTGTGAAATTACACCTATATCACTCGTCTTTTTTTCTGGAAAGACGTTGTAAGTCGTTCCCGCTAAAAGTGAAGGGTACCGGAGCCGGCCTCCTAAGGATGGCTCCGGTGCTCGCTCTGCGCCCTCCTCGCTCATTGCACTGTCTCGCTTTTGGCCGGAGCTACTGGTTTTGGCTCCACTCCCTCCTGCACAACGCAGGACAGACTTCTACCCATCATATCATATACGGATCGGTAGAGAATTTCTTCTACTTCACTATCATGTCCTGAACATCTCATTTGGTTTTGTGTACGAAAAGAAATTTGTGAAGAACCTACTGTTTCTCGCTATTTTCGCCGGTCTCAAACACCTCAATTTGGTTCCCATAAGATATTCACTAAAACATTTGCAGTTGGTTTCAGATTATACAGTTTTTCCTCCTCTTCTTCCCTGGACTGTCCCATTTTTGATTCACTTCCTATTAATACTTTTATTAGCCATAGAACTGAAACTGCCGCGAAAAGCATTGCTTTCGAAAGATGCAAACGGTTCCGCAAATTTTCATTTGTTCTAAGCAAACAGGGTGCCTTCTTCATCTCCTGGGTTTCAGCTATCCTGGGATACCCTTCACCCTATGGAAATTTTCACTCACAGCCGTGTTATTACTAATTCTTTCAACCCCTTGTAGTCCGTTCAATTCAGTGGTCCGACTCGAATTTCGTGACCTATAAGTCATTTGTTCTGGCCGACTCACACTGCACACTCATTTATTACAATCTTTCATTAAATGTTTGTTAACATTTCCTAATAAGAATTTTTCCATCCAACTTTCTGATATTGCCTTCTGTTGCTTCGCCTACCCCTCATTTGCGTCCTTCTTCTTCTCATTTCCTTCATCGTTTCCATCACCAAAAAAACTTTTATTAATTGTCTTTTACCGGTCTCCTCTCCTTCGCTTAAGTGAAGGGGGTCTGCCGGACCCCTGTCCAAAGTTAAGGGAGGGAGAGCCTCGGCTCCGACTACCGCACCTATGGATAACTGCTCATCACCCAACAAGAATAAAGCAATAAAAGCTCTGTAATACCTGGTGGAGGAAGTTCGACGGTTAGGAATTGAGCAAACTTCTTTCTGTCCAAGACAGCAAACATCATGGTCTCGTTCAACGCCTTCCCTCTGTCCTCCTCAACTTCGTGCAAAGAGTCTCCCTTGGCTCCGTTGTCACAGTACACCTTGAAATGTGCAACTCAAATAATTAATTCAAACACACTGACAACGGGTGCTTAAGTGGTGTACGGCACGACTTCGCGTACTCTTGACAAGTACAGTCCATTAATTCACACAGGGCGCCTGATCCGACTTTGGCCGCAATTACGACCTCATCACTTTTTCGGCTAACTGATCTATTTTTGCACTTTTTTGATATGCATGTGGTGTGATCCCTTCCATTCTGATGTGTTCCTACTGTAATTCGCTGAAATATCTTTTCAGACGCATTCTGCAGGAAAAGTCGTAATTGCGGACAAAGTCGGATCGGGCGCCCTCTATAAGCTAATAGACCATACAAATACATTTCATGATGCACATGAAATTGGGAACTTTCAAAATATCGTGGATCTTGCAACTGAATTATTCGTCATGGGCGTTTCACTGTCTCAGTCGGAGATGCATGGAAAGTTTCGAATCTGGTATAATGAAGGCAAAATCTCTTGAAAATTTGAGCGGTGTTTCATTTTAAGCTGTGTGCTAAGTTCTGCGATTATCTCGAGCAACGCTAGTGGACAACTGCTTTTATAATTCGAAAAAGTGATACCAAAGGCACTGCAGAGAAGCACTGTTGCAGCAATTCGAAGAAGTTTGTTGCAGGCGAGTCGAGTAGGACTAATCCATTTGGTTGTGTGTCTCGTTCTAGCACCAGTCGAGAAGCGACGGCAGCTCGTTGTCCATCACCAAACATAGATCCGATAAGTTGCTTGACTTGAATGACCTGTAACGATACCGTCTAAGACAAGAATGAAGCTGTACAACAGCATAAAGGCAGCGTCCCACCTCAAGATCATTTTTGAGGTATCAACGCGAAAAGAATCTTCAGGAACTGGTGATCACAACGGATACTTGATTCCATGCAAGACTGCTGGAAGAGTCCACTTCCGAGCCCCAATTTTTAAGGAGCCTTTGGGCGGAGCCGAGGGCGGGATTAAGGAACTTTTCCAAAAATTTACTCCAGCAAACGTACCTTCTGAGGAAATTCGTATTCCTCATGAGAGTTTCCCATCAATTCCCTAACAGAATATAAACAGTCTTCCATGTATGACAAGCAAAGGCGCTCATGGTCCGGAAACCCTGCAATTCCGCCTTTGCTTTAGAGCCAATGCGAGAGTGCAGGGTTTCAGCACAACGTGCTCCCTTGCTTGCCGCACATTGAGTTTCCCGTTGGGGAGTGGATGACGAACCCTCACAAGGAATATGAATTTCCTCAGGAGGTGCGCTTCCTGAAGCGAATTATTCGGAGTTTCTTAGCTCCGCCCCCGGCTCCGTCCAAAGGCTCCTTGAAAACTGGGGCTCGGAAATGGGATTTTTCAGCAGTATTGCATGGAATCACGTATACCGTTGTGATCACCAACTCCTGGAGATTCTTTTAACATTGAAACCTCAAAAACGATCTCGAGGTGGGACGCTGCTTATAAGTCAACGCCCTACCGAACGAAGATCAGGGCTGACATATAGGTAGAAAGATGGATGTATACAACGGGCTGAAATGTCAACCCTTGCTACGCGGATTACACGTCCATTTGGCGGAGTTACAGGAAATGGGATTCCTGAAAGCAGCGATTAACAGATTTGATATTCAAATATATGTACACCTTAAACGAAGGGATTCTAAAGCGCAAGCGACCTTTTCCAGTCACCTTTGTAACGAATGAGGTTGAAAAAAAAACTTTGAAATAGGAGTGCCATTAAAATACAACGTAGCATACCTCTGGGTCGCCAAACATCGAGTAAAAACATGACGGTGTTGGGCCTTCCGTGAATCAGACAGGTCTCAATCTTCTAAATTAGCAACATGCAGCAGATGGATTCACACAGAAACTCAAATGGAGAGCGTAAGCGAAACAGAAGAAGAAAAACAACGAGTTACCCTTACTGATGTGTAGCTAACAAAAACGAGGACAAAACAGTATAAGCTTCGGTCATAAAACAGCACCTTAGAGAGGTCCGCTCGCGAGACGTAAGCCTCATGAACAGTCAAGCCACGATCACTGGTGACACGGATGAGACGGCTGTGATGGCGGACGATAGAGGGATTATCCTTCTCCGTAGGTGACAGGACACGTGCCTTCTCTTCGAAGAATTTCAAAGACTGGAAACAAACTAACTTTTTTCCCGTTTCCGTACCAGCTTACTAACTACAGGATGCGGCAAAAGTATTGTCCCTTTGAAATGGCTCGTGGAAACCTCAGCATTTGGCATAGATGTGACGGGTTTCCTCATAACATACAGAAAACAATATGGCGAAGAATATGAGACTATGTCCGGTCAATTTTATCTCCATTCCTGAGAACAGCTTTAAGAAAAACACAACGGAAGACGTAAGTGATGCGCCGTAGGGACCGTTGTCGATTTCATCCTTTGTTTCTTCCAAACAATCCGCACGCAAGCTCATGCTGTGGTGTGGTGTAGCACATGCTTGCTCCTCCAAAGCGCTCATGTGGTACAACCCAAGTGTTCGAAACTGAAGGAGTACGGTGATCGCTAATTTGGAAATGGAGAGCTCACGAATGATTTCTTGTGCAAAACCACTTCACTGTCTTTACGTTGTAAGCTGCAGAAAAATCTTCTCAGAAAAGGAACGGCCCACTTCTAAACCTATAATCGATCCTACGGAAAGTGCATTTCTGCCGAATATCGTTTCTCGGTCATGCGGTGATTTTGACGCTAGAACCAAAGGAAATAATACGAAGCTCCTCTGCGCCGCTGACAAATACGTGAACAACGTTAAACCATAGCATAGACAGGAGGAGCTAGTACTTTTATAGCGGATTTGTGGAAGGCTTAACATATGCTATTTCTTTACACTGTTCCCATTCCACAAAAACATCTTAGAAAAACTCTGGATCAAGTCAAAGATGACTACTTGCATCGCAGTAGTTAAGCCTTCTCCCGTCTTGTCTGCCGACGACTGGCAAATTTGGGGATAAAATGGATTGAACAAATATGTGTCTTAGTTTTACATTGTTCCCAGGATTCTGGGCAGCAGAACGGTCACACTTGGTCTTCCATCCAATTTCAATTTTCTGTATAATTTATGTGTCACAAAAATCGGTCAATACTTTTGCCGCACCCTGTATATAAAATAAAACACGACTGAGCCATACTTGATTGTAAATGTCGCACAGGGTGTTTGACCGAGGCATGTCAGTCACGAACTGCTCACTAAGAATAGACTCGTTGTCGCACACCATATTTAGGTGGACTTTAATCTGTAATGCAGACTCGTGAAAACTAAAGGAAAACTCAAGTGCAAAATATCAGAGGATGTTACGAACAAAAATATCACAACTCACATTTACGAGATTCATCTGATAAATTCGCTGCCTTTCCCGCTCAGCTTCTTGCTCTCTCCACTGACTTTTCAGCTGTGTAATATGATGTGGTAAATCTGGTGTACGAATGAAATTCGCGTTTAGTTTATTAATCTGCAATGGACACTGATTTTAATTTCGTAATATAGCATTAAAAATAATGTCACACCTTCCTATACATAAGCATATACGCGTTTGTATTACTCGTAGACCACCCGCCATAGGAACCACCGAAACTCTTTGAAATCTCTTCAGGGCCGACAGGTTCGACACGAGTATCGTTAAAACAATACCATCGGCCCTGATCCATATTCCTGAAGAGAAAGAAACTCCATCGCAACAAGAAACATATGTATAGCAAGACGTATGACAAGTATAACAGTTCCACCAAAATGTAGGAGTCTGCACGGAATTTGTGTGTATTCCTGCTTTGACCTCGCTCACACTCACAGAGCACAAAAAATTGGCTGACGTAGAAATGGTACTGCGGGTGGGCTGCGTAACTGCTTACATTCCAGCATGAAGACCTAGGTTTGGATAGAAAACCCTAGTTTCTTGCAAGGACATGAAGACATATCTGTCTTACCCTTCCCAACCGATTTTCACCATGAACAAGCTTTTAACTGTTCAAAAAAAACTAGATCCTTAGGACCAAAACCGACAGCATTTGGAAATAAGAAAAGAAAAACAACGAAGGTTCGTTAAGCACAAGATGGTATTTGTTCGAAAAATTAAAGAAGAGAAAAAAAGTTCAACAAAAACCAACTTGATATGAGCGAAGTAATGACCGCCAGCTGCACTTCCTTGGTGTACCATAACAGAAAACAACTCATACACATACTCTCCTCGTTTGAGTAGTTTATTAACATGGTCACGATCCAATTGTTGGCCGACAATGAAGGCTTCTATATGTGGGAAAGATCAAATAGTGAAGCACAACTTTTTTGAGTCTCGCGAAAACACTAACCTGAATCAGCAGCTGATCCAGGGGATTCTCCATGAGCAAGCATATCGTCGCACATAGAAGGCGAGCTTACAAAAGGATTCAAATCCAACACATCTGGGAAAGTCATTCTGAAACGATACATCGCTGTTGGTTTCCAAGTTAAAGACACCAGTCTAAGCAGCAGCCGGCAATGCAACGCACCTATCGTTAAGTTTTATCCTATGCATGGTATTGTAATCAAAATCGAAACGTTTGAGCTGGATAGTGAGTAGATATGGAAACTCCGTAATTCGCAGCCCCTGAAAAGCGCTTTGCACGTGGCTAGAGATCAAAGCAAAAAATGGCAACCTTGTGAGCATCTTGTTTGGAGTTGCAACTTTCACAGAAGTATTGGTTGCTGCCCTCGAGTAGTTCAGGTGTGATGAACGCACGAAGAGCTTCCTCCTTGAAAAAAAAGCACACGACATAGCAAATGCTCAACTTTCTAAGCAATTTGATTCTGCCGCCTTGAAAATTTCCAAAAATATGCAGCAGAAACAATATCTGGCTAATAATTTTGAACTTACAACACTATGGAAGGCTTCAACTGCTCCAAACGGCTTTACAGCAAGAGGAAGGTCAAGAAAAACGTCTGGACGCACATTCTCTCTGCCACACTTCAAGCATTTAACGAAATCCTGCATCTTCCCTCTGAATTCGCAGGTAAGACAGCACACGTTTCAAGTTTGACTGTAAAGAATGAACGTATTGTGGTCACCTGTATAGAGTTTGTATGAGTTTTTCGTTCTGTGTACCCTTCCATTTCAGCTCTAAGGCGTCGAACATTAAGCGACACAGCTCCTGAACATCGTGTTGGTCGTACGCTGAAACAATTGACTCAGATAAATCATTGAACATGAGAGTATTAGCAAATGCCTCAGAACAGGGTAAACGATCACCTTCACTGCTGGACCACCCAAAACTCGCAGTTAGATCTTTCGTTTCTAGAGAAGCTAGATCGCTCGTTTGAAGAAGCAAGAAAAGCTTTTGTATTTGATAGGGGATACTTCTAGCTTCTCGCTCCCCAACATTCGATTTCCCACTGCTACGGTACTCCCACCTAAAAAGAAACTGTGAAATAGGAAGTGCTCATAATATGTGACACATTTGGGAAAAAAACCACAAAACAACCAAACTGACTAAAAACATAAGGATGTAAATGATGACTGAGAACTATATAAGGGAAATCCCCTCTTCTACAGGATTTGAATCAATTCAAACCAATTGCGCTCATCCTTTATTCATCGTGAAGCGAGCACTGCGAAAAAGAAACGTCAGAAGTCAGGAGATCTGCAGAGCGAGGAAACTAGTCAGTAAAATACGTAATTTAGCTGCATATGGAAATCGCCTTTTGCTTTTTTTTCATGATACAATCTGAAAGAGTACTCCGAATAAGAAAGATGAACAACTCACTTATAGATTGCATTCCTAAACTCTGGAGTCATGTACAACGATTGCACGAGACTGTTGAGGTAACACGTCATTGCCTGCACAATTGTAACAGCTTTACAACAGAAACGAAAAAAAATAAACAGGTGTGCAAATAAAATTGATTACCTGATTGATAAGGCCCACATATTTATGACCATTTTCATCAAGCGGAGCGTGAGGATGCACCTCTTCTTGCGGATAGGTTAGTGAAGGCTGCGGAGCCACGACGCCCGAGTGATCTGCAAAAAGCAAACAGCTACTTCTCTTGAAACAGAAATGAAGTACTGACTCATGATGTATCAGAGACCGAAGCAGACGAAGATTTTGGGCACAGGCTACTATAAGCTTCGTTTCACCTCTTGTGTCCATGTTGCCCCAAAATTGCTTTTTTCTTCTCGTAATCAGTTTTCAAGAACATTTTAATATCGTCCAATGTGAGCACATCAACGGTGAAGAGCGGTGACGATCAGAAAATCGACCCTCACACGACCCCCTCCGCCGCCTCTGCTCCTCAACTGGCCACAGTGTCCTCCCCCTCCTTCCTGCATGCAACTTCCTGCATCACGCCGAAATCAAAAGATCTCTGGAACGGTATGCAACAACGTTTGGTTGTGGTTTGATAGACGTAATTGGCTCACGCTTTCTGCTCTTCTGATCTACTGTCTTTTTACCTATTCGAGCCTGTCGAAATTTCTCTGGGGTTCTTTTCTCTCTTTACCTTCTGTATGAAGGGTCACATTGTGAATTACCACGATGTATGAATAAATAAATAAATAAATAAATAAATAAATAAACGTTAAAGCTATAACAAATTAAGGCCCCGATGAAAGGCCAGCTTCTAACAGCCAATTCAATAGTCGAACCCATAAGCAGAATACACGATAAAATCATAGCATAGAAAGCACACTACCTTCATTAGTGGAAGTATCATCCGACTCTACTGTCGGACCGGGGATGTTGGCGGTTCTTCCAAGTTGCATGTCACCCCCCGGAAGACCGCAACCTGCTGGACTGAATAGGACGCCAGGTGAAGATGGAGAACTGTCTGAAACTAGATAATGAAGTTGTAATGTGAGGAAGACGATGGTGGGGGAGACCCTAGGTAAGCAACAGATTTCAGTCTAAAAGCAGGAAGTTTCGCGAGTTCTGCCTTCGTGTTGACGATATGGAAGCTTCTTGTCTTTACAAGTCATCGAACATGGATGAAATTACATTGCCCACATTCGCAGAGAAGGATTTAAACTACCACTAGCCAAAAATTAGCATTACCATTGCGAAAACACCTTCAAACCACACTACGTTAAAAAACACAGAGATGAGCAGTCACATATATTCGAATTAATCCTACGCAACCCGTTCAATTCTTAACCGTACCCCACTCAAAGATTGGAAATGATTGAATTCAAGGTAAGATGAGCATAACAGCCGCGGAAGCTACAAAAGATGAAAAACCTACACACTAGGCGTTCCGATCGATTCTATGCAATTCTCTGGCAAATAAGCACTCACTCAAATATGTGAAATTAGTGGGGATTACCTTCCTATTATTGTCTCCCGCACACGAATGAGCACAAACTGGGCTTAACTTGTTCGAGAAGTGAAGAAGAATGTGTGAATGTACAATGGCGGATTATTCTGTACGCGGGTCTTAAGGCGCTCCGCCTATAATTTGGGAAGTATGCGGTTCAGCGGTCGTGTGTCATCATGAGGTAGAACGAAACAATGATTTGCCGCTCTCCTGCGCCAATTTTTCCTCACTTATACATTGAAATTTTGCATGTTTATAGTGGAGTTGCGCACGAAGGAAAACGTATCAATTCCAGAAGAGGTAAAGAGGATTTGAATGCTCCCACCACAGAACCCATTCACGCCCTGTTTTACCTCATGCTAATTTACACGCTGGTTCAATGGGTACGGTCACACCCCCCCCCCTTTTTTTTCGGAATTTTCACAACTTTGACAGTTTTAATTAGTCTCAAAGGCGCAGAAACTTTTTTCTTGGTTTCCTTTCTTGGTTCCTGGACCTCAATCAAGTAGATGTGAATCGCTAGAAAACGAAATTTTCTTTCCTGCTCATCTTCCACTAACTGAATAATTCACATTTTTTGTGACTCCCACCGCGCATAACCTCTGCGATAGAGTATGTGGAGTTGAGCGAGCACATACAAAGTCGAGACAAATTGGAACGTGTCCTTGTCTGGTTCGATACTGATAGGCAATTGTTTAGACCTGACAAAACTCATCTTCACCCGACTGGACATGTTAGTGAGGAGGGTTTCAAGTTCTTCTAAACCGAAATTAACACTCATACTAAATTTATTTTTCCACCCAAGTCCCCAATGTGAGGGAGCGAGACCCCAGATTATTTCTTCCCCGTCCCACCTAGCCGGCCACAATTTCCAGGTCCTCCACTGGAGTATCCGTTTCCTAGAGAATCAAAGGAATTGCAAGCCTGCCCTCTGTTTCAAAGACAGTCTGTCACCTCGTTTTCGTGTCTGAGCTTTTACCAGATTCTGAATCTCCTCGACACGCTGAATCCAACGGTATACCTGAAGTGTTACAAAAAAGTATTTAAACTCTTCTTTTAAACGTTTTCCGGGACGGGGTTGGGAACAGTTTGTCGAGCTGTGTGGACGCGTGAAGCCGTTGATCTCATCGATCGGACACGTGAAAACGCGTTACCAGCGCTGCAGACGTGGCGGGCAGCCAGCACATTCACGGACTGCTCCGCCCAAGTGGTCCGTGAACTACACTTTCGGACCCTCCGAAAACGGGGTTTTCGTCGTTTTTATGAGCTTCGACGTATATATATGGTATTAGCGTGATGAGGTCTAGAGTCTATTGGTATTTTCAGCTCACGAAACGAGGTGACAAATTGCCTTTAAAGGCAGCAGGAGCTGAAATTCTCGACTCTGAGCTGAGCTGCGGGTGGTGAAGTACAGACTCAGCACATCATAAATGTGAAACGAACACAGACGATGATGGCTTACCTGCAGAGAAAATATAACATTCGTCGCGAACACGCCAGGCGCGGACGAGTTTCCCCCGGCGCGAAAGCCATTGCGGGCCCCATCATGCATTTCGTTCTCTCTTTGCGCCAAACCACGGACCGCAATGGCTTTTGCGCCGGGGAAAACTCGTCCGCGCGCCAACACGGCCAGGCGTGTTCACGACGAATGTTCCATTTTCTCTGCAGGTAAGCCATTATTGTCTGTGTTTGTTTCCTCGGAGTCGACGATTCAGCTCCTGCTGCCTTTAAGGTAAAGCAGGACAGGCGGTAGAAGGAGCAACGTTAGATAGAAGAAAGAAACCACAATATGACAGACCTTTGTCGCCACTTGAACTTGATGACGGCCGCTGATCACCAGGCGCAACGATCATTGGTGGTAAAACCTAAAAAGTAATAGTAGACATATAGTTGAGCATACTGGAAATGAGAACTGAGATTCATCTCCCCCATTTTTTTTAAAGATGAAGTAGTGATCCACTCAAATAACAACAGAGGAAAGAGCTGGAAGGGAGACGTGAAAAAATTAATCGAAAGGAACTTTGTGAACATATGACATAGTACATAGGGGCAAAGAGGAAGGTGCTCCTGTTGTTTCAATCCAATTCATGGCCGAAGGACAACGAGAAATCCTTCTGGATGGACGCCATCGCCGCAGTCGTAAGCAACAGCTATGCAGGGTGCTACACTCCGCGTGCGGTATAGCGGCAACCGAAAGCCTCTTTCTTTCGCAGCGATGCTACGACACTAGTTTTAGTACAAATCCATTGTTGAAGGATCGCCGCTGACGTCACCGAGAGTCAATATATAGTAGCACCAAGGTCTCCGTAGTAGCAGTAATAGAATAGATACAGGAAATTCCAAACGACCGTGTGCAATGGGCGGGACCGCGGCACCGCGCAGCCCTGCGGCTGCAGAAAGAGACTGCCAGAGCCAGATGCAGAGCCCCCGTGTCTCTGCCCGAAAGCTGCGCCGCGGTTCCGCCCCTTGCACACGGACTTTTGGAGTTCCCAAGAACCTGCGAAAATGGGAAGAGATCAGTCCGTCATTGATAGACATGGAATCCGTAACGCTAGCGAAATAGCCAAGGCTATATGTTCTACGTAGTTTCAGGAGCAAAGGCTTCCTCGGAAGCACACCATAGTTCAGAGTCATTAAAGGCTTCTTTAGAGAAAGCCTAAAAAGAATTCGGTGGTAATTATCTGCAGCACACCACTGACGTCTTCTCCTGCTGTTTCAGTGTAAGAATAGTTGCGAAGAAAAAAAAAACATAGAGAGCAGTTATAATTGTAGGCACTATTCCACTTGTTCTGCTCCAAAACCCCAAAATCGAAAATTTCTCTGAAACTTCGTCCAAGGAGGTTGTTTGACATCTGATCACGAATATCACATTCATTTTCTGAACCCCATTTGGGTAGTGTTAGGGTAAGTACGGTATCTCACACAATCATCTGGATTTTGGTCTAGGGGAGTTATTTGATATGCTGATCACTAATATCATACTCGTTTTGTGACGTAACCCCACTTGGGTAGGGTTAGTTTCGTGCCGTAACCCCACTTGGGTAGGGTTACGGTAGGGTTAGGTAGAAGTACAGTCCATAGGAGAACTTCAAATTGCTTTTAATTTGCAAAATCAAAATGATATACGTAATCAGCATGCCAAATAATCTCCATAGACAAAAATTCAGGGGTATTCCGTGAGATACCCTATTTATCCTAACCCTACCGTAACCCTACCCAAATGGGGTTACGGTACGAAATGGGTGCGATATTCGTGATCAGCATGTCAAATAACCCCCTCAAGCGGAGTTTCAGAGAAATTTTTGACTTCAAGATTTCAGGGCAGAACAAGTGGAATGGTGCCTAACTGTATATTGCGTGTTACCAGTGTTTATGGAAGAAATTGAACCTGGTGGTCTAACCAATTATCACTATTTGGATCGGAGTTGTGTGCTATACCACACGAAAAGCAGCAGTAAAAATAAAATAATAAAGTTATCAGAGATGTTGTTGATTGGTAAAGTCAAAACGATGGAGATGCAATCCCTGAATGTGAAAGCGATTTCTGCAGATGCGCGCGGAACAATAAATGACGACTTCAGCGCACGTTTTGAGATGCAAGGACCACTGGAATTGATTTTAAAGCGAGCTCTTCACAGAAGACAATGAAAGGGGGACAGAATGGCGAGCGGAGGGGAGAAGAGCTCAAGAGACATTTCGGAGATTAGGAGGGGATTCAACGCAACTAATAATAATCGCTCTCGCGCGCAGCGTGAATTCGCTGAATAACCGGCAGTCACCATGCTGAGAAATATGAAGCGTCCACGCACGCACAACAAGATTTTTCGGGGGAATTCGTCTAATTTTTAACCCTAAACCTCCTTCCACATTTGAAACAGCAAGAAAAGTTCATTCCTACCACTTTTTACATGTTGCAAAACCAAGAAAATGCGACAATCAAAGATAATAAACATCCATCCGCACAAAGGAAAAATATTTGAAGATTTATATAGCGTTTTTATAGTCAAAACAAATAAAAATCGACACACTCATCTAGATACATTTTAGTTCACAGATTGGTTACCCTTATACACTTTTTTTCGTCCCCATGCAGCGGAAATAGACGAAAAAGAACAGTAATTTGACGCGAATCTCTTGTGAAACAGGGGCACAGATCACAATCCCATTCAGAATCTCCGCACTATGTACAGAATCTCTATTGCGATCATAGCATTGCGATTCCCTTCAGCGTGATTTTATAACCACCAGGCAGCTATTTTGTCTGGAAGGGGTCAGGATCACAATTATGGACCCTGCCACTACGAATGTGTGTTTGAGAGAAATCGGAATAGAAAAAAAACGTGGTACTGGAAGAGATTGGCTCAGAAGTGAAAATTCCCTTGTTGACTTGACCCAAAAGGGGTCTGCTAATCGGACCGATCCAGTTTGCGGTGAAATACGTGGCCACGGACACATAAGCCACAATTGCACAAGTTGACATTCTCGACAATCTTTGGCCAACTTCAGAACTAGCTATCGACTCCGTGTCGGGACTCACGAGGACCGCTGCACTCTTCGACGTCTCCAAACGGAGGGCGCGCGTATGGGCTCTGCCAAAAAAGGGGCGTGGCTGGCGGTGTCCCGCACGCACGCAGCGCGCCGCCGATAAGTGACAGCCAGGAAGGCTCACGCAAAGTGGTGTAATTCTTTAACTGTAATTCTTAAAACCCTCCAAAAATTACCATAGAAAGCTACTTGCTGTGCTGATCGCGGAATCGGTGTCCACTTTGTTGAATGACTTCACTTTTATCCATTAGAAGACTTAATCTTCGTGTTCAGCACGTGAAATAATCCCGCTGCACAATTTTTCAGGGGATTCTACGACATCTCTGCCAGCGTATTTGGTCCCGATTCGAAAGCGTAATAATTCCCTTCGATTTATTTAGATTTTTCTTAGATTAGATTTTTTTTGCTTTCGAATGGAGCCCTTATGGTGATAGTTTTATTTTGAATGCTCTGTAGCGGTAATCCATCGATGTTGGTTGGTAAAAGTAGTCGAAACGCGCAATAATCACATCCTTCGAGTGAGTCGGTGTAGCATCTTAACACCTGTACAGCATTTCTCAAAAATCCTTGCCTCACGCCAAACCGTCTGTCAGCTTAGCCACGCCGCACCACGTACAGAGAACTCCAAACGGACGCAGTCAACAGTCAGGACCGCGGCGCGGCTCTCTTGGGCAGAGTTACGGGAGCTCAGCATAGTGTGCCCCTGCGTCTCTGTCCATGAGAGCCGCGCCGCGATCTCGACTCTTGTCTACGTACGTTTGGAGTTTCCAATATGATAATGCATAGGTGATGCGGCGCGCTTCAGCAAATGGGCGGTAAAGCATGAGGCAAGTATTTTTGAGAAAGACTGTATCTTTGTCTTGACTTTAAAATGCTTGGGTCAAAACACAGGTAGAACGTCAATACCGAGAACACCTGCAATCACAGCAGCCGATTGGTATGCGGCGTCGCGTAGGTGGCGCGGCGCGGCAGACCAGACAGGCGGTGTTCTGTGGGGCAGGAGCAATTTGTTTGCAATTATCATAATAGGGTAAAATGGAGTTGGGGGGGGCACTTGGTATAAGTCGATAATATGACCTGTCCTGCACGTTCAGACTTGTTAGCTGACACGTCCAGAACGCTCTGACTTGTTAGCTCTCTTAATGTACAGTAGTTACCTGTAATGCAAACAAGTCAGAACGTGTAGGACAGGTCATATCATCTACTTATACCGAGTGCCCCCCCCCCAACTCCATTTTACCCTAATACTATTATTATATTATACTATTGTTATATTATAATTACACTATTTATGATCAGAGAGGATAGAATGTTGTAAAGATGAATGCGATAGCCGGTTCATGGATGTTTCTTCTGAAAATGCAAAATTTTTGAAATAATATGCACTTCGGAAGGAACTAGCGAAAATTGTGAGCTTCGTGGAGCAGAGAACCTTACCAGAGCTGTGGAGCGGAACCAGTGACCCTCATGGAACAATAAAGCTGACTGGAAACGTCGTAATCTATAGAGCGGAAGAATGACTCGCAAGATGAATGTGAGGGATCAACTGGGCTCACAGCCAGACTTGAAAGCGTCGCCAGAAGTGCTGAAGGATGAGCGGCCACCCAACACAATATTCTGGTCGCATAACATTGAAGAAACTAAAAGCCATTAAAGAAAACAGCTAAAGCAATCAAGAGCGCTTTTCTCACGGAAAACCACGAGCTGAACACATGCATGTGCGACTGATGTTCTAATTAGCATTGGAGCAGCACTGTCACCATCCTAGGAGGGGCAGCTGTTGTGGAAGTTTTTCTCCAAAATAGGAAGAGATTTGAGGTTATGCATAGACTACAGATTATAAGGAATGACCAACAGATCGCCTATTCTCAGCGTAAATCAAGATGAAACACGAGCTTCCATGCAATTGCCATGCCATCGCCCATCAGTCCAGGGGGCGGAGTCGGGACGAGTTGTCCCGATCCGGTTACACGAACGTTTCCTCCGCTCCATCTCTGACTTCACACGTCCGTTTTAAACTGGATTAGTTGTTTTTTGTTTGTTTATCTCTCTTTGAAGGTTGTCTTCCCTATTTCAGCGCTATTTTTCTTCTAATGTACTTCTTACTCACTATTTAAGAGCTACTGGAGCAAATCTTTTGGATATTCCGCTATGCCTTCTTGTGAAGACGAAGTTCTCTCCATAGGAAGGAAGCTCGACAAGATTATTGACGGCTCGAAATCGGTAAGATCCCATTTTAGCTGCTGACTACTCAGTTTTTTATGAGTTTTTCAGGGGGAGAATGCGGCCGACCTACTCGAGGTTTTATCCAAACTGCCGATAACCATTGATATCCTGACTGTGAGTTGGTTATACATTAAACAAAGCTTTTTTTAGTAAGGAATCGAGATTCACAATTACTGCTGTGCTAACATTCCAGAAAACTCGCATCGGAATGACTATTAACGACTTAAGGAAGAAAACATCTGACGAAAAATTGGCGAAGAAGGCTAAAGGTCTTATCAAAGAATGGAAGAACCTGGTGGATAAGAGAGAGGACAAAAAGGAAAAGGTCGGAAGATTTTCTGTTCAAATGAGTGTAAAAATCAGTGAGCTGTCGAAGCTTTTTAAGTTTTTCGTTGCTTCGCTTAGGAGTTATATTTAAATCTCCATTTTTACGGAACTTCGTCACTATAAATCTAACAGTAAGTACCTTATCAGCGCCCATTAAAAAATCCCAAAGTGCCGCTTGTTTGTACTAAAACACAACACGAAGGGTATGAGACACTCTGACCAGGGCCTTCTGTTCCTCGATCATTGTATTCCGAATATTTTCTTCAGTCTTTTAGTGACCTTCTGTTCTTCTTTGGGTGGCTCACTGATACATTGTTCTAATACGCGAAGCGACAATGCGTTTTTTAACCGCTTTGCATTGTTTTTCTTTTTTGTTTTCGCTGAGAAGGTGAAGTAGCGGTTATGCTGTGTAGTCTGACATTCCTTCTCTTCATCTGGTTGATATTAAAAAAAATTCGGACAAACCTTGCGTGGAGAGTATTTCACGCGCTGATCATGAGTATCGAGCTGGTTCTGTCTCATAATACTGTTTTGTTTGGAAATATTTCTCTGGAAAGCAATTTTGCGGATTACGCTACCAAAATGAGATTGACCTATTTTGATGTTGAAATCTTTCATCTAACCATTCGCCTTTCTTATTTTCCTTGAGTTTTCATCTCTCGCTCCTGATTGTCAAATGCAGGTTGCTGCTATACGGATGCTTTTTTTCGAAGACATTCATACAAGACAGAAATTAGAACTTTGTAGCGTTTATACGGTGAAACCGTATACTTTCGTTTATTTGTAACACTAGGAAGTCGAAAAAAGAATGCGGAAGTTTTTCGGCGCTCGCACATGTTCGGATTAGCCGACTCTGTAACGGCCTGCTTAATTTGCCAACCTGATCCCTTTCTTTTTCGATTTGGGTTCTTTTTTAATTTTTGAATCCTACTGATTAGCATTACTGATCTGCTGCTGCTTTTAGACTGAACTGCATTCAATTAGTTAGACGTCATTATTTTTCGACTAATTACCATGTTCCTGCCCTGACAAACCTGGGTGTTTTGCAAAATAAACTTTTATATTATTCTTTTATATTTTAACTTTTATATTATATTTTGTTCTGCTAAAGCAGGCCAATGAAGACAACGACTACATCGAAGCGTCGGATCAAATATCCACAAATATATCCAAATATATCCATTAACAAGCTGGTGTCGTACAACGTAATGTGGATGTTATAAATATCACTATGTTTTCTTCGGCTTTTTTGTAGTTTTTTTTTTCTCAACTTACCTCCCTATTTTTTTTCTCGCTCAAGTTTCATGGTAAGATAAGCAGTCCTCGTAATTAGTTCACAGCCGCTCTTCCTCGTTGTTAATCTCTGGTGTTCTTCTTATCTCCACCGCTTCCATCAAATTTCTTTCCAAAGTATTCGTTAAGAAGCGCTGGAGAACCTGTCATCGTTAGGTGACAGTATTTTCTTGAGGTGTATTTCTTGATAACCAAAAGGAGTGGGAAGTTCTGGCCGAAAGATTCATAAGAGGGCATCAATAACCATGATAGTTTCGGAAAGTTCTGAAACCTCTGTTTAACAGGGTACCACATCGAAGTTCTTGTCAGCTGCACTAAGAATATAGCTTTAGTTCCGGAATGTTGGAATGGAATCTAGAATTATCTAACCCACCTGTTTTCATGCCATTCCGTCAGTTATATTTGTATACGTGTACACAGTATTGTTTCCTTCCATATGACTAGACCGAAACTCTTAAAGGCAGAGGGTCACCTCGTTCTGCCTGTTGGATTTACCAACATATCCTAGACCTTCTCATCATGTTGATCCCTGGAATGTACATCAACAGGCACAGAAGCGACGAAATCCCCATTTTTGAAAGGCTCGAACTGGATAAAAATTTGGAGCCCGGAGGCGGATCGCTCCAAGCTGTGCTGGCTGCCGCGTCGGTCAACGAGTCTTGGCGTGTCCAATCGATAAGATCAACGGCTTCACATGTCAACTCGGGTTGGCAAACTGTTACAGACCCCGTCCTGGAAGACGGGTTTATAGACCATTCTGAGACAATTTATGTATACCGTTGGAACCATCGCGCCGAGTAGATGCAGAATCTGCTGTTAGCTGGATTACGAAAATGAGGTGGACCCCTGCCTTTAAGTTATGCCAAGTGTGGAATGGAATCAATATCTGTGATGTCGAAGACTTCAAATCGTTCTATCCAGTGTTCCATTTCTCATCATTTCATCAGCATCTGCTCATCATCATAAGCGACTCAGCAATCTAACTATTGTTATTTTTTAAATTATCGTTCTGATTTCGTGCATTGCATTACTCTTCCTACCTTGCGTTAGCCATATCCTAAGCGTACATCACCTTCTCTTTCATTGTTCTCCTTTTTGCAATCTTTTCTTTCTAGCACGAGTTTGTTTTGTTAGAAGATTTATTCTCCGCCGTCCATCTAATTGTTTACCTATAGTTTGCTACAGAGTGCGCCAGATCCGGAATGTATTGCCTGCTTTTGATACAGCTCAACGTACAGTGGACGGCAATGGCGGTGACCCATTTGCGGCCTCGAGAAGGACGTCGCGCAACCGCGCCGCGTGTGCCGGAACCGATGTTCTCTGCTGCTGTTATGCTTTTTCTAGCAGCTTTTCTACCCGATTTCAAGGATTTTTGACCAAATCGGGAAGAGAAAAGCTTAGAAATAGTATTTCGACGGCAGACGACACCGATCCCAACGCGCGCGGTGCGGTTGCGCGGCGTCCTCCTCGAGGCCGCAGATGGGCCACCGCCATTGCCGTCCACTGTAGAGTGAGAGGCGCGCCCGTCGCGGCACGAAGCATCGATGTCATCTTGAAACTGGAGCCACTCTTCGTAACAGCTGTTCTATTTCCATCAGAAAATTGGAGTAGATGTGAAAAGTATTGAAGAATTCTGTAGTTAGGGCGGAATTCCGTTCTCTCCTTCCTTCAAGAATTTCATCATGTTTTTTAAAAGGTGCCCAGTCAGGGCAAATTTTCTTAGATTTTTGTGATCACAACACCGCTCATTTTTATTTGAACAGCATTTTGAGTGAGAAGAGACCTTGCTGCACTAAATTCATGCTGAATAGCCCTGACGTGACGTTTCAGTAAGACGCAAAATCTGCTCATGTAGCAAGTGCGTCTACTGGAGTAGTGCGCGGAGGAAGGCCTGTGCAGAGATCTAACTCTTATGCACACTAATCTGAATCCGATGTATTGTAGTATTTTAACACTGTTCAAGAGCAAATCAAATGCTACTTTACGCAAAAGTTTGAGCTCGTAAGATAGAGTTGAAGAAAAGTTTTGGAGGGATTCAGACAAGAAACACCGCCGTGCCGCAAGGGGCGCGCCTCCCGTTCTACCTTGAGCTGTTACAAGCGCAAATGGCAGCATATTCCCGATCTGTTAGGCTATTTGAGCTGCTACCGAGTTGGCTTAGTGCGACAGTAGGGGTAATGCCATTACGTTGAATTCCGCTGCTGTGGTGCTATTAAATGTGGTGTGCAAGAACTTACGACGCACCCTGTACGCACGATTGGTATCACGAAAGCTTTTCTTTTGGTGTTATTTAGCTACGTCGATGCACTTATAACAATGAAGTGATCGGCGTTACTCGATCCCATTTGTGGTATGCACCATGCATCCGACTTCTCAGTATCGTGGAGGCGCCAAATGCGGACGTGATCATCACAGTGACTTGCGGCAGGAACGCGATATACCAAATCAGCGCTGCCTCTTTTCAGACTCCTCTGATGCCATTTTGCCGATCCCGAAGGTATGGATGGATTGGTTTGCCTGCGCGGGATAAAATCACCAAGCGAGCGGAAGGGGTCGTCCTACAAATGTGCGCCCATCGCTACGCTGATAATTTTACGTAATTTCCAAAAGGGCGCGTAGTGCAGTAGCAAGGGGCTCGCTGTCGCTCGCATGGTCAATGGCTCGATCCCGCCCGTGGATGACCAAGTTACCCTTCTCTCCGGGGTCAGTTGGAACCAGAAGAGTCTAGAAGGATGAAGCTTTGACTTAGTACATCGGGTGACCTCCACAAGTAAGTGTAGTCAGTGTACCTTTTGCAATGTCTCTACGATTCAATGACGGAGTCGAATTTGTGGCCCATCCTACGAACCGGACTGACTGTCATCGACCTTTCTACCTTTGAATTTTTGAAAGTTCATTTCTGTTGTGTTAGTGAAATTGTATTCCAGCCACCGCGAAATGACCCTTCGTCGTCGGGGACACCTGCGAAGAGTAATGGCTCTGCTCCTAGTCAGCCACCTCCAAAGCCGGCTCCAACAGCAGCTCCGCCTCAGGCATATTCTACCAATTTCCCACCTAAGCATTTGGAGAAAGACGAGGTAATCTCTACAGCAGTTAGTTTGTTACATGATTTTTAATAAAACCGTAGTTCAGCAAATTTTGGTCGTCATTTTGAAATCTCAACACTTCTCTGTCTTTAGAACGTAATATGCAAATGTTCCAGATGAGGTTGAAGTCAGCGCAAATGATTCTGAATGCGCTCAGACACGCGGAACTTCCGGATGGTACTCTTGATCCTGAGGAAATTGCCGTGCGAGTCGAAGAGAAACTGTTCACTGTGAGTTTTTCTCTCTTAGATTAATTAATTTCCTTCTTGGACTCCTTTGCATTTTTTTTCATATAGCACATTCCAAATTGAATTTCGAAATAGATGTAGAATAGAATCTCGCCTATCTGCAAAAATATCATATCTTTAAAATTCACCGGGGTAACACCCAAATTTACGCTGTTGTTAAACTTTCAAATAAAATGGAGAATAATTATATGTATAACTAGCAGTAAATTTAAAAAAAAATCTGAACGAGAGCATGTCTCCCGTTGATATTAACTCCTCCTTCCATTTTACTTTCACATCTGAGTTGAAAATGTCTCATCAGTATGGTTCCAGACTAAACCTCTGCAATGTTTCAGGTACACAAAGGCACTGGCGACAAATACAAGGCGGCCCTTCGTAGTCGAGTATTCAACCTTAGAGACAAGAAGAATCCAGCTCTCAGGTTCATTTTTCATTTGTTTCTACTCTGCTAAGACGTTCTCATTAGAGCAGGAAGTACTATCGTCGCGTATGTGTACCTCATCCAAATACTAACTCTCGTCCCTGTATACTCCTAGTACTTTTCTTCTAGTAACAGGTTGTTACAGGGAGAATGTGCTCACTGGTGTGGTGAAACCAGAAAAGTTCGCGATAATGACTAGCGAGGAAATGGCATCCGATGAAGTACGAGAGATGCGTGACAAGTTCAACAAGGCTGCAATACTGGAGCATCAGATGAGCGTACAGCAAGGTTTGTGCGTCCTATGGACGTCTTGGTGTTTTATAAGACGTAAGCTCCCAGAATTCCCACTCTTGTGAAAGTGTGGGGAGGGGAGGGGAGGGGAGGAAGTCAGTGTGCTGTAGCTACAAAGAACGGTTTCACTCTATGTTGATAACGTACGCAAACACTTTTGAAGGCACACCCTCGGATATGTTCAAGTGCGGAAAATGCGGAAAGAAGAACTGCACATATACGCAGCTTCAAACTCGATCTTCCGATGAACCCATGACCACGTTTGTGTTCTGCCTCGAATGTGGCAACCGTTGGAAGTTCTGCTGATGTTTCAGTGGTTTGCTCTTTTTCGCTAACCTACACATGTGGCAGTGTGCGCAATGCTTCTCTAAGTTTTCAGTTTTGCCATGTACATGATACCTGCTTCTCAGTAGTTCAGAACTTTAGATCCAAACAATAAACATGTAATATGCAATTCTGTCGCAGAACCGTTTTTTTTTTGTTTTCGTTTTGTTCATTTCTTTTTCCGTTATGTTTTTTTTTGTATTTCCTGTTAAACATCGTTCAGTGTCACCTGAATTTCCCCCAGGACCACTATATTTATCCCTTATGTAGTTCGAACCTGTGTTTTGTTAACGAGTAAAGATGTGTTTTATGTACAAGTTTCTGAGAATGGATTTTCATTTCATCTCTGAAGACTGCTGTAGATATCATTTCTGTTGACCAGAATGTTGGGGTATTTACCTCCGACGTGGATTGTTTTCATGTTATGCGCATTTAATGAATAAAGAAGGTTTTCTGCTGTTCCGATATTTGCACAGAAATATTTACACGTCATTGCTTATAAAATGTTACCATGAGGATCATCAGTGCCACTCAGAAGTGGTCGATAGCTCGTATTGGAGCTGCGATCAGATCTCGTAACCGCTCGGGCAGGGATGAGCGGTATCCTGGCTTTCGGAACCGGATAACGACGTATGTAATGCCGAAAATAGTGGGTTCATTTCGCAAGTTTTCAACAGAGGCGGACTTTCATTTCAAGAAAAGCTATCGTATCCCATAGCGCATTTCCTGTCACATGTGTTCAGAATCCTAAGGCGATGTAAGGTTTTGGGTTCCTATCTGTACTTGCCCAGGAACAAATGCTCTTGCTCAGCTTTTCTGGGTTGTCTGCAATGTGAGGCAAAAAGCTCGAAATGATTATTCACTTAAAGGATTATCAACAACGTTCACTAGTGTTGTGAACATTAACAACGTTAGAATTGATGACCTCGCAGCTTACCGGTGAGCTGTGTCTCTTCCTCGTGCGGTTCAGCACAACTATACATTGAATCCGACTGATTTATCAATATCTGAATCTATTGATCAGATAGCGTTTAGGGGTCACTACGATCATAGTAGTTGGTCAGTACTACTTTATTAGAGTTCTACAAAAGAAACATAAAGCAAAGTTTTAGTTCATGTGAAGGCACCCAAAAATCGCGTTTCCATCAATGGGTTTGGAAACGAAACCTCGAGAGGACCAGCTTTCGTTATGGGGGCCTTTGTACTGAAAAGCTGAAAATGTCCCGGACATCTATCATCCTGAGCATCTAATGTTCTAGTCAGACTAGTAAATATCATTGGGAACTATGTACTGTTTTCATGACAATCTCTAGGTGCTATATTTATACCATTACTAGTGGCCCCGTAAGCCACGTTATTGTGCTACTTTCCGTAGTGTGACAGTATTGACCCGTTGTGGTTTTTCGTGCGCGCCAACAGGTTGTGTGAGATTCACACCCTCAACTCGAGCTACACTATCTCACAACTGTATATGTATATCTACATATAACATTATTCAGTCGAAAAAGAGCATATAGCGTAGCGAATGAGAGAAGAGAACTCACAGAATCCGTGAATCAATTAGTTTTGTTGTTTCTATCTCTGTCTTTCGCGAGCAGCGAGCATACCAAGGACAGCGTGAAATACAGAACACAACTGCTTTTGTATTGTACAAACCACTCGGTCAATAACTCAGTGAGCCAATCATACAAACACACCCTCAGCATCACCACTGTATGTGACTATCCCATCCTTCTAGTTCAGACCAAACTCATTCTAAAAACTTTATACTTTCCCAAAGTTTTGAACAAAAACTGAAAACAAATTATTGTGAAAAGAGAATAAGCATCCCGATCGCTTATTTCCACCAATCTTCTTCGTCATTACTCACCGATATTCACCGACACGACGTGGCTCATTTATACTAAACCAAAAAAGTTCTAAGTGATGATTAAGAAGGTGATCAATACTCAAATCCACGTGGCCTAGGGAAGGGAGATGATCAACAGGGTTGATGGTATAAATGAGTAGGAGCATAAGTTATTGGTTATTTTTCGCTTAAGCTCAGGAAACGAAGATGCTTCATGAGATTGGTGGGATACTTGGGGAGGCGATCCACGGTGTTGGCGGAATACATGGGATGGGTGCGTAAATTATTGCTTAGGCTTTTGCCTGAGCTTCTGGAACGGAATGTAATCCACTGGTTGGGGGGATACATGAGGTGGGTGCGCAAGTTATTTTCTAGACTTTTGTCTGAGTTTCTAGTAAGGGAGGTTGTCCACAGAGTTGACGAGATACGGACTTTTGCCTGAGTTTCTAGTAGTGGAGGTGGTCCACGAGGTTGGCGAGAAACATTGGGTGGGTGCGCAATTTATTGTCCAGGCTTTTGTTTGAGTTTCTGGAAAGGGAGGTAATCCACGGGCTTGGAGGGATACATGAGGTGGGTGCGCAAGTTACTTTCTAGACTTTTGTCTGAGTTTCTTGGAAGGGAGGCAATCCACGGGGTTGGCGGGATACATGGGGTGGGTGCGTGAGTTATTTTGTAGACTTTTGCCTGAGTTTCTAGTAGTGGAGGTGGTCCACGGGGTTGGCGAGAAACATTGGGTGGGAGCGCAGATTATTTTCTAGACTTTTGCCTGAGTTTCTTGGAAGGGAGGCAATCCACGGGGTTGGCGGGGTACATGGGGTGGGTGCGTAAATTATTGTCTAGGCTTTTGCCTGAGTTTCTCCACAGGGTTGGAGATACAGGTGGGTGCGCACAGCTTTTGGAGTTTCTGGAAGGGAGGACGAGATACATGAGGTGGGTGCGCAAGTTATTTTCTAGACTTTTGCCTGAGTTTCTTGGAAGGGAGGCAACCCACGGGGTTGGCGGGATACATGGGGTGGGTGCGTAAATTATTGTCTGGGCTTTTGCCTGAGTTTCTGGAAAGGGAGGTGGTCCACGGGGTTGGCGGGATACATGAGGTGGGTGCGCAATTTATTGTCCAGGCTTTTGTTTGAGTTTCTAGTAAGGGAGGTTTCTAGTAAGGGAGGTGGTCCACGGGGTTGGCGATAAACATTGGGTGGGTGCGCAAGTTACTGTCCAGGTTGATGCCTAAGCTTCTGGAAAGGGGGGTAATCTACGGGGTTGCTGAGATACATGAGGTGGGTGCGCAAGTTATTTTCTAGACTTTTGCCTGAGTTTCTTGGAAGGGAGGCAATCCATGGGGTTGGCGGGATATAGGGTTATCAAAAAGTTTCCGGCCTAGAGTACTTCCAAAAGATCTACAGCGAGCAAATTTTGTTGTAGTAAAATACAGGTCCCTCGAACACTAATACACTTTTCATGGCTCGATTTGAATTTTTTCAAACCGTTCAAGGAGCTGCTTTCCTCATTTGACTCAGAGTATCTTTCAACAGCCGACTCTTTGACGTTTTCGACATCCAGTCCCATCGTGCGAAGATGCTGTTTCAAATTTCCAGACAGAAAATAGTTGCTGGGTGCAAGGTCCAAACTATAGGACATGTGATTCAGTAATTCGAATCCACGTTCTCGTGTGGCAGCAAGCGCAACTCTTAATCTGTGGACGGGTGCGCTGTCGAAAAGCATGTGAAACCCACTATGGTTAGGTTAGAAAAAAGGGCCATTATTATTGAATGAGTCAGCTTAAGAGCATGAAACTTGGCATGGTGGATTTGAAGATTTTAGGCTACGGTGGTCTCCGCAGCCAGTAGCAGATGGGTCGCCCGGGGCGACCCGGGGTCACCCCTCTGCGTCCCTCTACTAAACACTGAATTAAAGAGGTTAATATTGAGAAAACGAATTGGAGTGGTGCAGCATATTTACAAGCTACTGATAAGAAAGGCCTCTGCATCAAAAGCAGCGGGGTACAACGGTTTTGAAAAACTGACGATGAAACGATTTTTCATATATTCACATTTTCGCGGAGTTATTTCGACCGAACAAGATCAGTTGTCCAGAAATGCGCATGAACGTTGATCAGAGCAAAACGTGTCCTATCGAAATCCTCAATATGGAGAGATTCAACTAAATAGAAATATACGTTTTAAGAGAATGAACTGAGCATCAAGCTCTTTGAGGGCTGGACAAATTTTTTGTGATCAGTTTTATTGCGGATGTTGAACGAAAATAGCGATGAAATTGCTTATTATAGCATCGGTGCCAAGTGATGCGTCAAAATACAGTCTTCTCATGAAAGTTCATTAATTTAGAAAGCTTTCCAAAATGGGAAGGAAGGGGGGGGGGTGCAGTCCAAGAATGCACAAGTTCGTGACAGTCGTGTGGCAGCTGAAGCAAAATGTCAGCTCGAAATCAGACATCGAAAATTTAACCAAACGAGAATGGTTTGTATATAAAAGTCATTGGAAATGATAGCGCATGTAGAGACGAATGATGTGAAATTAGTACTAGCGTTTTAATTTGTATTCGAGAAGCTCTGGGTTAGAATCGGAAGGGTGAATTGACTTCGAAGAAAATTGGTGAAGTCATAAAAGCGAAGTGTGGTAGTAGATTAACCGTAGTCCTTATACCAACTACTGAAGTATCATTCCCAGAAGCATATTGCCGCAGGGCCCGTGAGGCTAGTAGTGTAATGTCGAGGGCTACTAATCAGCATCCGTGAAGGGGGTGTAGGTCGTATGGCGCGATTCTTTAGGTGGCACTATGGACAGCCTGAGTCTATGGCGCGCTACTACCACCCGATTACGGTCACGCGTCGCGGTTTGCCTGGATCTGCCAGGCGGAGCAACTCGTCCGTATTTCCTACATTATCCTATCATAGCAGAGAGCGTACACAGTTGCGGGTACCTGTATGTAAAAAATCTCTTGAACGAGGTTTCAATTCTATATGCTCAGCACTTTTACATATAATTGATAGAGTTTTGACTGAACTAATATTTACACGGACCAAATTGACGTCAAATATTGGACTTGAATAGAAGTCATTTCTAGCACCTCTGAAATATCCAAGAATTTCAGAAAGCCGCAAGTTCGGGTAATTCTCTTGATCAGAAAAATATACATATTGAAAGTGCTTGTTTGGTTGTTTCAGAAAGCTTTTTATTTGAACAGAGTAATCTGTGGCCTTCTAACAGTACATTCACTTGGGTATTCGAATAAGCTTGATGTCCGAAACATTTATTCATCCGTGTATCCTAAAAACCATAAGTACCGCTAGTTCAACGCTCTTTTCTACGGTCAGATGATGGTTGCATGGACGAGTTGCCCTGCCAGGCAGACCCAGGCAAACCGCGACGCGAGACAGTATATCGGGTGGTAGGAGCGCGCTCAGATCACGTCTGCCTATAGTGCCACCCGAAGAATCGCGCCATACGACCGCCCCCCCCCCCCGTGAAGGTCATGGCAACCCTTCAGGTATCTCCTTTTCACATACGGGATTGGAGAGGCCGCAAAGTGTTAACTCAGAGTAATTGTTCTTTGACTGTAGAGTAAGATGACGATCAATAAGAGGTAGTGATCGGGTTAAGATCACCGAATCAATTTAAGAGTTATGCCTCCTTTATTGTTTTTGTAATCTCTTCACTCAGCTGCTTTCTTTGGATTTCATATTTTCTTCCCACATAGCTTTTGGGACTCACCAGTGGCTACGTGTTAGCATTGCGCAAAATTGTTGCAATTTGGACAAATTTTCGAGGCCTGATTTTGAGCTGACATTTCACTTCAGCTGCCACACGACTGTCACGAACTTGTGCATTCTTGGACTGCACCCCCCCCCCTTCCTTCCCATTTTGGAAAGCTTTCTAAATTAATGAACTTTCATGAGAAGACTGTATTTTGACGCATCACTTGGCACCGATGCTATAATAAGCAATTTCATCGCTATTTTCGTTCAACATCCGCAATAAAACTGATCACAAAAAATTTGTCCAGCCCTCAAAGAGCTTGATGCTCAGTTCATTCTCTTAAAACGTATATTTCTATTTAGTTGAATCTCTCCATATTGAGGATTTCGATAGGACACGTTTTGCTCTGATCAACGTTCATGCGCATTTCTGGACAACTGATCTTGTTCGGTCGAAATAACTCCGCGAAAATGTGAATATATGAAAAATCGTTTCATCGTCAGTTTTTCAAAACCGCTGTACCCCGCTGCTTTTAATGCAGAGGCCTTTCTTATCAGTAGCTTGTAAATATGCTGCACCACTCCAATTCGTTTTCTCAGTATTAACCTCTTTAATTCAGTGTTTAGTAGAGGGACGCAGAGGGGTGACCCCGGGTCGCCCCGGGCGACCCATCTGCTACTGGCTGCGGAGACCACCGTACATGATCGCACTCAAAGTCTTGAGAAAAAAGGGATGGAACAGGTTGAGGCCGGAAACTTTTTGATACCCCTATACATGGGGGGGTGCGTAAATTATTGTCTAGGCTTTTGCCTGAGTTTCTTGGAAGGGAGGCAATCCACGGGGTTGGCGAGATACATGGGGTGGGTGCGTAGATTACTGTCTAGGCTTTTGCCCGAGTTTCTGGAATAGGAGGTGGTCCACGGGGTTGGCGGTATACATGAGGTGGGTGCGCAATTTATTGTCCAGGCTTTTGTTTGAGTTTCTAGTAAGGGAGGTGGTCCACGGGGTTGATGAGACACAGTAGGTGGGTGCGCAAGTTATTGTCTAGGCTTTTGCGCGAGATAGTAACCCCGTGAGTTCCTTGGCTCAAAGTTTCACCGCATTCTATCAGTGTTGGTATTAGAGTTCGAGTAGAGTGTCTGCAAACAAACCTAATTAAGCACTTCATTCAGTCTCAACACCTGTCTGAATAGAACTAATCCTTAGATTTTGAGAAACTCAAACTGAACAGTGGCAAACAGCTTGCGAGGAGTCACAAAATGCCAAAATTGACTGATTGAAATTTTTGAAGACCACGACCTTCTTTTTGTTGACGACCAATGAACACGTGTTGCCTTTTGCCTGAAGCCAACGCCGCTTTACCACTGAGCCAGCCAGTCGGACTCACGGGAAAATCCCGGCCAACAGACCTCGCCAATTCACTACTGGCCCAGTTGGACTCAAGGAAAAGTTCCGACCAATGGACCAGTGCGCCCCTTTACCTAAAACCAGCGCTACTTTACCACTAGCCCAGTCAAACCCAAGGGAAAATACCGCGCAGTGGACAAGTGTGCCCCTTTACCTGAGACCGGCGCGGCACGTGTGCCCCTTCATCTGACACCGGCGCGACACGTGTGTCCCTTTACCTGAGACGGGCGCAACTTTGCTGCTGACAGCGTCGCAGTCAAAGGAAAATCCTGACCAGCGGACCCGTGTGCTCCTTAGCTTGAGACCGGCGCCTGTTTACCATTGGCCCAGTCGAACCCAAGGGAAGTGCTGACCAAAGACCCGTGTGTCCCTTTACCAGAGACCAGCACCTATTTACCACTGACGGGAAAATTCTGACCAACGACCCATGTGCCCCTTTTGACCCCCTGTTTATCATTGGTCCAGTCGAACCCAAGGGAAAGTCCTGACCAACGGACCCGTGTGCCCCTTTACCTGAGACCAGCAACTGTTTACCACTGGCCCAGTGGAACCCAAGGGAAAGTCCTGACCAACGGACCCGTGTGCCCCTCTACCTGAGACCGGCGCCTGTTTACCATTGGCCCAGTCGAACCCAAGGGAAGTGCTGACCAAAGACCCGTGTGCTCCTTACCAGAGTCCAGCACCTGTTTACCACTGGCGGGAAAATTCTGACCAACAGACCCATGTGTCCCTTTACCAGAGACCAGCACCTGTTTACCATTGGCCCAGTCGAACCCAAGGGAAAGAGCTGAGCAACGACCCGTGTGCCCCTTTACCTGAGACCAGCACCTGTTTATCACTGGCCCAGTGGAATCCAAGGGAAAGTCCTGACCAACGGACCCGTGTGCCCCTTTACCTGAGACCAGCAACTGTTTACCACTGGCGGGAAAGATTCTGACCAACAGACCCATGTGTCCCTGTTTACCATTGGCCCAGTCGAAGCCAAGGGAAAGTGCTGACCAACGGACCCGTGTGACCCTTTACCAGATTCCAGCACCTGTTTACCACTGGCGGGAAAATTCTGACCAACAGACCCATGTGTCCCTTTACCACAGACCAGCAACTGTTTACCACTGGCCCAGTGGAACCCAAGGGAAAGAGACCAGCACCTGTTTACCACTGGCGGGAAAATTCTGACCAACGGACCCGTGCTCCTTCACCTGAGACCAGCAGCTATTCACCACTGGCCCAATGGAACCCAAGGCAAAGTCCTGAGCAAAGGACCCGGGTGCCCCTTTACCTGAGACCAGCGCCTGTTTACCATTGGCCCAGTCGAACCCAAGGGAAGTGCTGACCAAAGACCCGTGTGCCCCTTTACCAGAGTCCAGCACCTGTTTACCACTGGCGGGAAAATTCTGACCAACAGACCCATGTGTCCCTTTACCAGAGACCAGCACCTGTTTACCATTGGCCCAGTCGAACCCAAGGGAAAGAGCTGAGCAACGACCCGTGTGCCCCTTTACCTGAGACCAGCACCTGTTTATCACTGGCCCAGTGGAATCCAAGGGAAAGTCCTGACCAACGGACCCGTGTGCCCCTTTACCTGAGACCAGCAACTGTTTACCACTGGCCCAGTGGAACCCAAGGGAAAGTCCTGACCAACGGACCCGTGTGCCCCTTTACCTGAGATCAGCAACTGTTTACCATAGGCCCAGTCGAACCCAAGGGAAGTGCTCACCAACGACCCGTGTGCCCCTTTACCAGAGTCCAGCACCTGTTTACCACTGACGGGAAAATTCTGACCAACGGACCCGTGTGCCCCTTTACCTGAGACCAGCAACTGTTTACCACTGGCGGGGAAATCCCGACCAATGGACCCGTGTGCCTCTTTACCTGAGACCGGCGCATGTTAACCACTGGCCCAGTCAAAATCAAGGAAAAACCCCAACGGATGGGAACAGCGCTACCACTTCGTTTCAAAACCATGTCAGGAAACAAAACCATGTGCTAGGATTTTGTTGTAACGTTAATCGACATTATTAGGATTATTGGGCTTCAAATCGGATTTGCAGGGAGCCCCTTCACCCCTGAGAATGGCTTGCTGGATTAAAAAAATCTTATATCTGTTTGATTCTTTGAATCCAGTTGTTTAGTTTCACCATTATTTTTTGAATTTTTATTATTAGACTGTGTACCCGGCTTTGCTCGGGTCCTGGCAAAAATAGCGAAAAATCAATAAAATCGATAAATCGATAGTGCTGTACAAAACGGTTGTCATATTCGTGTTCAACGTATTGACATACCCCAGTGACATGTCTTCGATGCGCCCGGGGCAAAATTAGCGAAAAATCAGTAAAATCGAGAAATCAATAGTGCTGTACAAAACGGTTGTCATATTCGTGTTCAGCGTATTGACGTACCCCAGTGACATGTCTTCGCCGCGCAAGGGCAAAATTAGCGAAAAATCAGTAAAATCGATAAATCAATAGTGCTGTACAGAACGGTTGTCATATTCGTGTTCAGCGTACTGACATACCCCAGTGGCATGTCTTTCACCGTCACTGGGGCAAAACAAGCGAAAAATCAATAAAATCGATAAATCGATAGTGACGTACAAAACGGTTGTCATATTCGTCTTCAGCGTATTGACATACCCCAATAGCCATGTCTTCACCGTCGCTGGGGCAAAACAAGCGAAAAATCAATAAAATCGATAAATCGATAGTGCCGTACGAAACGGTTGTCATATTCGTCTTCAGCGTATTGACATACCCCAGTAGCCATGTCTTCACCGTCACTGGGGCAAAACAAGCGAAAAATCAATAAAATCGATAATGCCGTACGAAACGGTTGTCATATTCGTCTTCAGCGTATTGACATACCCCAATAGCCATGTCTTCACCGTCACTGGGGCAAAACAAGCGAAAAATCAATAAAATCGATAAATCGATAATGCCGTACGAAACGGTTGTCATATTCGTCTTCAGCGTATTGACATACCCCAATAGCCATGTCTTCACCGTCACTGGGGCAAAACAAGCGAAAAATCAATAAAATCGATAATGCCGTACGAAACGGTTGTCATATTCGTCTTCAGCGTATTGACATACCCCAATACCATGTCTTCACCGTCACTGGGGCAAAACAAGCGAAAAATCAATAAAATCGATAAATCGATAGTGCTGTACAAAACGGTTGTCATATTCGTGTTCAGCGTATTGACATACCCCAATAGCCATGTCTTCACCGTCCCCGGGGCAAAATTAGCAAAAAATCAATAAAATCGATAAATCGATAGTGCCGTACGAAACGGTTGTCATATTCGTCTTCAGCGTATTGACATACCCCAATAGCCATGTCTTCACCGTCACTGGGGCAAAACAAGCGAAAAATCAATAAAATCGATAAATCGATAGTGCCGTACGAAACGGTTGTCATATTCGTCTTCAGCGTATTGACATACCCCAATAGCCATGTCTTCACCGTCACTGGGGCAAAACAAGCGAAAAATCAATAAAATCGATAAATCGATAGTGCCGTACGAAACGGTTGTCATATTCGTCTTCAGCGTATTGACATACCCCAATAGCCATGTCTTCACCGTCACTGGGGCAAAACAAGCGAAAAATCAATAAAATCGATAAATCGATAGTGCCGTACGAAACGGTTGTCATATTCGTGTTCAGCGTACTGACATACCCCATAGGCATGTCTTCACCGTCACGGGGCAAAGTTAGCAAAAAATCAATAAAATCGATAAATCGATAGTGCCGTACGAAACGGTTGTCATATTCGTCTTCAGCGTATTGACATACCCCAATAGCCATGTCTTCACCGTCACTGGGGCAAAACAAGCGAAAAATCAATAAAATCGATAAATCGATAGTGCCGTACGAAACGGTTGTCATATTCGTCTTCAGCGTATTGACATACCCCAATAGCCATGTCTTCACCGTCACTGGGGCAAAACAAGCGAAAAATCAATAAAATCGATAAATCGATAGTGCCGTACGAAACGGTTGTCATATTCGTCTTCAGCGTATTGACATACCCCAGTAGCCATGTCTTCACCGTCACTGGGGCAAAACAAGCGAAAAATCAATAAAATCGATAAATCGATAGTGCCGTACGAAACGGTTGTCATATTCGTCTTCAGCGTATTGACATACCCCAGTAGCCATGTCTTCACCGTCACTGGGGCAAAACAAGCGAAAAATCAATAAAATCGATAAATCGATAGTGCCGTACGAAACGGTTGTCATATTCGTCTTCAGCGGCCCTTAGGGAGGTGTCACCCTATAACAAGGAAGATAAAGATCTAGGAAGAAAAAAGCGGACGATGTGGAAATTTAGGCCAGGGCCCCTTTTTTAAAGTACTCATCACAACACTGCGTATCGACAATGCGCTGAGAGTCGACGCGCAGTAACAGACGCGTTCTCGGGAATTAGCGACCAAATCTTTTAATATAGTAGGATATGATGACGCCATGTTCAGCGCCGTTCTCAAAAATGGCAGGAAAACCCCGGTAGACGTGTCCTGACCAGGGTTGAGTGGATATAAGGTTTTTTACGAACCGGATAACGGTCCGGATAACAGATAGGCCAAAAATGACCGGACAATGAATACTGGATAACGGATAACGAATAAGTGGTCCAGATACTACAAGACATTCTACAATGCTGAAATTGGTAAAAGTGAGAAATGATATGAATATTGTGGAGAAGAATTAGCACAAATTCTTCATCTTGTTAGTCGTCGATAGTCTTAGCACGACGCTGGGCATCATTATGAAGAGGTGTGAGTATATGTATTAGGTGCGTGCAAAAGTTCCGGGGCAGTTGCACCTAATTTTTCAGAACGCCATAACTTGACTCAAAGTCAGCAATTTTGTTCAGAGCAAAAAGCATTGGCATCTGCGTAACGTTGCCAATAATGAACAAAAAAGATTTTTCCAGAAGCTAAAAATTTGACAGTTCTACACTTGTAACAGTGGCACACGTCGTTTGTCAATAGGGTATGTTCATCAAAAGTTTTACAGCGGAGGTAGAGCCAAAGAAGGTTGAGATGGGGATAGTCTGTTAGAGGCGGGTATAGGGAGTAATATATGTTAGGCTAGAATTTCGGAGCATGAATGACCAATTCTTTATAAGATTGACACTGCAACGTGCTGGTGTGTGTTATCCCACAGCCGGGTCAGACCACACATTTCCGCCTGTGTCTGCCCTATGCTTAAGAGTTTTCCCATAATTACTTTAGGAGAAAGAAACTACTAAAGGGCGACTATTGCGCATTCATTAGATAACAAATTCATTGCAGATGAGTCATGCTGCTGACCATGAAAGGTCAAAAATTTTTTAAAAGAATGTAGTGATGGTTCGCCATTTTTTAGGTGGGTGGCAGGAGCCCAGACTTAGGGATAACCTCCTCCTATTGTCGTACCTGACCCTTTCTCTATTAATAATAACAACTCTTCCATGAAACGAATTGTCAGAAAATCTGAAGGTCGAATATCTGCAGGCTTGCCAGTGTGGGCGTTAGTGCTCTTCGCTCAACTCACGCAACATCCATTTACTCACCTTTCCTATCTTACCGATTTACTTCAAGTGACGGGACATTGTTGACTGAATTCCCCGTAATGTCTTGCGCACTTTGCACAAGGTCCGATTCAACCTGCTCTTTCTTGGTGCTTTTGTGATGACCAAATCTCTGACCAACTTGCAAAGCATTTTCCAGGCTCTCATCTCCTCTCAGAATTCCTAGGAACTTTCGAGCACCTGGCGTTTTGGAGAACATAGTCTCCACAAACGCGTTACTGATTCTAGGGGTCGCTTCCCCTGTTGATCGTCTAGATTTGATTTTTTCATAAAGCGAAATTCCCCAAAATATTGCACAGCTCATAGCATTGGTTTTACACCCAAAATAGAGCAACGCTGTGACATGGACTCGAGCCAAAAGTGGTATAGGTAGCAGATGTTTTAAGCTACCAGCATACATGAAAACCCTTGCTGGATATCGCAAACGCAAGGAGCAAAACGACGTTGGATGGTGAAATACCACCAACTGCCCCGGAACTTTTGCACGCACCTAATAGTAACTAGAGTTTGCCATTAAAAAAAGTAAAAAAAAAGTACTGAAATTAAAAAAAAGTTTCCAGTAACATTCGGATGTTTGTTAATTTGACTGGGACACTAGTTGCTTGAGATGATACGTGACCGTGACTTTTCTGAACAGAGGTGAGCTATCCAAAGATAGGTACTTCTGAGGTTTTGTTTTTGATTGGGGAGCTGAAGAGGGCAGAGAATTTGCATAATGTATCTTTTGTGGAGTTCTGATGAATCTTGTAGTATTGACTGACTAATTTGAACGTGCTGACTTTCGAACGCTATTTGACCAACACAGTTAAAATTGATAGAAACAGTAGGGTTAATGAATAGTCGAAATTACGCAGCTGAGACAAGGGGTTTGCTGCTCTTAGCAGTCGGTATGCAGTTCTTCCTCTTGCAGCAATGTCTGTTTTGCATTTCTTGGGGTTGTGGCTTGGCAGGTTTGCCCAATCCAATTATCTGAGTATGCAAAAGAAACATTTGTGAAGTGGTATCCGGCCTCACCGACATGTAGGAGTTGACGTACAAAACAGAGAAAAGCGGATTATCCGTATCCCGTTATCCGTATTGCCATTATGCGTAGGTTTTCGCCTATCCTTTATCCGGGCTTCTGGAGCCGGATAAGGGTGCGGACAAGGCCAAAATTAGTGTATTCATTTTCTACGTTCAGAACAGAGAAAAGCCTCCACTTGAGGACGTGTTGCCCGATCTGGCGCCTTTTACGCCTTTACATTTTACATGTAGCAAGGTGGGAGAAGGTTATGCAGACTTGTACCTGCCCAAAAAAAATCCTCCTAGTCACGTTTCTCTGGGTCGCCCAACAAAGTGAGGCAATAACCTCGAAACAATCATTTGCGAAACTATCGGACATGTTGGCTAATGCTTGATCATTCCGTTTCATCAGTTTTTGAATCCATTGATTAAATAGCGTTTGAGAGTCAATACAATCATAATACTCAGTCAGTACAAGGAGGTTTTCAGAACTCTGCAAAAGATATTTGAAGCAAAGCTGCAGCCCTATGAGCTGCACCCCCTCCCTCCTCCAACCTCCAACCTTTGGGGACTTTACCTCTGTGCTAAAAACATATAATCTAATAAAACATATAAAAACACATATAATCTCAAGCACTAGTGTGCCAATTGAATTAGCAAATATGTATCTAGATGTCAGTGGAAGCTTTCGTTCTCATTGCAAACTCTTGTTTCTATACCTGCATCTCTTCATAGTGACGCCATGCTCAACGTCGTGCTCAGAATGACGGATTTTGATGACTAACGAGATGAAGAATATGTGCTTGATCTTTCCCGCAATATTCATGTAGTATCCTATCATTTTTTATCATTTTTAAAAATGTGGAAGGTGGTGTCTTGTAGCATCTGGATCACTTATCGGTTATTCGGTCATTTCAGGCCTATCCGTTATCCGCACCGTTGTCTGGATCGTGAAAAATCTCGTATCCGCTCCCGTATGGTACAGAAGTTGAGCAGAAGATACGGAATCAGAGATTGTTGTATATCTGAAACTGCTATTTGATCGGTTGGCTTGAAGTAGGAATTTGAGATAAACAGCAATGAGAAAGTTTTCGTTCGCAATTCCTACAAGAATGGGCATCAATGTGGGGGGAAAATCCACAGTTCCCAGTTTCATTGACCTATCTGGAACCCAAATATACGTATTACGATGCACGAATGTAGCTAACTAAACCCAACAAATGAGTGCCCACTTTTGATTATTCATTTCAGGTTCAACTGGCGTTTTTCGGAAATAATTCGCAAACCAGTAAGCGGTGCCAGAGTGGTATAAATACCAGCTCCAAGACACAACAGAACAGCACTGACAACAATGCATTCCATTTTCTTCCTTATTGGGATTCTCGTCTTCATTACTGGAAGGTGAGTCAGTGTTAGATCGAATTTGGAGTCATTTCTAAACAATTCTTCACTAGTTTTCCAATCAAGTGCACAGATAAGCAGCTTGTGCTGTGAGAGAATTATGCAGCTGTAGCACATTCGAACGAATAAAATGGACATACGCTGAGATTATAGTTTGCATCCAAACCAACTCTCAAGAAAATCATGCATCGGATTTGTGCTAAAAACAATATTTCAAACACGGCTGGCTGATTGTGATAACGAATTTCAGGTCGTCTGCAAGCTATTCGCAAGGAGAATCTAACGGTATGTAGGTTCGATCTCTCATGAGTAAAATAAAACCACGGAACTTCTAGCCAGTAAAATGTGGAACATGATGAGCTGAACTTTTTAAATGAGAAATCCCAGAAGGAAAAAAAAACTAAAACGAATTCCGATAGGCAAAGTTACCTGCTCAGATTTGTGAAATCATAATCGTAGTGAATTTGATGGTAACGAGACCGGTCTCATGATTGGTGTTTCTATACCTTGAAGTGCATGGATGTGTGCAGGCTAGATTCTCTTCTTTCGAATTCTCTAGATAGCTCTCAAAAACCACAACCTCCCAAATTTTGCGAAGCTTCCACACTTTCACCCACTGACACTATCCTTATAGAAGGCTCTCAAACGGGAGGTCAGGGAGCTCCTATGTTCATGCACATGCACGCGCCGGTGATGTACTCGGCACCTCTCATGGCCGCAGCACCACTTTCTGCCGGAGGACAATACGGCATGGTGAGATCTATATTCTGACAGGATTGAGTGTCACGTTGCTGGAATTGGGTGCACCTCGTTGCAGATAGGTTCCTTTTGCTACACATTTATTTATTTATTTATTTATCAAATGCACTCATGGTGCTCCGAACACTTATTGAAAGGAAAAACACAATACAGAACTAAGGAAGAACAAAAAAAATGCTTTGAAAAATTATGAATTTTGAAAAACAATACTCAAGTATCATAGCTATTATCGCAGTTGCGCAACACACACTAAATCCCTTTGTCTAGCACCTCCAGCTAAATATTTACCACCAAATTTAGGTATTCAATGGAGTATGCAACTACCAGGAATCACCGCCTAGGGGAAATACTCATAAATATAAATGTGGGTAGAAAAAAAAACACCCTCTTCATAGGCCACCATAAGGCCTCGAACTTATATGACCAAGATAACCAAGGTGTGATTGCGTCACAATCACTCTCGAGCGGCAGAGAGCAGGAGGAGGCACCAGGGCAGATCAATGTGTGAACTCTCCTAATTTGTTCCAATAACATTCGAACTCAGACTAAATGTGGCCTTACATGATACTAAAAGATTTTTTCAGAGTTCTCCTCGCTCAGGATTTCAAAATCTGATGGGCTCTTCTGCAGGAGGTATTGCAATCCTCCTGTCATCCCGACGAACAACTTGATATCTTCAATTCTTTTTTTCAGGAGAAGGCCACCACTCTCACATCTTGCTAGAACTTCCATTCCGCCGAGCTCGAGCTCGTAAACTGGCTGCTCGCCGTGCTGCTCGCATGCGTAAGAACCTCAAGAAACATCACAAAGTCAACAAGCACTGACGGCCTACCTGCCTTGAATAAATATGTGCATCAATTTGAAACTAACAACGAAGATCTATCCACTGTACATTTACAATCTTCATGCGCTGCGCTGCCATTGAGAATGATTTCAATCCGTTGCAACGCTGATGAGCACCGCTCGCATTGTATTGTTTGCCATGATATTGTTCGCGGTATCACGGAAAAGAACAAATAAAAACGTGCCCAACTACAGTGGGCGGCGATGGCGGTGGCCCATCTACGGCCTCGAGAGGGACGCAAGGAAGCCGCGCCGCCCGCGTAGTAAACAATGTTTTCTGCTGCTGTTATGCTATATCTAAAACTTCTCTGCCCGAGTTTAAGGATTCTTGGCCATATCGGGAAGAAAGCAACTAGAAATAGCATTCCAGCAGCAGACGACACTGGTCCTGGCGCGCGCGGCGCGGTTGCGCTGCGTCCCTCTCGAGGCCGCAGATGGGCCACCGCCATTGCCGTCCACTGTACATATTATTCGATACTTTGCGAGTTTTATTCGCCAATTAGTTGAGTTTTTTTAGCAGAAGAGTAAGAGAATGACAATAGTATTGCAGATATAGTGCAAACATGGAGTTGCTACACCACCACTATAGCTTTGCTACACCACCACTCTAACTAAAGGATAATAGAGAATGATTGGGATACGCACATTTTGATACATCCAGTTCGCTGGTTTTCAACACCCACGTAGCAGGCTATGAGATAGGGCGAAGGTCGAGGAATACGCAAAATGAAAGCTTGCATATTAGCACATAATTGTACTGAGAAAGGTGGAATGAATTCTATTCCACCCGAAAAAAATTACATAAAAAAGTTCTTGTCCAAGAAAGCAAGAAGTGCAAGTGTAATTTGTCATGTAATTTCGAATGCAATTTGTAATGTAACTGTTATACGTAATTTCCCAATATAGTTCTTGTTCGCAGTTTTAAAACAAAATTAAGGCATCTTTTCGAAGTTCACCTGACTATCACTGGAGCGCACCAGAGTGCAGGGTAGGGATGTAACAAATGGTTGAACGACAGTGATCTTCAGCCACGATTTTGTTGATCCTCCAGACGTGCCTCTCTGAATTCTGTTTGTGCTTAACATCAGTAAACGGTTAGCGGTTGGCTACGCCCCGGACATTGGTGCTAGGCCCTCTGAATCTACAGGACGCTACTAAGTCCTGGTGGTCAATGACCACCTGGTGCTGCGCCCTGGGTGCAGGACGTCGAAAAAAGGCTATCACACCAGAAGCCGTGGGTAGATTTTTCGACATCGATTTGGCAGACATGTGGATGATTGTGCACGTAATTGAGGGGTCTTTCGGAGTCCTTCAAGAGGAAACAGTTCATTTCCACAGAATAGATTAATTCCAAAAAATTTCTCCCGAAGGATGTGTGCCGCATTTGCTAATACCGCGTTTCAAGATGAACCCCGGCAAAACGTTTTGAATTACTCGTTTTTAAATGAAAGGGTTCGAAGCCCAAAACCTTAACTGGAAATGAAGCTTAGACTCAGCATTATATGCCTGCAGAAATGCGGTCAAAACTGTGGTTCAAGTCCTATTTATTGGTTCCGAAAGAGGGAAAGGCCGTTCATCGTGGTGGAATAGTGCTGGCTTCTGTTTTTTTTTTCGGAGAAATGCCAATTCACTGGAAATGCCCAGTTAAGGAGGAGAAGAAAAACGCTGCATCTTCGCAGCGGTATTACCGCACATTGAAATGCTATCACTAGACAAAAAATCGTTAAAATAAAAATGAAATGTCTTGCTCAACCATTAATTCTTGAGCACTGGCTTCCTAAATCTTCCACTTTTCCCCAAAGCCTGAGGCCATCCCATCTAGAAAGAAATTCGGATTGATTGACCAATTGTTTTTGACCGTATAAGGTTGTTTTGAGGACCTGAAGGAAATCGTTCGTAGAGGAAGAATCAAATGAAGAGAAGAGATTGGAACAAGTGTGCTGAGCTTCGACAGGATTGAGCTAAAAAATAATTTGGGAACTGGACCTCAGTTGCTTGGTTTTCATTGTCATTCCGGAAACTTTCAGCCCTCCCTGGTATTAGAAACACCGAATATAAACCTGAACTTGGTGGGATCTTTATGTAATTCAGGGATAATGTAGGTGGTGTGATGCTTTTGGCTATTTTTTAAATTATTAGTAGAGTTAAAGTTATCATGTCCAATGACACCTTCTGAAGCAGTTTCACCAATATGTAGCATGTAAGCGTTGCAAGTGGGAATAACCACTAAAGTGTCACAATTCAAAATTAACCCCATTTTGTTCTGCAACCCCACTCTTAACCACTTTTACAAAATAAAACTTCTTACTTTCTGGGCCAATAACTTTTTTTATAATTTTTTTTCAGGTGGAATGGAATTCATTCTACCCTTCGCAGTACAACTATATACTTATATTCAGGCTTTCATTTTACGTATTCCTCGACCTTCGCTCTATCTCGTAGCCAACGCGGCTGTTGAAAAACAGCGAACTGGATGTGTCGAAATGTGCGTGTCCCAATCATTCTCTATTATCCTTTAGTTAGAGTGGTGATGTAACAAAGCTATAGTGGTGGTGTAACAACTCCATGTTTGCACTATATCTGCAATACTATTGTCATTCTCTTGCTCTTCTGCTAGAAAAACTCAATTAATTGGCGAATAAAATTCGCAAAGTATCGAATGATATGCAGTTGGACGCGTTTTTATTTGTTCCTTTTCGTGATACCGCGAACAATATCATGGCAAACAATACAAAGCGAGCGGTGCTCATCAGCGTTGCAACGGTTTGAAACCATTCTCAATGGCAGCGCAGCGCATGAAGATTGTAAATGTACAGTGGATAGATCTTCGTTGTTAGTTTCAAATTGATGCACATATTTATTCAAGGCAGGTAGGCCGTCAGTGCTTGTTGACTTTGTGATGTTTCTTGAGGTTCTTACGCATGCGAGCAGCACGGCGAGCAGCCAGTTTACGAGCTCGAGCTCGGCGGAATGGAAGTTCTAGCAAGATGTGAGAGTGGTGGCCTTCTCCTGAAAAAAGAATTGAAGATATCAAGTTGTTTGTCGAGATGACAGGAGGATTGCAATACCTCTTGCAGAAGAGCCCATCAGATTTTGAAATCCTGAGCGAGGAGAACTCTGAAAAAATCTTTTACTATCATGAAAGGCCACATTTAGTCTGAGTTCGAATGTTATTGGAACAAATTAGGAGAGTTCACACATTGATCCGTTATGTATAGCAAAGGGAACCTATCTGCAACGAGGTGCACCCAATTCCAGCAACGTGACACTCAATCCTGTCAGAATATAGATCTCACCATGCCGTATTGTCCTCCGGCAGAAAGTGGTGCTGCGGCCATGAGAGGTGCCGAGTACATCACCGGCGCGTGCATGTGCATGAACATAGGAGCTCCCTGACCTCCCATTTGAGAGCCTTCTATAAGGATAGTGTCAGTGGGTGAAAGTGTGGAAGCTTCGCAAAATTTGGGATGTTGTGGTTTTTGAGAGCTATCTAGAGAAGAGAAGAGAATCTAGCCTGCACACATCCATGCACTTCAAGGTATAGAAACACCAATCATGAGACCGGTCTCGTTACCATCAAATTCACTACGATTATGATTTCACAAATCTGAGCAGGTAACTTTGCCTATCGGAATTCGTTTTAGTTTTTTTTTCCTTCTGGGATTTCTCATTTAAAAAGTTCAGCTCATCATGTTCCACATTTTACTGGCTAGAAGTTCCGTGGTTTTATTTTACTCATGAGAGATCGAACCTACATACCGTTAGATTCTCCTTGCGAATAGCTTGCAGACGACCTGAAATTCGTTATCACAATCAGCCAGCCGTGTTTGAAATATTGTTTTTAGCACAAATCCGATGCATGATTTTCTTGAGAGTTGGTTTGGATGCAAACTATAATCTCAGCGTATGTCCATTTTATTCGTTCGAATGTGCTACAGCTGCATAATTCTCTCACAGCACAAGCTGCTTATCTGTGCACTTGATTGGAAAACTAGTGAAGAATTGTTTAGAAATGACTCCAAATTCGATCTAACACTGACTCACCTTCCAGTAATGAAGACGAGAATCCCAATAAGGAAGAAAATGGAATGCATTGTTGTCAGTGCTGTTCTGTTGTGTCTTGGAGCTGGTATTTATACCACTCTGGCACCGCTTACTGGTTTGCGAATTATTTCCGAAAAACGCCAGTTGAACCTGAAATGAATAATCAAAAGTGGGCACTCATTTGTTGGGTTTAGTTAGCTACATTCGTGCATCGTAATACGTATATTTGGGTTCCAGATAGGTCAATGAAACTGGGAACTGTGGATTTTCCCCCCACATTGATGCCCATTCTTGTAGGAATTGCGAACGAAAACTTTCTCATTGCTGTTTATCTCAAATTCCTACTTCAAGCCAACCGATCAAATAGCAGTTTCAGATATACAAGAATCTCTGATTCCGTATCTTCTGCTCAACTTCTGTACCATACGGAGCGGATACGAGATTTTTCACGATCCAGACAACGGTGCGGATAATGGATAGGCCTGAAATGACCGAATAACCGATAAGTGATCCAGATGCTACAAGACACCACCTTCCACATTTTTAAAAATGATAAAAAATGATAGGATACTACATGAATATTGCGGGAAAGATCAAGCACATATTCTTCATCTCGTTAGTCATCAAAATCCGTCATTCTGAGCACGACGTTGAGCATGGCGTCACTATGAAGAGACGCAGGTATAGAAACAAGAGTTTGCAATGAGAACGAAAGCTTCCACTGACATCTAGATACATATTTGCTAATTCAATTGGCACACTAGTTGCTTGAGATTATATGTGTCCGTGTCGTTTTTAGCACAGAGGTAAAGTCCTCAAAGGCTGGAGGTTGGAGGGGGGAGGGGGGGGGGCGCAGCTCATGGGGCTGCAGCTTTGCTTCAAATATCTTTTGCAGAGTTCTGATAAACCTCCTTGTACTGACTGAGTATTATGATTGTATTGAATCTCAAACGCTATTTAATCAATGAATTCAAAAATTGATGAAAACGGTAGGATGCAACGAATATTCGGAATGAACCTTGCGGTAAAGAGTCACCGGTGAGCTGATAGGTCACCAATTTCAACGTTCAGATACGCTAAGATATCTGAACGTTGAAATTCCAACGTTATTAATGATCAAGCATTAGCCAACATGTCCGATAGTTTCGCAAATGATTGTTTCGAGGTTATTGCCTCACTTTGTCGGGCGACCCAGAGAAACGTGACTAGGAGGAGTTTTTGGGCGGGTACAAGTCTGTATTACCTTCGCCTACCTTGCTACATGTGAAAGTAAAGTGCAACGCGTAACACGCACCAGATCGAGCAATACAATATTTTCCAGTGGAGGTTCTTCTCTGTTTTGAACGTGCAAAATAAATCCACTAATTTTGGCCTGGTCCGCATCCTTATCCGGCGCCAGAAGCCCGTTTAACGGTGCGGATAACGGATAAGCGAAAACCTACGCATAATGGCAAAACGGATAACCGGATACGAATAATCTTGTCCCTGTTCTGTGCGTCAACTCCTACATGACGATGAGTCCGGAATACCACTCCATAAATGTTTTTTTTTCTTGCATACTCGCGAGGGAAGTGCACGAACTTAAGCTGCGCTTTCAGAACGAGACACATATTTTTGGGAAGCTTATCTCAAATGATGTTTAAGATTATATTTGAAATTTGCTAAGTGGTTAATACAAGCCGAAATTCCATTTCCTGCCATACTGACATATTCCTCTCTCAAACATGGCTTGGCCGCTGAATAGCCGAGTGGATAGTGATGCTGACACATGGGATGGAGGTCGAGGGCCTAAAGTTTTGCAAACTTTAGTAGCTAATTTTTGACAGAGTGCGGAATTGTTCAGAAGATGAATGAGCATTAGCTACGAGTGTTGCTTTGAAAATAAAGAAAAATTGCTCCATACTGGGTGTTGATGCAATGTCGCTGCAAAACCCAAGTATTTTGATGTGTCATATAATCTATTCGGTCACTCTCTTACCTGTTTTTGTTCTGGCCATAAGAGTGACTGATTGTAAAAGGAATTGTGCCAAGCCTTTATCAAACAGCGTAGTAGGCTTCATACAGAGGAAGTCTTCCTGTAGTTTTCATAGTGTAACATCAATAATCAGCAATCTCCTAAACAGTTCCTCACCCCGTCAAAGGTCAGCAATTGAAGTTTTTAAAACAAAATTGGGGACAGGATTCAAACCATCGGCCTTCATCCTATGAGTCAGCATCACTATCCACTCGGCTATCCAGCTGCCAAGCCATGATTGAGGGAGGTATATGTCAATATGTCAGGAAATGGAATTTTGAGCTTGTTTAACCATTTAGCAAATTTCAAATATAATCTGTAACATGATATGAGATAAGCTTTTCAACCATATATGTCTCGTTCCGAATGCGCAGCTTAAGTTCGTGCACTTCCCTTGTCAGGTAACTGGATAGGGCAAACCTGCCAAGCCACACACCCAAGGAATGGGAAGCAGACATTGCTGCAAGAGGAAGAGCTGCTGTATTCCGACTGCCGAGAACAGCAAAACCCGTGTTTCTGCGGCATTGAGGGGGCTAGTCGCTGCCCGATTGACTATTGTAGTGAAGTTCAACCTGCGGCCGCCCCCTGGGATGTGTATACAGCACGGCATTCACCTACATCGCACGCTAGCTGATCCATTCCAATAGATGAAATTCTCCGTTGAAAGGCTGCGTTTTTAGCGGCTCGCACGCAGCCTTTGTGCTGGGTCTGCAATTTCACCTATACTAATTTACTCCATGACAAATGCCATACCCAGGCAATAAGAACGGTCGACCCGCGACCTCTAAAATTTTTGCGGCCGACCCGCGGCCCACATAATTTTAGCGGGCAAGCCGCGGCCCATGAATTGCGAAGCACCTTCCCCAGCGCTGACACTCTCTCAATCAAGTGTTTGCTGCTGAATTCTACACAAAGATAGTCTCATTTGCTGTAATTAATTCTACTCTTGTGCTCCTTATATTGTTTTCTTCTAATCCAGCTTAAACACTGCATCTATGCTTGTTTCTCAACGCTGTTTTTCTTGTTTCTTCAGGCAATTTAGTTTTTTATCGAATACGGACCTCTCAAATTCTTCAGTTTCAAGTCATCCCATGAGTTCTCGTGTCCCACCTGTCAACAAAGTCGGTGTTGGAAGAGTTGCAGGTGAGGCCAATTCATTTTTATTTATGGGCCACGGTTTTACCCGGCCTCAACCGGCCTGATGAGTCTGGCAGGGCTTGCCTTGCCTCCGAACATGCGGGGGCACGACTAAGCTCTGATGCTCAACCACCAGCTTATATACTCAGACAATTAGAACGGCCGACCCGCGTTCCAGCAACGGCCGACCCGCGTTCCAGCAACGGCCGACCCGCGTTCGAGCAACGGCCGACCCGCGGTCGAGCGAGGGCCAACCCGCCGCCCAGGGCCGCGGCTTGACCGTTAAGCGGCCGCGGCTCGGCCGGTAGTGGTCCTTGGGTCGCTCGCGGATTCAACACCAGGAATGTAGGAGGACGCCCCTTTCATGGAAATTCTTTCATTTCGTCCTAATATAACTCCGTTTCTTTTCATGTTTTCAAGGGTTAAAGTCATGATTCATTTCTTGTGAGGATGGGAACAAAGCATGCATTGACTACAAAGAATAAAATTTGCATCTAACAGCAAAATTGACTATAAATAGTCAAATCGGCATCTAACAAGGAAATTTATATGATCATATGGCAACACATAGCAAATTCGGCATCTAACGGAAAAAATATAGGGTTCATTGGATGAATACGATTCTGGGAGAATATCGAATCGAATAACGAATGAAGAAAAAACATTTCCAATGAAGAAAAGAACTTCAAGCAAGGAAAAGATAAACTATGCCGGAAAACTTAACTCAATAAACTAACAACAAATCTATTTATGATCACCGTTGAGAACGGTCTCGATAGCGGAGATGCAGTACAGGAGTATCCGGAGTTGGAGTCCATGTCAATTGTCTACCATCGGCACCGTAGTTTAGCACATTCTGAAAACACTACAGCGTTGAAAAAAATTTGATGTTGAAAGGAGAACAAGTGTTAAAAGTTCAATCCAAGTGTGTGAAAAGATAGGTGACATCGATGTCTTCGTCGTTTTCGGTATTGCAATCAGGCTGTGGTTTTGCTTGTTTCTAGAAAGAAGATGATGAAAAAATCGCTTCAGCCATCCAAAGCCACTAGAATCTGACTGTGCTCGGAATCCACTTGAATTCGGTGGCGCTATCCTCGTAGCTGTACGAAAGTCGCCGCTAAAAATAAATGGTGAAAAAAGGTTCGGCGACATGTAGTAAGACTAAAAATTCATATACAGCGCCTCCTGCAGCCCTTTAAAGGTCCATGGTCGCCAGTAGAGTCTGTCCTTACACAACTGTTTGAACTTGGCCTTCCTTTGGGCTTCATTGCTACCCAGTTCGATGTAGAAGCTGTAATTGTAGAAATTTTGTTTTCTACATGAAGGTCAAGTTTTAGGATAGATACCTTGATGTCTCCTTATTGGCAACTCTGCCAGCTTTGATTTCATCTTCGCCAAAGCCTAATGAGTCTTCAACGAAATCTACAATGTTTTAACTCTTTCTAGCATTTTAAGACGAAATTTTTTGCTTATCACCAGTAAGACCAACCGATCAATGTGTTTTCGGCGTTTTTCGGAAGATTTTGCAGTGTCGTGTCTTGGGCACTCTTTCCGATGAGCCTTACTGCATACTGCAACTATAGAAGGAAAACGTAATACATAAACAGTAACGCCAAAAATCGTTTCCATTTCAATGAGAATATCAGTAATCATGGGATGGATTTCAGCATGGAAGAGATTTGCGGAGATTAGAGACAAAAACAAGTGCAAGGCAAAAGTCCGCGTACTTAAGAGAGGAGGACGAGAAAGGCAGTAAGCACAAAAACTCAACTTCGGCGGCTTCTGAAAAAGAGTAGAGGCAGATTTCTACATTTTCAATTCTTAGAGGAACCACTAACAATGCTACCCTAACAAAACTCTACTGATGTTCAAAAAAAAAGTACTGACCCCTTTTGTATCTATCAAAAAGATCATAATTCCCAATGGTAATTATAGTTTGTTTCGCCTGCAACGATAGTTGAGTATTGCACAGCGTCTGTTTTTCTCTGCACTCTCTCCAATCTCTGCAGACTTTCAGGCGCTCTTCTTCTCTGCGGCGTTTCCCCGGTGGAACAGACTATAACCTCCTAAGCTCATGCGAATCATCTCGACATTAGTTTTGTACTAGGCGGTGGAGGCCGTTAAAAATGGCTCCCCCACCAAAACGTGCATAGGTTTCAATGAAGAGTTACAAGAATAATAAATAAGAATGAATTGACCTCACCTGCAACTCTTCTAACACCGACTTTGTTGACAGGTGGGACACGAGAACTCATGGGATGACTTGAAACTGAAGGATTTGAGAGGTCCGTATTTGATAAAAACTAAATTGCCTGAGGAAACAAGAAAAACAGCGTTGAGAAACAAGCATGGATGCAATGTTTTAGCTGGATTAGAAGAAAACAATATAGGCAGCACAAGAGTAGAATTAATTATAGCAAATGAGACTATCTTTGTGTAGAATTCAGCAGCAAACACTTGAATGAGAGAGTGTCAGCGTTAGGGAAGGTGCTTCGCAATTCATGGGCCGCGGCTTGCCCGCTAAAATTATGTGGGCCGCGGGTCGGCCGCAAAAATTTTAGAGACCGCGGGTCGACCGTTCTTATTGCCTGAGTATGGCATTTGTCATGGATTAAATTAGTATAGGTGCAATTGCAGACCCAGCACAAAGGCTGCGTGCGAGCCGCTAAAAACGCAGCCTTTCAACGGAGAATTTTATCTATTGGAATGGATCAGCTCGCGCGCGATGTAGGTGAATGCCCTGTATGTATACACATCCCAGGTAGAACTTCACTACAGTTTGCGTTTGCGCTCTGTAATTTGGAACACGTGCTCGGATACGGGTCTGCAGGTGGAGAATTGCTTCAGTACAGTCCATTAGCTGGAAAACGCCAGAATGTGTGTACGCCGATCGAGAATGGTGGGTCTGCTGTGGCCCAATATATGGGAGAACTCCACAATATGGGTCCAGCGAAGGATGAAAGATGTGCTGGCGCCCTATAGTGTGGAAAGCGCTAGGAAGAGGATCCATCGATTGAATTAGTTCGAGTTCTTATTTACACTGTGTCGGTTACAAATAATAGGTGACAGCTACTAGATTCATATAAAGGATATCCTCTCGCAGACTCGAGGATGACTAGCCATGATAGGTCCACGGGCATCAAAGAAGTATGGGTGACAACAAACGGGGGATGTATCTGCATCGGGAAGTGGATTTACATGGTGAGGTGTGATGAAGAGGGTCAGGCGGCCATACTGGTAGAATACATGCAACTCTCAAAATAGAATTTCGTATTCAACCTCAAGAAGAAGAAGAAACTCAATTAATTACTATTTTCGTTTGTATTTCAAATTCCTAAGGATTTCATAGGCGCGAAACTTTTGCACATACCTCAAGTGGCGGCCCCACCCCACTTTCTAGCGACCGGTAGGGGAGCTAGTATACGTAATCTATAGGGAGGATTTTGTATTTGAGCTCAGTTAATGATTAATTTTGCTTACTTTCCAATTTTCAAAGCATTTCGGATGTGCGAAGCTTTTGCACATACCTGAAGTGGCTGCCCCGTCATACTTTCTAGTGTCCCGAAAGGGACCGATGCTCATCCAATCTTTTCTTCAGTGGCCTCTCCGATTCTCCCACGTATCGCTGGCCACATCCAGTGCATGTGATGAGGTGAACGCTACCGCGTAAGTGACAAACTTTTTGATTGCGGCAATACCGACACGATCGCTGGTTACATTCCGTTTCGTAAAGGCGCGACGATGTTAGCATCTGTTGAGTGCTGGCGTGGTCGAAGTACAAGGCGCACTGGTAAGCCACATTTTCGAACGATGAGATTGGTCCGTTTGGAGGAATTATCGTTCACGTATGGCAGAACCAATGCAGTGCCGTCAGGGGTTGAGTATGGTCTCCATAAACTCGCATTTCCCATGGTGTAGCCGTTCTCAAATAGGATGCTTTGTATTTGTTCATAACTTTCTCAGTCTTCTGTGCAAATTCGTTTGCTGGATCTTCAAGTTCCGCACTACATTCACTTTCATGTGAAGTGGATGAGCACTCCGGGAATGTAAAATTATGTTCTTAGATGAACTCTTCTTGTACTAGCGTATTTCCTTCTTTTCCTCATGAATCCGAACTCTAGTGTTCAGAAATGGTGGCAGCCATTTCTGTCGGGTTCTTCGATGGTGAACTTTATGTGAACGTCTTTAGAATTCAAATTCGAGAGTGTGGCAGCTAACTCTGAAGGTGTTGTTCCAACTACAAAAACGTCGTCGATATAACGTTCATAAAAGAGTATTCCCGCTGTTAACGATGCTCTTTCGACATGATCGCGGTACACAATGGCCAATAGTGGGGCGATGCGGATCCCCATAGCCCCATGTCCTTACTAGAGAAACCGAATAATTCCACTTCGTTGCAATGATCAATCAAAAGTTCAATCAGAGTTTGGATGACTGCGGTTCTGTTGATGTTGGAGTGCAAAGAAATTGCATCGTAGCTAACGTAGCATGACTTATCCGGAATCTGACAGTGTTGAATTTCATTGATGAATTTGTTTGCTTTCACAGTGTGAGCTCACACGAATCGTAGAATTGGAGCAAGAAGAGCATCTTCACCAGCAGCCAACTTATTCCGTCCAACAATCCAGCGCAAAATGAGATTATTGGTCGCGTCTTCACTCCAGATATATTCACATCTGTGAAGTCAACGTTCGGCTCAAGCTTATGGGTTTTGATAAGCGAATAATACGTCGGAAATTCAGGGTGAGTTGTTAATAAACGCGACGTTGTACTAGCATCGAAACTCGAACCGGAGGACAGATTTGAGCACGTCGTTTAGCAGTTGACATGATGTTGAAACAGCTGTTCGAACTGGGCTCGTAGACACTGTCGTCAACGATTGCCGTAGTCGTTAAGGTCTTATCAAGGGAAAGCTACTCCTAATCATGCGAGAACGAGGATGGTTTCAATCATTGGTTGCAAAAGTTTCCGCCGACTCTCGATGCGATCCCTCTCGTCTCTGCTCAGAGTTTCTTGAGTGTTTGAAACGTTGCTACGCATGTTCGCCAAGAAGCGCTCGGCTCTTTCGCAGCTGAATCTGTGGTACTCTCGCTCGACATGGGAAACGACGTATCCGTCTTTTCTGAACATACGGCCGAACTTTTTTTAGCGTTTCCTGTACAAGCAGAATTCTCTGACTGCTAAGGTTATGCCTCTGTGCATCGGTTTCGGCGATAAAAAGCGATCAGTATCTGCAAAACAGTCCTCCCAATGACAGGCTATAAGCTAAGCATTGTGATTCCGGTCTTGCAAGGGGATCGAAGGCGTCTCATGGATGGACCTTTCTTAGTCATTCGCGTCCCAGAAGGCCAATTGTGAGCCAGCTCCGGTGGTTCTGTGAATTCTGTGAGAAACTTGAAGCGTTGTTCGTCCGACAAGTTTTGAACTCCTATTGCTAGCACGTTCCCAGAATCAAGCGAATGTACGGAATGCAATGGCTCTGTTGAAGGCGTGAAGTCTTGAGGAGATGCAGAAGATGACGTCGGTGCAGCGGTAGAAGGGGGGGGGGGGGGGGGGGGTGGACAGTGGACGATGAGGGAATTGCGGCCGATGCGGAAGTAGCGGCAATATCAGCGCTCATTTTAGGCCTGTCCTCCTCTTCGACAGACTCCGCTGAAGAAGTGTCTATCTCCCTTGCAATTCTTATCTCGAGCTCGTATGAGTTGCACTCACAAAAAAGTTCATTAAATTACTTTTATTGCACACCTGTTGGTGAATCTGATGATCTTTCTTTTTTTTACGAGCCATTTGGTCATGATCGATCGGTTGGAACTTCCAATGATCGCTTCATGTAAGTTCGTAAGGTTGAACTTAATAACACCAGAAGAATCACCACCCCTTCCACCTGCTTGACATCCTTTCAACATCTATGTTATTATCGTTGATGTTTGTTCAAAAGTCTCTAAACAGAGGCAAAGCTGTCTCTTTACTTGTTCGAGTCCTAAAAAGTGGAAATGTTGAATTGTTCCTAAGTACAAGGCAACTTGCATCTTGTTCTTAGTTATCATTCGCTAGTGCAAGTAGTTCAAAACGGGTAAATTCGGTGTATTCGTGTATGGAAAAAATAGCGATGCTTTTGTAAAATAGCGCACGCTCTAACTTGACAATCACACCGACTTTGAACTGCCTGACGGGTTAAGACGCCCCCGGAGATGATGTGGGATACGTGGAACAGTCAGTGGGATACTCATTCCCTTGTAAATGCCTTGTACGAGTCCTTTCTTCTACTGGATCAGTGTTTTGTGCACGAAGAATTTGTCTTCGTAAATGAAGAAGGAGCAAATTTTCCTGGTTTTGATACGATGATAATTTCAGTATGGTCTCGAACATTCGCGCAGTGAGCTTGTCAAATTTTCCAGATTCGGTGAAGGACAACTTATACTAGATGTATGCGTCAGAGGCGCGCCAGGCGCGTGCACTCATTCGCGAAATATATTCGGTGGAGACTGGCCAGTACATGATCATCCTCAATGAAAACACATCTAGTATAAATTGCACTCTAATAATCATGTAGTAAGTAGCCGTTGCTTTGTGCTCAGTGCCTTAATGTGCAAATTCTCGTATTTTGCTCCCCATAACGGCGAGAGTGCGCATGCTTTTTGTGCACTTTCGCTGAGAGAGTCTGACAATGGCTTTCATGTTTTAGGCTATTTATGGAACAACGCTTGGACGCTTGTCAACGGAGGAGATCCATCGGCAACGTGTTTTATGGTTTTATATTTCTGGCTGATTCCGGAATGATTTTTACTTTGTGCGCGTTTCAACTCAATTGAATTTGGTGATGAAATCTTGTTTTTTTTTTGAATCTGCGGCACTTTCTTCTTTGTGAATATGATATAATAGATGCATGCTTTCATCTTTCTTCTGGATTTTACGTGATCAGTGACTTGATTTTGACTGTTTTTGTTTTTCGTGGAACTTCATAGCGCATCGCGCTTTGGACTTCCGAACACTTCGTCTGGATCGCTATCATCATGGCGATCCTAAAGTAGCAGCGATTGGAAGCGATTTAATGAACGGTTAATTCGCATGTGGCACACTGGTTTTCGTTGTGTATCATAACAGAGTCGTTTTGTAAAGGCGAAGTGTGGGGAAATCCTAAGAGTGGGGCGCAGACTTCCTATGCCATACTTTCCTGCCACTGTGATTCGAAGTGAGAACGTCAGTCTATTCGGCTGGTTCGTTTCCAAACCCCAAATCGCAGAGAATCCGATTCAATTACAGTGGAGCATGGCATAATAAGTATGCGCTCGACCCTTAAGAATTCCCCACACCCTGCCCATACAAAACGAATTAGATGTGACAATTAATGAAAACGAGTGTTTCATATGCGAGTCATTAGAATGCACAAATGTAGCTAACTAAACTCAACGAATGAGTGCCCACTTTTGATTATTCATTTCAGGTTCAACCGTCGTTTTTCGGAAATATTTCACAAACCAGTAAGCGGTGCCAGAGTGGTATAAATACCAGCTCCAAGACACAGCAGAACAGCACTGCCAACGATGCATTCCATTCTCTTCCTTATTGGAATTCTTGTCTTCATTACTGAGAGGTGAGTCAGCGTTAGATCGAAATTGGAGTTGTTCCTAAACAAATCTTCATTAGTTTTTCAATAAAGGGCACAAATAAGCAGCTTATGCTGTGAGAGAATTATTCAGCTGTAGCACATTAGACCGAATACAATCGACATACGCTGAGGTTATAGCTTGCATACAAACCAACTTCCAAGAAAATCATGCATCGGATTTGTACTAACAAATATTTCAAACACGGTTGGCTAATTGTGATAACAAATTTCAGGTCGTCTGCAAGCTACTCGCAAGGGCAATCTAACGGTATGTTGGTTCGATCTCTTGTGGGGGAAATAACACCACGAAACCTCGAGCCAGTAGAATGGGAAACAGGATGAGCGCAACTTTTCCTAATGGAAAATTACAGAAGAAAAAAAAACCTAGAACGAATTCGAAGTTACCTACTCAGATTTGTGAAATCATAATCGTAGTGAAGTTGATGTTACTGAGAACTTCACAAGTAATTCGCTGATGCTTCTTTATAGTGGTCTTATGATTGGTGTTTTTATACATAGGAGTGTATGGATGTATGCAAACTAGATTCTCTTCTTTCGAATTCTCTAGATTGCCCACAGGAACCACAACCTCCCGAGTTTTGCGAAGCTTCCACACGTTTACTTAATGACAGTGTACTTATAGAAGCCTCTCAAATGGGAGGTCAGGGAGCTCCTATGTTCATGCACATGCACGCGCCGGTGATGTACTCGGCATCTCTTATGGCGGCAGCACCACTTTCTGCCGGAGGACAGTTCGGCATGGTGGGATCCATATTCTGACAAGATGGAGTGTCACCTTGCTGGAATTGGGTGCATCTCGATGTAGATGGGTTGCGTTTGCTCCACATAAAAAACACTGGGTAGATTCTCATGATTTGCTCCACCAACATTCAATCTTCTACTAAATGTGGCCTTTCGTGGCAGTGCAAGATTTTTTCAGAACTCTCCTCGCTCAGGATTTCAAAACCTCATGGGTTCTCATGCAGGAGGTATTGCAGTCCTCATGCCATCCCATGAACGAATTGATGTCGTTAGAAACATTATTTTCTTCAGAACAAGGCCACCGCTCTCACATCTTGCTAGAGCTTCCATTCCGCCGAGCTCGATCTCGTAAACTGGCTGCTCGAATGCGTAAGAACCTCAAGAAACATCACAAAGTCAACAAGCACTGACGGCCTATCTGCCCTGAATAAATATGTGCATCAATTTGAGGCTAACAACGAAGCTTTATCCACTGTAGACTTACAACTTCCTTCCGCTACGTATAGAGGTAAGGGGGTTGTGGTTCAGGAGTTTGTGAATCGCTATCCGTTCGAGGCAAGCGCAAGTCGCCAAATAAGCACAGCCGACTGCTGACGGCGATTTATATAGGGAGTGTCCCGCAGCACTGTGAGGATTGCCCACCTCTTTGGGCGCGCACGTTACTTCAAATAGAAAACCTTCATCAATTACAAAATATCGCATCATAACGAGATAACGGGATCGAGTACAGCACCAGATTAAGAGGTAAGCGATTATGGTACAAAACAATATAACTAACTACTGAACAAACAACAACAAACAATAATCAAAAATACCAACATTTCCCCCGTCTGACATAAGGCAGCCCACTCTGCCGAAAAAATAAACAGCAGTAGCGGAGATAGCGTCTATATGGGGAAAATCGAGATCCTCTGCCTCTATGGAAACGACTATGCGGCTGATGATACTGCCTGTGCTCATTGCGGAGTCTGTCTCTGGGTGGCCTTCGTTGGTCTCGAGCCCCCGGCTCTTGCAGGTGCTTCCTCCTGCTCACTCTCTCCGCTCCGACTGTTATCTGGTGGCTGGTTCAGCTCCGCTGTGCGGCAGTATGGTTCAAGCTTCCTTATTTCATAATACTTGCAGGTGGCACTGAGGAACTTCTTTGCAGCTGACGGTAGAAGGTGTGGCTGCACCGCCAAACGGGTTCTGAGTACTTCACAAGGGAGATTCTGCACGTGCGCCGGTCCCATGACAGGGAAGAAGTGGTTGGTGCTAAAACTAGAGACGATCTCTGAGCCAGAGTTTCTTCGGATAGATCTCGTATCATATCCACGCCTGCGTTCCATGCACCCTGGTCTCGTGGGCAGGGAAGACAAAAGAGATCGGTCCCTTCGGACACGATCTTCATGAACGTCGTCATATCGACTGCCACGATACATATCGACTGCCACGATGCATCCCCCATATTCGCTTCGCATGACGATCGCGACCGTAAAAGCGATTAACGGCGTACTTTGGGCATACAGGCGGTTTAGACAATGAGTATTGGTGTATTCCTACGTAGACAGCGCAGAAATGCTTTTGACAAATCGCGAACATTCAGTCTGTGAGTCGCGGTAATCTTTAGCAGCCTGGAACTATAAAACAGCTAACGGATGTGGGAGTAAACGAAATGTGCAGAAGAATCTAACCGTAGGCTCCCTGCACATAGCAATCACATATAATCTGATAGTGGTGGCACTGGTAGATTGCGAATCCACTAATTGTACTGGTATAACCGTTCTCTTGCTAGTCCATTACATTTTCCTCTGTTAATCTTTCCAAAAATGTTGTGAGACGAATACGCAAGAGCCTCAACTACTGCAGCTCCCCAAACGCATTCGAGCAACGCAATATTCACTCCTTTTGAATGAATCATATCCATAAAACGCAACTGAATCCATTGTGATCGGCATTCAACACTCTCTGAGTTTGAAACAGAATGAAAATAACTACCTATTAATTCTATAAACCACTTGATTGGAAATCAAAAAATAAAACCTAAAGCTCACAACAAAGGCTGAATGATCATATTTGTTCCAAACAATGTTGCCAATCATCTCTCTCATTACGAAGAAGACATGTTCTCATAAGCAACAGTCTCTTATGTGGTTCGGAAAGCGATGACCCAGCTGATCTGACATTACTTGTAATACTGCACCACCATGCAACTCCAAATGTTGGCTGTTTCTACTGAAGTAACTACAGCTTTGAAGACGAAAAAAAACAACATTCACTTGAGACTAATTGGGACCAACAAGCAAAAACAATAGTGTCCGTGTACCATAGAATCTTTTAAAGAGACTCATTCAAGGCTATTGTGCGGAAAGTTTCGACGAATCAATGTATTTTCCACGAGTAGAGTGTTTTGAAATTTAAATCCCAGTGTTCTCAAGACTTGTTAATTCGGTCAACTCACTGGCACTCAATCAACACAGGCGTTCGATCTGTGTGATTCTCACTGCATTGCGAACGCAACTTAACATTTATAGGGTCAAACGAACGTCAGCCCCACGGTCGCCAACGACGGCGACGCGAGGTGTTACAGTCCTCGACGACTATAGCGGCAGTGTAACGTAAGGAGATGGGTGCCATACTGCCACATCACTTCAGCAGTTGAGAATCACTGCGACTAACAAGCTTAAAATTACGTGTATGGTCAAAAACACCGTACATTCCACCTTGGAATATTCTAATACTCACCATTTCCTGGACCGCCTGTACCAAGAACAAGCTCTTGCAGTTATCACTCGACTGTGTACAACCGTTATAAACGCAGTGTTGAGCGATAAACTTCGCATGCACAACCACTGCCGCAAGCAGTAGTCGTGCGTGGCAAGCAATATTTCGGTGCAAAAAAATAGAAGAACAAAACTTTACAACGAATTTCGAAAATAAAAACATCAGCTGACCGAGTAGCAGAAACATCAAGGAAAATTCTTCGCTGGAAATGAGCATAGAAGGTTTGCCACAGAATCTTCGAAGACTTTGTACAATGGAGTTACAATGACCGTGGATGGGCTGCGTTTTTCACGAACTCAGAAAGCACACGGCGCTTCCGCATTGCAAGCGCTAGAATCCTCGCCTCGACAACAAACTATCAGGTTGTTGCGAAATTAATTGCCGAAATAGACAGCCCAGTTCAAAATGCTGTAACTCTGTTCAAACTCAACTTTATTCATCAAAATGAAATCCCTCAGATTCTACACATCTCTGCCAACGATCCCGTAATTCATTTATACCTTTACAATAGAAACTGAGACCACAAGATTTTAAGAACTCTTGGAAGGCAATTTCACCACGCTCCAAATCAGGAAACTGCTGCTGACGCAGGTTTGCTTCGAGAGCCCGGAAAAAGTGATAGTCGGTAGGGGAGAGGCCTGGAGAGTAAGGTGGATGAGGGAGAACCTCGATGCCTAACTGCGTCAGTTTTTGCCGGGTGAGTTTTGAAGTGTGAGGCCTAGCGTTATCCTGGAGCAGGAGAGGCCTACCTCTGTTTACCACTGCCGGCCACATTTGTCGCAACTTTTCATACATCAGGTCTAAGTCACAACAGTAAGACTCTGATGTAACAGCCTGACCAGGTTGCAGAAGGCTATAATGAATAACACCCACTACCAAACTGTGAACATAACCTTTCTAGGGTGAAGATCTGGTTTAGGGAAGCTTGGATGGGTACAGAACTTGTCTTCCCATACATAACCACGTTTCTTATTATCAAATAGGAGCCCTTTCTCATCTACAGTTATTAAACGTTCAAGAAATGGGTCGTTTTTTTGGCGAGGAGGTTAGAACAGATCTCGTAGCGAGGGGATTGCTGGTCATCGGTCAGATCATGGGGTGTCCACTTTTGCATTTTCTTTTCACCATTCCAATGGAGGCCAAATGTTTTGAAACTGTAGCATAGTGAACCCCTAGGCCTGCCGCCAACGTACGAGTAGTAGTATCGGGTTTCGTTTCCACCACTGCTCTCAGTGCTTGATCGTCCAGCGACATCCTTCGACCATGACCGGGTTTATCTTCGAGATCAAAATCGCCGGAAGAGAATTTTGCGAACCAGCACCTCACTGTCCTTTCGGAAGGAGAGTCCGTGCCAAAAGCGAGCGCTATATTACGGGCTGCTTCCGCTGCAGAATGGCTGAGTTTGAACTCGTACAACATGATCACTTGAAAATCGCGTCGACTCACCATTTTTCGCGACCCCATAAAAAGTCCAGGGAAGAGCTAGCCAGATTATTGAAGAAGCATCTGAAAGAGCAGAACAAACCCTACCAGGAGCTAGCAGAAGCTGGCTCGAAGTTGTTGAATTGGGCAAGAAAAAAGTTTTTTTCAAGCATACCGTGAAACGGCAAACCTAATACTAAAGGTCCTCTTGGTAGTTAGGTTTCCACGGCTAACAGCCGCGCTGCTCGCGCTCATGTCGCCGCCGTAGCGGTAACTCGCGTGATTCACGTGTCCGCGGAAAATGCACCCCAGTCGATGATCACTGGATTTGACATTAACTATACAGTGATATTGGAGCTGTCACGAAGCTCTGTGTTATTTCGTAGAATTACAGTGGGATTATTGTAGGCGACTGAATGAGAGTTCTAATTTCTGCAAGTAAGCTGCAACTACATGAAAAATACAAGGTGGAAATGATAATGATTTTCAGCATGTCAAATATTTTGCATGCTTTCTGAAGGTAAATAATAAACTGCATAATTGCTGACGATTTTGTGAGATACTGTTTCCACCTTATACCTAACGTAGCTCTACAAAATAGAGTTAGTACACAAAACATCAACGATATTCGTGTTCACCACCTTCAATAATCCATCAATGCAAAATTTCCGCAAAAAAATCAAGTTGTTGGGACTGCCAATGTGGAATATTGTCAGCAAATCACCTACCTCTTGATTTTGAAACGGATGGTTCCCTGCGCAAACAACAAAAGCGTCCACAATGTGTTCCTTTAACTCCTCATGACAGGCATAAAGTACACCATTAATACATTACTCATCAGGGTCAAGCGTGATGATGGTAAAAACTCGACCCTCATACGACCCCCCCCCCTTTGCACACAAATTTCCCTCTATGCTTGCAAAATTTAGATATTTAGATATCCCATTTCAGGTGTTCGTATTGCGAGAGGTGTGGTGGAGCCAGAGCATAGAAAGGAGAAAGAGGCTCTTTTGTATCTGACTAGTTGTTTGGAAGTTTTTTGGAAAACGTTGAAATGTACGCGGTGGACAAAAAACGTGCATTAGCTATGTTGCTTACGTAACTAATGAGGCTCGAACACATCAAGAAAAAATATCCATATACATCATCTACATGGTGAAGGGTTCGATCCCTACCAAGGCTAAAATTTTTGCTGAGGGTTAAAGCGTGTGCGGTGAGCGAATTTCAGTCTGAAAGCGTCCGTATGGAGTTTCTAAACGAAATACCTTCGTATTCGTCACGAAAAACAACCATACACATCATCGACAAGGTCCAGGGTTCGATCCCCTCCGAGGCTAGAATTTTTGCATGGCGTAAAATGACACGCGCTTGTAGTAGATTCGAAATGATCGACCGCAAAGCACGAAATAACTGTTCATAGGGGTGGAGGACTGAGTAGGACTTTCAGTACGGACGTGCGAAAATTTTAGCCTAAAATTTAGACTCGTTCAGAGGCATGGTTGTAGTCGGACACGGATATCAGAGGATCTGGCCCGTTGAGGTCCCAATTTTTTTCAGGTTTTTAATAGTCGAAGGTTTGCGCTTTCAGGCTGTACAGCTCGTTTTTTCGCAGCTGCTTCCGCCGCGATTCAACTCCGTCGATAAAAACATGGAAAAAGGGCCATTTTTATCGACGAAACCTCATCTCCGTATTCCCGTGCTGAATCTTTCCTCTTGAAGCCGGAGACCTGAAACTTGGGGATAAAGCTCTATTGGGTAGGGTCCATGAAATGACTTTTTATCGGCCTGCAGGACTGAGTAGGACTTTCAGTACGGACGTGCGAAAATTTTAGCCTAAATTTCTACCTCCTATTCCACACTAAGGCACCCCCCTCCCGACCACGACCCCCCCCTCTTTCCCCACCCCCCCGTACGACCCCCCCCCCTTGATAATTTATCGACATACGCTCGACCCTGTTACTCACTCATGCCATCTAGAAAAAAATGTACGCATAAAAATTTGGCACTATTCCACATTAGAAGCCCCAAAATTTCCAAAAAAAATTTCTCGCAAAAACCATGTATAGTGGGGTTGTTTGAGGTGCTCGACACGAACATCGTAATCATTTAGTACAGTAGCCCCATTTTTGTACGGTTACGGTATCTACCGTATCTCACAAAACCCTTTCAAATTTTGCAGAGGGGTAATTTCAGGAGCAGATCACGATTATCAACATCAATTTTCATAAAACTGTCATCTTCCTGCCGATATTGGCAATTTCTGTGAAATTTTCCCTACCGTAATCCTACAAAAATGGAGTTACGTGCACAATGGATACAATATTCGTATTTAGCACCTCAAATAACCCTCCCGTGCAAACTTTGAGCGAATTCCGTGAAGTGCCGTACCCACTGTAACTGCAGCGTAACCCTGCAAAATGGGGTTACGGTACAAAATGAATAAAATATTCGTGTTCGGCACCTCGAATAACCCCCCCCCCCCAGATACAAAGTTTCGGCGAAAAAAATTTCGAAACTTTTGGGGTCCCTAACGCGGAATAGTGCCAAGAATTTACATTAACAAAGAAGAATAAAAAGAAAGGAAGACAGAAAGATAGAAGGTGGGAAGAGGAAGAGAAGAAAGTGAGACGGAAGAGGAAAAAAGAAAGGAAGAAAGAAAGAGAGAAAGAAAGAAAGAATAACAACATGAGAAGCAACAAAACAAAAAGAACAAAAAACCACGGAACGATACAAAAACAACGGGCGCTGCCGCGTGATTGCGCGCTCCAGCGCCACTCGTGGCCCGCCCGGGTTGCCCGGCGCCCTATGGCGCGCTAGGTTTTTGCGTTCGTTATATATTGATTAATGTTTGTCAAACGTCCATTTGCTGGGTAATAGTTGGTCAGAAATTTTTGAATTCTACCATTCGAGCGAAACTGTAGCGTCAGCATTGTTTCTGCCCAGCTTTCGTTGGATGTTCAGAGAATAACTACTGTGGCGAGATTTTCTTCACTTGCTGCTCTGTTAGCCAGAAACTCCTACGCTCTCACTATTTTAGAGCATTTCATCATCGTTTTATGCTCATAAATTATTAAAATCTAATCTTTATTCATACACACACCAGCCTGATCGTCCGGCTAACGCCGGGCTCTCAGGCTCCTTTTTGGCTCGCTTCGCTCGCCACACTTTCGAGTGATACGTTCTCCACTACTGGCCGGCGCACCATTCTCGCAGCTGTGAACGCGTCCAGTGGCATCTTACCCACTGCTGGACCCCGGTACATCAAACTCGCATCCGTGGACCTGTACAGTGGCATTTTTTTCGCTTCAGGAAGCAGGCGCAGTTCTTCCATAGCAGTAGCCCGTTTCCCCTAATTTCCCCACCGTCCTTGCTGTTTCACGTCTATCTGGCTCGACCCCTTCTCCCTACACCATACTCATCCGCATGTTATCCTTCACATGACTTGATAGCCATAGACAAATAAATACCGAGGTTCACTCATTTTCACTGTGATGTAAACAACCGTGGGTCTTCCAACCGACGAAAAGTGGACCAAAACACCTGTTATTCAAGGTGAAAATGAAATTTTGCACACTTTTCCTGCATAACTTGACACGCTGAACGTCGTGATGCAATCAGATTTTTCCGGTAGGGCTGGTTCTCTTGTACACACACACACTGACATAGAATGCCAATTAATATTAACTACTAGCTGCAGTACCCGGCTTCGCTCGGGTGTTTTACTACCTTGGCTACATCACACTGCTGAGGCCAATTATTATCACCGATAAATTCATTAAAATCTCCATAATTTTGGTGATCAGCATGGTAACGAAGCTCAGGTGACCCTTTCCCATCGGCTTGTGGGCGAAAATTTAGCAAAGCTATTTCGGTGACATTGAATCGATGTATTCGTACAAATTAATTGTCATATTCATACTCAGCGTGTCGAGGAACCCCAGGAGAGATGTCTTCACCGCTTCATTGGACGGAAGAGCCAAAAATCAATGAAATCGATAAATCGATATTTCATGCGAAATTGTTGTCACATTCGTATTCAGCGTATTGAGAAACCCAAGAAGACATGTCTATGTCCGTCCTCGGGCGGAAATTTAAAAAAAATCGATAAGATCAATTAATCAATATTTCGTGCAAAATGTTTGTTGTATTCGTACTCAGCGTATTGAGAAACCCCAGGAGACATGTCCTCACCGCTTCATTGGGCAGAAGAGCCGAAAATCAATAAAATCGATAAATTGATATTTCGTGCAAAATGGTTGTCATACGCGTGCTCAGCGTATGGAGAAACCCCAGTAGGAATTTCCTTGTCCGTCCCCGAGCGAAAGTGGGAAAAAATCGATAAAATCGATAAATCAATATTTCGCGCAAAATGGATGTCATATTCGTACTCAGCGTATTGAGGAACCCCAGAAGACATGTCCCCACCGACCCTTGGGCAAAAATAACGAAAAATCAATAAAATCGATATAATCGATAAATCAATCAATAATCCCAGGTGCAAAGTAGCCTATAACCTCCGCCGGCCTCCAAAGAACCTACATGCAAAATTTGGTCCCAATCGGTTCACCCTCCGCGATTTCTATTAATTACATACATACACACACACACACACATACATACAAACTTTGACTTTTATATATACAGATGATAGCCACACAAGGGGTGTGCACCATCGTGAGCGAGAATGGGTCGTTGCCAGGCTGCCGTGGTTGGCACATTGATGGAGTCCACCAATCACAGGGGCCGGTAAACGCCCCATTCTTCCCCACTATGATACACACCCCTACACGAGCACACAAGTAGCCTAGCCGCTCCTAAATATCAGTACAGTGAGAATTTTTCTAGATGCTCCCAGACGTTCGGAACAGGGATGAGCGGAATTCCGGTTTCCAGAAGTCGGAAGTTCCTGAATTCTTGCCTCATGCGAGCTTCTGACTTCTAGATTTCTGGACGATTGGCACTCGTTGGGTCACGCCAAATCAGACGTGCTGTATTCATCGCTCCAAATTTCGCCAAATTTCGAACTTTCCCCAACTTCCGACTTCCGACTTCCAGTCTCATGCAGTACTTCCGCTCATCCCTGGTTCGGAACATCTAATTCTTAGCAGAAAACACGACAAAACCCTATTAGGGGAAGGGGGGGGGGTTGAAAGGAAAGAATACAAAAATGCAAAATGGCACTCGGGGGCAGGATCCAACCCCTCAACAGTCTGCAAGGAGAGCAAGCGGTTTACTACTGGACCACAACCGAACCCGACGACGTCGCTGTAGAACATTTTTGAACAAGAAATTTGCGAGAAATTTCTGCCATTACCTATTATTTTTTGATATTTGAGCCAGTGACTACATATTATACATTGCACCGAATGAAAATCGAATAACTTCATTACTTCAATTACAATTCAAGAACGAATTTAAACATCGAGGTGTTTGAGATTGAGAAAGCTTTGTATGAAACCCTTCTTCTCTTCTGTACAGGTTAGTACTGGCTTCCGATATTGGAACATTCGAAGTTCTCATTTATTCGGAGTGTTAAATACTTGAAAACAAGAACATTCGAATTTGAATAAATGGAAAACTTGAATGTTCACCACTAGAGACCAATTTAGTGCTGTATGAGGGAGAAGAAGAGGTTCAGGCCTCCCTCAGTCTTGATTATCTGGATGTCTAAATTGTTTAGTGAACTTGTAATTAAATTGACAAAACTATTAAAATTTTATTCGATCCAGTGTAGAGTGACTATCTGCCTGAAGAAGGGAGCGCCTAACACTTGTCTCTGCAACTCACCCACGTAGTCGTACACCTTACGTACTTCTCCATGAAGGCAAAAAGGGGCATTACTTATCAGAGAGAGGAGATTGACCGATTTTGCAAACGGTTCTAGAATGGGGGTCGCAAGATGCTGATGGTTTGGCATACTCCGTACATGCTACGAACGATCGACTGATGGAGTACCTTCCCTTGTAGGATTCCAGATAGTAAATTCTCCCTGAAACAGCTCCCGCGAACGAATCAATTTTCAGGTGTCTACTAAAAAGGTAAAACAAAATTATTTAGCTGTTCTCAGCTCTGATGTCCCACGTCTGAATGGCACATATGAATTCCATCAAAACATGAGAGCGTGGGCAGTGTTCAGCTGAGCGATTTTTCTTCCGAACATATTTTCTCCCCAATCAAGAATGACAACTTGCTATGACGACTTGTTATTATTGGTGAAAACTGCTTATTTATTTTTCCCATGAAATGAACGGATACGCGAACCTTAGCGGTGATTCTAACATCAAACAGTTCACGTCTCATTGGTGATGTCGCAACACTTGAAGAAAAAATCAATCAAATCCTGAAAAAGCACATAGACAAGCATAACTGTTCACAAATCACAAAAAACTGTGAGCTAGAGGAAAGTTTAAGGGGAATCCGTAAAACGAATGAGGAAATAGAAGCAACAATTCAATTATAGCATAGTCACACAGGACACAAATTTAATTGTAGTTCTCCAGCACATTCTGCACTGGAGGAACAACGATGAATCGAAGTAAGAGTGTCGAGTTTGGCATGTGTGCAGGTTATTCACGTCGATTTTCCTCTGCAACAGCTATGATTCCTTCTGAAGTGACTCCAAATTCCTGGATGTGAAAGCTTGAAGAAGCATACCACCATGAAATGCAGAAAATTCCACTAAAAAAGAAAAGTGCAACCATGAGTTAAAATGGCATCTTCATCCATTTATCGATAGTCGTAAACAAGATAGATTCTATTAATTAATTTAATTAATTCTATTAATTATTGTTACTAAGGTGTTAACAATTGTGCAATCAGATTCATGACAGTGAGGAAAGACTTCATAATCACCTCGGCTAGCCAGATTGGAGAGAATTCATTACTTATGTTAGTGTTTGTCATGTGCAGGATATCGGAACTTCCATTACTGATCCGTGCGATGTGGTCTCTTCGATCTCTACCCTAGAGGCGGTATAGAGTGTTCCACCGAAGAATATACAGGGCACTCCAAACGACCAGGTGAATACGGACCAGTGCCGCGGCGCGGCAGTCTTGGGCAGAGGGTACCAGAAAGTGTCATCAAAGCTTTATTGGTCAAGGAGTGCGCCAGCGCGCGAGAAATAGTACCATATTCGAAGAGGCAGGCGAGAAATGCAGGAAAGGCCACTATCGTCGGGAAGAGGCTATATGTATCTCCAAGCTTGAGTTCTACATCCATACTTTTTCCTTCTTGAACTTGACCAACTTGACAAACTTGATCGATGGAATTTTTGATTCATAGAATCCAGGTGGTTGAGTTTAAAACATGGAAGGCAAGGAAACAAATATAAACACAGCTAAGAGCTCTACTGGATATCCCTTGCTGTTCAGTACTAGACCAAAAAAGAACAGTTAATCAGGTCAAACCACATCGGGTACGGCTACACTTCCTAGGTCACTCCGTTATCAAGTCGAAACACCAACAAAGTGCTAACTGCGGCCCAGTTTTACAAGGTGAGCCCCTCCAAGCCCTGCGGCATGACCTGAACTCTGCCTGACCGCGTGCCGCGATTCAAAAGGCACCGCGGTGTTAACAGCCGCTCCTCGCGTGCGGTTACGGTGTTTTCACGTCGTGCCCGGGAGCGTTCCGCGGGGTCGCGCCGCTGCACTGCAGTCAGTCGCTGCTGCCGGCTTCAAACAGGTTGTGTGTCGTAGTTAGTGATGGACGAACGCCTCGCGTGGCAATATGGTGGTTCATCGGGTATTAGAAACATCAGTGGGAGACTAGTACGAGCAACTACGACGCACTAGTCAGTGAAGGAATTTGCTGAATTTGAGGAGCCCGTAGGGTTCGTGTGCTGGGCAGTAAAGCCACTAGTGCTGCTAATTATAATTAAGTCTTAAAATGTGTATTGAGTAGTGGAAACCCGAATGTCTTTCCGTAATAATGAAAATAAATAGCCAAAATTCGAAAGTTCAATGCTGAAATTCAAATGCTCAGAGAAGGAAGAGCAGCCATGAAGGCAACATGGGAACAGCAATAGTTTGGATCTACTGATGCATTGGTTGTATTTAAATTCCAATATTCGACTTCTAGTGAGCTAAAATTCAAGGTGAAGGAAGAACGAAAGCAATGAAGTCATGGAGGATTGAATGGATGGGCTGCATGGCCTGCTGTTCTTCGAATATTCAAAATTTTCGAATTGAATCCTAAATTACTAATCGAATGAGTGAAATTATTTGGTTTCTCTTCATCCCTAAGTGAAAAAGGGCATACAAACATTCGAATGTTCGAAATGGCTCATGAATTATCCATTAAACTAACTAAATAACTTGGTTTTCATCTTCAATCCTATTTGACGTCAGTTATAATGCCAATAGAGCAACGTTTTATGCGCAAGTGGGCGTAGCTTGACTACAAACGCAATAGAGTAAGGGTATGTGTGGAATATAACTACATATATGATTGAAAATAATCCTGGAAGAGATCCAAAAATTAAAATAGTAAATTATAAATTAGACGAAAACTATAAGCTCTGTCTCAAAGTAAGTGGAGGATTGAGAAGCGTCGTAGATCCACGAGCGCGACAAGACAAAGACGAAGAATGCGGTAAGAGCATGTCTTATGCTAGATTGCCGTGTAGGTCCCGACACGACCAACATTCGCCGATTATTTTGACACATACTGTTCGTATTTGTGTATGCTTGCACGTGTATGTAGGCGGTGGCGAGGATCCTTGGCCCCAACGCTAATCCACTGAAAAAATTGGATAGTGGAAAAAAATTAGAGGACTCGGCTTGACGAATCTCTCGGATTCATAATTTTCTCCAGTAATTCTTTTTTATTCACGAAATCATCCATAGAAACCACAAAAACGTAAAACAAAGGAAACGGAGACGTCTTCAGCTCCGACGTTTTCACGTCTTAACAATTGTTCCCTTTTCTCAGGTGTACACGTCATCGAGAAAAACACACAGCCGTTGTGATACGCGATGTTCAGCGGTTTTTCGGCGTCTCTTTCATCGTAATTGGTAGCGAAACTACCGTACCCTGGCGTCGCGCGCGCCCGCACCACCAATGTGGGCGGAGTTTGCACGGATCGTGTCGCGCCGCTTTGTGTGCTACTCCGACTCGGCGCCGTCACAGCACTCAACACCGTCTCCGAGCATGACCACTGAGTCGATCACGTTCAACCATATTCTCGGACAGGTAGGTCAACTGTCTAAGGGTTCTACCTTGCTTGGTAACTTTACCCCACTTTATCACTGCTTGTGGTAACCTTCTGAACCATTTTCGAATAATTTTCATTGCAAAGAAGATACTTTTGCTGTTTAGGGTCGCGTAAATCAACTTGGTGGAGTATTTATAAATGGTCGCCCATTGCCTCAAGCTGTTCGTGTTCAAATTATTGAGATGGCTTCGAAGGGAGTAAAGTAAGTCCTTCTTGTTAAGTACTTCTCGTCTTGAGCTGCTTTTTCTACTACTACTCCTCTATTTGCTTGAATCGTATTACCAGTACACTATGGAAGGACTTTCCGGTAAAGCCTATCAGCCTGGGCTTCCACGTAGCTGTCCTCCTGACAAACTGATCAATTCTTCCAGTGATAGGCCTCTCTCCTTGGATCACGAAAGCCTTTCAATTTGAATCTCTCGTCAATAACCAAGTACTGCTTGGATCTCATTCTCGTGCCCTTCTCTTTTCAAATTTTCTCTATTGTATCTGAACTGAACAACGAGGCTCAGCCTTATTGGGCCCAGGTTGAGATTCTCATTCAGGTTACCCTCGATAAACGTGTTAACGTACCCAAATTGACCCTTTACCTGAACATAATTACCCATACGTGATGCTGTCAATACATAGTTCTACTCGCCGGTAATGATACCCATGGGTATGAGGTGATCCATCCGTCCAGTGATGCATCCGGGCACTGGATGACTTTGATTTTAGTGAGATGTCGCCTGAAATGGGTTATCCATGTTTGAACCTCTGCACTTCATCGCTGGAATTTGGATTCCTCGCTAAGCTATTCATCTGTTTTCTCAGGAACATTCTTATTCGCATTGATTCGACTCACCTCTTCTATTTTTTCTCTTTTTTTTGAATTTCGGACATGCGTCTAACTATATAATTTCATGACTACATTTTTCATTGTCCTGCAAGAATCCCAATCCTCTCGCTTCCTCCTTCTCAGCTCTTGAGTGGATCCATTCTCCATCTTGGCTTCTAGACGCTGCTGACTAGAGCAGAAATCAGAAAATAACCGAAAAAGATTAGGAAATTAGAAAATTAGAACTGATTAGCCTTACTAACAGATCTTGGGGAAGAGAGAAAAAACCTAAACGTTCCATTCTAAGCAGGGAACATTCTAAGCTTTCTAGTCACCCAAATTGGAAGATTTTTTGTACCAAAATGTATTCTATTTTGCTGTCCTTATCACTAATTGTTACTGCTGACTGAGTCGCAGTGCTCGAACCATATACACCCATTTTTGCTAGGAAAATTCGTCCTTTTCAAAATGAGGAGCAGATCATTGTCTTTCCGAGAACAATCGTGGATGTCATCTTGGAAACCCAAAGCACCCCAGATTGCGGAAGCCCACAGCTCTATCATCTGTTTTCTAGGGCTATATTGTCTCCGCTTGTCGGAATATTTAATTTTTCAATTGTCCAAAATCGAATATTAGTGTTAGGGCAATTTGAAACGTTATCTGGTCCTAATTCTTTCCCATATGGGTGATTAACTTCGCCAAAAAGATTGTGGTTTTGGAACTATGCAGAAGCGAATAACACTGTTGCCAAACTACCGTAACCCTACTCTTTACAGGCCTTGTCACATCAGTCGCCAACTTCGAGTTTCCCACGGAGCCGTATCGAAAATACTGAATCGATACGCAGAAACTGGATCAATATCACCGGGACAGGTAGGTGAACCAGTGAATCAACGGATTCTCCGGTGAAAATTCGAATTTGGCGCCTGTTGACACCTCATGCTCAACAGGGGCAGCCGCCACAGACAAAGGGTAGCCCGCTGTGTGTGGAGTGCTTGGCGGCAGCTGCCAGCAAAGCTGGCGCGTGGCTGCTGTGACGATACGGTAGCGCGGTGGAGTACGGTAGTGCTTTTGAATTCGCTGCCATTTGATGCTTCAGATCGGTGGCAATCCACGAGCGAAGATTTCCGTACAGTCGATAGAGAAGCAGTTGATGCTCACCTATGAGGAGAATCCGAAGCTTTGCGCCGCCGAACTCAGGCAGCTACTGATTGAACAAGGTGGGTTGCTGAGAGGAAATTAGGGTCAGATTCTGAATATCAGGGTTAATTTTCTATGGTTTGGCAAGCTTCTTCTTCTTCTGGATTTTACCTCAATTTTTGAGGAACAGGTGCTGTGTTGCTTTGAATTTGATCTATTTCCGACTAATTATTTTTTTCCAGTGTAGCAACCAAATGATAGTAACAAAACGAACTATCTGAATCCTCCTTTTCGTGGGAAATTTTCTGGAAGGGAAGACATTTCGTCATATTCAGAACCGTTCTGATTTTTGATTTGAGTTCTAGTTTGTTCTCATTTTTGATAGGGAACCTAAAAGAAATGCTGTCTCTATCCTTTTTCCCATTTTTCGTTCGCTGACTGAGATTTCCTCTCGAAAAATCAGCCAGAAAATCGTGAACCATTTTTTTTCACTTTCACTTTGCTAGGTGTTGTTTTCTTGTGTCCTACACATTAGTTTTAATGCGGAGTGATAAAAAAAAACTTCATCGTAGGAGAGAGCAGGGGAACAAAAATCTTTCAATTATGAACTCTTAAAAAGACAGGTACCAATAAACTGATCACAGCGGGAACAGCTATCCTTTCTGCTTACATTTTGAATCATGGGGTTATGCTCACTCTCCCACCCCTTGGCTGGCATCTTGAGAAGCGACCGTTCCTCTAAAGGACGAAATAGTGTAAAACAGAAACTAAAACTTTCTTCCTTGTCGTTTTTTCTTCTTGTGAATTCGAAATACAGGATTGTCACACACATGAGAACTGACTGACAACTTGGTTCCTAATGTAATTTTTTCTGCAAAAATGCTCTCCGACTGTTCATACTCTTCCGCTGAACTGAGCACATTTCCATATGTGGCCTTCAAGTTTATTCCGGTGCGCTTGACAGCCATTGAGCGCAGATCAGCGACTTGTTCAGTGCGATGAACTGTTCATCGAGCTGCGATGAATACCATTTTTCAGAAATTTACAGTGTTCAAAATTTCAATTACAGTGTTTACAGCTGGCTACGGGCTAGGGTTTTTGATTATTTCTTATATAATACCTTGAAGAAATCAGTACTGGCACTTATGAATCTTCCTAAAAAGGTCCCTACTTGCGCAAATTATTGAAGTGGACGAGTTTTTTTTCGGCAGAAATAGATTTTTTTCATTTTGATTGACACACACTAATAGAACTACTAGAATCTACTACATTCTGCTCGAAAAGCTCGTCCACGCTTAAATGAGCAGTGGCGCATGAGCATGAACGTTCCCGGTAAAGTTCTCAGCTCCCCGCTCATCCAGAATAGACTAGCTTCCTCGGAGAAACATGGCACATCTCGCTATCTCTATCGTTACTTGTTATCGCTGACCGAGAAGAGTCGCTCTGCCACAGTATATCCTTTTTTGGAGAACTTGTCTATTTTAGAATCGTGGGTAGATCATTACCTTTCTGGGAACGTTCGTGGATTCCACTGCTAGAAATGGGTATACTTTTCCAAGCGAATCGTCTTATTCGGGCACAGCACGTAATGAAAAAGATTGCGAGATATATCAGTTCTGCGAGGGAAGTCCAGTGTGGGAAGTCTAGAGAGTTCCCCGGAAAATGCATGGATACCGTCATGAGAAGCACAGATTTTTTATGGAAGCATTTGTGGATCCCGTTACAGATTTGGAGCCAAATTCATCACAAATGGGCAATTTAAGCACTGGGAAAACTGCTGATTACTGTAGAAATCGTGACAATTTCAGCAATATCAGCGTGGCAATAACTGCCAGTTATACGTCGCCCCAGTGAGATTTCACTGATGAGCGCATCTGATAGGATCTTTACTACTTACTTTACTAGTTACCGAGGAGGAAACGAGTGCTCTTGCCTCTTTACGAGCCTTGTCACCTTGACTGTTACGTGTGTACCGTCGTCACATTGCACCTAATTGCAGAAGTGTGCTCCCGTGCCACCGCACCCACAGTGGCGTCCATCAATCGCTTCATCCGTGGCAAAGGCTGGAACCGTGAGAAGAAGCAGGAGAAGAAACGCCTCAGCCACAGCATCGACAGCATTCTCGGCATCTCGATGGGTACGTTTCGCACACGGGGGTCGGGCGATCTGTTTGCGTTTCACACCCGGCCACACGTCTCCTTTCGCCTCGCTCGCTCGCTGTTTTACTTCTTTGCCATGTAATTTCACGCGATAATCGGCGGCCTCGTTTTTTCGCGCTGCTCGCATTTCCTCTCCCAGCCCGATTACTGTAGCTGAGGCTCGCTCGCTCGCTCGCTGCTGTTGAGGTCACTGCACACTGATTGAAATTTCACAGCGGGCCAATTGCCGGTTCCAATCCTTGAAGCTAGGAAGAGGCCGGATGCGAGGGTTCCGCTACCGTCTTGTTCAGCTGTAAAACACCGTTCCGGCTTAATTGGTGCACGGATTCGCGACGTGATTCACTATGCGTGTAGGCGCTGCGAAGACTTGATCGGCGAAATCTTCCACAGCGGGCTGCTTCTGGATGATTTCCCTGTCCATATTTGTCTACTCAGCTCAATTTAGTCTTGAACTTCACTATTCCTCTGGTGTTAGGCGTTAAACCTGAAAAAGTTGTGCTACCGAGCTCTCTTACTGGCCAGTTCGTCCAGCTGACCAATAGCACAGCTCGGTTGTACCTCCTATTGCAGAGGCAACACTCCGCAGCCATATTTCTCCAAGGAAGATCTATTACGCCTCAAGTTTGAAAACATAGAGATGACTCATTTTGCCTTCACGTCACATAACAGGTTACGGTAGGGGACAGATGGTGCTGGTGCGGGGTATGAGGAGGGTTAGTGGCTCATTGTCACGTGAAGGGCCTGGGTAGAAATCTGGGTTAGGCCTCGTGAACGTATGACCAGGAAAAACCAGTTTCGCGTCCTGCGTCTCCTATGCACCTATCACTGCGGAGCCTATTCTATAACCAATCACACTGACTATTGGTTAACCTTTCATTTAAAACCATTGTAGAGATTTTGGAGGTAATTTCTTCACAGATATTTACTTCCTTTACCACTTCAGGTTTAAATCTTGTAGAAAGTATGTGCTTATGGTGCAGTGGACTATATTTACTGCATTCATTCGCACTGGCTGGTCGTTTTCTTTCGTACCAAAAACGATGGCTAGTAGGGCCAAGTAATTAGCGAAATATTTGAAAATTATGAAAAAAACATGTGATTTTTTCTTGATCGGTAATGACGTCACAAAATTTCGGAGGTTTCCTGCTTTGAAGTCTTAGCTAAGAACCCAAAAATGGCTAAAAAGGAAGAGTGAGTAGCTGTGACTAAGGAGCTGGCGCCCTGTCAATTTGATCTACGGATCCAACTGATGGGGGTGTACCAATTTCTTAGTGATGTGGGCGTACATGGGGTAGAGCTGCAGCTGCAATTACAGAAGGTATTATACGTTCACGTAGATAGAGAGACTAGGGAAGAAAATGAAAGCGTGCTGACACTTTTAGCATTTTTAATATGATAGTAAAAACCAGGGTATTTACCATTCAACGTGAAAATCGCAAGTCTTTGCATGATCAATCAACTCTCGTCCTTTTTGAAGATGACTATAGCTTTTAGAAAGGAGGAGAAATCACGAGTAACATTGCTCAGCACAGCTCAGCTCCTTTTTTAACTACAGACAGTTTGAAGATGGTTCGATATTTTGTTTTTAGTGCTTTGAATGTTAACATTTGTCCCTAAAAAATAGGCAGTGCCAGGTACTGTCAAGTGAGCACTGTAGCCTATTACTGAGGTAATTAACTAAGACTGTCCCATCTCATGACGTTCCTTAGATACCTACAGGCTCGTCAATGAGATATTTCCTGTAAAGAAATTCTTCTAATGACTCTGTTTTGCTAATGAGTTGTTAAATTACCTCATAGAAGTTAAAAAAATGTAACGATCCCCATTCCTTAAATGCACTGAATGATCCTAACTACGCCTGCACAATGAACACTCATTAGTCTCCTGAAAAACGCCAGAACATCAGCTACAAAGCAATTACTTCAAAAAATCAAGTGGTCTCATAATTTTCTCTATCTAATGAGCAGATTCCATAATGTCCGGTTCCAGCCTCATCCCATCCCATTTGTTCCTTATCAGGAACACGTCCACAACTGGGCGGTCGAGCAATTGTTCCCGTGAATCCGCAGGAGTTCGCCTAATTGACTCCGCTGCCATAAATCCCGCGCTGATACTCATCTGCGCAGTTGATTTGACACTATTTGCGCTAAAATTGATGTTCGTCCAGAGGTGTCCGGGTGCCGGACGGGCGCTGGCTGTTGCACGTGGGGTCAGCGGGGAAAGGGTAACTTGCTGAGCACCTAATCCTCACCCAAAGCAATTTCCGACGCGTGTCATCAACATCAATAGGGGGAACATTTGATGTAATCCCATTTGTATCCAGCAGATGATGGGTATTGTTGAGCGAATTACGGTACATTTGTGGGGATTAGAGTGGGTGGATTGGGGGATTATGGGTGATGGTCCTTTTGTAGGAAGATTTTTGAGGATAGGTCGAAATTTTACGTGAAAGTTTGATGCTGCACCTGGAAGACTATCTAGGTGATAAGTTCTCTATGGAGCAGTTCAGTGTTCACTCCAAAGTCGTTTAAATTAACATGCCACGACGTCCATGTAATGCCATTCATGGATCTCGATAGCCCCTTTCTGGATAGTGTTGTTCACAATTCCCCAGTATTATGTAGAATACGCCTTTAAGCAAACGTCGAATCACTAATTGCCAGCTTCTCAACTGCGAAACAACTTGAACCCCATCATTTGCAACAGGTTTTCTGGCTGCCTCGATACGTTGTCGCAGGCACACTTACCGCAACCATTAACCTGAGTGCATCCAGGGGTAAAATGAGCTTTTGTTGTCCTAAATTAACCGGAAGGATCACCTGTTTGGAAACACATAAAATGGAAACTCATGGGGTTCGTAGAGAACGTCTGCTCTTACTCATGAAGTACTCACTGATTTGGCAATTTTTTTCCTATCCGCTGGGTATTTTATGTCCATTTGTCATTCTATATGGTTCATTCAGTAAAATAAATACGTTGTCTGGGTAAAAGTTAAAAAGAGAGCTATCAGTAAATTTGCGGCAATATCCACTTTATTTCCTAGGACAGAGGAGCAGCAGCTGCGGGAACATAGGCTTGCGAATCCAAATCCTTGCATTTCCGTTTCCTAAGAGGGACTATACCATATACTTGGGACCCACTTTGAGCCGAATAATTTTTTCTTACTTAATAATTCAGAAAACAATTGAAACATATAGATACTCAGTAATGAGGAAGCCCTAAAGCTCGTTCTTCTCATTCGTACAGCACTGTATTTTCTCGATATTACGAAATTCGAACTTTCCATCCATTCACATTTGAATTTTTCTTGCTCTCGAGTATCGAATATTTCGAATAAATAAAAGTCCGAATGCTCCAGCACTGCAGACCAATGCAGTGCTGTACAAAGAAGACGAAAAGCTTCAGAGCTTCCTCATCCTCGAGTATCTTTTTTTTTGTCTTGAATTGTCAATTGAAGTAACAGAATTATTCGGTTACTATTAGGTGTCAAGTATAGTACACTGGTAGCCAGATCTATACTCTCAGGTTGAAAGAAAATCAGGAGATTATGCCTGGAACGAAGGATTCTGTCAGTTACTGAACAAGATGTTCTTTGTTGTTTGCGCTTACACTGGGGTTCAAGAGACCAAGCGAGTTGTTAGAGAATTTGTGTGAGAGAACCACAATTCCTAGAATCATGCCTGACCTAACTTTAGGCTCAACCTCGGATCTGCTTCGGATGGGAATTAAAGGATTCTATGGATCCATATCGGGCATATAGCGTCCCCAATAGGAATTAGCGTGATATATCAATTTTTGCTCACCCACCTCTTTGGAGAAGAACATAGGGTCCTCTTAAAAAACGATGATAGTTGAGTATTTGTGTCTATGATCTGCTTTTCAAGCCTGGCCCTGGGATTGGGGCACTTCTCTCCTTCTCTATTATCTCCACAACTACGTTTCCGAGTAAAAACACTATATATCTTAAGGAGGAGCTTTTTTTGTTGATTGAGTCATCTGAACACCCACTTCCTTCATCTTACTATTCATAAAAATCGTCTTATTAAGGTGGGAAGGACTCATAATTTTTAAGCGTATCAAGAGGCCTTGCTGCAGTACAAGCGAAACTTACTATACTACCTCTACTAATGTCCTGCATAGCTGTAAGTAATAGCGGTGATCAGGTGCGAAGAGACCCGCTATCAACGGGGCAGATCAGCGCAGTTTTTCTCACCTCTGCGAGATGATTAGGTAATGAGAGACCCGGCGAGCGGAGGAGCCGCCGTCGCTGCCCCCGTCCGCAGATAGTGAGACTTCTCGTAAATCCGTTCTTTTATCCGTGCCGCACTCCGGCTAATCCTGTGCTCTTGTCAGATTCGGATGGAAAGTCGTCGTCGTCGGATGACGACTCGTTCTCGCCGTCGGAGTCGCGCCGGAATCGCACCTCGTTCAGCGCTGAACAGTTGGAAACACTGGAGAACGCGTTCAAGGCGAACACCTACCCAGATGCTGCTGAGAGGGAATCCATTGCCAGGCGGACAGGGCTCACTGAGGAGAAGATCATGGTGAGTTTATTTGCCCAATGTTGGGATCATAAGGTGGTGAGAGAGTATATTAGGCCAAAAGAAGGTCGTCAGAGTAAATTTCACAGAAACAGGTGTTGGTTCGAAATGGTAAGCGCCAAATACGGCAGCGACCCGCCCAATTTGCTACTTCACACGACATCTATCTCCGCAGAAGTTTTTACAGTTGGTGCGCAAGACTCTCCGACGCCGATTCGTGGCCTCGGACGATTTTTCTGCTTTAATCTAATCTTTCAAGCTTTAATCTTTCAAATCCATGAGAAAATTGACAATTCACTTGGTGTTCCTCTATCCTCCCGCATTTCCATGAATCAAACTGGGATTTTATTTGCCCGGGTTTTTTTACATCCTAATTGCTAAAGACGCATAAGAAAACGAAGCACCAATGGAACACCAATTGAACGTGACGCACGTTTCCGCACGTCTGAAGCACACCCGACGTATCCAATACGAATTAGGCTTTAGGCTCTGAACTATATTTATGTGATCCAGATTTGCTCTCCACGCGCCACACGTCACACCATCTGCGTCTTGGCGCTCTGTTTGTCTGCGCATCCGCACAACCTAATGTCATCATCACTTTCTTTCTCGATCGATATTTTGGCGCGACGCACACGACGAGTGTGCGTCACTGGAGTTTGCTGTTTCTAAATTGTACATACCGTACTCCAACTAATATAGTTAGGTACAACTCTCAAATGTACTCCGTGTAAATAAATGGCTTTCGAAAATTACCGTATGCTTCAAAATTACAGTAGTTACTAAAACATCGAACTCTGACTACTATACTACTCAGCATCGACGCTCACACTACATCTACCGTAGTCCTTTCCAGACATGGTTTTCCAATCGCCGTGCCCGATGCAGAAAACACCTGCCAATGTACCCGTCAATCTTTCCTGCGGTCGTTCCGCCACCACAATCGTCGGTAAGTCAGTCGACAGCGCTTACCGTAGTCTCACAACCAGCTTCTCGCCGCTTCCAGAGGCCGTTGTTCCCGATGCCGCCCACGTTGCCGCTGTTCATGTCCACCACCCCGCTGCTGTTCCCGTCATTCCCACAGCCGGACCTGCCCTCATAGGGCCATCTATTCGTGTACATAGTGTTTCTATTCGTTTTCATATCTTCGTTCACTAGTTTATGGAATGATTTATTGATTATTGATTATATTGATTGGTTTTATTGACTGTGTGACGACGTGCGAGCGAGCGCACGCGCTTTGCACGTTCGCCGTCGATTCTCCGTTTGTTTTCTGTGTGTCTTCTTGCCGCCTCTCACATGTACTGGTATCACGCATATACGTTGTTGTGCCTTTCGCATTGTCTCACACAGGTTCTGTCTATTATTATTGACTAACTAATGAATAAATAAACTTTAAAAATATTTCATTTGCGAGCATGGGACGTATCGGTGTCGTGAGCTGTAGTATGGGCTGTAGGTCCACCACTCGTAAAACACGACCAGTTTTATTTGTGCTGTCACTACTCACGTTACGCTGGCTTGGAAAACATTTTTGACGTGACCATTACGGAATCGGTGATTTTTTTCTGACAAATTTGAAATTTCCAACTCGGATCAATTGAGTTTAAAGAGTTAACATGACATGGACGAGCTTAGATATTAAGCGTTAGTTACGAAGAGTAATATTAGTATGCTTTTTGAGACATTCTCTAAATCTTCCTGTTTCTTTCCTGCGCCGGCATGCACCGGTGAGATTACCCAGAGCTAAACGTGTTGACGCTCTCCTCCAAATTTGACCTTGACCCGTCGTTTGCACGTTTACCCTGGGTAATCTCGCCAGTGCCAGCTGTGGAATTCAGAATGGGAGAGGAACCCTTGATGTCGTTTGTCTCTTTGTGCACAAAGAGATTTAGAGTAGAGCACGGTTTAGTTTTCCAGTATGTGTCACTGGTGCTTAGTTGTATTACTCTGGTAAATTAATTACCCATACATAACATATAACATCGTCTATACCCAGTTGCACCTATGGGTAATCATATCTATGGGTGTGAGATTACCCAACCTTTCAATGATTCATCCAGACACATCACTGAGAATACCCATGGTAAACATGTTCACGTATTCAATTTTATCCTTTGCCCAGCACCCATCAACAAGTTCACTCATATGTGGCGTTGTCTGAACCCGGGTAATCGAACTCATAGCCATTAGATTACCTTCCAATTATGCTCCAAGCCCCGGTTTGTCCCCCATCTGGGTTAACCTGCGAAAACCGTTCGTAGTACGGGGCCAAAGTCCTCTCAGAGTTCATCCTAGTGATGTGGTGTGATGGACAACCAGTCGAACAAGGCCGGCCGGCAATATGTTGGTGAGCGGTGGCGGAGGTGTGCGTCTTCTCAGCGCATCGCCAAGGGGGGTCTTCTCCGGTGGTATACACCGCGAATTCTGACAAATGGTGCAAATGTCCTTGGCGCTTATCTCGTTGCTATCGCGCGCGCCTCGGCGACGAAGGTGTGCGAAGGTGCACATCTTTATTACCTCATGATTACTCGGGACAAATTTATGGCCAATCCACGCGAGAGGGCACAACCAGCGCCCCCGGTCGGATTTCCTTGTTACGCCATGGTTCTTCAAAAAAAAAAAAAAAGAAACAGAATTTCCTGAGGTAAGGGTTGCTCAGGCCTGAATTCATTCATAGAAGTGCCAAGAAAAGTTGTGTACTTCCTGCAAATCTAGAGTGTCCCTATTATATTTATGACATGGGAATCCGTGTTAAGCTAAGAAAAGAAAACAAAACCAAAATTGAAAAACAGACGTCCAAATACAACCCAACAGAGATTACCAATTGCTAGGGCAGCAACATGACTAAAATGGAAGAAAATAAGATTACTGTGGTTTCCCTAACATGCCTACATCAACGAGCGCATAGTCTAGTAGATCAAGGAGTGCATCTGTGACTTTTTCTGCAATTACGGCCGTAACATGTGTCGGCCGGCTGATTACCGCATCGATCGATAACAGGACTTCCGCAGGACGCGTATGGTAAAAGGTTTTATCAAGTGACAGAAAGAAAACATCAGGATGGAAGGAATCACACAATACACATGTTAGAACTTACAGAGGAAACTGTAAAAAAATCGAGGATGGTATCGAACGAGTTGATCAGCCGCCTGATGCCATGTCACAACCGCAATTGCGGACAAAGTCACAGACGCACCCCCTAAGCTAATGGGCTATAATTTCGGTGGAGTACGTTGTTTTTACAGATTCTGATTAATTCCAACCCAGAATGGACGAGTTTTCTGGCCTAAAAATGTCGGATTTTCCTGTTGTCGATCGATGTCGTTTATTTCGTTCGCTAGCTGTAATGAGATTCTCGGATTAAATATACCAATTTTTGCCAGGGAAACTCCTCCACCCAGTGAGTTGCTCCCCATCTCGTAAACATACTTGAATCCCACCAATGTACGGCTTTTTTTTAAAAAGGCGCTTTTTATAAGGAAATTCAGGAAAATTCTGCGATTTTACCTAGTACAGTCCTTGTCGAAAAGGTAGACGGACTGCGCGTGCGGTTTCAGGGTGTGGGTCATGATGAGGCAAAAGTGGGTGGGCGATGTGTCTGCGATTGGTTCAATTAAACCCTCGCTCCGCCTTTCAGGACCTACTCGCACTGATTCGCGCGCGATTTCATCATACTTGCCTATGCAAATCTGAGTGTGAGTGGGGACGAGTCGACGCCAAAGGGCGGCAAGGCGCCGCCCCATTTTGCCTCATCATGACCCACACCCGCGGTTTCATAGCGTTGCGGCAGCAAAATCGTGGTAGGACCTACTGGACCCTCCCACTTAGAGCATGCCCTCTCCGCATCCATCGTCCAGGTCCCACTGCGATTCTACAGCTACGGAATCCATCTATCTTTTTGAGAAGGAGTATACCTAGCTGGCGAGGTGAAATCGCGATCACCCAATATGTTTCAAACGCGACGGTAGTTGAGAATTCGTGCATAGTTTACCATTCCCACTACCCTCTCCGGTTCCTGCACACTTTCCCGCTCTCTTTTTCTCTCTGGCGTCTCTCCAACTATCTGCCTCAGTGAAAGAGAATATATCAAGAGAGAATATCTTTATGAGATTAGACATAGACTTCGGCATATTCCAACACTCTGACGTCCACTATTCCCTCTCAGCCGTGATCCCTCGTAGCAAGGAGGCGAAGAGGCCGTCGTCGTGCGTAAGAAGCGCGATTAGGTGAAGCGCGCGCATGGTGCGAGCGCGATTCGTCGCCGCTCGCCTGGTCACACCACTCGTGCCACCGTTCAGCACCTCATTGTCGCGCCGGCGTCTCCACCCGCTCTCCAGTGTCTGCGCACGTTTTCCTGCGATAACTTACGACCCATTGAATGCGAATACATAGTGCAAATCAAGGGGCATCATTGGGTGCTCGTAAAAAGCAACATCACCATTTTAGCGGAATCGTAAAAGATACGGTAGCGCGCGGCGCAGGCGGCAAGAAAATGCTGCGCCTGCGGAGGAGAGCTCCTACCCGTTACCGTCACGGAACGACTGCCAGCTCGCTGGCGGTCGCGGGAAACTGCCCTGCGAGACGAGGATAAACAGGAGTAGGCTATTTTCTGTCGGTGGAAAGGAACAGTATAAGGAGTCACCCGCTCAGAAATTTTTTAAAAATTATCATCTGTTTTCCCTCAATTTTTCGGAGGGCTTTATTTTAAACCACTACGAAGTGCTTCCACTGCACAATTTTATTCTTTTTTTCGTTATTTGTCTGTCAGTGGCTCACACCAAGTCAGTAATATTATAAATGAATAACGTTTCCTTCTTTTCCTTCAGCAAACTTTCGTGGGCGTTGTTTTCGCCGAAACACTATCCTAGAGGGAGTCGACTAATGTAAGCAATTACTCGACGGTAGTACTAAATACAGCTTCCAAATTTGGCCTGGCAAGTTTATTGGTATCTCTGGGACAAATTTTTCTAGCCATCAGTGATGTACATATCTTCCAGTGATGGACACAGAAAGTGGGCGAGAGGGCGGAGGGGGGGGGGGCGTGGGAAAAAAGTGCGGTCTCCGTCGCCTTGGGGACCTAGATGAAAAAAATAACAAAAACATATTTTATAATAATAAGTAATAGATGAAAATTACATCAATAAATAATAAAAATGAACAATTAAAAATAAACTGATACATGATTTTTACTTGTATTTTAAAGTAATTTCGAAAATTTGGCGACCCATTCTCAGGGGAGGGGCGCCCCCCCCCTGCACTCACCACTGATGTCTTCCTATCCTTATCATTACTTGACTATGACTTAATAGTGGTTATTCTTGTGGCTAGCATGAAGCCAGTTCTGCATCTATCATCAAAGTCATTGTCAGTGAGGACAGCGTTTTTTAAATTACAGGGTAGATAAAGACCTCACCCAAACATAAAAGAAGACTGACTTACCTCCTCGTACTTCACAGTTTAATACCCTTCCGAGTAAATTTTTGGAGTAAGATTTTCATCGCTTTTTTCTCCCTTCCAGAATGTTGTAGGCTTAGTGCAGTTTTATAGCCTACGTACATACAGCATACATGTTTCAATTCTAATTATAATTTATTTTTTTCATGGGACTCTTTGTATACCACTTCCTATTACAACCTATCTTACCGTTTACATGCGATTATCCGTGTGTAATCAAATGAATAAATGAATAAATTACTGGCAATCGCTATCTGGGAACTATATCCATTTTTCCTTGTTCAGATGGACCATATAGATTACCCACGGTAAACTTGCTAACGTGTCCAAATTTACTCTTCACTTGGCAGCCATCATCATGTTTTCCCACACATGACGCTGGCCGTACCCAGGTGCTACCCATGGGTATGAGATTATCCAACCTTCTAATCATTCAGGGCCCTGAAGAAGTCGTCAGTTCGGAAGGGTAGGTAGATGACAACTATCCCAGGAATGTTCATGAATCATCCCACTGATATGCAATAATTTGGCTTCTCATAGATTATTACTAGAAGTGATGTAGTAATTAGCATCTTCATAGGTCTTTATAGGTCTTTGTAGGTCTTATAGGTCCCGGGTGGAAACTGCTTGTGCCGGATGCCCCTATATGCATGTCTGAACGGATAGCAAGTGATACCGAACTCTTTTCAGGAAGCAACAGCAAACGCTTCCTCGTGCCCACCCAGGAAGGAGCTCGAACCCCGCGCCGCGCTTCGTGCGGTCATAAATAATGGCGCATTTCGACAATTTTATGGCTGTTTTTACGTGCACGGTGGCCCGATTTCGCACCTTTTCACAGCCGTCAATTAACGAAGCGATCGGCGCGCGGCTCTGGACACCAGCGGCCCGCGGCTTCAGCGTAACGCAGCAGAGTAAGTCGTCGTCGTCGTCGTAGAAGTGCTGCGCGGCGTTTGGATAGGACATGATAGATGACATGATAATTAGAGGTGTGGTTGGAGCGATCGCAGCACAAAGGCCGCCGCTGACAACACGTGCTATCTAGCGGTCAACGAGATCGTATCCGAGTGCCGCGATCGCACCTCATCGAGAGCCGACCCCTACAGATAACGGTGATACTACTGCCGTAGGCACTGCTTCCCCCTGGCGCCACAACACGAACCTTTGAGACGCTCTGCTGCCGCCGTCGCGTCCAACTCCGATGTCATCAACTGATCAATTTAACGATATGATCGCCGTTGACGACGGGGAACGACGGCGTCGGCCGAGTGGGTTTTCAGCGTTTTTAAAGGAGCGTGGGAAAGCCGTGCGCGACGCAGTAAATCAAACAGTTTTTCCCCACTAATATGTGAACAAGGTGTCCGACGCGAAAATGATCAGCAAATATATTGGAGACACGGAAGAACGTCCTTGTGGGGACGGAACTGACAAGCAGGGGACGAGTGTGCCCCGAGAAAAAAGCTTCGCAGCGATTTGTAGACACCATGTCGTCAAGACGACCCCTTGGGTCGGGATGTGTATATATACGTACATGATGACGCAGTGATCAACGAATTTAGGGGACCTACTCTAACTGCCCATGCAAATTGGGCCAGTTATTATTGCACATAGTTCCCAACTTACGCATCTTTAGTGGGAGGCAGATAGAAAGATTTATACGTATTCAGAAGTTAACCCTCCGTAAACACATGGAGAACTCCTTAGAAAGCTTAATCACCTCACTTCATTATCATTCTTGACACATGGCAAAAGAGTTCTCAGAATCAACCACATGGGTGTCGCTGTCAAACATGGGTAATTTCTCCATATCCATTATAGTTATTCCATGATTCTATTCAAAAAATTTGCAAAAAAAAAACGTAAGATACGAGCGGTCGGTTATTTATATCTTGCTCAAAAATAGTGAATCGAATGGGTGACAAATTTCCCATTGCTGCTTTCGATAGAAGTCAAAAACACCAATATAAATCTCAGCAAAGACGCTGGGTGTGATCGACTTAAAGGCAGCACCCACGGAAACTTTCGCTCTTCAGATTTTCACACTTTCTGGTACTTTAGCACACTCCGATTGGTTTCTTTGCAATAACAACAATGGAAACCCACTGCGTTCAGCTCAGTAACTGATACGTCTTTGTGCTGGCCTTTAATTTGGACGAGTTTTCCGTTAGTTGTTTGTTGCGCGAATTGCACAAGAAACAGCTGTTTTGATGCAGCTTTGGCAAAATTCAGTAATTTTTTCTCTCTTTGTGAGTTCTTTTCATCTTTTTTGTACTTTTGCTACTTCTATTAGGTGAAATGTCCTCTCATTTGCATTTTACAGAATTTTAAGCTGTTTAGTAGCAGTTCGAACTACTTTCTCGTTGAAATTTCAATTTTCTCCAAATTTTCTTCCACTAGAAGATTAACTGATGTTTTAATTTCTTAGTGACTTCTTTGCTAAGTGCTACATATTTTCCAGTGGTTATCGATGAGGTGTAGAAAGGCTGTAGTTCAGAACAAGTAACTAATTGCGCAAATATCCACCTGGTGGAAAAAAACGACATTATCGATCCTTTGATGTCAAACCCCATCTTATGGCTCATGCATCTCGACCACCCTGCTACACGTAACTTGGCCGTGAGCTTCTAAAAACAGGGATTTTGGTGCTATCGGAAAGTTCCGACTATGTGCAAGTGTTCATCACCTTCAATACTTTTGGAATTCGCTGAGTTTTTCAAGTCGAAAATTTCCGCGAGTGCTGCCTTTAATAGCATGGATTAACAACCTGACGATTTTCTTGGTATTCCTGTAAAGCCTCGAGAGTGAAGAACTCATACCCATTTGTTATGATGTTTCATGGAGAGCCTGACTTTTCTTGGAGAATTGAATTACTTCACTTCTGAAAAAGTTAGCGACTGCGCTTTGCGCCGGATCAACGCGTCGCGTTTATCCTTTCTTCTGCAGGGATTAAGTGCAGTATTGTGTTTTCTCAAATAAATGACTACTAAACCAGCAGTAGCAGGCATCTCTTGAGATACGACGGACGTTGAACTTAGGAAACCTAGGAGCCGTGATCTGCATGAGATTGAAAGATGCAAATCACTTGGCTAAGAGATGCATGCTCGTGCAGAACACGGTTTTTGAAATCAACAGTTCCACACCAGCGATGGACATGTCCATGCAAAAGCCATGTATATTTACGTAGAACCCATGCTTCTTCTAATCCGATGCTTATCCAGTGCAGAGCCCACGATTTTCTCGATTCCACGCAGAATCCATACTTGCCGATACAAAACACGATTTCTAGATTTCTTGAAAAGAAACGATGAAGTGCCGGTCTATAAATCTCTATGGCATTTTTTTCTGCCATAGTTAGGGAAAAACAGCTGTTCATCTTCTATTTCAAACTTCTGGGTTTTCTCCTCTGCAATCCGTATTTTGGGGATAGCAGAGCCGAAACGGAGGACAAAATTGGCTGTTAGCGGAAGGGGAAAAGTCCCGAAAAATGGCCGAAGTGTGTTAGTGTTTCGACAACTCTGGAGTGACCGAGACATGCTCAGACAAACTTCTTGAAGGATCGCAGCTGAAATCCAGAAGAATTGACAGGTGTCCTGCGGATTTTCCGCACAGCTCCTGGCGTTCGATTGTGGTCCCCTTCCTTCTGCACCAGTACAGTACAATATACAATACAAGTCCACCTGTGGTAGGAAAGACACTGCTGTGTTTCGTTTTCCTCTTTTTAACCTTTGCTTTTCCATTTTAACCCGCTTGGGCTCTTCAGCTGCTGTACGTGCGCAACTTAGTCTGAGGGAACAATCATGTCCAAGCCAATATTATTGGTGCTTCGAACCTACGGTCATTTTCCACCTAGGATGAAACTCCAACTAACATTCTTTGCAAACTAACCATGTAGTCGACGTAATCCGCTTTCGCTTTCACGCAATGATGGATATCATGTAGTGGAATATGTGTACTAAATACCAAGAAATTCCACGCCCTACAACACCAGCCTAGTCTGAATAATATTGGGGCAAAAATGAAAGGTGAAGAAGCGATGCTCGACTGTTGCTGACTGGTTCCTCATCAATCTTTCATCGACTGTTCAGGAAAGTATAGTAAAAACCGTTCTTACCAGTATGGCCTTTGCATGAAGTTGGTTTTACCCAAGATAAGCGTCTAAGTTGCTATACACCTTTCCCAATAGAAACCTAATAAGAAACAGATGACTACAAGGTTTGGATGTTTTTTGCTCTTCAAATGAGAAAAAATTCAACATTTAGGGTTACCGAAGCGGAATGTTGTCTGTTTACCATGGTGTCACTTAACTCACATCAGCAAGCTGAGCCTGTATTGGGATTACCCAGGGTGAACCTGTTAACGGATATGTTTACAATGGGTAAATTTAGTGATTTTGACACGTTCACCCTGGGTAATCTCAGTGATGCGTGCGTCCACTGCACCGTTGTATGAAGAAATCACTTCCTTTGCTGCCACCACGCCATCGCGCATAGTCATTCAATCCGTAATGTGCTCCATGGGAACCAGTCGTTCGGCAAACGTTGTTTCTCTGCGTTGTAACACATACTCGTGGTTTTCAACTCACAAACTCTATGAGATGAGGTCTTGTCCGTAAAATTCTGCACTGCACTAACATCCATAATGTGGACTAACAACGCTGCTACCTTTTGCCATAAAAATTCTCTTTTATTCTTTTAGCGCTGGTTTATCGTCAAAACTATGATTTGCATGAGATTAATCTTTTTTTTCGGGAAGCAGGCGATATTCTGGAACGCTCACGGGTCCCTTCTTGATTGATCCTTGTTCTTAGCCAGGTTTCTGTTTGACTATATAAAAACAGTCACACTTATCCTCCGGAAAATATGGAATCTCTCGAGCATCCCCTTCGATTTTCATCATATCAGAAAAAATATATTGTGGCGAATTTGAGGCCCAAGCAGGAGAATGTGGTTTAAAGTTTCTTAATTTTGGTCATCCCCACCTCACTGATGAGTGCAGGGGATGACCCAAACTTTTAGTTTAGTTTCCGTATAAGGATAGTGCACGAAACGGAAACTAAACACTAAACAATTCATTTTTGTTTATTTATTTTTTTAAGTTATTATTAAAGTTCTTACACTTTATGGCTTTCGGATGACTCCAACAACCACCGGATTTCAACAACGTATCTTCCAAATATCTATACATAGTTCCACTCAACGATTTCAATGGACTTTTTTGATTTTTGACCTTCACTCGACTTTTCTGGTAGTAAAGCTTTGTTGCACTGTGATTTAGTGACGCGCTTCAACCTCTTAGACTTCGGACGGTGATGGTTCAGACAGGTTAGAATTTTAGAATTTTCAACTTCTACTGGTCGGATTTTGTAACATTTCTGTTCGTAAATAAGTTCCCCAAACGAACACAGCATCTCGCAAATTTGCGTCATAAAGGGAGACCCTGAAAAATTTCAAAATTTCTCTTATAGATAGCAGAGCTTGCACAGGATTAGTGTCGTTCAATGACGACTAGGGAAATCAATCGAGCAGGTAACATGTGCGTGGCGGCTGCTTGGCGGCGAAGTGTAAACACACATTCAGTCCTTGCGAATGTCTACAGGATTAAGTAATGACCTACTCTCGAAAATACCATGAGCCAAACGTTCATATCTGCTACTTTCACACTGGGTAGAGTCAAAATCCCATGCCATCTGGCTCTTTATTACTAGTGCTTGCATTTCGATTACATTGATCAGGTTGCTAAGATTACCTTCATACTCGACCGACGGTGAGGGCGGTTGGTGAATGAAAGATGCATATTGACAGGCTGGACAGACGGAGCGGTCGGAATATTCTCCGCTTGGGTGTTCAGACTTCGGTCGCTTTCACAGCCGAAAAATACGCTAACCAAACATTTCATTAATGTAAACAGGGAAGTGGTTGTGATGATCCGAGTGCTTATTGACCGGTCTATCATGACTGTAGGCTTGTTTTCACTGGTTAACAGGGCGCAGCACCAGGTGGTCATTGACCACCAGGACTTAGTAGCATCTTGCAGATTCAGGGGGCTTAGCACCAGTGTCCGAGGCGTAGCCAACCGCTAACCGTCTACTGATGTTAGAGAAAGGCAGATTTCAGACAAGCACTTCTGGAGGACCATCAAACTCGTGGCTGAAGACCACCGTTGTTCAACCATTTACTCCATCCCTACCCTGCGCTCTGGTGCGCTCCAGTGATAATCAGGTGTTGCTCAACCTGTAGGAGACGTATCATGTTGGAATTTTGATTGTAGATGCGCACTATACCAACGAGTATCCCCCCAAAGTAGCACCTTTCGTTTTTGAGAAACCGTGTTCGTTTTTGAGAAAAACCGTCATTAATGGTCAAAAAGTGGTTTTTGACCATTTTTTGACCATTAATGAAGGTTTTTTTCAAAAACGAAAACGGTTTTTCAAAAACGAAGCATGCCACTTTGGGGGAGAGTTGGTAGCACCTAGGCGCATTTCTTGGAGTTGACAACGTATCGGAACACTTTCCCAAACGAGAGAAATTTCCTGGGAAAGTTGCAGGTTTGAGTGAAAAAACCACGCTCCAATGACAATTTCCTGTATCTGACAGGTCCTATAACAAGTTTCAACGAGTTCTAGCGGCATCAAAGAGTTCCGTACTGAGATCGGTTTTTCGAGGATTTTAGCTTGATTTTGAGATTATTTGGGCTGTCTTCGCTAAATGGTACACATTTCTTGCTGAGACATCATTCGTCGTCTTACTAATGCTTATTTAAGTCACTTTTTTTAGTGCTATCTGCTTTTCCTGAAAGAATCCTAGTGTGTAGGTACTTAGTAGCCCATTTCGGAATCCGACTGGACTTAGTACTCCCCAACCGACACTGACCACCTAGTGCTGCGCCCTGCTGGTTAAGAGGATAGCAGGCCGCTCCACTAATCAATACAGTGTTAGAATTTCCGAAGGGATGAGCGTATTTCTGCTCGCCGAAAAAACACCGTCGGTAGCGACCGATTTCTCACCGCCTAGTATGAAGGCAGACTAAGACGATGAATAGCCGCAATTTGAATTCCTCATTGTCAACCGCTATGTATACATTATCCGCTATTGTTGGATGGAAATGGATAAGTTATTTTGAGACGGAATTTGCCGGAATTCTGCAGTCTCGACTGCTTCGAGTACTAAAACTTGTTTATTTCCATTGAAGGGTCAAATTTCAGAAGAAAGCAGTTTTTTTAAGCGAAACCTCGCCTTGGCTGTTGTTATTTTCTATTTTTGCCCAAGCTTGGACCAAACATGATTCTTTCGGAGCGACCTTATCTCGGCAGAGCGTCTGGAGAGGACCTTCCAACTGGGTGCAAGTTTTAGGCGAGAAAAATTCGTTTGGAGGCAAAACGATCGTTGTTACCGCATTTTTGGGCCCATCTGTACACCAAACTGGTAGCAGAGAGTTATGCACCCCATGGCGAGACGTCTGTTTCTGTCTATAGCTGTTTATAACAATGTTAATGTTTACAGCATCAGGCTCTACAGATTCTTCTTTTTCTGATTGCTGTATTTCAGCATCGTCCTTTATCTGACCGTAGTGGTTCCCGAAAACGTCATTCAAGTGAAAATAATATTCAGACAGGCGAAATAAGCCGAAACGTTGGCTGAGAAGGAATAAAGAAGTTTATCAATCTCGGGTATCGTTGAACAGAAGATTTTACACGAATATTCAGACAAATTTATTTCGTAATTATTACAGACCAAGTAAACACATGCATAGATTGCAATTTAATTGCCAAACACATGAAATTTCTGGTTGGATTTGAAACATTTTAGTGTGCACTGCTGCGAAATTCTACTTTTGTCACCTGGAATCCTGCAAATCAGATATTTCACATAGAGCAGACCCAGCCTGATTCGCTAATGGCACAATAGCACAATTGACTGCGTAGAATTCATGAAAGTCACTACATAACATCTGGGAGGATCACTGGTATACGAGGAGACAAGGACACTAAGGTATTCATACCGAGAACTAGGGATAAGAATCATGTTGTACCTGTGCTACTGGAGATTAAGGTAGGCAAAAATCAACCGTACGAAATGACTATCACATCTGATTCAGTTTCCTGGCTAGAATGGCAATCCTGAGTCGGCTATATGGCTTAGAAAATCCTTCTGAAGTGTCTCCGATAGCACTTTAATTGGGTCGTTTTGTAGTTCTTCAGCGTCCACTGACGGCGACTTCCGCACGCTCCAAATTTTCCAGCCCAGCCGAACTCCCTGAATTTCATGCTCCACATTTCACATTACTCTTGAAGGACTGATGCCAGACTGCCTGGTGTCCACATTTGGTGAATGTCGCTTTTTGCTCCTGAGACCTTCAGGACTCAGTCTCCGGTTTATGACGAGTATGGATACATGGCAGAAAATGTCGCAAAACTGCTAAATCCACAGCAGAATCCCGAACGCAACCCCAAACCAGCACAGGCATTAAATTTCAAGCTTGACTGTCCTTTGAAATGACGGTGAAAGAGGAGAGAGGGGAAAGAGCACGAGCAACGCTATGACTCACCTTGGCGAGCATGACGAGCGAGACAATTGTCACCAGTCGAGCAGTGGTTTCAATCAGACGCGAAGGCGGCTCCCCGAACGAGCGCACGGACACCCCCAGGCAAATTGGCGCATCTGGAACACATCCACTCACTCTCTCAAAGATGAAATGTTTGGGATGCAACATGGTCCATGGATGTACTCAGGAAGGTTATGCCTACGCACTCTCCTGATGTGGACGAGGTAAGGATGGTAAGGATGAGTACACCAAGCTAGAGGGATTCTTAGTCGCCGATGACAGGTGGTGATAGAAGATAGGAAGATGCCGTAGGTGCCATATTCGATTCTTCACATTTTTGAGAGTCTCGCAAACTCCGCCTGTGCGGAAAGCTCAAAACCTTTCCGAAAACGTTCACGAATACGGGCAAAGGTCTTAATACAATACAAAACAAACCACTTTCCATACAAGGACGGGTCTTCTAGGTCTAAATATCAAGGCTTCCTTGTCAACATACCAGGAGAAAGAAAAAGAAAAAAGAAACATGGGCATGTACGTATTTGAACTTCATATTCATTCTTGCCGCTCTTATGTACCATTTGTTTTCCTTCAAACACCTGCCGCTTGGCCAGGTATGTATATCTGCTAGAAAGCGCTTTTATCCCTATACACGAAGATGGCCGAGAATGCATGCATAACTTGATTTTCCTCAATTTCAGCCAATAGAAATGGGAGTTCCCTGGTGCAGAAACAAGCTGTCTTTGCATACGTCAAAAGCGACCAATGTTCCAGGGAATATTCGTGACGTATAAATAGAAAAGCGCTATTGAAAGGGCCAATCAAGATTCATTCACAAATTTAAAAATAGCAATATCGACCCAGGGGATAAATCCTGCCCTGGTTAATACTGAACACCGGCAATTCTTTGTGTCCGTAGTCTGCTCCGAGGAAAAATGAAATCTAATGCTCTTGAGTGGACTAAATGTACCTGTTTGTGTGGACTTTTTTGGCTATGGGAAGTAATCGCACCACCCCCCAAAGTTCTCACTCCTTTAAATTTCAAGAATTTTTTTTTCGCTGAAACTTTGCAACGTTAATAACGTTAGGATTAATTGAGGTCCTGATCACGAATACAGTAGCAACAGTGCAGGAAACTGGGAGAAGAAGACGATTTTAGCAGGAAGATGGGAGCTTCATGCAGAACGATGATGATAATTGTGATTTAATAAACTGAATAAAGGTAATAATAACAACAACAAATAATGAAGGTAATATTAGATAATAATAGACTATAAACTGTAAATCGTGATATACTATATGCCTGAAACCAAAACTGTGTGCAAAATTTGAAAACTTTCTGTGGTATACCGTATCTACCGTATGCCTACCTTAGCCGTAAAAAATGGGCATCCAAAGTGAGGTACGAAGTGGACACGATGTTCGTGTTTGGTACATTTATTTATTTTATTTATTTGTTACACCCTAACGGGTGTGCTGTGTAATATCTTACAAGCATACGGACAAGAGAGACCGAACAAAGGACCATAACATCAAGTTAGAAATCCAGAACACAAACTATTCAACTAGAATCATGATTTTTGACCCATGTGACTGTAACCTTGGTTTCTAACTCAATTCCAAGCTGATGATGAGGCAGTTGATTAGCTGGTGCAAAGTCTATTACATCAAATATCCTCTTAGGTAAAGTTCCACTGGAGATTTTTTCAAGACTGAGATCACCCAGGGTAAACGTGCTGAAGCCCTTGTTGGCGATGGATAATTTTGGGAACATGTAATACAAGAACGTGAGAGGAACTCACATACTGAGTTGGTGAGATTCCATGGTATCAACGAATGATGCAGAACTGTAAAGTTCACATTTAGCGATGAAAAGATTCAGTTTCTGTAGAAACCAGAGTCAAGTCTTGATCCAAAAAAAAAACACACACACACGAAAGCAGCAATTTACTTACCTGAGGTGTAAATCTCTGCTCGAATGATGTATTTGGTCTCGATGACCTCCAGATATTCTGCCCAGCACGTGAGGAAGTAGACAATTACAGCTCCCACAATGCCAATTAACAGGAAGAGAACTACATATTTCCATAGTTCTGAAAGATCGGCACTGCATGAGCCGTCAAAATGATGTTTTTTAGCTGTCGCCCTGTCACAGCTGTCGTTGTTCGCGGTTTTACAACAAAGACTCGCGGTTTAGTTGTTATAGAAAGCGCGATGTTACATCCTAATCTCTAAACAGATAGGATGAGACTAAAAAAGGAGTGTCACTTGGGCCACTTACTATGTACGGCCTTCCGTTGCTCTATAAGCTCTCGCACAAGTTGCTGAAAGGCGAGTTTCTGGCTGTCAGGGATCTTCTGCTGGATAAGCCTAGTCCATAGGTCCTCGCCAGAGGGTGGATTCAGCTGAAAGCGATGTGAGAATCGTAGAATGCATTAATGATGTACTAATGATTCGAATAGAAAATAACTGGTCTCTTACCGGCTGAAAGAACTCCTTCCTCAACCTGTCCTTTTCCGTTGCGCTCATTTTTCGCATTCCAGAATACGCTCACGCGTCAGCGAGCATCGGCTCCCATGAGAGGAAATTGCAGCATGTGCTAGCCACTAAAAATATGAAAAATACAGCACATCTGCGGGAAATGCTCGGAAACAAGCGTCCAGACTGGGGCACATCTGCTTGAAATGACCTGGAATATGACGAAATAGTGGATGGTTTTTTGTCGGTGGGTAGCGGCTGGCGAGTTCTTTGCCTAAGGCCGCTATCGATTCGGCGGCGAAGCTGGCCGACGACGACGCGGATTTCCTCATTGGAATTTCTTCGTACTCTCGCTGCCAATCAGCTGTTGACACAACGCCGACTCCATTACGAAGTGGTCCTCTGAAAGACGAAGCAGACGCCAAAAATGGGCTACAGAATCACGCTGTAGTGTAGATGTGGACGGCGCATGGCCACCTACTGTAGCACAAGGCTGCGCCTAGTATCTTGAAAAATCCCAAGTTTCCTAGGTTACTGTTGTTGGGTAATTTTTGAACTGAAAATGACATTTGAAAAAACGCCTGCTTAACTTGAAAAAAGATTGGAATTAAAGTTAAGATGTTTTTTTAGTTAAGAGGTAGACATTTTGCAGTTTTTTAAGTGAAGTAAATTGTTCAAAAAATCAAAAGTTTCACCCTTCCTTCAAGAAAATGAAAAAAAAAAACAATCTGCAATTTTTCCACGTCAATATAGCAAGAAAAGCATAGAGATTCTAGGAGAGCAGGTACTTACACTTCGTGCAGAACAAATTTACCACGAGCAATATAAATATGTAGAAATATGCATATTTTCTTCTTCTCATTTGGGGTCGCTTCATTCGAATATTTTCGGTTTTTCTTCGCCTATATTGTTTCTTTCTAAAGAAAAGAACAAGGAAAGAAAAAATCAGCGGTCGACAATCAAAAATTTCCTAACAAACAAATTGCACAGACATTTTATACCACATAGATTCAGGATGTCCTTTTCGCACAGAATGTGCTCACTTACGAGTTCTTCAAAAATGCATAGGCTCCCATTGTCCAACCACTCTTCCAGGGCTGTTAGAGACAGATACAGGAATGCGCCTTAATTTCTAGCAAAATTAACGCGGTCCTTGGTGACAAGCGAGGACGGCTGGAACCATCGCAACTACAATTTCTGGAAGAGCACTCATTGTTCTTGATCACCTTTCCTTAGATAGGTCGGTAGCTCATCCCATTGAGGAGCTGTAGCTTCCTCAACATCGAGGTTTTCACAGGGGACAGCAGAAGTTCGCACTTGGAGCGAGAGTAACATCGAGATTAGCAGGCCAGCGGCAATGCCACTTGCAGGACTTCTAGTGCATAAAGAGTTATTTCCAACCTGCAATCATTCCCCATTCAGGTTATCTAGTTGCGATGAAACGGTGCATCTTCATCAGCAACCTCGTCGAAAATCGGATGTCTTTAAAATCATGTAGAGTCTTCATCATCATCTTTATCAGCAACCTCGTCGAAAATCGGATGTCTTTGAAATCATGTAGAGTTCGCCCATTTCTGCGCCTTCGTGCGTGATTTTGGAAGTTTTTGCCCTTGTTTAGAGAAAATCATCGAAATCGAGCTTCAGTTACGACTCATCGCGCGTATTTCTGCTACTACAGATTCGATCCATTACATGGCATCGATCGATATATCGATTACTTGGCGAAAACCAGTAAGCAGAAGGCATACCCCCACATTCGGTAGGTCATTCGAAAGATCTCGACGAGACAAATCGATTGGTGACCAAAACGTTTTGATTGGGGCAGTTCTAAGCAAGTTATGGCGAAGCGACGGTGCGCGACGGTGACTCCGCGAAGCGACCGTCGGTTTTCGCGATCCCATGAGCAGTATTGTATGCACAAATAATCGCTTGAGTGAAGGAATAAATTCACCTTTCAGGCCGCAAAGATCCTCATATCTATCCTCATAGTAGCACATATGTTCGGAGGTTTCTGAGCGATTTCTCAATGCCGGTACTAACCTTTTGAAAAACTTTGTTTGTTTGGACGGCCACCTTTTCCAAAATCGAACAAAACAGGAGAAAAAGAAGAATCCACAATCGAAGGATTGTCTTAGAAAATATTCATAACAGTGTTAGATCTAATGAAAATCGAAAATGTGGAGCAGAAACCGATCAATTTAGTTCGTTTGAAAGTCACGAAATGGATGAACTTTATAATTCAAATTTAGAAAAATGAATCATTGTACCCACCACGACAGAACGGTAACGTTGTCTTCATTCACAGGGTGATGTAAAATAACACAAATTATGAAAATTGCTCGTGCGTGTTACCTCTGCATGGATGCATGCTTTTCCAAGGAAATCGGAAAAATGAGAAATTATAAGGAAGAGGAAAACATAACTACCAGTGTAAAATCTCAACGCATCCACTATGATGTGCTCATTGTAAACAAAGACCAACTTTTTCTTACCTTATTTTTATCCCTAGCGTTTTATGGCACATCAATACTAAGTAGCTCGCTAGAGCGAGGCGGTGGCGGTTGCAGCGGCTAACAGACTTGACTGTAAATTTTATCTCATTCATTTCTCCAAGTGTTTCGGCCACTTGAGAAGAAAGAACAACGACAAGTGAAAAATTAATAAGCATATCTTCTTAGAAAATAAATAAAATCAGCACTTTCAAAATGCATTTTTGAATTTTTTATTCACTTCTTTGTGGACGGATTTGATTTTTCTTTCAGTATGTGCTTGCTAAATGTAGGAAAATAAAAGGCCTAATCTATAGAAATTCTGCAAAAGAAGAGCAACCAATAGCAGCCAACTACAAATTAGAAGAGGGAAGCTTGAAATATATCAGAATGATACTATGTATTATGTCGTCAAGTATGAAATGATTTTATGAGCGGTCGGTTTAACAGTCGCTATTTTCGAAGATTTACTAGATCTTTTCCCATCTCCCTTTTCATCATGAGGGTACAATCTCCTCTTTCACCTTCCTTTCGTTTAGGAGCATTTTTTGTGGAACTGTTCGAAGGCAAAAAATTGTACCATTTTGGAATATGGGTTCCATCTTCGGCCGTTAGAACAGAGAAAGGTGGAAACACTGGAGAAGTGTTCAGGAATCATTTCGCTAGTGAAGGCAACAAATACATAGCGCTCCTCTTGGAAGTTCCGCTAGTGTGATATGAAGCTGCTGCCTTATGATGAACCTGGATAACGACGAGCTGGAAGCTGTAGCGGAAGCGAATAGGCAGGCCTGCGTAAGCACCAAGGTTTGACTTCCATAACCTAATAATATTTGGATATTCCAAGAAACACGACAAGATATTGTGGCTCGATAAACGAATTTTTCCTGGTTTGACCCTCAAGAATGAATGCCAATTTTCGACCATTATTCACGAATATGCGCTGCTCAAAGGCAGTGTGTCACCTTGTTTCGTTGGCTGAAAATACCAACAGACTCTAGACCTCCTCGTCACGCTAATTCCAAACATACCCATCATAGTTTATCAAAATGACGAAAACCCCGTTTTCGGAGGGGTCCGAAAGTGCAGTTCACGGACCACCTGGGCGGAGCGGTCCGTGACTGTGCTGGCTGCCCGCTACGACTGCGGCGTTGGTCAACACTTCTTGACCTGCCCAATCGATAACATTAACAGCTTCACGCGTCCACTCGGCTCGACAAACTGTTCTAAATCCCATGCAGAAAAACGTTCGAAAAACAGGTTTAAAGACAGTTTTGTGATATTTTATGTACACCGCTGGATTAAGCGCATCAAGGAGACTCAGGATTCTCTAAAAATTCAAACACGAAACGAGATGACACACTGCCTTTAAGCCCGAGCAGCAGGAATGGAAGGAAATCCACATATCACACACTGTACTGGAGAAACCTTGCTCTACAAACTTGATCACAACTCTTTCCAGGGATTGGCTCACTTCCTGCTAAAAAATGTTCGATTTCCAACATGATGTTGGAAACCCTGCTCGCCACTTGATTGCCACTGATTTTCGAAGCTTCCAAGCTGTTGGCGCAGCCAAGCCATCGTTAAGATGGCAAGGCTGTGTCGATACTAAAGGGGCACATATGGATTGCTTGTATCGCATCTTGGGTAGAGAAACAATTCTCAAAACTTCGTCATTCAAAATCAGACATTTCATATGACGACCTAATATTTCCAAATAGCATTATACATAAGGCTCTCCTTATTGGTAGTGAATGATGTGATGTGGTTTAGCTTGTCTTCAAATCCGTTTGTGAGCGCACCTCGTAAGTGCAGGAATCATGACTTATAATAACTCTGGTAACGGTGCAGCACGAACGCAGCCCGAACGGCGTAATGGTTCGGTTAGAAACGCTAGCAGCAACGGTTCCCAGTTGCTGCCATCCTCCCCATGATTGCTGCTCAAAGCTGTCAGCCCACTGCTAGCGTTTCTAACCGAACCATTACTGCGTTCATGCTGCACAGTTATCGGAGAAAGGGCTCAGTCTGTCACGTGTGTGTGTGTGTGTGTGTGTGTGTGTGTGTGTGTGTGTGTGTGTGTGTGTGTGTGTGTGTGTGTGTGTGTGTGTGTGTGTGTGTGTGTGTGTGTGTGTGTGTGTGTGTGTGTGTGTGTGTGTGTGTGTGTGTGTGTGTGTGTGTGTGTGTGTGTGTGTGTGTGTGTGTGTGTGTGTGTGTGTGTGTGTGTGTGTGTGTGTGAACCAGCCATCAAAAACGGAAATTACCCACTTACTTACACTATCGTGTTCAGCGCATCGAGCATGTGGTAATGGGCTGGATGCCGATAGGTGATCAGCAGCCGCTCAGGCGGTCGGCACCTACTGGTCGGGAGGCCGGCCGCACCAAGTGCCTGAGTAAGTTCAAAATCCTTGAGCGGTGATGGTAGTGATAAGTTTCGTTGAAAAAACCCCATTTCGGGACATGCGGAGGATGGTACCGGGATTTACGGAGGACTAAGTCGGGGCTTGCAGTGTGTAACAGACCGGGTGTCCTGACCAAGTCCTCCGGGTGCCCTGCAGTAGTCCTACGCATGTGTGCGATACTTGTCTGAGAAGATGTCCAAGGTGCCCCAGTGATAATCTCAGATGGCAATACGTTACAAATAAGTATGATAATATGTTTATGTGAACGTTGGGAATGAAGGAGGGCTCATTTTGCGTAGTTGCTTGTTGGTACAAAGTCGGTGAGTGGTGAAAGGCTGGTCGTTCTAAGAAGAACTTGTACTACAGGAGATTCCAGCTGCTCAGATACTCGAACCATGCGAGGCTCCGAAGAGCCGACCGTGAGAGCGCTGCACCTTATTTTGTGGGCGGAACCTCTTACCATTCGAGCGCTGCAACCCAATTCTTGCAAATGATACGGGAGTAGTGGATTGTACTATTTCTCTTATTCACATTTCTGAGATTGGCGGCTCATCGGATAGGCCTGCTCTGAGTCCAGTAGCTGCGAAGATGAGTTTTCCAGTTATAGTCCACTTTGCGTAGTTGTCACGCTGTTTTTTTTTGTATTCTTATTGAACTTGCCTTCTTTTATGATTTTCTACTTAATTTTTCACTCTCGGGTTCTAGTTCGGAGTGAACGAAAGTATCAAGTATTGCATATGATTCTGCTCGGAATTTCAATTTTATTGTAGTCTGGTCGTCCGGCTGAAGCTGGACTTCCAGACATTAGGTCTGGAAGTCCAGCGCAAAGTCCAGCTCGCTTCGCTCGCATGGTTTTATTCCTTTTTCATTCTAATAGACTGACAGTCATGCTACAATTTTGCTTTTCCGCGTTTCTCAGGGCAAATTTATCTTTCGCTTTGCTGAATTAGCTATTCGTAACTATACCAGTGTGGCCGCCCGGCTAACGCCGAACTTCTGGGCTTTTCCTAATTCTCGCTTCGCTCTCATGACTTTCTCCCTTTTTCATTCTAATGAACTTAACCATACCACCTATAATCCGTCCCACATCCTTCCATTGCTTTTCTTCATGTGAAACTGGACCTATCAAAAAGGATTAACCGAGTTTCTCGCGGCAGTTTTATTTTTTCCTCAACTGAAATAGCTATTGAACTATGTAAAACATATGTAGTTAACTGAAATAATTATGTATGACCGATTAAACCTGCAATAATAACAGGAAATGGTTTGTCATTCCTTGTTTGTTATAACTGGTCAAGTGATAAGAGCCACTTCGAAGGTATAAAAGAAGAGGGTGCGGTGTTCATAAACAAATGAGAGGAGAAGAGCGCGAGAGGGGATGTGAAGAGGTTTTTACAGTTTTGACGCGCCGCGCCGCATCCTATGCTTAAGCATAGGGTGCGTCAACGCAGTGCGAGCTAGCGCGAGCTCGCCGCGGCAAATTCCGCAAGGGGGTCCTTGTACACTTTTTGCCGCGGCGCGTCACTTTGCGAGCTCGCAATGCGGGCTGCGGGAGGAATGCTTCGTGGCATTCTTTGCCGCTGCGGCAACGCGGCAAACTGGACGTTCACTGCGAGGCGAGAAGTCAGCTCGCCGCGGTAATCTTCTCGCGTCTCGCCGCGCCGCACCGTGCCCAAAAGTGTAAAAACCCCTTAAGAGGAGGGATTTACACAGATTGCATACTAACCACTGCTGTGGCCTGACTTCTAGTTTTTTGATGTTAGGCGCTAGCGAACCGATGGAGCAAATATGCACCTGAGGCATGTCATTTCCTCAGTAGTGGAGAGCGGCGTCTCTTTTTGCACACGAGCGATCCAAAGCAGTAACTCGACAAACGTGGAGAACCGTAGGCACTATTCCACTTGTTCTGCCCCAAAATCTCAAAATCAAAAATTTTTCTGAAACTTCGTCTAAGAGGGTTATTTGACATGCTGATCACGAGTATCACACCCATTTTGTACCGTAACTTCATCTGGGTAAGGTTACGGTGGGGCTAGGGTAAGTACGGTATCTCAACGAATCATCTGGATTTTTTTTCTGGGAGGGTTATTTGATGTGCTACGAATATCATACTCGTTTCGTGCCGTAACCTGACTGGGGTAGGATTACGATAGGGGTACGGGGAAGTGCAGTCCATAGGAGAACTTCAAATTGCTTTCAATTTGCAAAATCAATGTGGTATTCGTAATCAGCATGTCAAATAACCTCCGTGGACAAAAATTCAGTGATTCCGTGAGATGCCTCACTTACCCTGACCCTACCGTAACCCTACCCAAACGGGGTTACGGTACAAAATGTGTGTGATATTCGTGATCAGCATGTCAAATAACTCCCTTAGACGAGGTTTTAGAGGAATTTTTGACTTTGAGGTTTTGGGGCAGAACAAGTGGAATAGGTGCCGAACCGTATGAGTGCTCCACCGTCATTGCTGTGCGAGCGCTCAGCAATGACCGTGCGAGCACTCTTTAGTGACCGTACTACAAGCGCTAACGGGGAGCGCTCGGACGGTCATTGCAGAGCGCTCGCACGGTTCGACTGTTTGAATGGTTGGCCACCTCAGCAGTTTGAATGTCAGATTCGGCAAGGAAGCGGGAGTATCAAATGTGAATGAGGACAGTAAGGGAAAATGGAGTTGGGGGCACTTGGTATAAGTCGATAGTATGACCAGTCATTCACGTTCTGACTTGTCAGCTGACACGTCCAGAACGATCTGACGTGTTAGCTCTCCTAATATGAGTAGTTAACTAAAATGCAAACAAGTCAGAACATGTAGGACAGGTCATATTATCGACTTATACCAAGTGCCTCCCCCCAACTCCATTTTACCCGACAGTAATATTAATGAAATGTGTGGGTGCGCAGATGCGCAGAGGAATGCGAGGTGGTGCGGGTGCGTGCGAGTGGGTCTAATCCACTGGAGTCTCCTGTGGATGGAGTGGCTTGTTTGAGACTCGCACATGGAAGAGCTCACCCACTGCGGTTTGCTTTTCAGAAATGAAGTTATACTGCTGATGTTTACACAAAACATCCGTGTTTAACTGAAGCGAAGTCGTTAGAGTGCTCAATCTACGCTGGCCCCATAACCTTAGAACGCTCAAACAGTTACCCAAATCTCATCTGAATGACCTTTCGTGAGCTTTCTGCAATAGTTACGATGGTATTCCAGAGATGAATATCGAGGATCTTGCTAAAGATGGAGAAAAGGGGAAACCGTTGAAAAAGAAAGGCTATGACGACGTCGAAATCAGTGATTTATCGGGTGGTGACTCTGAGAAGTGAGTCGTCTTCATCACTACCTGTATAATTTCTGCTGGCATGAACTGGAGTGTACTACTTCACTAGTGAATACATATCTTTTATCAAGCATCAGTCAAGGGGATACTAACCGCTGGCACCACATGGCTGAGTAGAAATCCGAGTTTCTTTTTTGAAATAATGTATGAAATTATGTTCTGACCAGTCTGGTCGTCCGTTGTCAGCCGAACTTCCTTGACGCCTGTATATATAAAAATGAATGTCTGTATGTATGTGTGTGTACGTATGTAACGAATAGAAATTGCTGAGGGTTAACCGATCGGCACCAAACTTTGCACACGTGTACCCCAAGGGCCGTCGGAGGTTTTAGGCTACTTTGCACCTGGGATTATAGATAGGTTTATCGATTATATCGATTTTATTGATTTTCCGATAATTTTGCCCCTGGAGCGGTAAAGATATGGTTACTGGGGCATGTCAATGCGCTTAACACGAATATGACAACCATTTCGTACGACACTATCAACTTATCGATTTTATTGATTTTTCGCTAATTTTGCCCACGAGTCGGTGAACGCGTGTCTTCTGGGATTTTCCGAGACGTTCAACGTGAATATGGCAAGCATTTTAGAAGAATTTACCAGCCAAACAATTCCACTTTATTTTCGAGGAAAGGGGACGGGATGAAGAAGTGTCACTTAAGCTGATCACCGAGCTCAGCCAGATACACCGTCTAGTATCCAATATATTCGACTGTGGGAGGGAAAGCACAGCGGGTATATACCCGTTCCCTCTAGTTTTCATCCATCTGCTATCCAATATAACTCATCCATCCGCAAGTTCATTCCTTAGTGTAAAATCGGTGTTTCGGCGAAACACAACACGAAATGAAGATAGAGTAGATTACGACGAACGAGTAGAACGAACAACTCAGACAATTGTGCCGTCGAACAGCAGGTCGAACTTCCATCGCCTTACCCAATTTTTGAGTAGGTGGAGCGTGTATCGACGTTCTGCTATAGCAGAACGTGCTGCTCATGCCCCCCGACGTGCTGCTCATACCCCCGACGTGCTGCTGTCCGCCGGGACCGTGATAACACGTGTATATGTAATTAATCAACAGCTTCATTTTCCCTCACCTTCACTTTCATCTTAACTTCCTTGGAGAGGCGGTGAGTGTTCACGAGTTCTCATAATAGGCAATTTAAAGGCAATGTGTCACCTCATGAGGGTATGAGGAAATCAAAAGAATCCGGTCCTTCTTGACACACTGATTCCAACGAAATGCTTGAAATAAGGAAAAATGGAGTAAAATGGAGTTGGGAGGGGGCATTTGGTATAAGTCTATAATATGACCTGTCCTGCACGTTCAGACTTGTTTGCGTTTCAGATGACTACTGGGGCCTTATCCAAGAAAGTTGGAAATATGGGTTAAATGGGGTAAACCGGCAAGAACGAGGATCATCGACCAATCGCAGCTTATACGCACGCGTTTACGGCCTGGCGGCGGTCGCGCGTCCTTTTCACTGAGGATGTAGATGACGTGGGGGGTAGAAGGTAGATGGTGAATGTCACGGGGTAGCCGCGAGAGCACGTGGTGGGACGTCTGCTGGGGTACGTGGTGGATGTCTGCTGGGGCACGTGGGGGAACGTCGGCCGGGGCACGTGGGGGACACTGTGGGGGCACGTGGGGGGACGTCTGTGGGGGCACGTGGGGGGGACGTGGGGGCACGTGGGGGGACGTCTGTGGGGGCACGTGGGGGGACGTGTGGGGGCACGTGGGGGGCGTCGGCCATATGTGGGGGGTAGGTGCCCCGCGATTTGGGGTCCACCCCCAGGTACAATTTTGGTGGACCCCTCTTCTACCTGCAGTCGACCCCTACGAATGTCTGAGAATGCTGAACTGATGAAGTTCGGCTAGACCATTTTGCAACACCCACCCTATTCCCCACACTTCGCTTCCTCGGATTACCATCTGTTTTTCGCATCTTCGATGGCCAAGACTTCCAATCCCGCGACGACATCAAAAAGGCACTCGAAGAGTTCTTCAAGCACCAGTTCCCAGCGTTCTAGCGTTCTGAAACAAGAGCATTTACGATCTGTCTAAACAGAACGTTGCCAGAAGACCATCGATGCCAATGCGACATACTCCAAATGATTCACTGTTATCGTTTGAAAATTGTAAGGTAAACAATAATATTGCCAATTTGTACGAAATCTTTCGACTCACCCTAATAAAAATCAAAATTTGCAACCTTTTCGTAGATAACTAAATGAGCTGAACACGCACGTGTAGGTGTTCTCCGTTTTTGATAGCTGGTTCTCGTGCACACACAGACACATACAGGAAATGCCAATTAATAAGAAAAGTAAGACAAGTACAGTGGACGTGCATGCTGCGCGACGGCGCCGCTCGCGCTTGAGTCGCCCAAGCAATAGCAAATCAGAAGATTTTCTTGTTGAATATTTAGTTCTCCTGATAGTTGACACCAAATAGGGTGAAAAACTACCAAGAAAACCTCATGATTCGCTGTGACGTCGGCGCGGTCGCGCTGCGTGCCTTCCGAATCCGCGAAAAACGCACTTCCACCGATGCTCACTGTATCTATCATGCAGAACAAGTACAAACTCGAAATCTGTGAAATTTTCAGGTCAAAAGGGAAGAAGAAAGGCAAGGTGGTTGCTTTGATTTCTACTATGTTTTTGCGTAAATTACGCAGAAAATTTTAGAAAGAGGGCGAAGATAAAAAAGAAGGAGAAGAAAAGAAAGATGAGAAAAAGGAGGAGAAAAGGGAGGAGAAAAAAGAAGAGAAAAAGGTGGATCAAAAAGATAAAGAGAAAAAGGATAAAGAGAAAGCCGCATCACCGAAGGCGAAGAAGTCAGAGAAAAAGGAACCGGAGGCTTCGAAAGAGGGAGAAAAACCGAAAGAAAAGATCGATAAATCTACAGAAAAGACAGCAGATAAGGTGGAAAAGGACAAGTCATTAGATAGATCCGCTGATAAGTCACTGATGGGAACGAAACAAACCGAACCTACTCTGAGTGAACAGAAAAAGGTAGGGTGTCTATGCTTCTCCGTTTCTTCTCTTTTGTCCGTTTTCATCTTTGTTCTGGTTGCGAGAGAGGGACTTTGAGGCAATTTGTACTTGATGAACAAGTTTATATGATGAAGAATTGCCATCGTCACCGTAACGCAGCCGAGACGCACGTCAGACGCACGCGTTCGCACGCATCGCAAGCATCGGGTGTGTATCATCGTGAGGGAAAACGGGGCGTGGCATGGTTCTGCGATTGGTATTCGAATCCTCCTCCCGCCCTCAATGGTTGACTCGTTCCCTTCGCGCGCGATTTCACTATACATAAGCATACAGAATTTGAATGCGACCGAGGACGAGTTGATCGTGAAGGGCGAGAAGTCTCCGCCTCGTCTTCCCTCATGACGATGCACACCCAACCAAATGCAAGCATCCAGTATAGATTGCCTGTTGGCTTACACAAAGCAGTCAATAGAGAGGGATTCTGAGATGGCTCGTACTAGTCCCTTTTTCTCTGCAAGGTCGTGAAACAAATTCTTTCTAGGAAGTAAACCAAGAGGGAGTTATTCCACTGTCGAAGATAGCCAGTAGAACGGCATCAGCTAAACGTAAGTTATGCTCTGATGAGTTCTCTGAATACAGTTACATTTTTACATTCAGAGAATTAGGTAAGACCCAGATGCTTGGTACAGTCACTCATTTTTGCACCACAGATTACCGCCCGTATGGCCTTCCGCGCCGCACTACCAACGTAGCGCGGTGGACCAGCTGACCCGGTGTGATTGTCGTAGGTTGCCGCTACTGATGTCTTGTTTAGTTTTTCCACCGTTTTCGGAATGAAAAGAGATATAGAGAAAAACAGATGTGAACATAAAGACATCAATGTCGGCAACGCCCGACAAACACTGTACCCAGGTGGTGAACGGCGTCGCATAGGCGGTGCGGCAGACCGGATGGGCGGCTCCCTGGGATGCGATAATGATACAATAAAATGTGCACTTCCTACATTTTCGAAGTGTTTGACCCGCGTCCTATCAGCTTATTCTTTTCAGCCCAGACATTACCAAAGAAGAAGCATAAATGCTGTACAATACTATAGCTTGGTCCACATCCAATCCTTGACTACAATGAGTTATTAAGTAAATGTTCTTGCTTTGTCAACGATAAACGAATTTATATCCGCTTTATGAAGTGTATATCACATCAAATATCCATATGTGCCTCGAATCCTGCGAATCCACAAGGATAATGGCTTCGTCCCGAAATGTCATGTCTAACTTATACGAAGTGTACATATAGTCTGTCCGAAACGACGAGTCCGCCCACGCACACGGTGATCGAGAAGCTGCCACGTTTGCCAGTACTCAACGTCATCAGCTCTAATCTGCGTATCACGTTTCATCGTTATCTTCATGGTATTGACCAATGATTTGGATGTGACGTGGACGACGTGGCAGCCAACAGCGTCCGTCCCAGCCGCGCCGCCTCTCGATCCCCTCGTGCGTGGGCGGACTCGTCGTTTCGGACAGACTATACTAGTATTCGCATGGAACATCTATTTGTTCATGCGAGACGCGATGTGGCTAGACGAAATCTTGACGAATTGAATAAACACAGGACTGTATTTGCAAGCTTACTAGCACAATAGCACCGTATACATCACCACTGCTGCTTAGCCACCTTACAATTAGCTATCCTATTTTCGCCAGACTATGTAGGGACAAATTTTTTTCATGTACCACACGTCGGAGGGCTAGGATTAACGACACGGCGCAAGAAGGTGAAGTCCTCACGCTCAACCGGCGGAAAATTTTCGAGCGCGCCCAGCATGCGGCGCGTGCGCGGCGCGGCCCTTTTGTGGCAGCGGTCCCCAGTCGTTCGTCAGATTTTTGGCCCAGGTGAGTGTCTTCCCTTTATTTTTTTCCTTGATTGAAGTTTATCTGAAGCTGTGAGGCCTGTGGCTGACCGATATCGAACGGACGGCCTCGCAGGCCTCATATTTTGCACCTTTTCCCCATGCATGCCCCATATGCTTGTTTTTATTGTTTTTATGAGGCGCGTTCGAAAATTTTCCGCCGATTGCGCATAAGGACTTTATAGTCGGGTAGAGAGTGCTGTGACTATGTCTGCAATTACGGCTGCGTCGCGGCGTTTACCGGCTGATCAGCTGGTTCGATCCAGCAGACCGCCACCCCCCTCCGCTGTAATTGCAAACAAAGTAGCAGACACGTTCTCTAAGCTATCCGACTATAGGAATGAAGAATCAAGCCTGAAGAAGGCGCAGAATGTTTTCGTGGACGTAGAACATTTTAGTTCAGTTCTGTCAGACTGGTACAGCTACCCATATATTGTGCGCAGTGGAAGTCACACGCAGTATGAGAACTGAGAAGCTTCAACACAGGTGGTTTTTTCCCTACATTCTTCATATCCTTCTCATCCAGCAGGGATGAATCAAAATGGAGTCGGCAAAGAGTAATCTCGCGATTTTACAAAATTGTAGATCATCTGTAATGCTTCTCTCGGCTTATCCTCTGGGACGAAATGACCACTTCCACGAACAGTTACGAAGTCGATTCCTGAAAATGAAGTTGAAACGCCGAAAGAAATCTTGGGTGGCTTAGAAGAAAACACCCAGATTACTATACCTACCTCCCTGGTATTTGAGTTGGTATCCTGCAACGGTAGGGTTCTCTCCGATGTAGCGCCAAGGTTCATTTGCTCGTTCTTTACCCTTAATAAGTAAACGTTAGGAAAACACAAAATTTATGAAAAATTGCCAAATTAATGAAAAAATTTCAAGGCGGCTCTATAGAGGTAATTTATATTAGAAGGGTACGTCAGTCGCGCATCAGACGCACGCATATACATATTTGTGGAGGATTTGGCACGAAAACCATCCAACACGTCATGCACATCCTCAATGGCTAGGACGGGAACGCTGCGCCTGGATTGCATCAGCGATGTGACTGGCCCTATTTATTTTATCATATAGACGCACGCACGTCAAACGCACGCATCTAGTATAAATTGTCTTGTATAATTGTTATGCCAACATCAACGTGTGAAAAAACGTGTGAAAAAAGGCAGGTTTGTTTTAGTTTTTGTCCTTCCAAAAAATAAAGATAAGTTCCCATCCAATGACGAAGTGACAAATACGTACTTCTCTCTCCTCGATGGGTTAAGCCAGGGCTCATCAGGTCCATCGTTATTGGAACAAAATTAATTTTATGAAAAAGGAGCATTTTTAATTGGCCAACATAATGTGTTCACAGCTCAGCTCAACAATAGGTCAATCTATGCATATTAGATGCGTACGTTGGTCATGTTTCGGATGCACGCACCCCTGTGCGGAGGATTTTCAATGAAGACCAGTCAACGCTGCATGTATGTATATATGGTCTGTTAGCTCAGGGAGTGCTCCAGGGTGGACTTCGTCTGCAATTGCAACCGCAGTGGTATCGGCCTATTTTTACTTATTTTCCTGTAAGTTTCCATATGTTTGTGGTGATTCCTTCCACTTTGATGCTTCGCTACTCTCTCCGATCGAACTAGCCGATCGGCGGGCCGATACCACTGCGGTCGCAATTGCAGACAAAGTCACTGCACACCCCCCTTTGATCCTTTCCTTCAGCACCTAGACGGATCGAACGCACGCATCTAGCTTAAATTGTTCGCATGGAAAAAAGTCGTTCAACATGCCATACAGTGATTGTGCGATTGAGTTTGGTGAGGAACTGCCTATTCATCACGTGGCTGCACACAGTGTCAACATCACCATTGTAGATAAGTATCTGCAAAAGGTTACCTCAATTGTGGTTACCCTACACTTATGGGAGCAGTGAGGAAACTATGTTGCTTTACCTTCACTCCGGCGGCGCTGACCTGCTCAATCGCGGATTGCATTTCATAGTAAGTTGTGCCATAGCTGTCCTCCACCGCATTACTGTAAGCAAGAATCGTCTCAAAAATGAGGGGTAGCCAGGGTCAAGCATGACGATAGGAAAAACCGACCCTCAATACAACCCCCCCCTATTCCCTCGCCTAACGCTCAACTTTTCAGGACCCCCCCCCCCCCTCCGCCTCTGCTCCCGCATGTTTTCTCTGTACACTGAACAATTTCAAGGAAGAAGACACGAAAGAAAGACATTAAAAGCCCAAAATAGGACACTTAAACAACATTGAAGTCGATATGCACTTTTTTTAATACGATCAGACCAGACTGCCAGCAAGCTGGCATTTGCGAGCTCACTGGTTCGATCCCCCGCACCTCCGAGAAGTATTTGCACGGGTCGAAACCGTTTCAGAATTTAGTGTGGAGTAGAGAGGAAGGAAAGATTTGAAAATGAAGTGAGGGAAGAGAAATCGATCAATTACACATGCGAGAATGAGCCTGCAGGACCCGCCAGTTTGTGGAAAACTAGGGTGACTTAGATCTCGTACTAAAGTTCACTGATTCGAAATCCAGCAAAGCCTTTCCAACACATCTACAGAGGACGATCAGTTCCATCTTCTGCCAGAGTTTCAATTTTCTACGGCTTTATATTTATTTGGGAGCTCGATGGGAAATCGATGAGAAATTTGGGGAATTTCCCATCGATTTCCCATCTATGTTGCGGAAAAACGAGCAGATTTCGTGGAACCAGATTCTGCATTCAAATTGGAAATTTCCTCATTTAAAACTCGAAGAAGAAAAGTTTTTGTGGTATCTGCAAATTGCTTCTCAGCGATTTCCCAAACAAATTTACTCCATTTCACTATCTCTTCAAATTGCGAGGTTTTCACTTCTTCGACTCCCATGAAGAAAGTTTGCCTTTTAGCGAAATTCCATTACTTTCACATAATAGAGCTCCAAGCATTCATTCTTCATCCCCATTATCGCGCCTCAATGTTTGCTTCTGATAGAATGAGTTAGATGGGAAATTTCCCCTCAGATACCCGCAAATTTGAAAAATTTTCCACCGAGCTCCCAAAAAAGTACGATCTCCTAGAAAAGTGAAACTCTGTTGAAAGACAGAACTGATCGCGCTCTATGAGCACATTAAAAAGCATTTGCTGATTTCGCATCAGACAACTTTAGCATGAGGTCTATATCACTCTACTTTCCCACGTCCTGGCGAACCTTTCATGTGAATTCTCGCAGGTACAATCGATCGATCTCGCTACCCACATTTCATTTTTTAACATTCCCACCCTCTTTACTCCACACTTGATTTCGAAGTGATTCCGACCCGTACAAAAATCTTATGAAGGCACCGGGAAGACCGTCAAGTGTCATGTCAAACCAAAATCATGAATTTACATCCATTGGTCGAGCCACCCCTCTCCTTACTCCGCCCACACCTCTCCAATACGACCCCCTGATGGGAAATTCCCATTCCCATTGGACGCTTGATCCTGGGGTAGCAGGTCTTATAGCACTTTCAGTGGCAAGTGAGAAGACTTTTAAAAACAGCACTCACCGAAAATCTCAATTCTAAAAAGGGTCACTTACCGTGTAACCGGCCGCTGAACAATCACAATGGTAACTTGAACATTGTGAATGGCCGCCTACCTACGCCTGCCGTGGACACATCTACCGATACGGACAAAAGGGTTCCTCGAGCCAGGCAATGTGGGTGTGTGACTTTTTGGACACCAGTCTCCGCAATCTAGGGCACCCCTGGTGCACCAGTTTCTCTGGCAGTGCCCTTCTTTTCCCTGCTGCTCCGCTAATTACAAGGAAGCAGCCAGGAGGACACAATCACTGTTGACGTTCCGGTCACTGTACAAATGCCGCACTCTCCAAATAGCAAGCCCCAGGACGGGGATCGTATAGTGGTGGACTAACTCAAGGTAAACATGTGTGAACCGAGGCAGAGCACCGCTTCGCTGCTCTCTGACTCGGACCCGTGCGCCACGTTACCTCTGGGCTACGTAAACTCTGAAAGACCCCCGAGTCAGAGCACCGCTTCGAGGCGCTCTGACTCGGAGCTAAGCCTCTTTTCTAGCCACCAGTCCACTTCTATGCGATCCCGATCCTGGGGCTTGCTATTTGGAGAGTGCGGGATTTGTACAGTGGGTGGAGCATCGGCAGTGCTTGTGTCCTCCTGGCTGCTTCCTTGTAATTAGCGGAGCAGCAGGGAAAAGTAGGGTACTGAGAAACTGGGGCAATGATCCAGGGGTGCCCTAGATTGTGGAGACTGATGTTCAGAATGTCCGCCCCAAGTCAATGCTGTTGAGCGGGCATGTGCGTGCGGTCTAGCACAGTTGATGGAGTGGAATGCATACCATTTATCAGGGTTTTGTCGCGGACCTATCAGCGGAACACTCGTCCACGCTTTGGACGCACAAAAAATACCGTCATCACTTCTTTTTTTTGTTTCACGCTACTTCATCATTTTCAATGAGTTCATCATGCCCTAAAACCCTGACATACCGCGAAATTTTCGACAAAGAAATTTCCGTGAGTGCTGCGTTTAAAGAAATTTGTAATGCAGATTTATGCCAGTTACACTGGAGGTATACCAACCTGCACTCCGTCCACTTTGGAAGAAATGTGGGGATGTGCAGTGCTTTGCGAACATAATCCTTATTCAAGTAATCTGCCGTGTTTCCTATTTGATCGCACAATGGAAGGTTCTAAACAGCAAGTTTTATGACAAAACTGAACTGCGAACAAGAAGACCTACATCATCCCCACTGCGTGGTGCTTTCAGAGGCAGTCCTGTTTTCCTTCTCATGAACCGCTCGATATGAGATCTCCTTCCGCCTGAGCTTGATGCATAACATGTGTTATAGATGTTGTAAGGATCCACATTGTTGGTAGCGCTCAGTATCTGCAAGTGAACAATCGGACATGTGGATCAGTGCTGAGCATTAACAGGGTCATACTTTTCCCCCAGCAAACTAGCGAATTAAGTGGATGAGAAATGAAGTTTGCGAACTCCTAAGCGCTAGTCCTGCCAAGGATAGTTACAGGGTGGGCCAAAAATGCGGTAACAACACTCGCTTTTCTCCAAAGAACCGTGTTTTGCCCTGAACTAAGCCTAGCTAAGCCTAGTTGAGACGTTCTTTCGCGACGTTCAACCGCAGCACAACACTGCTCTAGCCCACAAGTTGCCTTTTTATATTACACCAGCCTGATCGTCCGGCTGAGGACGGACTCTCAGGGTTCTTTTCGTGCTCACTTCGCTTGCGTTGCCTCCTGTGAAGTCTTCCTCACACCACGCCGGGCACTCCAGCTTTCTCAGAACTCCCGTTTTTTGTGCTTTCGTGCTTTCTGGCTCCGATGAGCCCTTTCCATACTTCTCCGACACTCGGGTGACGTCTTTCCACCTTGTATATGAGCGCTGACTCCTAACAGCGCTCATATATCAGGTTGGTGCGAAATTAATCGCCGTTTTTAAGTATGCACAAATAAACTATTCTCTCCTGTGGAATCTGACAATTTCAAGCAATTTTGTGTGATTTTCTGAAAGGGCTTTTCCTCCTCTTTCAAAAGCCAATTGGATATTTCGGCTAGGTCTCTTCAGTCCTTGAGCAAGTTTCTCTGCTCCATCTAGGAGTCTTGGAGGTTCACCAACCTCCATGACAAGAGGCGAGCATTTTACAGTTTTATAAGCCGCCAAAACGTCACAACTTTCAATATTGCCGTTGCAGCACATGGATGAGAAATTCCAGTACAGCCTGCAAAATAATACAAAATGATACAATAAAAAGCCGAAAGAAGACCGTTCAAATTCAAAGGAGAACGTACTCATCTCTTATGAGTCCATGGTAGTAGTAGAGAGGAACCATAGTATCATAGTTGTGTAACAAATTCAAAGCTCCATTTCCAATCGCCATACCCTGCGAGAACCGTCAATGAGAGGAAGGGGTGCTTTACGAATTTTGCAGAGTGATATCTATTTTATCGTATTGGAAGAACTGACACACCAACCAACCTCAAAATTAGGGAAGTTCACAGTGTCGTTTAGCATTTTCAGCGCAAGAGTTGGAAGATAAACGCCAGCATAAGATTCCCCCGCGATATATGTGGATCTGCTCCGATACTCGGGGAATTTCTTCAGGAAATCCACCTGAAGCGTTATTCTTTTTTTAAATGTTAGCAGTGATCCCATAGCTTTTCATACTTACGAAAGCCTGATAGTTGTGTTCTGCCACATCGTCATCATTAGTGGTTACGTTACCGTTTGTGTTGAATGAAAATCCCACTCCAGACGGAGATTCCAGAAAAAGTACATTAGCAAACTGAAGTACAGCTATAATAGGAGGGCATCCAGTGAAATCCTGTGGTCAAATAATACCAGATTCCAGGAGTAGTCGTTGGAGTACACAGTCGCTCCATAATCGCGCACCTTGAAAGGACCAAGTTCCTCAAAAAGACCTGGAATTCAAACAACTACATCTCCTACTGAGGAAAATAAAATGAAAGAGACAGAACCTGTCAATGAGGAGCAGCCTGGCCCTCCATTCAACCACAGGATCAACGGGTCTGTGGAAGGGTCGCTTTGGGACTCGGTCAGCCTTAACGAGAGGGTGATAACTAGGAGACAACATTGAAAATATTAACAGTGAGCATCGATAAAAGTGCGTTTCTCGTGGGCTCGGAAACCATCGCGCCGCTCACGAATCGCTGCCGTAATAGAAAATCATAGTCTTCTCGGTTAGCATTTGATGTCAGGAAAGTAGTAAAGAGATGCGGGTAGGAGAGAAGGGGAGTTGAAGAAAGGGAGGGAGCGCCGGAGAACGCAGACGACGGGAGGACACGCCCATTGCAGTGTTTCGTTCATTTGGAGAAAACTAAGTGATTCCCAAGAAACCATTGTGCTCTGCTACCACGGCGACCATTCCCCGCTAGCGGCGCAGTCGCGCACACACTTCCGGTGCGCGGTACGCATTCCAGTCGTTTCTCACTCGACTGATGAGTGCAGAAAAAAATAGACTCCACAGTTCGGGGGGCGAGCTGTTTATCCGCTGGGGGCGTGGCCTATTTCGGATAAACCGCTACACTACCGGATAAACCGTGTGAAGAGGCGGCATCCCTTTGCGGATAAACAGCTACACACCCTTTTTATTCTTTTTTCAAAGCGGAGATCACACTTTTTCCCACCCCCCCCCCCCTCCCGTCCACCTTCTGCGTCCGCCGGTGCCTTTTGCGAATGTTGAACTGTGGGGGGGGGGGGGCGTGGGAAAAAGTGTGATCTCCGCTTTGAAAAAGGAATAAAAATAATTAGTTCAAATAATCAGTCAAAAAATTAGTAATGATTATCTGAAAATTAACAACAAAAACAAACAATAAAAAATAAAACTAATATAAGATTAATTTTATTGCGTAATTTGGAAAATTCGGCAATCCCCTTTCTCTCCAAAAGGGTAGTGCACCAAACGGTACCCATACGAACGCCACACTTTCGAAGGTTCCCTTCTTTTTATCAAAATTTCCTTAACGAAAGTGAAGTTTCAAGTTTAATGCTACAATGAAAAAAAACAAATTCAGCTAAAGAATGAAAGGGTGGCAAACTTATACTCAATTGAAATTTCAGTGTCAACTCAAAATACGGTGCAGTAATCTTCTAACGCTACGTATTTTTTGCACCTCCTTTTTTGTGTACTGACAATAAGTACCGAAACTAGACCATGTCCGGTCAATTTAAAGGCAGCAGGAGCTGAAATCCTCGACTCCTAGCTGAGCTGTGGGTGATGAAGTACAGACTCAGCACATCATAAATGTGAAACGAACACAGACAATGATGGCTTACCTGCAGAGAAAATGGAGCATTTGTCGCGAACACGCCTGGCCGTGTTCGCGCGCAGACGAGTTTTCCCCGGCGCAAAAAGCCATTGCGGTGCGTGGTTTGGCGCAAAGGGAAAACGAAATGCATTCAATTCACAGGGTTTCATGGCGGGACTCGGCCAAAACCACGCGCCACAATGGCTTTCGCGCCGGGGAAAACTCGTCCGCTCACGAACACGGCCAGGCGTGTTCGCGACGAATGTTCCATTTTCTCTGCAGGTAAGCCATCATTGTCTGTGTTCGTTTCACATTTATGACATGCTGAGTCTGTATTTCACCACCCGCAGCTCAGCTCAGAGTCGAGAATTTCAGCTGCTGCTGCCTTTAAGGGCAGCACACATGGAAATTTTGCTATCACGGGTTTTGCTGTATTCGTAGGTTCAGTGCTGCTGTAAAACAGACTTAAATAAAACTACTTAAATAACTACTTAAATATAGTGTTACCACTTACTTATCTCCCTAAATAAAAAGAGTAATGGATATAAAGAAAAAGAAATGATGTCGTTAGAAGGAAGATGATGGGCCACACTGACGAACGATGGTACGGATGAGGGTCGCGCCGGAACGGACGTTGGGGAAATGATAGGAAACAAGCTACTGCTGTGGAAGAGATGCGCAGGACCCCAGTAGAAGGAAAACATCGCCAGATGAGTCCATAACTGCGAGAGTGGTGTGTCGACAACAAGTAGTGGGAAAAATACAGTGGACGGCAATGGCGTTGGCCCATCCGCGGCCTCGAGAAGGACGTCGCGCAACCGTGCCGCGCGCGCCGCAACCGATGTTTTCTGCTGCTGTTAGTCCATTTAAGCAGCTTTTATACCCGATTCTAAGATTATCGTACCAATCGGTCAGAAAAGGGCATAGAAATAGCACTCCGTCGGCAAACGACACCTATACCGGGGCGCGCGGTGCGGTAGCGTTGCGTCCTTCTCGAGGCCATGGATGGGCCACCGCCATTGCCGTTCACTGTATACACGAATGCGAGGCGAGCGAAGCGAGCCGAAAGAGTAGAAGAAAGAAAAGAGAAAAAAAAGAAAAGAGAAGAGAAGAAAAAGAAAAGCCCAAAAGAAAGGAACCTAAAAGAAAAGCCGAAAGAGCCTGAGTGTCCGCCCTTAGCCAGACGATCAGGCTGGTGCTGATAGTTACGGCGGTGCGACTTTCGTACAATAGTTGCGACCACCGCTAAGAATCCAAAACGATCAAAATCTCTTACACAAAAATTTCCGTGGGTGTTCTCTTCAAAGTTGCACTGTGTATTAATGGTGGTTATCAACTGACATCGTTTCTTTTTTTTATATTTATTATTCTTTCTATTTAAGCTCAAGATCTCACAGTGATGCAGACAATATGAGTTGGAAGCGCTGCTAGAGGGAGCTGTATGGTGGCTTAGCTCGTAAATTGAGAATACCTTGGACAACTTTCAGGCCTCTAGAAACGACGTGAAGTTGAGATGCCGGCCAAATAAAGTGCTCCATCAACAATATGTCTAGCAAAAACATCAGATATCAGTATTTCATTACTATGTAAGATCATAGTCTGTCCACTGCTTCGTTGGATTTCGTTTCGATAACTCCCCTAATGCACACCTATGCATGCGGCGTAACAACCGACATATAATAAATTTCGAAGCGCAACTATGTATTGTTATTTTTTGCTGTAGTTATTCATCATATTTTACATGGAAGTGTGATGTGAGTGATGTTTTCGCCAACCAGTAGTGGAAACTGTCGCTGCTAGACGCCTGCAGATAGCCTGAGTAGCTCTTGAATTTCGGCGTGAAGTTCAGTAGCGGTAGATTCGTGACAAGATCTCCCAGAGGTGCGGCTGTAGTCATGGTTGCAACAGTGAAGGGGACCAACTGAATACAAAAATGTGTAGTTCTTAATAATGATAATAATTTTTTCTGTTATTAAATTTTGATGAGGTTATGAGAGCAAACTATAAACGGTTTTATTCATGTGTGATTCTTAAACTTTGAGAATTTCACATATAAGAGAGTTGTTGTAATGATTGAGCATTTCTGTCCACGTTCTCTATGCAAAATGAAAGTTCTGCTATCAAAAAGTGGACCATTTAGTGATATACGTATAGTTAACCAAGCCCTACCTGTTTTTTTAATGCAAAGCCAAGTTTTTCTTTAGAAAAAGAAACGTTACAATGGCACAATGGTAATACGGTTTTTCTCGTGAAATGCTGAAGGACTGGAAAACATACCCAAACGAAGAGAAACATCGCTACCCAGCCACTAGGCGACGCAGGATTACAAGAACACAACACCGATAAGGCCGCCAAATCCCCTATTCCCGGAAGAAGATAAGAAATTAAGGGGAAATCATTGCCCAGAAACCTTGTAGGGAAACCGTACGGAGAATGTTCTTTGATTTTGAAAACAAACATTAAATTTCTGGGCTATTCCAGAGCAAATCGTAGGAAATACTATCTCCCAGCAGGGATGAGCGGAATTCCGACTTCCGACTTCCGAAATTTCCGATATTCCGGCGTTTTTTGGGCTTCCGACTTCCGAAAAATCGCGAAAAAAGCCGGAAGTTTTCGGAAGTTTTGAAGGGTGACCAAGCTGTCCAAGTTTTTCATATGTACCTAGTTGGTCATATGAGTTTCATGGAGTTTCTTAGCAGGTATCGGACACCATCTACCCTACCCAGCAGTAATACATATACCAAAACTAGAGCTTTCTGTCTGTCTTCTGTTTTCTTGCATGCATTGTCGTACTCCATCGTACCACACGAACATACAAAGACAACAACCTCTAGCCGGAACTTTCACCTTTTTTCTCTCAAAGAATGAAATTCTAAAAGTTGTGTTGCGCTGCCTGCGGTTTTACTGTTAATGTTGTACCAAATATGTTTACTGAGTTCAGTGCTATACATATATCAGCATGTGAAGGGAATCACAGTGTCGGAGAGTGAGTTGTTTGGATAAGAGAATGCTGCTAAACATTGGGTACATGGTGAAAAGGGCAATTAAAACCTCGAAACTATCCACCCTCGCTCAGTATTCTATACTATGCTACGCGTACTGTCAACTGACTAAATACTATAGAAATGATCCAGAAACAACAATTAGTTCTTTCAAACCATAGTGTCGCACAGGATACTGCGCAGAAGATGTGAAAACTCTACTGGATAATTGACAAGAGAAACTACCGTAGAGTGGAGGAGTGGAACGAAAATGGCGCTAATAAGGCTCTACATACTTCACTACAAGCCGTGACTCTGGGAGCAGTATGATGGTTACACCACTCCAAAAAGCTTTCATCCCAACTGTTAAGTTTTCCTTGTCTGACCACCATGGTTTACTAGTGCTTATTTTTTCTTTGTTCATCGGTGACCCATTTTTCTTGTTTTTGAATTCCTGAGTAACGTCATTCATGGGCACAGTTGGATGGAGCTTTTCAAATGAACACTCGTCTATCTAACAATACACTGGTCAATTTCCTCACCCATTCAAGTCTCCGTGTAGATCTGGTTAACCTCCTCCCCCATTCAAGTCTCCGTGTAGATACATGTATTGGCTACTCTGTACTTCCGACTTCCGACTTCCGGCACTTCCGATATTCCGGTGTTTTTTGGGGCTTCCGACTTCCGACTTCCGAGTTCCGAAATTTTAAATCTGATTTCTGCTCATCCCTGGTGTGCAGCCTAATTCGCCTGATAATATTTAACTTTTAACTGATCGTTTTTGTAGTTATTTCACGAAGTAAGATAAATGCTTCAACACTCATCTTTATTACTGGAAATCTGCTCTGAAGACAAAACTTCCGTCCTGTAGAGAGCAAAGTTCAGCGTGATTCTTCGTGCCAAATTGCCTCAAACTTTTAACCCATCGATGGTTGCCAGAGATCTGCTTCCCCGATGCACCGATGATGCATATTCCAGCGTCACAAAAGAACGCACACTAAAATGAAAACAAGGGATATAAAGAAAATGAATTCACCACTTGACCTTACTCAGAACTTCTAGATCGAGTTGCGAACAAGGATATCCCCAAAACAATTTGTAATCAAGTTCAGGGTTACATTACCCGTTTTGTCTGGTACCTGTATTTATTTTAACCAGAATGTAAAGGCCTACTAATGTGATGATGCTCAACTCTTTACTTACACACATACAGAATAAGCGCGTTATTATAAGTCATGACGATTATCTCCGAAGGATTGCGGCTGTGGCTGCGGCTGTGGTTGTAGCCGAGACTAGGGTTGCACTTATCATCTATTTCACAAATCATAGTTAGTTCATGTGCTGAATGCAAGTGCAACCAGTAGTTCACTCTATAACCACTATTTCACTCTATCGTGATCGTTCCACCTTACCATTTCTCCCATGGTGAACGTGAGGCAACGTGACGGTATTTAGCCCCTCCATCTTCGAACTTGGAACGAGTCAAATACTCATGATTGTAGAAACATACAGTACGTAGTTTAGAGAGTTGTAGTTAAAACTTGCCTCTGTTTGGTGAAGGTTTACACATTGAGTTGCTGTCTATTCACCACTCAGAAATCGAAGCAGTTGTTGACTGTTGTCAATGCACGACATAAAATGACGTGGTGACAGGAACGTAGAGTGTCACCCTTATCAATTCTTTTATCTAAACGTTATGTAATTCTTACATTTCGCCATAGATTCTCCTTCGATCTCTTCACAGGTGTTCCACCATTCTTTCGATCGTTATATAGGTTTCGCTTTCGATGAACTTGACCCAAACCTTGAATACTTATGTTATTTAAATCAAACATAATTCATTTGGAATACCCACACATGAGGCTATTCTACGGAGTTTAACTTTCCAAGATGAACGTAAATTGAACAGCTGTATTCTTCCACCTATCTCATCTCTCAGCAATTGCTGCTAGAGGGACGAAAGCTTGAGCAGCCATCGAAGAGAGGATGGCAGCAACTGGGGACCTGCTGCAAAGGTTTCTACTCGAACCATTACGCGGTTCGGGCTGCGTTCGGGCTGCACAGTTATCAGAGCATTAGCCTGTTGTTGCAGTATAGTACTATTACGTTGGTGCAAAAGAAATGGCGCGTTTTTGTGTTGACCTTATTTTTTTCCATAACCTTAAAGGCAGCACTCACGGAAATTTTCATTTCTGAATTGAGTGGCTTACCATGTAGCCGGCCGTTGGACAATCGCAACAGTAACTTGAACACCTTAAATGGCCTCCTACCTGCGAAGATACTGCCGTGGACACATTTGCCGCTCTGGACATTACGGTTCCGTCGCGCCAACTAACGCCGTTGACAGGGTGTGCGCATGTGGTTCAGCGGGGGCGTGTTTATGGAATTCGTACCATTAGCAGGGTTTCGTGGCGGGACCCATCACGGAACACTCGTCCCCGCGGTGTACACACATGAAATACCGCCACCATTTTCTGTGTTTTTCGTGTGTTTCACGCTACTTCATCGTTGTCAATGAGTTCATCGTCCCTAAAAATCCCGATATACCGCGAAATTTTTGTGTTGAAGATTTCGCAGTACATCGGGGTTTTTAGGGACGATGAACTCATTGACATCGATGAAGTAGCGTGAAACACGCGAAAAACACAGAAAAAGATGGCGGTATTTCATGTGTGTCCACAGCGCGGACGAGTGTTCCGTGATGGGTCACGGCACGGAACCCTGCAAATGGTACGAATTTCATAGACACGCCCCCGCTGAATCCCATACACATACCCTGTCAAAGGCGTTGGTTGGCGCGACGGAACCCTTATGTCCAGAGCCGCATACGTGTCCACGGCAGTATATTCGCAGGTAGGTGGCCATTCAAGGTGTTCAACTTACTGTTGCGATTGTCCAGCGGCCGGCTACATGGTAAGTGACTCATTTCAGAAGTGAAAATTTCCGTGAGTGCTGCCTTTAAGGGAATAGAATCTCGGCGAACGATATAATTACATTGATCGGCAGGGATCATAGCTCATTGCGTGAGCAGGTTCCTCAGGTCCTGTGCAGTGAACGTGAAAACTGAGAAGCGAAGAAGAAGAAATGTTTTGATCTCACGTCATCAAGATTGGCAGATCTTTCCTCAAGGAATAGAGAATTTGGGAACTGCAAAGAGCGGCAGGAATACTGCAATTTTTCTGGGAATACGGAATAATATTTGAACGTTTTCTAGCAGAGTTATCAAAAATCAAGCCAGCTCTCGGAAGCAAACTTTATTCAGAAGTTGAAGTGCAAAAAAATGAGCTTGTGAGCATCTCGAGCGTTTTTCCAGCCTACCGCTACCGACTTTTTGGAGCAAATAACAGCAGAAGCTATTGTCGAATGTGCTTCTTACAAAAATCAGTGTCGAAAGAACCATTCCCTAGAATCCCAGAAATTACATGAAAAATGCTTCGAAAAATACTCGTTCAAATTTGCCCAACACCAAAGTCGTTGCACAAGAACATATGTACATGTGGAGTGAGTACTGACATTTGATGCAAAGAAGGTGTTTTGAGCTCTGTTGCTGGCGATACTTCAGAAAGATCCTCGAAATTCAAAAAGCCTAACCCCACCCGACACATCTGATACGTACACCGCGGAAAAACTTGCTTTGTTTTTTAAGTAGGTAACTACGGTTCGCTCCGCAGCCAGTAGCAAATGGGTGCCCCCGGGCGACCCGGGGTCGCCCCTTTGCGTCCCTCTATTAAACACGGAATTAACTAGGCCAAAAGTGAGTAAGTGAATGAAACCACTACCGGATTTCTTTGAACCGACCGTGTGGAAAGTGTGTGCAGAAATACTAGTGCTCTACGATGCTTTTGAGAAATTGACGATTGAGCACATCTCTGTTTTTTCCAATTTTCACGGTGCTGCTTCAGAAGAATTTTATGGTTTTCTGTGATCACTACTATGCAGTTACTAAGATCTAGTCTTGCACTACTGAAATCCTCAAAATGGAGAGAATCTGGAAATTGTAACCTTACATTCTCTGGTTGTGAATTACGCATCGAGCGTACAAAGCACTAGATGAAAAGTTCAAAAGTCAATTCCTTCTCTTCCTCCAATGTTCTAAGAAACAAAATTTATGATTTCGATATACCCGCAAGGGAATGTATCGAAATACTGGTTTCCCATAGAATCTCCAAGATTTCCAAAATTCGAAAAAATAAAATCGAAAATTCGGTCGCTAGGCTCCGAGAATAATAAGTTGGTGACAGATGTTTGTCACCTACAGGGAGCTAGGAGCCTCAACAGTATTCTTCAGCAGTACTCGAAAACTTGCTCAAGTACGTTTCCAAACCAGCAGACGTCAGTAAACTTAGACTTTAGACTTCGTGAAAATGAAGGATGCATTCCAAATTGAAGTTGTTGATTGAGGACTGCAATAGAATAATAAATGGAAGTGGAGAAGATGATTGGAATGTTGCGGCCTGCATATAACTATGATCAAGTTCTTTTGACTAGTTGATAGAGCAGTCACGTTACGACAACAGCTGTGACCTCTCTAATCCTGTAGGTAACAGGGAAAACCAGGAAAATGCCTGAAGGGTTGGCGTGACTTTCGCAGTTCCCTTCGTAATCGCTGTACTGACCTCGCGATCCTTCGATAATACGCCTAGAGCAGTATAACTTTGGTTATACTGCGTGATAACGCAAGCTAGTCCAACACCAATATCTGCTGTCATGTTTTTAACCCTTCGCAGATGCAAATTCATTCCGTTTTCTGAATTTGGGCTAATTCTATAGTCATTTCAATCGAATGATGCTATCCCCTATGTCGAATTTATCATCTCCATAAATGTTCCACCTTTCCGTTTGAGATGAAATAAAATGTACGGCATCATGCTGTGTAGTTTGACCAAACTTTCGAGATTTCCTATTAAGGCTCCCACCTCGCTGTGGGAGACACCCAGTTGTCACCAGTTTCGCATTTCCGAAGCCGAGCCGCAGAATTTTCAATAAATTTAGAAATTTTGCAGACTACGGGGAAGCTGTACTTCAAAACAATCCAACTCGATTACTTCGTAATCATCATTTTTGTTTCTAAGAAGATTGAGAGAAGGGAAAAAGTCCACTTTTTCCTTTTCGTTTAACGCTCAATGCACCCGATTTGTGGTTCACAAGCTGAAAACCTAAAATCACATTTTTCCTATTCCTTGATTTTTGAGGATTCTTGTAGAGCACTTCTAGCTCCAATCAGCTCTGGTGTACTGACTTCGACAAACCATGAAATCCGACTGAAGTAGCACTGTGAAAATTGGGAAAAAAATGAAAATGTGCTCAATCGTCAATTTTTCGAAAGCATCGTAGAGCACTAGTTCTACTGCACGCACTTTCCACACGGTCCGTTCATAGAAATCCGGTGGTGGTTTTATCCATTTACTCAATTGTGGCCTCGTTAATTCAGTGTTTAATAGAGGGACGCAAAGGGGCGACCCCGGGTCGCCCGGGGGCACCCATTTGCTACTGGCTGCGGAGCGAACCGTATATCTCGATGTCATACCACGTCTGAAGAAAATTATATGGATTTAAAAAAGCGTGCCATTTCTTTTACACCCAGCGCTGATCGTCTGAGGTCTCTCCTTTGATCTCCTGATTTTTCTTGATTTCTCCAAAACCCTAAAAACGTTATTTTTTTCGCATAAAAACTGATATTTATTAAGATTCTCAACTGCTACACCACGCAGGTTGTTGTTGGCCTTGCATTTCGAACAATACGTCTTACTCAGGGCTGTTCAAAATTTGAGATTTCGTCAATCCGTTAATTCGTTACGTTAGGCCAAAAATGGCCGCTACGCGTTAATGCGTTAATTCGTTACGTTACTAACGCACAGCCCTTATCTTCTTCGTAACTTATCCGATCATATACCTCCTTTCCCAGTGCTTTCAACTCGTGTTAGCGAGATCATTGTAAGATCCTCAATATAAGATAACACTTGGCAGATGCTCGACGAATTCTCCGGAGATGGTATTCCGCTCCAATAATAGTGTTACTGATGATAGACCGCTTTGGTGAGCTAGTGCGTGTCACTGGGCTGTACTGGTCAGCCATAAGTCAGCTACAGAAATCTTATAGCTCAGATAATAATAGGAAGGGCATAAGGTCACTAGTAATCGCAGAGTGCTCATCCCTGCTCTTCATTTTAGGGGTCTGTGCACAGATCCAGAACGTCTCAAGGGCTTTCCTGGCAGATGTCTGTGGTTTGTTTGCCAGAATAATACACGTTATCTTAAAATCCTCTCCACCATGAACTTCCTTTCTACGTTTTCCCAAAGGTGTTATCAAGCTCTCCTTGTTTTTAATAGCAAGATGTTCACTTACGTGCACACATAACGGTCGAACATTCTCTCCAATACATATACTTCGAATGGCAAGTTAAGCATTCAATTTCGTATATGACTCCCATCTTAGCACAATCCCCAGATTTGCCGTTAGGACAAACAACACAGTTTTCTGAAGCACAGGTCCTGTCGTAAATTCTGTTTCGGGCCAACTGACGTTTGATGTTATCGTTAGGGATGTTGACTAAGACAACATCATCGTGGAGTTGGGCTCGGAGGATTAGGAATTAGACATTGCCTGATTTTTGCGCTTATCCTGTCGGGAAATAAAGGGTGGACATAATGGGAGCTTAGTGCAATACGATTCCCTTTGAAGAGGGATGCGTACCTAAGTTTCAAATTATTTTCACAAAACTGTGTATTTTGATTCCAATTCTCTCATCGTAACAGCATGGAACTACGTGGGCGCCGCGCTCCTAAAGAGGGCGTTGCGCCCACGCGCCAGACACGCAAAAAGAGTCAGTAGATTAAAATAAATACTTAGCCCAAAATTCACATTTTTTGTAGTGTTCTTTTTCCAAAACTTTATTTCTATTCCGAACCTCAACATAGCGAGAACCCCAATTTTTTCTCATTCACCACCTGGTTGGACATTTCTGCGCCCGCCACTGGTGTCTATGCATAGTGACCGTCAAAGTATTCTCATGCACATTTGACACCTCGGTATTCAAATAACACATACCATCTGTGCATATTCTAGAATCATGAAGAAACTAATTCTTCTCTTCATCGTTCCAGCAATTTTTGCATTCAAAGCAAAGTTCCAGTATGGATGCGGGTCTGAATCCTGCACTTATAAATTTATAATTCCTGAGGTAAGTCATAACTAAGTTTTATGCTTTTTTACACAGGACTCGGGGTTGTAAGCGTTTTCAGGACGCCAGCCCGTTTCTGAAAAATCTTCCACCAAAAAATGGATAAATAATCATTGTGTAGGTAAACATAGAATGACCAAAACTAACAACAGTGGAAGCTGCGTCGCTCCTAGACATGAAGTTAGGATGATTCAAGAACTAGGATATAATTATTGGTAAGAGAAATAAGCTCTTACATAGACTTCATGAGATGCAAGAAGTAAAACTCATCTAGAATCAGAACGACAGGTCACTATCAAGGCTGTGCTCTACTTGTCTGGGATGATGTTCCCGACATGCTTACCCGTTGAATATAAGTATATAGGTTCTGGCCAAACTCAGTGAACAAAGCGAGATGTGTTTTCAGGTATACAAATTTTAGGAGTCATTTAATTTCGTGCTAGTTCTCTAATTCTGTGCTATTAAATTGGATAGCCATGTACTTGGCTTGTGAAAAGAGACCTAGAGAGAAATTCTCGGTGCTTCAGTTCCGTTGTAGTAGAACTAATCCACTAGATCTTCTCTTTTGAGCGCAGGAGCTCAGAACGTACTCATGAACTTTTCAAAGCATGAATTTTTCTTATAAGTCAGTACTACCTCAATAGATCCCCCTGTGAAAGGTTAACTCGACTCCTTTATTAATAATTTACGATCTGCTACTACCAAAACACTGCTCTTAGCTGCGAAACGAGGGTGAGCCACATTCAATTGAAGGTGGCCAATTTTATCCTTGCAAACACCAAAAGTGTCCACTCTGGTATGATGTGGGGATTTGGTGAAAATCAATTAAAAACTATAGAAACTGTGAAAGCGACTCCAAGAAATCAGTAGCTATACTGATATGATATTTTCCTAGGTAATATATTTCTTTTGCGATGTGGCTTTGCAACCTAAAATAGTATGTGCTGATTTCCCACATTACCAATAAAGGCAGATAGCCCATTATCATCATAAGGTGTTAATTTAAGACAGGGAAGTACGTCTCACAACATCTGATGCCACACGTTTCACCTTAACTTGGATTAACATCTATTCTTTAACCTTCTGCAGAAAAGCTATATATTTGTGTCTAAAGAAGTGTTGCACAAAAAAGCAAATGCGTTAGGCATGCAAGTGAATGGATGTGCACAGATTAGATAATTACAGGAAATTCGAAACGGTCGTGTGCTAAGAGCGAGTACCTCTGCGCGGGGGCCCCCCCCCCCGTGGCACTCGAGTTCTTCGCCGCTGGCAGAAGCAGACAACCAGGGCCAGCTTGCGGAGGGCCTCTGTCTCTGCCTAAGAGAGCTGCGCCGCGGCCCCGCCTCCTTCCCACGTTCGTTTGCCACACGTTTTACCTTAACTTGGATTTGGAGTTTCCTGCAGTTCAATTATACTTCTAAATTTTTGAAAAAAAAAGAACCATATGCATTGACACAAGCTGTTGGAGAACACGGTTCCCATTACCCATTGAAGGTACTCTACAATTTCATGTGAGTTTCCGTAGTTTTATGTTAGGTCAGAAGATGCTAAGGATAAGATCACGCAAAAGTGCCGAGAACCCTGCTTCTGCGGCCAGAATCCGCATCCATGGAAAAACAAGGCTCCCTTACGATCGTCACTGATCTTCACTGTGGTGTACTAAGAGGGAGGTGCAATGACAGCCGTACATGGAAACGTGTGATAGATGTCTCATTTTTCCACGAATGCTCCCAGAATAACAGCGTTTCTTGACAATTTCAGTCTGATAAAATGAACAAGAGCTAAGGCAAGATCTTCAACTTCCTCAGAAGAGGACATATGCATAGGCCGCAGCATGGCATAAAGCAAATGCTCAAATACAGGAATTTATTGAATAACTTCAGGTCGTCGCACATTACGTCGATCCGAAAGTGTTGAAGGAAGAAGTTGGGAAACTACAAGAGTCTATTAAAATCTTGAGGAAATTGCAAACAGACATGCCGGGACAAGTGGACACCGCAGCGTTCGATCAGGTACTGATTACAGTGAGCGTCGATGGAGGTGCTTTTTTCCGAAGCACGCCGCGCAACCGCGCTGCTCGCGCTGGAATATGTAGCTGCCGTGATAAACCATAGGGTTTTCTTGATTGTTAGTTCGCCTAAGTGATAGCTGAGATCGAACATGGTGAAAAACTACATGAAACCGTATCTGCCATTATCGCAGTGATTCAAGCGGGCGGAAAGCACGCGAGCGGAGCAGCCGCACTACGTGCTTTCCGATTCCGCGCAAAACGCACTTCCATCGACGCTCACAGAACGTGCGTGTTGCAATTACTGGTTTTGAGTAAAAATGCATGAAATGTTACTGGTGCCATAATCTCTACAGTCGGCAGCTCTCCAAAAAAATTTGGTTTGAAATAGCTTAAATAAAAATTTAGTTCGTTTTTTTTTGTTACGGAGTATGCCGGAATAATACAGCGGAGAAACCCATGATTCATCCATTGGCTTGCTTATCCTCACTGACTAGAACGGGAACCAGGGGCCGCAGTAAAGTGTCCAGTGCGATCACCGCACATCACGTTCAGGGCGATGATCGCACTTCGCCTTGGAGAGGAGTATGGTGATCATCGCCACGGTGGGTCGGACGAGTCGTACATGAAAAGTGATCGAATGTACGTGTTTCAACTGCTCCCACATCACTTCCGGGGCTGTTTTAGCGTGTGAGACAGTTGTGAACCATTGCGAATAACAAACTAGAACGAATACGACTTGTCAGAAGCACCAGAAGCACATCCGTGCTTCTGACAGGTCGTACACTTTCGAGCTTGTTCTGTGCCGTAGGGCGAAAATCAACATGCACGAGTCCGTAGGCTCAGATGTATTCTGTGCGATTCGCGCGCCTGATCATACATACTGTCCTTTTCACAAATTTTGCCACTTGGCCATCCGCCAAGATGAGGTAAGTCTCGCCACGTTGTTATGGACGAGACATGTTTTGGCGCGCTTCCAGCTATTGATCGTCGATTGATAGCGCCAATTTCCATGATTTTGCGTGTGATAAAATGCGCTCTGTGTAATTGAACAAAACACATTGAATTGCTCTAATTTTTGGGGGTGTGGGTCATGATGAGGCTAAAGGGGGCGGCGTCTTCCCGCCCTTCGCCGTCGACTCGTCCCCACTCACATTCAAATTTGCATAGGCAACTATGGTGAAATCGCGCGCGAATTAGTGCGAGTAGGTCCTGAAGGGCGGGGCGAGGGTTCGAATGAACCAATCGCAGGCACATTGCCCACCCACTTTTGCCTCATCATGACCCACACCCATTTTTGGAACAGACAGTACAGTGTTTCTCAAAAATTCTTGCCTCATGCTGAACCGCCTGTCAGCTTAGCCACGTCACACCACGTGTGATAATGCATAGGTGATGCGGTGCGGCTTATCAGATGGGCGGTGAAGCGTGAGGCAAGTATTTTTGAGGACTGTACGTACCTTCACACCATCACCGTACTCCGAGTGAGATGCTCCGAGTACTTCACTCAGCTACTAGGGGCCTAGATATTTCGTTGATTAATGCACCTTAACCTCCACAACAGATTTTTCTTCGTAAAAAATGTGGAATTCCCACTTATTTCTCATTTGAAATACATTTTGAAAGTTCAGCTTTTTATTTTAGGTTTATTAGGGAAAGTTCTCGCGGTTTTTGGAACAGTACATTTTCTTGACTTTTCAAAAAGTGGAAAGCACATCAAGAAATGAATAAATTACCATCACGTCCTACCACTCTTCGCCCATCTTCGGGAAGCGTTTCGGTGCCCTCGCCATCGAAACGGCATCCTAGCATTGACTCCAAAAGCGAAAACAGCGAGGACTTGCCCTACAACCTAATACTTTTCATCTATGCTACCCAGAACTATTCAATTCCATAAATGTTCAGGCTTTCACAAAGAAACACAAAGCTGCAGCCGAAGCAGTGGAGAAGGTCACCGAAGTAGCTAACAAAGAAAAGGACGAATTCGTGAATGCTTTGAACAAATCTGTCAAAGCGAAGACCTTAGCTGAATGCCTCGCTAAACAGGCAGAGTGTTTCGAATCTGAAAAGTACAGCGATGACTGTGGAAAGCTATGCGACTACTAACGAACTTTCGATGTTTTTCGCTGATGGTCATTGTGTGTTTTTTTCACTGTGCGCTACAGAACAATAAATCTTTAATCACGCACAAGTTCAGACAATAAGTGAACTGGCTTGCAAATCATATTTCACATGAACTTATTCACAAGAATATATTCACAGGAGAACAAACAACAATAACAATAAAAATTCTCAAACAAACAGGAAAATCTATATAACAGAAGAATCGTGGGAAAGTCACGATTTGGCGCTAACTAACTGCACAACAAGGACAACAAAAAACACTCGTTCTGTAAAATTTAAGAGCATGTAAAGAGATCATGATAGATTACTCAAGTGAATAATATGACAGCAACTGGGATATACGGATCATTTCAGAAATATTCTTACGTTATTTCTGCACTGACTTTTGAAGCAGCATAGTGGTTTCGGTGATTGCGGCTGCCATTTGGTAGATATCTTCACGAGGAGTTCCTGACAGTTTCGCGAGATGTACTACAATCTGCAAAATTGTTGAAGAAGTTAAAACCCTCTATAATGGAGGGAAAACTAATAACTCCCCAACAATTTTTACGAACCTAAAGGGAAGGAAGGAAGAACAGATGCCCTATGTTTAGCACTAATGCTTCGACGTTTTATTTAGATGGATAAGCTTTCAGCAGAAAGTTTTGTCGGAGAAATGTCGATGCTCACAGCGTTATTCATAGGTGGAATAGTGGTGAGCTTGGGTCTTCGAAAGTGAAGGTTGAACGTGAAAATCGGAGGTCTAAAAGTGAAGGTTGCCTACCAAGTCGTGAGCGTCGACCGAGGTGAGTGGGGGGGGGGGGCTGTTCTCCTTTCTGCCGTTTTTTGTGTAGATAAAGACTGCTGATTTTTCACGAGCTCTGACGTTCTGCACACGATTTCTGACGATACATAAGAGAGGAGAGGAAGTCCGCCTATAGGTGGATTTAAGGGAAAGAGTGCTAAGCAATTATGTTTGAAATTGACTGCCAATCGAAATATGAACTGAAAAAAATCACCCTGAAAATTGAAGTTTTTTTTTGGATTTCGCACACAGGATTTCTAAGAATACAGAAGAGCCGGGTCGAAGCTCGACTAAGATAGGATAGAGGAGACTCAATAGTATGTGAATATGTGCAAAAGAGGTAGCGGATTTGAAAAGGAAGCAGAGAAATGGAGTTTAGAATTTTTCATCTTTTCCCACTTTTGTAACGAATTTTCAGGAAAACAGTGGCGCGCTCTACGGATCTGTGGTATGCTTAGTAATAAGCACAACAGGTAAGTGGAGATGTCTCGAGCAGATCCTCTACCTAACTCGATATTGGCGTAGGAAAATCCGAAAAAATAGATGCATGGCATGGTTGGGTTCGCGCCGCGGCCCGCCACGCGACAGTTATTGTTCTTTTCTTAAAGGCGTGGTTGCCTTGTATGTGGGAAGGGTTTTCTCTATCGAACAGTATTTCATACTCCTATACTCCTATATTCGGTCGCTCCTTCATCCCGCCATTTTTTCGAAACTTCAGGCTTGCTTGAAATCGTTGTTCAGAGGCGTGGTTGTCTGCGTCTCACTATGCTGCGTCGATAGTATAGGACTCGGAGCTGGAATTTGCGTGAGAAGCTCTGCCGCCCTTTAGGTGAGCACGCTATAATGGGCCTGCTCACCTAGTCTGGCGAAATACTGCACTGAAGGTGGAGACGCAGAGAGTTTAGGTGAGTACGCCCGTTATAACGGGCGTGCTCACCTAATCTGGCGAAATACTGCACTGAAGGTGGAGACGCAGAGAGTTTAGGTGAGTACGCCCGTTGTAGCGTACTCACTTAAACCGCGGCAGAGCCTGAAAATTCGTCCCAAAAATCGGAAAAAAATGAAAGCTTCACTTCTCTGCTTTCTTTTTATATCCGCTGCAACTTTTGCACATATTCACACATTGCTACGTCTCCTCTATCCTATGTTAGCCGAGCTTCGACTCAGCTCTTCTGTATCCTGGGCGGAAAATCCGAGAAATCTTCGATTTTCACGAGGAAATTTTTCAATCAGTTTTCCGATCAGCGGTCAATTTCAGATATATTTGCCTAGTACTCTTTCTGTTATATTCATGTCTAGGCGGCCTTCCTCTCGGCTCCTCTAGGTTCTGAGAAATCTTGAGCGGAAGAATAAAGAAATCATGAAACTTCAATGTCAACTCCTCGACTTTACTCTTTATTGCGAGTATAATTTTGAACACTTTCCACTATTCCTTCACGTCTGTATTGCTGTATTCGTGCTCGGAACAATAATTCGATTGATCCACGACCTCGGACCCTCCCCCCTCCCCCCAAAGCGAAGGTTCCTCTCCCCTGGCTCGGCTAAAAGTGATATTGGGTGAGCACGATGTTCAGGGTATTCCACCTATGTCGTTACTTTAGGATTCTGACGCTTCATAAGCAAAATCTCTGAAGAGTACCAACAAAATCAGGAAATTTCTTTCCGAATTCTTTTGTTGTGCGGTTCCTACGCATGTGATCAAGTGCGATCAGCGTTTTTTTCTATCGGAAGTATGATGCTGGAAGTCTCTCACGCCACGCAGCTTGAGAGATCAATTTCATATGATGCCCTCTGTGACCGTCAAGAGAACAGGAACTATCCAACTGCTCTGGAATCCGATAAGGATAAATGAAAAGATCACGACTGCTTGAGAAATTAATTAAAAACTTATATTTGAACGCATGAATATTTTTAAAAAATAATGAACAAAATAGGGAACTGAAAATACTACATATAATACCTGTGAAATCTCTCCCCACTTCAGTTTTTCTCTGAAAAAAATTGATTCAGGTGTGAGAGCGGATGGCGACGCCCGATCGGTTCACACAAACATGAATTCAAGTACAAGTACATGGAAACGGAAGTTGGTAAACATGTACCCAGGTACAGCCCTACTGGATTTTCTTTGATAAACTACATCTGCGTAAAAAAACAAATGAAGAAATCATGCTCGAGTTATGAACAACATATGAAAAGTACAACACATAAATTTCACATCTTATTAACAACCGGCTCTGAACGAACCTGCTCTGTCTGTTCGAGAGTCAGCAAACATTGAGCTGCAGCGGTAACTGTTCCACCTCCAAGCAACATCCAGTCAGCTTTCACACGTTCAATGTCAGCTCTGGAGTAAAATTCAAATATAGCATTTTCCAAACTGCTGAAATTTTTTTTTTGAATTTTTTTTGTAATTTTTAGCATAATAACTTGAAATGTTGTGGATGTTCATAGTTGTAGTGTTATACTGCAAAGGCATACTTCCGAAAAATCGCGTTCCCCTCTAGATATTTCTATAAATATAAATATTTTTGCAATGCAACAGATTGTGATCTACTTGTTTGTTTTCCAAAAGGAGCATTGTATCAATTTTGAGTGAATTCTTCGCTACTATACAGGTAAAATGCTTCATAGCACGTGTACCCCAGTGGTGGTAGACCAGCTGTCACTCAAATGATCGTTTCAATCTCGTCCAGAACGAACGAAGCCTTCTACCACTTTGGGGTCAGTAAATGGGTACCATAAGAGCATGCGGAGATAAAGCCTTAACTCGGTACATCGTCTGACTTCCACATATAATCGTATATCCATTCATTGCGTTATTCTAAAATGAAGTCAAATGCGTAACACATTTCAAAAGTGGACTGATCAATGCCGACCACTTTATCTCCTTCACCTTAAAGCACTAACTGAAACTCACTGTTTAAGGATAAATTAGAGAGAATGAATTACCTTAACTATTACTGCAATCATGAAAAAATGAATTACCTGAACTATTACCGCATTCATAAACAAACCTTGGAAGTGAAGGAGGAAACCCTGTTTCGGATACGGCCGACTTTAGTAAAATTTGATAGACCTGAAATCGCACATATCTGATATCGCACAAGTGAAGTGAGATTATGAAAATAATGACAGATAGAGAGGGGGTATGGACAGACCTCTAAACAGATATACATATTAACAGTCGGATATTTTCTTTTCAAGCTCTCGACATTTCACTACGTGCTAATCACCGAGCCGGTCATGAGGTGTCTACAGATAAACAATTCATGGAGTTCAAATTTCAAGTCTTGGAAAGTGATCCCCCTCTTGCTTCCACACTGTGGCTAAAGAACCTATGTTTTTTTTTTTCTACATGGTAATTCCGGTGCCTTTTCTTTCTCTACTATATCCTCATTCAGTTTTCTTCCTTCGGTTCTAAGACCTTCGTTGTAAGCTGAGCAAATGGATCAGAACCACAGACATACGCATTCACAACATTTTTAGTAATTCTCTCTACAAGGACAGAAAATGAAAATTTTATCTGATAGGTGTTAATGCACAAAAATTGCAAGTTTGACAGAAGAAGCAGCTGAAGGACTTCTACATTTGCTAGAACGTGAGATTATGACAGTTCTATCATTCAACCCATTGACGACCGCGCTCATTTTTGCGTGGTCCCACGCGTCAGAGACTATAAACGTTCCTAAGGCTCTAGGCTGACTAATAAGGAAGCGCAGGATGTAGCGAACGTGATTCTGTGTAGGAAATATGGCTTTTGCACAGAGTAGTTCCATCCACGACAAAAGAAATGTGAAGCAATCTTCCTCGACTTCAAAATTCCATCCTTTCCATGATGTTTGTCGCAATAAGGGAGAACTCCTCCTTGAACTGCACTTGTTTGAGACCTTTTTAGGGAGGATTGTAACCATTCCATATTGAAATGCTAACCCGTTCCTATTGAGACTACTTAAGACTCTTTAGTGCTCTTTATTTTCATCGCAAAAATTCACAGCATGGTTAGTTTCTGGCAGGGAATGTCAAATAGGCTTACAAAAACGCTGTAGTTGTACGACTTTTCAACGTAGGATAAGCAGAATGAGGAGTTATATCCTTCTTTCTTCGAGTTCAGAGCACTATTGAGTTCCACTATATGTACCTACATCAACAAGTACGTGTAGGCAACGTGACGCTTCCATTGAAATGTCCACTGGTATATTTTCCCAAGAGAAACGGAGATTCAAGTGTCTTTGTTCTTGAAGTGCACTGTCCTTTTTTTTCTTAGAGTGTATTATTTTTCCTATTGCAACCAGCTGGAATGTCTGTACTCCCTGTAGAGAGATGCTAAACTCGGAACAGATGTGAGAATGTGAGTTCGAATGGCAGCATTTTCGACTAAAGGATGGTGACAAACTTATCGCATTTTGAAAAAAAAAACAATGTAAGTGAACGCTAAGGAAACATCAACTGTATTGGATTTAGGGTGACAACTTTATGTTATTAGGTTGAGATTTCACTAGTAAGATTTTTTCCGGAGGTGATTGTGGATATTGTTCAGTTCCAGAATTTAAGATCACTGAATAGATAGCTTCGGAAATACAAGTTTGGTAATTTCTAGAAAAGCCCAATGGAAATAAAAACCTGCTCATGATGAAGAAACGCAATGTCAAGGAACATCAATGTATGCTCCCAAATCTCCTTGATATCGACGGGTGGCCATCGACAAACTACAACAGTGACAATCAAAAAAGGTTCTAATAATCGAGAAAAGGGTCTAAGAATATCAACATAAGTGTGGATTTCTGCGAATAGTGGCAATTTAATAGAATAACCGAGGTGCAGCAAGAAGAGAAGGACGTAGAGAAATAACTAACCTACCAATTTCAGAAGTGTTTCCGAATATAGGAGAGGGGAACGTGGCAAACGATATTCAAGAGTCTTCAAAATCCTCAGTTCTGACTTCAATGCTGCTCGTTGTGTATAAGCAAATCCTAGCGAGCGAAGACATGAGCAGACCTGCTTGGACGATAAGCTCTGCAAACTGTAGCCTAGAGTCAAAAAAATTGTGTTCTTGGAAAAAAGGGCAAAATCTATACCAACATCGTGATAACTGAGTGCTTTGGAAGCTATCTGTATAGAAGAGAGCATACGTAGCGTCGTCTGCCTGTAAGGCACACCTTATTCTTGTTCATAACTTTACAAGTTAATCCAACAAACCTGGACAAATTGGCTTCGACTCTCTCCCACTCACGCAATCTACGCTTTTCATTTAATTTCATGTCATCCAGAAATCCTAGAACCTGCTCCGTGTGAATCTTCATAAACCTGTACAAAATAAATTGTAGCATACAGGGAAACCAAAAATTCTCAGAGGCTGAAAAGCATTAGCGACCCATCTTGCACAACTTCTCAAGAAAAAAATGTGCTGTAAATTTTATTTGGCTCAAGTTCAAAACGTTCCTGCTTCTGTGGCGCAGCTTATTTGTTTAGCTATGGAGGTGTGTCCACTGCAAAATAGGGCAAAAATACCCGTTCCCAAGATTCGCAGGTATGCTTTATGAACATCGATACTCCGAATTGAGTGACTAATAAAATTTTTATGATAATTTGCTTGACGAGGCGAAAAATGATTCGCGTGCATCATTGAATCATTAAATTAAAACAGTCTAGGATATAATATCTCATATAAAACAACAAAATGTTACACTCTCCTTCTGAATGTGTAATAGCAACAAGATTGTTATTCTCCTGTGGGCGCATGAAATATCCACAAAAAAGGTGGATTTTGGCTGCAACGCAGGCGGCTGCATGCAAGCGGACAATCTATAGTCTGCGCCACGATTCTATCTTCCCAAAAACTTCTCAACGCAGCTAAATATTTGATGAAATTAGGCCCCAAAATGATCAATTAGGTTTTGCCAATCATTAAATTAGAACAGTTTAGAATATAATATCTCACATAACGAGAAGGTGTTGCCAACGAGAAGATGTTGACATACTCCGGAAAAAGATACTTTCATCTTGAAAAAGAAAGCAAACGTTTCTGGATATCTTCGATATGTAGTTTTTCCTTCTATGTAACTCCTAAAGATCTTTGCAACAATAATCGGAACCAGTTCCACTTACTAGGACGGCTGTGGAAGTTCTTTCTAATTGTGCAACCTCGGAATGTGTTTATAACGGATTGATCATTATTCAACAAGCAGTGGACATGGCAGTTCTTTCCTCTGCTTTACCAAGAATGGACTGTTCAAAAGGCAGGACCCACGGAATCCAGCTCATCGTGAATATGTTAAACACACTGCAGTACGAATCAGAGGTATCCTTGCGATACATAATTCAGAAGAGGCGGTGATTTAATGAGGGAAAGAAGCTAGAGCGTGGCTCACTTACGGGAAACTGACCGCGCACGAATTTCTCAAAATTTCTCTGTGAAATTGATGACAGGTTTGTGTTACCTTACTCTGCAGTCCTATTTTTCTTTTTCCTTCAAGCTGAATACAGCTCAGGGAGTGCCTCCGGCTGTACTTTGTCGACAATTGCGACCGCATTGGTATCGGCCGGCCGATTGCCCTTCCGTCTATTTTTACATCTTCTCTGTGTTTTTATATATACATATTTGGTGTGATTTCTTTCACTTTGATGTTTCCGTACTGCCTTCGATCGAACTACTAAAAACTTACCGAAAAACATTTGAAAATAGATCGAAAAGCCTATCGGCAGGCCGATGTCACTGCGGTTACAATTTCAGACAAAGTCCACCCTGAGGCACTCCTGGGCTGACAGACTATGCATGCATCCGCCTGAACTCCAAATTAATTTCCAAAAAAAAACTATTTTTGAAGCATCGACGGTACAGTCCCGTTTTTGGCAGAGACCTAACCTGACTGAAAATGTAGGCAGTAGATGACCTAGTACGAAAGAAATTCTGTAGCACAAACTGCTGTACCAATCATCGCAGACTCTAGTGCTGCTCAGCGGAATACCCAGTCTGCTCAATGCTCGAACTACCTCCGCTTTTCTGGCACTTCAAGATAACCTTGGAGTAATTATTTGCTCCTGAACCTGACTTCCCAGTCTAATCTTCCCTGATTTGTTCAAAAGAAAGTTTTCCTTGTTTGTTCAGTTTCCAGTCATTACGGTTTTATCTCGCACATCAAGGCTAAATAAATAAATAAAGCGATCGCGCCCCGGGTTAAAGATGACTGCCTATAGGATGGAACTTCTTGTTCTGCCAGCGTAACTAATGAACACATTTATTTTCACCCTCTCGGAAAATTCTCTGCACGGATGAGGGGTGCTGAACACTAATGAGAAACTGATGTGCGAAATAATCTTCGTTTTTATGTAGTAGAAGTGCACATCATACAATAATGTTCAATGTTTATAAACCAAGGTCGCACCGCGCCAACTACGAGGACAGACCAGCAGGGCACTGTGGTTGTCGAGCATTCCTGGGATTACCGCTTTTAAATAAAACAAAGAAAGTGTGCGCAATCATGAACACACGTGAAGAAATTAGTAGTGGGGACTATAGGCAGAGCGAAAACCCAACAACGCCTGACAACCACAACGTCCAGCTAATTTGCCTGCCGCGTAGATCACTGTGTTGAACGTAAAAATGCTCTTTTCTTTGCTATCGAAATCCATCCAGGTGAAGCTTAAACAACTCCATTTTATTAGGTTGTCGGAAAATCACTGAGACACTCTGGGTTTTTTTCAAGTCTTCAAAGTTTTTCTCTCCTATTAGAAAACTTCAGGATATGCCGTAATGATCATGTACACCTATCACCTGGGGCCACCTATCAGCGACAGCTCCAGCATTGCAGGGTTGGCATTCATATTACTATAGATCGGAGAAATCATGAATCAGTGATCGAAAATCGTCAAAGCTGGCGAAGTGCTGTTCGGCTAGGAAGTGCTCAAGCTACTAGACAAGATGTTGGAAAGCTCAAGGAGGGTGGCGTGTATCCCATCGTGGTCTTTGTCTACTCATTCTCTGTCGACGAGTCAACAAAGCCATTTGAGGGTCACTCAAGCAAAATGTGCACTTCAACACGTTGGTGTTTCTTTTCTCTGAAGGTGACGGCCGTCGCTCGAAATTGACTATTGTAGATGTTGTTGTTTCCATCAATTTGCTTACCAGTAACTCCGGTGGAGCACACCCTGCCCATCAGCTCAGGAAGTCGCCGATTGAAAAAATGGCTTTGGGGAGGAGCATTGCCCGAAAAGAAGCGTTGGAACCGACGGCTCCTGGTTGCATAGCCGACGAGCACCGGTGAGAATGTCAAGATGATGTTGTTATCCACCCTGTTCCCACTGATGCTCCACAGGGGCTCGTATAAAAAACCGGTCGAATTGGTTGCTCCTCCATTTTCGCCCCTATATAACAAATGGCACAGCGCCATGCCCTTAGATTTCTATGGCGCGAGATGCTCAGAGCAGGATATCACATACTCATGTAGATAGTTCGCGTAGGAGGAATGCAAGAAAGAATCTCTGATGAAGTGCCTCAATCATTTCAAGACAACCTAATAGGTAGACAAAACAACTAAGCCCGTGTTTTTTGAGAACCTTTTCGTCTGGTAGTTATAGGCTGTCCGAAACGACGAGTCCGCCCACGCACGCGGGGATCGCCGCCACGAAGAAGCTGCCACGTTTGCCAGCACTCCACGTCATCATCTCTAATCTGCGTATCACGCTTCGTCGTTATCTTCATGGTATCGACCAATGATTTGGCTGTGACGTGGACGACGTGGCAGCTAACAGCATACATCCCAGCCGCGGCGCCTCTCGATCCCCGCGTGCGTGGACGGACTCGCCGTTTCGGACAGATTATATCACATAATGGGAGGGAAAAGGCTGTAAATTAGAAGGAAACTAAGACCGGGAGAAAGCATCCTATCATCGACGAATCGATGATCTTCACTACATCTATGACTACAGTTCATATCGTAACTCATGACTGACACATTCCCGTACCCAATAAGTCTATTAGATCACAGAGGGCGCCCGATCCGACTTTGTCCGCAACTACGACCTCATCATTTTTTGGCTAACCGATCTATTTTTTGCACTTTTTTGATTTGCACATGGTGTGATTCCTTCCATTCTTATTTTTCCCTACTGCCATTCGCTAAAATATCCTCCCAGACGCATTCTGCGGGCAAAGTCGTAATTGCAGACAAAGTCGGATCAGGCGCCCTCTGTGAGCTAATGGACCATACCTCCTCACTTCAATTTGAAACAAATGGATGATGCAGGATTCAGCCTCAGTGAATATGGGAAGGAGCTTCTCCCTCAAACTTGCTGTTTACAGTCTCAGACAAAAGAGACAAAAGAGCACCGAGAGGCTTATCTGTGTTACACTCTATCATTATACTCTACTGATAAGAAAGTGCTCCAAGAGGTATACTGGTATGCAGAGTTCTCAAAGGTTACATTCGAAAGGCCATAGTGGTTAACTCGTTCCTGAATTCAGAAAGTTCAGCCTTCTTGGTCAAGGGTCATAGCTAGGACTATTGAAGTGATTAGGATCTTGTGGGGGTGGTCCTTTCTTTCAATAATAGTTGCTGGTTCAGAAGTACCTTGTTACAATATCCCGACTTTCAAGAATAACAGGATTTGTGAAACTTGAAATTACCAGATGAGATACAGTCCATTAGCTCACAGAGGGCGCCCGATCTGACTTTGTCCGCAACTACGACTTCACCATTTTTAGGCTAACCGATCTATTTTTTGCACTTTTTTGATATCCATATGGTGTGGTTCCTTCCATTCTTATGTTTCCCCACTGCCATCCGCTAAAATATCCTTCCAACGCATTCTGCAGGCAAAGTCGTAATTGCAGACAATGTCAGATCAGGCGCCATCTGTGAGCTAATAGATCATATGCTGAGTCATTCAAGCCAGCCGGATGATGTGGAAGCCACTCTACGCTTTTGCCATAAAAATTGCGAAGGTGCTTCAACTGCAAAACATTGAAGCAAATTTAATGTAATGTGTCATGTAATAAGAGGCTGAACATTCAAATTCTTGAATAACCCCAACCGGATATTCGAACATTAGAAAAAAAACCACGAATGAAAGGATATTTTAAAGATACTGGCTATTCGACTATTCAAATAATTCGGATATTTTGTTCTTATGAACATACGAGTGCTTCGAGTAAACGAAGATTCAAATCTTCTTGTTTGGGAGAGGAAGAAGATGAATCAAATATTAGCTCGAATATTATTCGATAAGGTCAACAATATATCAACTATCATTTAATACTTCTTAGATTTCAATTTGAAAAAAAAAAACGAGAGAAAAACCGTCAACCAAAACTGTGGAATGTTCTTACACATATTGGACAACTCTAAACAAAGGAGGTTCATGAGGAAGCTACAATGGCTTTGGAGAATTTCTGCTCAGGCACTCGACCTCGTTTCTCTGACATGGGTATGTAGCTGACCGGGACTCGAAGGTGCCTACGATCACTTTAGGCTAGGATTCATGAAACGCTAACAAAGCAAACTAACTACGGTCAACTATGAAAGCTGGTCTGCTAACCTGCTTCTGCTCGATCATGCGCTCACGAATCCCACTTCTTTGAGATCTTCGGTCGCACTGAGCAAGAAATAAAGTCCAGACCCCCATCTGGTGCTGTCTACAGTTTGGCCGCAGTAACATCCAGTTCTTCTCCAATTCGCGGCAAAAACACAAAACCGGATATGGAGTGTACGAGTAACAGAAGAAAAATGATAACCCTCACGAAAACAGGTTTTTTTTCTGTTGAGGTAAATCTCTCCGACTTTCGACAAACGGAGTGAGTTTTGGGATATCTTATGTTGAAATGCCGTTCTAAATAAACTGACTACTAATTTCGCGTGCAGTTCAACATAAGATATAACGAAATCCAAGTCATGCCGAGATTTATAAACAGCCCATCTTGAAATTGAGTTTTATTGCTTGTGCTCTCGTAGGCACCACCATGGGTGTATTTAAGAAAAATGTGTTCCAACCTTCCAAAACGTGTCAGAGCGACTGTTAGATAGATCTGACACTAGGATCTAGTTGTAAAATTCTTATAAAATGTTACCTTGCGAAAATTAAAGCAGCCAAATAGCGAATATCAGGTGGGAGCCGCAATCGAATGCATACAGTGAAAATATACTGCACACTGTCAAGCGTCAAGTAGACAGTGTCGTATTCATTTGCAGTCATGATACGATCTGAATAATAAGCGTTCGATGAGATCACTAAAAAAGGTCCAACTTTACAATACAACAAAAATACATCGAAAGATATGACATTGGACCTGAATTCTCCAATGCTAGCTCACAGATCCAATCGGAAATGTAGTCAGCAGGGAGTTCAGCACCACAGAACGTAAAATCAGGATTTGCATCGGAACTCTCATCCAGCTGCATTCATTAACATATTAGAAGTGTGCTATTTTAAAAAAATTATTTACAAAAGAGTGCAAGACGCACCTGATTACCAGAATCGCTCATCGAAAATAGTGAATACCACGTTATAGAGGAGTTCAAACACTGCAAACCTTTGTCGGTACAATCCCAGAAATGGCAGTGAATAATTTTATCGGAGTTACAAATCCAAGAATGATATAGGGACTGTGGCCGTGCAGTGACCCTGAAAAGTTTCCATTTGTCGCTGAATGCTATCTACAAGAACACACAGTGAGCGTCAATCAAAGTGCGTTCTTCGCAGACTTGTGAAGCACGCGCCGCTCACGCTGGAATGGCCTCCGTTGTACAGTACGTCCGAAACGACGAGTCCCCCCACGCACGCGGGGATCGAGAAGCTGCCAATTTTGCCAGCGCTCCATGTCAACATCCCTGATCTGCGTATCACGTTTCATCGTTATCTTCATGGTATTGAACAATGATTTGGCTCTGACGTGGACGACGTGGCAGCCAACAGCATCTGTCCCAGCCGCGTCGCCTCTCGATCCCCGCGTGCCTGGGCGAACTTTTCGGACACACTCTACTTGTGACTGTCAATTTCGACGGCGGTCAGACCCCAATTAGTTCTGCTGAACAACTCGGCCCATGTAGAGGCGGCCGTTGCTATGCGGTGCAAATGGATCCATCCTGAAAGCGGTTGAAGCATCATTGGAATGGTAAAAGCACTTTTGCTGTCCTATAGTTCTGTGATCACTTTCGATAACTTGTGGCACGAACTCAAGTTCCAGGGTACAGCTTCTGAAGCACAACTAGTATTACTTGTGTGAAGCGCTCTGTGCGGGTCATATTATACATCACGAAGAAAAAACTGGTACAGTGACTTCCTTAACCATAATTCTTTGTTTAAATGTGATGAACAGCAGAAAACCTAGAGAAACTATGTAACTCCAGTGGTGACCTCACGGTGATAATAATGGCCCAGCGCATCGCACTATCCTTCTGTGGCGTAGATGCATAAAAATAGGGACTAAGCCAGACCAATAGCCCGCGTAAGGAATATCTCTGTGCAATTCTGGTGGACGAGTCTTCCGCTCACAATAAAGCACACGGAGACTCCTTGCTAACAACTAGCGGTCAACTAGGGCCTCCTGACAATTGACAGTCACAAGTAACGGCCGCCTCCCGAGATGACTGAAGAGAAAGCTCGAGCGCGATAAGCAGTTATAGTGTGTTTCACCGGGAACGTAATTGCGAAGATATTAGAGAAAGAGGAAGCGCGAGAAATAGTGCCGTATTCGAAGAGACAGGTGAGAAGTACTGACCATAGGCACAAATACTCAACTATCGTCGATTTTGAAACGGACTATATGTCTAACATGCTAATCAATGATCTTCTTGTTAGAGAGGGAGCACAAGCTTTGCGGGGATCCTTCTGTCTCACTCTACAGCACTACAAGTTCCTCACTTTTCTGCTTGTTTGAACTACTACCTAGAGGCTTCATCTGACCTCAGGACCGTCTCCGAGATGTTAATCGAAGAATCTCCAGGAGAGGCTGATCACAATAGGCGAGAAAATCCGTTCTTCTATCGCCTTTTTTGTGGAGAATTCGGAATACCCCCTGAAACATCTATGTAAACCTTCACATGTGGTGAGATAGTTAACTTCGCGGTGCTTTTTTTCATTTATTAGGATGCAGTTCTCTGCACTTTTATATACAAGTGTACACCAATACAATCCGAAAATTTACTTTGTGAAGTTTCTCTTCCAGTGAAACCCTCAACAACAATTTTAAGGTGAGATACCAATTTTAGGGCTGACTTCAAGTCCAGTAGGCACGGTATTTGAAATCGACAGTAGAGCAACTGTACGCTTAATTACGTAAGGAATCATTGTGTATGGAAATTCTTCAACCCACAGTGACCGTTGAAGAGAACGCAACACTAACGACTATTCTCCTCAGAACTTGTTGAAATGAAGACCAACTTTATTACAAGTCAACGGGCTTTACAGGATATAACATATGAAAACTACTGTAGTGATGAGTATGATCCGTCCAGGTTGATGCACAGTTAGTTCGCTTTGTTGAAGTACTCCTTGCTCTCCTTGACTGCAGGCTTGATGGTATCTTTGCCTGGAGTCCAGCCAGCAGGGCATACTTCCCCGTGCTTGAAATTGGTTATTTTTACTGTTTGAATAGGTTGAAAATTAAATGACAACAAAAATCTATTATTTAATACATAAGAGCGACAAGTCAATATGTTACCTTGTCGGTGTACTGGAATGCTTGCACAAGACGGAGGGTCTCATCAACTGAACGACCGACAGGCAGATCATTGATGGTGATCTGTCGAAGGATACCCTTGGGGTCGATGATGAAAAGTCCTAAAAATCGAAAAATTTTCTCTTGAATATAGTGCAGTGTGTATTAGAAAGAATACATACATTCTTCTAAAATTAACTGAGAAGCTAACTTCTCCATTTTTTAGAAAGGAAGGGGTCCTGCTTAAAAACGGACAGTTCCAACGAAGTAAGCCACTGTTTGCAAATAAGCAACCAACATACCACTAACAGTTTACATCAAAACCCTTGCTACTTCTAATGAGATTATCCTAACAAGTTTCTGTTATGCAGCAACATTTTTGACGAATCAATCCTAGGTATGATACAGATAAAGACCTTTTTTTCCGATCCGCACCCTTTCCATGTCAAGGTCACTGTTTCTTGACAGGAATACGCTGCACTATTTCTTTCCCAATTTGGAAGCTTGCATATACTTACATCGTTTGAACACAGTGCTATGAAACTAAAACAACTTACCTCTGTAAGCGATTCCTTCATCGTCCTTCAGCACACCGTAGTCCTTTGCAATCTGGTGATTGGTGTCAGCAAGAACAGGAATTTTCATGTCGCCCAATCCACCATGCTTGCGAGGCTTAAAGAACATATTTTTTGAGAAGAATGCCTAGCAGAAAATGGATACTTCGTTGCACGGCAAAGTAGGATAAATTGTGCATACAGTGTTTATCCAGGCGAGATGCGAGAAGACAGAGTCTGTCGAACAAGCAAGAACAGCCACATTGAGATTCTTGAATTCAGGGAATCGGTCGGAGAATGCAATTATTTCCGTTGGGCAGACGAAAGTGCTAAACGGTGAAGAAGTGTCAAAACAGCGAAGATCAAAGTAACAATAGATTTAAACAAAAAAAAAAGCCTCTGGATGCGGGGAACGGTCACAGACTGTTTAGGACGTAGTTCTCCAAAAAAAGCAATCGAAGTGATAGAATAACAAAGCTAATTCAGCATAGAGAATATAGTTTGAAGGCAGCGTCCCACCTCAAGATCATTCTTGAGATCTCAATGTGAAGAGAATCTCCAGGAGCTGGTGATCACAATGGTATATGCGATTCCATGCGAGACCTCTGAAAAATCCCATTTCTGAGTCCCAATTTTTAAGGAGCCTTGGGCGGAGGTAAGAAGCTTTCCGAATAATTCACTCCAGGAAGTGCACCTCCTGAGGAAATTCGTATTCATCGAGAAAGTTCCTCATCAACTCCCTAACCCAACAGAAACTGCACTCCATTTGCGGCAAGCAAGGTATTACGTTGAACGGACACTTTGCAATCTCACATTGGCTACGGAATCAAGGCGGAATTCTAGGGTTTGCGAACCGTGATCTCCTTTGTTAGTCAAAAATGGAAGACAGTTTCTGTTCTGTTAAGGAGTTGATGAGGAACTCTCGCGAGTAATATGAATTTCCTCAGGAGGTGCTCTTTCTGGAGTGAATTATTCGGAGTTTCTTAGCTCCGCCCAAAGGCTCCTTGGAAATTGGGGCTCGGAAATGGGGTTTTTCAGTAGTCTTGCATGGAATCACGTATACCGTTGTGATCACCAGCTCTTGGAGATTCTTCTCACGTTGAGAACTCAAAAACGATCTCGAGGTGGGACGCTGCCTTTAAAAAGCTATCGATGCATTCTGCACGGTTATGAGATGAGGAACGCTTCTGCACTGGTATTGAAGTTCTCCGCTTGTGGACGGCAATGGCGGTGGCCCATCTGCGGCATCGAGAACGATGCAGTGCAACCGCGCCGCGCGCGCCAGAACCGGTGTCGTCTGCTGCCGGAATGCTATTTCTAGTCGCTTTCTTCCCGATTTGGTCAAAAATCCTCAAAATCGGGCAGAAAAGATGTAGATATAGCATAACAGCAGCAGAAAACATTGTTTACGACCGGGCGGCGCGGTTGCGCTGCGTCGTTCTAGAGGCCGCAGATGGGCCACCGCCATTGCCGTCCACTGAATATAACCATGAAAATTACATTTCTCAGATATGAGAAGAGCATGGGAATCTGGAGGAAGCATCAATCACGACTACGGGTCACTGTCAAGAAGTACCCGACCTAATTAGCGTCAGATGTGCTCATCAACAGCGTAAGAGCTTACGGCCAGCTGCACAGCTCCTGTAGCAAGTTCGGCATAGTTGCTAGACGAACTGTATATAACATTTAGTGGTCTTTTATAAAGTTAGATTTGAATTTCCTCGCATCCAATTTCATAGGTCTGAAATTTCGTATCAAAGTAAACAGATAGTGGTTCTTACAACAGCAGTGGTACAATGAAAAAGAAAAAATTTAAGACCATGCAATGTTTTTTCTCTTTCAAACACCGCAAGTTCTTCTTTTTTGAAGACTCGGCTTTTCATCTATTCAGTATTCACACGTTTGACTAACCAGAGGCTGTTATCGGCTAGGTTCTACAGAGCTGCGTAAGCTCAGCATAGTCAAAATGGGAGGCGCTTAGAGCAGGGACAGCGCAAGAACAAGCTGACACTGTCATTAGCCATGCAGCAATGTTACGGTAAGTTACTGACAGCCACCAAGCCATTGCATGGGTGGTGCTAATTAGGTCGGGTACCTCTTGACTGTTTCTCTTGGGAAGGTTAAATCTCCTATTCCTAGGAGCAGGTCAGTAGGCGGGTCAATCTTGAGAGGCGGCACTTAAGTAATCGAAATGTTAGATGCAACGTGGCCTGTTGCAATGATCGGGTGCATCGAATATCCTCCCTAGCAGAATTATTCCTGGTCTCTCATAAAGTTTAATCTTCTCTCCTTAGGCTCTAGAGGCGATTTTGAAACATTCTACGCATATCATCAGAATCAGCGAATCGATAATTCTCACAATCAGCTGTTGGTGGTTCAACCACGAATACATATGAGGTGAGAAACGCCAAATAGTAGGATCAATTCCAAACTGTATCTTTCCTCTACATTCCAAACTGTACTATTCCTCGAGCGAAACGCGCTCATATCACAATCAGCACAGTGATATATTACAAGAAAACATCTAGAAGTTTACTTCCTATTTCTTGTATAAGGAAACACCTCAAATTTCATTACTTTCTTCTTTCTCCCGCAAAGTTTATATGATCGGGCATCGATGGGTTTAGTGACGCAATGTAGTGTCAGAAACACATGGTATTGCGAGACCCGTGTCGCCAGAAGGCGGTGTCACGGCAGGAAACGCTGCGCTTCCCAGTGCGAGCAGTGTCAATCACCTGTGCATATGCATATGCTGCAACGTCACTATTGCCACTACGCCGCCTATTTGTTCAGAAACAAAAAAATAACATCGAAAACTGGCGAAGTCTGGGGAAACCACATAGGAGGATATCGCTGCGTTTTCTACAATGGCATCACTTTGGTAAAGATTTGACCGATCAAGATGGCCTTCACTTTCCCGTCCTCCATAGATGCACAGATACTTCTCTTACACGATAGATCTGTAGATTAGCAACAACCTGACAGGAAACAAAAGCCGAGGGCACTATTATACTCTCACGGAGCCAAACATCTGAAGAGAATTTTCCTAACTTAGTACAAGCGGGTTATTTGAGGTGCTGAGTACGAATATCCATTTTGTAACGTAACTCCTCTGCTATAAGGTTACGGTAAATGTACTGTAGATACGGTACCTCACAGAGTTCTCTCGAATTTTGTGCAAAGAGATTGTTTCAGGAGCTCATCACGAATATCATATTCGCTTGTTTCGCAACTCCACATTCACAAGGATATGGTAGGAAAATCAAAGAAAATCTCGATTTCTCGAAGAAAACGGAGGCGGCATGCAAATGCGAAATAATGTTGATATTCTGATCTGTGCCCTACCGTAACTCTGCAAAAATGAGGTTACGGTGCAAAACGACATTCGTGTTCAGCACCCCAAATGACTACCTTGTAGTGAGTTTCAGCCAAAAAAAATCAAGTTTTTAGGTCCGTGAAAGTGGGATAGTTCCGAGAACTCAAAGTGCAATGAAGGCAGAAGTGAGCGCACTTGCACTCGATGCATATTCTTTGGGAGCTAACAAAAAAACATCTCAAGAAACTTTTAACACTCACAAATCCAAGGGGTAGAAGAACAGCACGACATATTTGCCTTTGTAATCTGATAGTTTCACATCAACAAAGTCACCATCGAATACGGCCTTTGTGGCGAAGTCAGGAGCAGGCTTGCCAATGAATGCCTTCGACATCTGTAACGAAAGAACTTTGAGAAACTCGTAACATGATTGTGCCCGAATTTCATTCACACATATTAACGATGATCAACTCAACAGCTGGGGGAAAATTCTTAGGGAAAAGGCGCTATCAGTACGCAAACTGCGGCGGCAGTAGATAACTCACCATCTGATAAACATACCACAGGGTTGAAATGATCTCTGCTCTCCAGCTCATGAATTTCAGCTACCCCCTTTCACATTGGGGATGTGGACATATAGGTCTATACTTTCGCTGCCTATTTCGTGTAATGAAGATCAATGCACCGCCGATACCTTACGTTCCATGTTCGCTGATGGTCGGCCATATCAACCGAGTCCTACCTATGCGCAGAGACTACTGAGAAGCACGGAATGACAAAAACCGTGCTCTATGTAATGTCAAAACAAAACGTTAACTATGATCGTAGTCCTTTATGTTGTTGGTAAGGATTCGTATGTAACGTTGACAATCTGAGCTCAACGCTCCAACTGGTGACAAATATGCATTACATGTTATTATCAAAAAAGTAAAGCACAGTTGGACGCGGAACAAGACTGGCGACGCTTTCAAACAACTTGATTATTTTCTCAGCCACAGATTAAATGTTTCTGCTATGACCATTAGCTATGTCATCCGGCTGGCGATACGACCGTTCAATGGTTACAACACCCGCCCATAACTTTTTATGCTTTTACCTCAACAAAACAGTACCAGAGGTGGAAGGCCTAACGTGTGGACCTCAACACTCGCCAAAGAGATCAATGGCAAACGAAGTTTCGCCTACGAGAACGCAGCTCCCACCCTGAGTTAGCAAAATTTGAAGAAGCTCAAGTGAAGCAAGGAGGCTCACGCTCCTGTACGCTTCACTTTCACCCGCAGTTACCAATCTGTTCTGAAAAACAGCTTAGTTCCTACCATATCCAAAAGGCCCATACCGAATGCCCACATGAGTGTTACAGTCGGTTCAGAAGAGTAACGATTGTTGTATCGCTTCCCATCGCTGCGCAGAGGATTCACAGCCGCTTTGGACAAGCCGCACACGTTCCATACAGTTAGCCTCGAGGATCTTCAGCAGCCTGATACGTTCGATTATCGTCTCATGAATCCTAGTTCAGGGTAAAGCCTAAGCTTTACTCTTATGGGATAACCACCCAATCCCATTCAGTTTTCACCCAAGACTACCTGATTATGGTAACCTGGTATCAGAACTTACTATAACCTTTACAAGGCTTTAACTCTATATGCCTCATAGAACACAAGAGAAAAAAAAACTCACTGGCAGCATTTTGGCGCGGTACATAAAATAATGTCGTCAAAAACCCTATCACCGATGTTGTCACTAAGCAACACGCGTTACCATGGTTCCATAACATCTAGGTTGATCTTGGAAGGTTCAGTTCACACACACTCGTGTGATAAAACGTAAGAGGTAAACCTCTCTCCCTCTCTCTCATTCTCCCTTTGCAAAACGAACGCTTGCAGAGCGATGCCTCGGCGCTGGCAAGCGATCGATCGCCCCAATCGCCTCTTGCACGACTTGTGAGAAAAACGCTTCGAAATTGGATGGTCGCAGTATGGGCAGGCAAGAAACGAACGATCAGAGAAACAAGGACAACAGGCCGCTGCAGACGACTGCAGCGGGCGAAGTGAGCGGTGGTATGGGCTCTTTCGTCAGTTTCCCGCCCTCCATGGCAGAGACTTTGACCTTGGACACTCGCCGAGCAATCGCTGTGTCGATAAAGAAACGGAACCACAAACGTGAAATACAACCATCAGATGGAGAGTGCACAGATATTTGTCATCATTACCATTATTCACCGTCAAAAGTAACGTTTATTCACAACAAAAATAGTTACCAACGACTAGAACATCATCAACAATAACGACCACCGTACCGACAACCGACAAGCGAATTTCCCACATTGCACTTTGCGAAAACAAAATACAAATCTCCGCTGAACCAATACGCCATCAGAAATGCAACAGCAGACATTGATCAATTGTGTGAAACAACAGCAAACCACCATTACCACAAAGATGAACCTCCGAAGTCCACAGTTATAGAGGAAAAGAAGAAAAGAACGGCAAGAAAAGGTCTCGGTTATTTTCATGTTTACGATGTCCCTGGAAGAACATACGGATCATAAAAGACTACTTCAACATTAAAACATGGAAGAAATGCTCCCTCATGCTCTATCACCCACAGACACCGACACAATGAGAGTTTGCTGTTTGAAACAATGCAAAGCAAAACTGCTCGGTACAGAATAGCAAGGAAGCATGAGATAATTTTTGCTTCAACACTATTGATTTCTGTTTATTGGACCCATAATCATAGCATCCACTACTGATGACCTTTATTATCATTATTTTAGTTACAACTACTGCTGCAAACGCTTAAAGGCAGAGGGCCACCTCGTTCTGCCTGTTGGATTTACCAACATATCCCAGACCTTCTCACCATGTTGATCCCTGGGATGTACATCAAAAGGCACAGAAGCGACGAAATCCCTATTTTTGAAAGGCTCGAACTGGATAAAAATTTGGAGCCCGGAGGCGGATCGCTCCAAGCTGTGCTGGCTGCTTGCCACGGCTGCCGCGTCGGTCAACGAGTCTTGGCGTGTCCAGTCGATAAGATCAACGGCTTCACATGTCAACTCGGGTTGGCAAACTGTTACAGACCCCGTCCTGGAAGATGGGTTTATAGACCATTCTGAGACAATTTATGCATGCCGTTGGAACCATCGCGCCGAGTAGATGCAGGATCTGCTGTTAGCTGAACTACGAAAATGAGGTGGACCCCTGCCTTTAACTGTGGAAAAATGCATAGGAATTTCTTCAATCGACAAATGTTAAGTTATGAGAAGGACCTACTCAAGTCAGCTAAGCCCTTCCCATCACTTTGCAGCTCGATTTCGCAACATCCAGCTCATTTTTATTCATTGTCTGCAACTCCTAGCAAGCTGCACTCTTGCACTTTCTCAAACGTAATCAAACGCTCGCAACGGCGATAGGCAACCGTGTGACGCAATTCTTTGCAACCGGAAAGCTGCCGACTCTGATGAAAGCGCTAGCGACATCGCATACGAGGGAGAATAAAAGCACAATTGTATGCTGAAAGGTGGATAAAGACCAGACCAGTGCTTACATCCGTTAATTCCTGTTGGCATGCACAATTTCAATTCAATTAAAAGAGTTGAAGAGACCTCCAGATGCGCATATGTATTTTACACTGACCATCTGGCAGCAGATGTATAGCAGATGTATAGGCGTATTTGTGGAGTGGAACTCGACAAGTCTGGTACCATTCTACAATCACAGTATTGTCATTATACTATAGAAGTTTTTAGGAGGAGGACGCCTTAATGCTGTAATTACCAAAAGTTGAGTGGAGAAACTTTCGAAGTCGGCAGAAAAATGGTAAACGGAAGAAGAAAAGATATTCAAGAATCCTCTCCTTTTACTAAATGATCTAATCGAGTAGAGAATGCTTCAAACGCGAACAAATCGCGTACACGCTTCGGACCCTGCAAAGAAATGATAGAAATAAACTGCAACAGAACATGAACAACGTGACCAAATGTACCATTTGACGAAGTTTTTTCACAAGAGATTCGTCTCGTACAAGCCTTGCCATGCATTCCGCGAACGCTTCCGGCAATTGCTCCGCCAGTAATCCCGTCTCAAGATGAATTATGGACTCCTTTGGACCTACATGCAGAATGATTCAGTTGTAGGAAATCAGTACAGAAAACCGATGTATATGCTGGTCAAAAAAAAAAAAGAAAAGAAAAAAGAAATAAACGCAGTAGTGTTGGTGTATTGGTATTTGAACAATATTAGTCAGGTTTCAACTTGCCCATTATAATTGGAGGACAAGCAATCCGAAGCTATCAACGTACCTTCGCAAAAATTCTCACCTTCTCTCACAGCAGTGAACATTGAATAAACAGAAACTAAACATGGGACAAAGGTGAACTTCTTGTCGATGTAAGCATTTGCTTCACTACTCGAAGCAAATCGTTCGAAAATGGAGCTACTCCAAACTGATAACATCTACACCACAAGAAAATTCTAGCACGTATTTCATTTCCTATTATTTGATTAATTTTATGCCACGTTTACTACTTTACCCTGATACATTTCTTACAAGAAAACATCAAACTATCGGCATCTTGGCAGCAGTTCCGTAACCTAATATGCGCATCCTATTTCTGAGTGTAACCTTTGAATGGAAGGATTTTTGATCAAATCATGAGTATAACAGTTCTAATGTTTGGTTTTCAAATAAGTTTGTGCTTTGGAATAAAATCATTACATTGCATGTGTTTCCTAAGGCTCATGAATAAAACATAAGAAGATGCACCTCCAGAATTGACGGCAATTACAGGTGTTCCAACGTACATCGATTCGACGGGCACAATACCGAAGTGTTCATTGTGAGGGGTGTATAAGACTGCACGGCTACGTCGTAGCAAAGTGATCTTCTCTTCATCAGCTGAAAGACATCTCTAACAGGTCTATGACTGCAGTAGGAAATTCATTATCCCTGACCTATTGCCATAGAAAACTCTAAGATTATCATGTTACTGAGCTCATACTTTAACAATCTTCAAATCTTTCTATGCTACTCAAAAGTTCGTTGGTTTCTCCTTTGTTCTTTTTTTCGAATCGATAGCACACTAGACAGAATGATAACCCGCAGTTCGTTATTTAGCATTTTGAACCGCTTCCAAACTGACGTTTCCGATAAGTGCAACATAGCAAAAGTGAAGTAAAGCAGAACTCACAAGGAGAACGCAGAAAAGTCACTTGCTTCTGTGGCAAAGAAAAGAAATCCACATAGTCAACCAACTCCTTGAAATAATCAATGTTCTCTTTATTCAGCTGGTCGTATCCTCCTGCCAGAACAAGGTGACACTTAGAAAATTCGTCATCTGACAGCAATGTGCGAAGATAAGCTGAAGAAGCAATTGAGCTATAAAAATGCAACTGAAAGAAATACAGCGGAAAACTACGCTCACCAAACGCTTCAATAGCAAGCTTTATGTTCTTCTTAACTTCAAATCGATTGAGTGAAGTAAATATGTATTCAGCAGATGTAGGTATTTCAGGTATAGAGCACTCCTCTGTTTTGTCGAAAAATTCAGTGTTAAGACTGGGATAAAGCACTGAAAAGGAAGGATCAAATAAAAATATAATTTGAGGTCATATCAAAAACTACGTTTCAGCCGATTTGTTTAACAAACAGACGTGAATGAGGGTCTCCAGCGCGTTACGTATATGTGGGCGGCTGTCGTACCAACAAAAACGTTAGGAACTGCGACGCACCGTTGGCGGACCGGAAATGAGCAGGCAAAGGGCGGGAGGGAGGGCCTTTGAACCCCGTCGAATAATGGGCATGGCTAACGATGCTCCATAGATATCTATGCAGGCGCTACGCAGCTTCTGCTGACAACCACACGCACTTACAAAGAAGGGAGTGACTACTGAACGTTGGCAGCACTTCCGTAACCAGTAAAGATGAACAACATCGAAGATTTCAATAAATGAAGGTAGAACGTCTTTGGTGCTTCGAAGCTGTTAAAATTACGGGTTCGAAATCATGGATAATTTATGTAGAAGTGGTTTTATCGTAACTGCTCAAAAATTACATCATGTGATGAAATGGATTTTGTGACTAGCACAACAGCTAACCTTCTACATAAAAATATCCCTCAAAATCTACCGGTCAAAATCTATCTAATCTAGAATACATATCTCAACTCAACGTTTGATCTCAAAAGCTCTAGTTTTCGAACAGAAACAAAAATTCAATTCAGAGTGCTTTTCAGCTTTTATTCACTGGTAAGAAAGAGTGGTCCAAATGCTCAGCAGTCACTACCCTTCTTCAAAAGTGTGTGTGGCTGTCAACAGAAGCCCCGCATCACCTGCATATCCTAGGGGATCATATGCCATGCCCCTTTTTCGACGGGACCCGAAGGCTACGCCGCCAAAGGGGGCATGAGAAAAACTGAGGTCCCTGCCAAAAGACCGGCATTTCAAAAATAAAAATAATGAGAATATTGAACTTAACATTAAATAATTGGAAAAAGTTCATCAAGTCTTTTCGGACTGAGCAATAATTTCGCATTATTCTGCTGCTGCACTTAGGAAACAGATTTGCCGCTGTTTATGTAAATTTTTTTATCCTCCCGACCACTTCCTAATCTCTAGTTTCGAAGGGATTATTTTCAGTTAGTTTAATATTTGTTCTGTTCTTGACCTGTTCATTGACTGTAGTGCACCTTGAGTGCAATAAATTAATTAATTAATTAGTTAATTAAATAAACAAATAAGCAAGCAAATAAATAAACGAATACTTCGAACACGTTCGTTGAAAACGAGCTTCAATCGGCAAACTTATCACTTGGGCGGGTGTGTGGTGCGTTGTACATGAAAAGGGCGGTGCAGCACAACTCGAGTTTTCGACTTTTGAATGAGTCGATAGCTATCTAATGCATTATTCGGGTCTAAGTATATGTTATACTAATATAGATGAATAGTTCATCTACATTCAGCATGCAGAGCTCCCGTGTCTCTGCCCAAGAGACCCGCGCCGCGGTCCCGACCCTTATCTGAGTACATTTGGGGTTCTCTGTAGTTAGGGTTCTATTCTGTGCAACGATGCACCGACATCAATGACTCGATGAAGAACTGCGCTTTGTGATTTCTTAAAGCATGTCTATGTGAGCACATTAAAAAATATCAAAATCAAAAAGCTAATACTAATAGAGGCAGCGTACTAAAGCAGTGAAAACATTAATAGGTAGCAGTGATAAGCAAAACTGATTAGAAAGGCCTACAACTAAGTCTTGAATATAACTAGTCAGGTTCTTAAAGGCAGCACCCACGGAAACTTTTGTCTCACATATCTCCGCGTATTCTGGTGATATCGAGGCTGCTCAACAATTTTATGAAGCTGACACGTTTCAAAAGCAGCGAAAGAGGCCTTTCAAAAGCTTATGCTTCGGTAACGTGCAACAGATGTGGTCGAGTTGCACGAGCCATGGATGAGGACAGATATCAAAAGATCGGTAAAGTCGTCTTTTCACCCGCTGGATCTTCGCGCATTCGCTTTTTTTTCTGAACTGCAGTCTTTCCGCACTTTTTTTGGAAGAAATAATAATTGGAAAATGAATGTGAACCAATAAAGGTGTTACTTGGAAAGCAAAACATCATGGGATCCCCTAGTGAAAGAATAATGACTAAAAATTGAAATTTTGACAGAAACTAGATGGAACAATAGTCAAACAGGTAGAAACACCGTAAGATACCAGTAGGGAAGGGTCGCGTGGTACAAAAACGACGAACATCACAGAAAAGCCACTAAAACGATCCACAGTGGAAAAAGCGCAGTAAATTTCATCTACGACTGTCAGAAAACAGCGGGTGGGTGACTATTCATACGAAAAGTAATTAACGAGGTCGTCTCGCACCTCGCTCGCACCTTGTTAAGAGCCAGCTGATTTCCCTCTTAAATATACGCAAATCGATGATTCTGATTAGCTTGATCCCTAAATGAGTGCGACTAGCCATTTCATAGACCTACAAGTAGCTACAATTTCGCCACAAAAATTTTAAAGCTCTCAAACTCCAGTGACAGTCAAAGTACTCTCCATCTGATGCGCGGCACTTATATTTTAGATATTTTTCCAGTGCTAAGAACAGTTTCTAGGTCCATCTCACAGGTTTCTCCTTTACTAGAGTGAAAAGGGAAGATGGGGTTAAGAGTTTTCCATGGAATGCTTGCTTATACATCAAGCAAAAAAACTTCAAAAAATTCTCCTAGATTAAAAGAAATGTGTCGATGAGTTAATCTAGGAGTCAGTGTTTGGCAAGGTGACGGAGAATTGTTCAACTAGCCTGCGAGTGATCAGTGCAGTTAAAAATCACCGGATGAGTATATGGAAAGTTGGTAGCCCTTAACGTGGTGCGAACGAGGGGCGAGACGAGTCTCGCTAATTACTTTTCGTATGAAAGGTCCCCCTCTCCAAAACAGCTGATCCCAGTGCGTTTGGGGCAACAAAAGAAACACAGAAATGCGCGGTAACTCGTCCAAAGTTATCGCCATCACGTGGAAATACTTGCTAAAGAGCTGCACGCAGGGTGTTTCAGTTGCCCGTTTCGTACGAGAACTATCCCGAGTGTGCCAAACTTACTAGAAAAGTAAAAACTTGGGAAGCGGAAATTTCCGTGGGTGCTGCTTTTATTACGCTTCGCCAGAGAATTATATTCAACTGCAGAATCGTTAATTCTGCAAGTGATTAGTAGCGTGGAAACGAGAACGAACCAGTAAGCTCTCTGTCCTTGAGCGATTTGAAAGTTTCCTTGAACACGGAAGCAGTAAACAAGCTGTTAACACATATCACGTCGGCAAGCCCAGTGGAAAATTCTTCGATTGAATCAAGGAAATATCTGAATCTGATAAATGGGCAAGAAGAAAAGTCATCTACAGTTGATTGGTTCCAGATCACCAACTTAAAGGAACAATTATTTGTTGGCTTGTGTTCACGCTCGCCCTACGAAATGATTCTTTGGCAATCTTTCATTCTGATGTGGCATTGTGGTGCCTTTCATAATGCCGATGGCAAAATGGCAATTTATAGTAGTAGAGAGTAATGAGCCGCCTAGGCATACAGCTGCCAACGTCTTCCTATCTGCATTTATCGGTGCTGCAATCCCATTGCTTGTCGCTATTGCGCACGTGCTGTAGTCTTGTTCGCTCTTTGCCTCTTTACACATATGAAGCTTCAAAGAGTCACATTAGAGCCGTGTTTCGGGCTTTGAAAAAAAGCAGATTATGCACCTTGCGAACCCACTGACTCCAACAACGTAAATAAACATGTCAAAAGTACCCATAAACCAGTTTTCGAGGCTCTATTCTATCACGATCAGCAACAGTGCGCTCAACCAGTCAAGTGTCATGCACCACGTAAGACAACGTATAGGATGACCCGGAAGTATTTGGCCGATGTTATAGCGCTCGGAAAAAAAGATAGAAAGCAATGATGACCAAACTGGGAGGATGATTCATCAGAGGTACTACTAGTAGAAAAGTGCTTCTTGCATCTTAAAGACCCGTTGTTTGTGAGGAGGAGGGTGAAAATATCATGGCAGAGCAACATGTAGACACCAGTCTCATCATCACACCCCACTGGATTTTCTTGTGAAAAAATCTGTTAGAGAAAAATCTAGCAACATCACAACAGATGTAGAACAACCAACTAGACAGAATATACATTCCAAATTCTACAAAATGTGATCTTCGTAATTTTTTACATCAACTAATTCTGCACCCCACACTAATTACAGTGGTGTACATCGGAGAACGAAATCCCATCTGCCGTACTTCTGTTGTGCGCCACTGGCATCAGTGCGAGAGGCTATAATCTGTTTTTACATCAACAAATTCTGCACCCCGCACTAATTACAGTGGTGTACATCGGAGAACGAAATCCCATCTGCCGTACTTCTGTTGTGCGCCACTGGCATCAGTGCGAGAGGCTATAATCTGTTTTTACATCAACTAATTCTGCACCCCACACTAATTACAGTGTACATCGGTGAACGAAATCTCATTTGTCGTACTTCTGTTGTACGCCACTGGCATCAGTGCGAGAGGCTATAATCTGTTTTTACATCAACTAATTCTGCACCCCACACTAATTACAGTGGTGTACATCTGTGAACGAAATCTCATTTGTCGTACTTCTGTTGTACGCCACTGGCATCAGTGCGAGAGGCTATAATCTGTTGATATGTAAAGCGTTAAAAATGCGAAGGATCCTTTCCTTCCCCGGATCGCTTCCTTTGTCATCCTTTGTGATGACCCCGGCATTCGTGGCCCCGCCCACCCCGGCTGTAAGTACATACGGGCGGGGCCACCGAGTACTCACACTCGATCCTAGAGCACGCAAAGTGCAGCGGTTACTGATCTCGTCTAAATAAAGCTGAACCATCACTCATCTCTATTCTTAGTGCAGGGCCTCAAAACCCTGTTGTTGTCATCTGGCTATCCGTTCTGTGGACAATCTTGAAAGGGTTTGTTACCGAACGTCTTCACGCCCAGATATCCTTTAACATGACATCTTCTGGAGAATTATGGAAGCTTACTTGGTATTGTAACACCACAAACATTGGCATTTCACTTGATGGACTGTTTAAAGGCCGGAAGTTGAGAATGACGTTTACATAAGTGTAAGAACGAATGTTCACCTGTAGAAGGATTTCATGGCTGTGGCTCTTGTTGTGAGTAACATGTCTGGGAAATGACAGTAGAAAATGAGTCGAGCGCGAGATATAACACGCAAAACGATGAGAGCCGCAGATACCTAAAATTCTGAAACAAATCGGGAACGAGGGCAAGTCAAATAAACAATTCAGTCATCAATACAAAAATGATATGACCTGAAAAGTACCTGATCGCAAACAATAACGTCACTCGGGATAAACATTCCAACATAAATGGCTGCAAGACACATCCTTATGTAGGCGCATAAGGCCCACATGTATCCAAAAATAACGCGAGGAAACCATTGGACGACAGCAATATCTGAGAACCGTAAATCACAAGGATCCAACTGGTAATGTTGGTACAGTCTTTCGCGGTGCTTGAACGCTGCAACACACTATTTCCTTCTTCAGTATTTAAAAGCGGTGCGACGTGAACGGGACGAGAGAGAGAGAGAGAGAGAGAGAGAGAAACAGTGGGAGAAAGAGAGAGAGAAAGAGAACGAAAAACAGTGTCGGAAAGAGAGAGAGAGAAAGAGAGAGAAAGAAAGAGAGAGAGAAAGAAAGAGAGAGAGAAAGAAAGAGAGAGAGAAAGAAAGAGAGAGAGAAAGAAAGAGAGAGAGAAAGAAAGAGAGAGAGAAAGAAAGAGAGAGAGAAAGAAAGAGAGAGAGAAAGAAAGAGAGAGAGAAAGAAAGAGAGAGAGAAAGAAAGAGAGAGAGAAAGAAAGAGAAAGAGAGAAAGAAAGAGAAAGAGAGAGAGAAAGAGAGAGAGAAAGAGAGAGAGAGAGAGAAGAGAGAGGAAGAGAGAGAAGAGAGAGAGAGAAGAGAGAGAGAGAGGAGAGAGAGAGAGAGAGAGAGAGAGAAAGAGAGAAAGAGAGAAAGAGAGAAAGAGAGAAAGAGAGAGAGACAGAGAGAGAGAGAGAGAGAGAGAGAGAGAGAGGAATCCAGGACACTCACCAAGAAGGCAACTTAGACATCCACACTTTCAAAAAAATTCTAAACACTTAATTTGGTACTATTGTACTTGAGCGGCCCCACTATCGAGACCAAACTCAAAACCATGGATTCCTCTGAAAACTTGCATACAAGGGTAATTCAATGTGCTCACCACGAATATCATATTCATTTCGCATGATAATACCGATTTTATTGATTTTATCGATTTTTTTCAAGTTCGACTCGTGTCTCAAATCTCTCCGAAAAAGTGCATTTAGAGGTTTTTGAAGTTGCTAATCACAAATATAACAACCGTTTTGCATCATAGCCTCGATTTCGTTGGTTTTCTTCAAGTTTTTATCTGTAGGGCGATGTAATCGCCGACTCCACTGGAGATTTCCCCATCAAGTCGATCTTTTCTTGCGAAATCTTCATCATATTTGTAACCAGCACAGCAGAAAAAAATCGATAAAATCAATAAAATCGGTATTATCATGCTAAATGAATATGATATTCGTGATCAGCACATCGGATTATCCCTGTATGCAAGTTTTTAGAGGAATCCATGATTTTGAGTTTGGGCTCGATAGTGGGGCCGCTCAAGTACAATAGTACCCTTAATTTTAAAGTTGTATAATGAAGAATAAACACCACTGAACTTTTCGACTCCGATTTCAGTTTAGACGCAAATGTTATGCCTAAGTGTAGGATTTTGCGAAAGGACCACTTACCAGCGTGATGATAAGAATGAGATGCTGAAAAAATAAGGTGCCCACCACCACCCGGACCGCCTTTATTGTTAACTATTTTCACCAGTTGAAAAAAAAGTACCTAACTCCTGCGTTTCCTTGAAAGCATGAGATGAGTCGAATTGATTTGTCACGATTTTAACCACATGTCCCTTCTGTTGAAGTGCAACGGCCGCATCCACTATGAGTCGTTCAGCTCCACCAATTCCCAAGTCAGGGTGAAGGAATGTCACACGCATAACCTGGTATGTAACGATCTCGTATTGTGTTGGTGAAACTGCCAAACGATTAACAAGACAAAACAAAGAGGGAGAAGAGAATTCCTGGAAGGCAAAACAAAGAGGGAGAAGAGGAGACTTCCTGGAAGGCAGACGATGTTCCTAGCTTTCTCATTACAAATGCCACTCGCACAAGCCACGCTTCCATTTGCGCTGCATTTAAATAGGGGGGGGGGGGAATCTTTCGTAATCTATGGGGCGGCATAAACTTCTCAGAGCCGCAAGCACAAATACCGCCAGGCGGTCTCCAAACGGACGTAGACAAGGGTCAAGAACGCGGCGTGGCTCCTGGGCAAAGACATGGGCACTCAGCATGCAGAGCGCCTTCGTCTCTGCCCAGGAGAGCCGAGCCACTGTCCCGACTCTTGTCTGCGTCCTTTTGGTTTTCCCTGTATATATGTATGTATAGTGCTGTAGTTTAATCCGGATGGATTTCCACAATGCCTACCTCCTCCACTCATTATCTCCAATTAGAAGTTGATTGAATGAAATGTTATATATAAGAAACTCCAAACGTACGCAGACGAGAGTCGAGATCGCGGCGCGGCTCTCATGGACAGAGACGTAGGCGCACACTATGCTGAGCTCCCGTACCGCTGCCCAAGAGAGCCGCGCCACGGTCCTGGCTCTTGACTGCGTCCGTTTGGAGTTCTCTGTACGTGCCCGGCGCTCACTTTTGAACTATTTTTGTAGTCCCCGTTTCAATAGAGCATGATCTGCTTTAATCCTGCTATCCCCATGGCAGGATCACAGCAGGTCAAATGCAGAATAAGGCGCGACTTACGGAGGAGAAGGTGCGCCAACTCCGCCCACTTCTGCGTTTGTGCCGGAGGTATCACGCCGCGAAAACGCTGTGGACCGGGGCTCCAAACGCCCGAGTGTCTATGGACCACAGCAATTATGGTAAATGAAGCCTGCACGGCGCAGTAGAATCTACTCTCTGTTCGAAACTAGCCACGCCACTGTCATCGGCGCTACACCTTACATGGAGTATAGCAACCTGCGTCGGCGGGGCCTGTGACGGCAACGGCACCTATCGATGGTGAGCGGAGTGTTGCAGCGGCCGCCGATGTTGGCGATCAGGCGCCACCAATGTTGGCGAATCGCTGGCAACTGTGACGATGGTACATACCAGCTTCGACAGCCGCTTATCGCGTCCGTCACCGATGTTGGCAACCAGCGGCCAGCGACGGCGGGTGCTATACTCCATGCAAAGTATAGAACCATCTTGTGGAGTGCACCCCGCCGTGCGGACCTCATCAACTATGGTTTCCTCTGTGACAGATCTCGCTGCAAAGTATCGCTGCCGGAGGAATTTATGTCAGATGGGTATGTGAGACGCGACCGCGAGCTTTCCATATGCGCATTGCTCGCGTCTTGAGTGCACGTCCTGCAATGTATAGATGTGCGCACTCGCCTCTGTAAATTACCCGCTGTCCCTCATCATGCACCTACATTTGGTTCAGAAAAGTGACAGTTGGTAGACGTCTATATGGAGACCGCACAGAGATTTTCGACAGGTCGCACACGCTCTTGCTTCTTAGGAACTTTGACCGGGCATGCCGACAACGATTCCAAGGCACCCGTGCAACACCCTGCCTTTCTTCTTGAGAGCCTCGAACCCATATTTTGAAATCGGCCCGCATACTGGGCAGGTCGACTACATCTCCATGCATTCAGGCCGCCGGCATACGCCCGTCAGGCTGAACATCTTGTACAGGAAAGGCACCATAAACTCTTGCAGCAACGGCAGTCAAACACTTTAGATACATGTATAGTGTAATCTTTGGAAACTATGCAACAATTCCAAGAATTTGAAAATAGAAACGGTCCCTAGCTCTGATATCACCTGACAAAAAGTCCGGGGACATCAGCTTTCAATGGTAAGGAAACAAGAGGTGCACTGTCAAGCTTTAGAATTCAACTTGCTGAAATAGTAACACCTGCGTCCAAACCTGCTTCCCAAGTGTTATTTATTATTTTCGTTTTATCTGTTCTGAGAACATCGAGATTCCAAACGGATAAATGGATTCTACCCATATGCACACTGTTCCATCCAATATGAGCATAAAAAAACGATTGGACAAGGAAACCATCTCACGCTGAACCTGGTTGGAAATTCGACTATGCAAACACTTTATCTAGACTGCTTAGAAGCCATAGGAGAGAGCAAATATGAAATGAGATAAAATGATAGGGACGAATCTGGAATGGAAGACCAACAAACCATAAAAGCAAGCAGCTTATTAAAACTCTTGTCATGGCAGGGAATATCACAAAATGGTCAGGCCTCTTATTACACTTAGTGACTTCTTGAGCAAAGCGAAATAAGTTAACCGGAATCGCAAATCAGGAATGTAATCCCATCTCACACCAAACAAACAACTAATTTTCCCTAACTACAAATAGAAATCTTCAATCCTAAGGAGAAATTAAAGTGCTTTCAAACAGTTGTCGAGTAAACTGCTCGCACCAATTCGGAACAGCTCCGGAGTGAGCCATGCCTCACCGAGAACCTGAAGAAAAATAATTGTATACCTATCACTGAAAAATTACATTGTAAATTATGCAACTAAGCTAAAGACTCACCTCTTTGATCAGCGCAACGTAGGCAAGAGCTTCCTGGGGAGTTTTGATACCCCCTGCTGGTTTGAACCCGACCTTAAAAAGTCATGGTTTCAAGATTTATGAAAAGCCATTAGAATCGTATGGTTTACCTTCTTTCCGGTTAGTTCATGCCATCTTTTGATAGCAGCACACATAACATACGCTACTTCCAGAGTCGCATTTGTGGATTCTTTTCCAGTGGACGTTTTAATGAAGTCAGAACCTGGAATCAAACATTTTGGTACAAAATACCTGTGTGAATTTTCGTCACAGAAAAAAAAGATGACGAAACAAGATTCTTACCACAGGAGGAACAAAACTATGCCTACAATTCACCTGCTAGAATACTTGCCCAGCTTGCTTTGTAGACGTTAGCTAAAGTTTTCAGCTCTCCAGTAGCCAGGATTGTTTTCATGTGAGCGTTTCCACACGCACTTTTCAACGCCGCTACTTCATTGTATACAGCTAAATTGAAGAAAAGATTGCATATCTTGTACACCACGCGTGGAAAAATCATCAAAGGAATAAAAAGACTAGGATAAACACACTTTTCCAATCATCCTCGAGGGCTGCTGCACGGCTAATCACAATATCAATCTCGGTTGCACCGTCAGCTACCGTTAATTGAACTTCCAAAAGTTTCGACTGCAAGTGGTATTGTCCAGACGGGAAACCAGCAGCAACTGAGATATTTCTCAAAATTAGCTGAGAATTTATGTTTCTTGTCCTTACATGACTTTGTGGAGAAAATCTTACATAATAAAAGAAAGAAAAGGAATGGTCATACCAGAGGCGACATTGAAAGTTTTCTTTTTTGCGGCGAGATGTTTCGATACGTCGGCCACCCGCTGTGGATAAACACAAACGGCTGCACATCTAACCGAGGGATCCTAAAAGTCAAAAGAATTGAAGAGCTCAAAATCAGTAAGCCTAAAGCGAAAATAAACACGAGTGCTGGAAGGTCTTAGAAGATTCGTGAGTGAACTCCGCTCAATGTGAATTTTAACACATTTACGAACGCGCCTTTTTTACGCTTCTCCACATTTTCTCAAGTTATGGCTTCTTTCTCTGCTCCGGAGTTGCTATGACAGATTCAATACAGATCTTTATCATCACACCGACTTGGTAGCATTACTACATCACCATCGAAGAAGACAGCTAAGATAATCCAGGCTTAATAATCTCCGAAAGTGAACAATGCGAAAAAAAAGGCGTGGTTCACCGTGGCAAAAGGCGATGAGCCGTGCGGTCATCAGTGGGTTAATATCATTTTGCAGATTCATTACTTAACGAATGTGATCAATTTATCTTGGCTTAATTTTATTTCCATATGCGTAAAGTCCTCCTATCTAACTTGTGTTCATGAAAAGAACCGCTCTTCAAAACCAAGGCATTTCTTTTACGGACTGAACAAATAAGTAAATAAATATGACTTATAAATGAGTCACAAAGCTAGTTCAGCGCTAAGACTACTTTTTTTTGATTAAAAAAAACACGCCTTGGAGAGTTGACATATTGCGAAGAAACTTCAGCTGAAACTTTCAGTGCAGATTTTCGGTGCCGCCGAACGCGCTGATTCAGGCCGCGCTTCCGAGCAAATCAGCGAAAAATGCAACTTAGAGACAGTTCTACGTGGGATAAAGCAGTCGTAGCCTAGACGCGGATGAGACGCACGCATCGACGACTTCGCAGCTATTCGCGACGCCTCCGTGGTATTCCCATTTAGGGTGTGCGTGTGGCGTTCTTGATGGAGAAAACGGATGCATACAGTCCTTGTCGAAAAGATAGACGGATTGCGCGTGCGCTTTCATAGCATTGCGGCTGCAGAATCGCGGCGGAACCTACTGGACCCTCTCACTTGGAGCATACTCTCTCCGTATCCGTCGTCCAGATCCCACCGCGTTTCTGCAGGCACGGAATCCGTCTATCTTTTCGACAAGAACTGTACTTCCTACGCGCGACTGACACACGTCTCTAGCATAAAATGCTCTACATATAACCAATCACACTGTGCCAATTCTTCACGTTGCTAAAAAACTTCATTGTATTGTACCGAGGTAAGCAGAGATAAGACTACCAAGAGTGCAAGCGTTCCGCTCGTATTTGTTCACCTGTACCCCTACACAACCGCTTCAGATTAGCAATACGTGCTTCTGCCTGGGAAATGCCAGGAACAGTACCACGTTTAGAGGAGTACGACTAAAGCAACTTCTTTAAAACCACCGATTCAAAGCATCACCCTGCTTCTATCAAAGAACTCATAGAAAGAAACTGCTTACACTAGGAACTGGGTTTAGTGCTCGATCAACTAGTGCCACAACTCTCCCTTTCGTATCATCACCAGCTAGAGTGGTTAGGTCTATGTACCCGATGACCTTCTTGACTTGCGCTTTCTGAAACACGTTGATAATGACCGATGGCGATAAGAGAACTCAGACATGGTAATTATAGTATAGCACAGTCTTTGGAGCGAACCAAGGAAAATTATTTTTAAAAAAACGTGACGTACGTCTTTGACTAGCTGTGCGGCCTCCTTCTCATATCGTGCAGTAGCCGAGGCGATTTCTTGGGTATCAAAATCGCGCGAGACTTCTTTGTCGAACTGTGCCTGATCGAACGCACTCATGAAATTCTTAACAAAAGAGAATAACATCGGAACAAGTGTAGCCATAACCTAAATTCACGATGCGTTCAAAACACTGTCAAAAAATGGAACCGGCACGGGAAAACAAATGATAATTCTGGTTAGAATAGAAAAATATGTACGTAGATGTGGATCAATTTGAAGAATTCCATAAGCACTCCGTAAGCATTGGTAGAACACGAAGAACAGTTTCTTGTAATAATCTTTATTTGACCAAAACAAAGAAAAAAATCATAAGGAGGTGAAAGTCATTCCAGAAAAAAACGTTACTGAAGCCGTACGAGCATGACGTGCACAATGATATCGTCGAATGCTGGCGCACTGTGTGTCCGATCAAGCCACTGCGTTCACTGAAACGTGCCGTCCCGATCGCCCCACCCACTCCGCTTATTTCATCGAACGAATCGAGCAACACCTTCCACTAAGGGTGATATGCCTATGCAAGAATAGAAAAACAAATGTTTGTGCCTTCAGGCAATTTCAGCGGACCATCCGCGTGTTAATTATATACTTGGTTGCGGACGCCTAAAATGCGGGGAGCACAGCAGTGCAATGGACCAGCCGCAGACCATTTCTAAACACGGACCATCTGCTCACCCTAATTTTGGCGCCAGATCTCAGTTTTGAAACAAGATGTTTCCAACTTATCATGCCCAAAACGAGTTGTATTCAACTTATCGAGAGCGGAAACAAGTTGTGTCCAACTTATAGAGGTTCAAAATAAGTTGGTACAACGTGTAGCTTCGGCCTAGCCTCAGCCATTACATGTTGTTTCCAACTTATTTCGTCCGAAACAAGTTGGAAACAACTTATTTCTTAAGGGACGAGCAATGTAGTAAGTTGCCTGAAGCCTTCAGACAACTTGCCAGATTCCTTGTTTCCAAGTAGTTTCGGAAGTTCTGAGGATGATCGCAGGTTAGCCCACTTCTTATTTATTATTCTCTTCTATTGACTGTTATTTGGAGCATGTTGTGATTTCAGGTCATCAGTTGGAGTCCTTCCAAAATGGAAGGTGAACTACCAGAACTGCGCATCCTTCCCGACCGAAGATATGAACTGATACGACTTGTTATATTACTCCTTTATTGACGCAGATTGTATATTTAACTCACATATTTCCATTGCTTTTGCGCTCTTCTTACCGGTAGTGTATTACTGTGCCTTTAATCTAGTACTTCTAGGTGAAGTATCTACTGTACTACTGATTCTCTTGCTGTCATCTTAAGCCACGTTTTCGCTTTGCTTACAGGAAGCTCCAAATGTCCGCAGTCAAGAGGGACGTGGCCACGACGCGGCTTTAGACAGAGACACAGGCGCTCGGCATGCTGCCACTGGTTGGCTGCAGAGTCAGAGAAGCCAGAGGCAGCATAGAGAGCGCCTGTGTCTGATCAAGGAGCCGCGCCGTGGCCACGCCCTCTTGACTGCGGACATTTGGAGCTTCCTGTATATGTATTAACGTAAAGGTAAAAGTGCTAATAAAAGTAGAGTAATGATTGTGTATAAGGTGTTGCTAACATGATTTTTTTTAGTGATACTAAGCGTTTAATATAGTATGGAAGCGATAGCGAACCGAGCTACCTACTGCTAATCGGAAAGGCGCGCGGCTGGTCCCTTGGCAGAAAGTGGCGGACGGCACGCGCACCCAGTTCCTGCCGAATTATCAACTCTTACCCGGGCCGTCCTATATTGGATGCGCTCGCGGTCCGCTGGAAGTGTCCGAGTGTGGGCCGCGGGACAATCGCAACAGTAAGAGGAACACCGTGGACGGCCGCCTACCAGCGAAGATACTGCCGTAGACACATCTGCCGCTGTGGACAAAAGGGTTTCGTCGCACCAGCTAACGCCGTTGACAGGGTGTGCGTGGTTTAGCGGAGGATGGTTTATGGAATTCATATCACTGGCAGGGTTTCGTGGTGGGACCCATCACGGGGCACTCGTCCGCGCTGCGGACAAGCATGAAATAGCGCCCGAAACGGCCCGCTACACTCATCTTTTTCAGTGTTTTCCGCGTGTTTCACGCTACTTCATCGTTGTCGATGAGTTGATCGTCTCTATAGTTTGTCCGAAACGACGAGTCCGCGCACGCACGCGGGGATCAAGAAGCTGCCACGTTTGCCAGCGCTCCACGCCATCATCCCTGATCTGCGTATCACGTTTCATCGTTATCTTCATGGTACTGACCAATGATTTGGTTGTGACGTGGACGACGTGGCAGCCAACAGCATCCGTCCCAACCGCGCCGCCTCTCAATCCCCGCGTGCGTGGGCGGACTCGTCATTTCGGACAGACTGTAAAATCCCCTATATCCCGCGAAATTTTCAACCCAAAAATTACCGTGAGTGCTGCCACTAAAAATCGCTGTCCAGTCTAAGAACTGATTGCAGTTGCAGAACGATTGCTTCTCTCGACGAAATGCGAGAAGTCAATGAGGCGTATTCGTGCGAAAAAGTTGAAGTATAAATACACAGTCCAAACCAGGGAGGGAAAGAGACCTCGTGGCAGGTAATAAATGTTCTTTGCTTTGCCGTCACAAGCGCCCGAGGGAACAAACCGCGCTTCAAATTATACCGCATCGAGACAGCGAGGAAAATTCGTGGAATTGTGGAGCAATTTCCTGCAGCTTCCTACACAAGTTCTTTTCCTACAGCAAAATGGTGTCGTCGTGCAATGGAATTTTTCGTTGAATCTCGGCTAAAATGTTCTTAGAGCCAAATATCTCTCTAGATATCTAGAACAATGTTGTTTTTAATTGCTAAGGTTTGAATAAAACTTCCTATAGGAAGGTTCAGAACAGAAGAATGAAGAACTGACCAATGGTCAAAGCAGTGCATCTGAGGATTTCTGGATAAGTTGAAGCTTCCAGACTGTGGGGTGATTCGTGATTCCTAGATGTTCTTCCGAATCCAGGATTCCTTCCTTTTACCATGCCTCCACCATTTCAGAAACCACAAATACTTTCTTTGTGCGGTTCAAGACGTCCCTATCTGACATTTCTTTGGGAGGCTCCTCATTTTTTACCATTGCTATTGTGCAACGAGATGAAACGTTTCGCGGCAAAGATTGCTTTTAGTAGAAATCCGCCGAATTGGAATGGTGTTTTCCATGCGTCTCATCGCGCTCCCTTCACAGTCATGAGTCCCACCCCGCGGAAGTCACACGCACTTATGCATGAGACCGTGCCTGTGTTAGCTGGGGCATAGTCGTTGCGCGAAAAAAAATGTATGCAAGGCAACTGCGTTCGTGACCGTGATTCCATTTCCTCCGGAGGGAAATCATGATTCTTCGTATTCGTCTAACATCTGTGATGCTCTGACAGTGCGTGAGTCACTGTGAGTTGGCGGTTTAACTCAGAGCCGAGAATGTCGACGGGTGCTGCCTTAAAGGATACCCTTTTTCTTTTCACCTCTGCGGATCTGACTTCTGAAATTCAGAGAAATCTTGCAGAAAAAATTAATATTCATGATAAAGCGTCAATCAGCAAAAGATGGGAAGATGCGCTTTCCAAAAGCTAGACTGCATGGCAAAACATCGCAACCAATCATCTCGACAACCAACAACAAGGAAATTTCTGTGATGCGACACAAGAGGTAATGAGAAAACCTGACCCGCACCTAAATGGAAAGCACGAGCATGTCTATTGTCCTCAGTGAATATAATAAACAACCCGGAAGATGAAACAATCCCCATAACAGTATGACTAATGCTAATTGCAGGCAAAACGAATGAGCAGAATGGGAAGTGCAAGTGATGAATGATATGTAACATGACATCTGCGATTAAAAGTGACCCTCGTTCGGTGACAATATATAGAAACTTGCCAGATATGGAAATGTTGGCGAAGATAGGTTCTCGAATGTTTGTAAGAGCACCCTAAAAAGCTGGTTTTACAAAGAATCGTCATGAAATAGAAAGCCCCAGACAGTTCAGTTTTACAGCTACCGACTTTCTTTCCGTCCTTCAGGTAAATCTTCGTGATCCTGCCATCTACAGAACCGATGAAACCCGAGCCATCGAAAACAGCTGCAGACGAAAACATGGGAGCTTGCACTTGGTAGATCCACAAATGCATCCCTGTCATCTGAAATGCAAAATATCACGTAACATCCATTCCTGAACGTAAGTAATCAACAACGTAGAGCAAATTGCACAGCAAACCAAATCTGGAAACGTAAAGGCGTTGTAGTCTCTATTCTCTCCCTCTCTCTTTCACTGGAGTGGTCATGATGAAGAACGCCATTCCAGCTACTTGAACCATAGAAGGGGTTAAGCGTGTGACCACTAATAATCACATTAAGAGAAGGGTTGTGGTGGATGGGTAGGAATTTTGAAGAAAACGGGGTTCGTATTTTTGCCGGACAAGAAACGGAGCATAGTCCATGAAGGAGGTTCGATTATAGTGATGGTAAGATTTTTTTTGGAAAGTAGATGGAAGGTATACAAATGGAAGTTAAGCAACTGTCTTTAAAGCACATGCACAAGGCACGCGCTGAACATGGCGCGATTTGGGCACATAAGATAAATCTTAGGTGAATCATGTATGGACATCCACAGGAAAGGCTATTTACCCACAGCGTCAATCGCTTCCAGACTTCCTTTGATAGTTGTTTGAAAAACACATTTCTCCACTATGACTGGACTAGCAGGAGATCCACTTTGGATCGGGGAGGACCAGACACATTCCCTGCTCTGAGAAAATAAAAACATGAAAACTTGTCTTATCAAGGAAAATGAGCAGGTTTTACCCTCGAACGTTGTAACTTGCATACCTTTGAATTGATCTTGAACAATTTCCGATTGTAAGCCGGAACATAAACATAGTAGTTGTTGTCAACAGCGCAGGCTGCTTTTATCACATCACCACATGTAAAACGCCATTCAACTGCACCTGTAGAAGCTGACAGAAAATATACTCCTCCATCATACGCACCTAAATATAGGATATCAAAATGACACCCTTACTTTACTTCATGAACAATTACGCATCTTGTGCTCTATGCATAAATTGCATGTAATATCTCGCAAAGATTGGCCCATCTACCAAAGACTATTTTGTGAACTTTGTATGGAACATTATCAAAGCGAAACTAATTGACGAACCTACAGAGAACTCCAACTGTGGAACGTCACTATGGACCACTACCCTGTGAAGCAACAGTCCGACTGCCTGCGTCAATCCATAAACTACGCTCGTTCTCTCGCTTTTTGCTGCGCTACGGCGAATTATACTGGGCCGTGGCAACGTCGTCAGCCAAAATTTATTGTACATAAGGGAAGGAGGTATGTAGATGAATAAGCATAATGGAAAGCGGGTCAGAAGGGTACGTAGCTCACGAAGGAAGTACCGGCTGAATGGCAGTGAAAACAGCCAACTGTCAGTGATGACTGAAGCTTAAGGGAACCCCATCCCCGACAACGAGTCAACATTTTGTGATTTTTAGTGATTTTACCATGTTAAATGCGTGCTTTTAATACTTTTAATGATTTGAATTTATAACTGATTCTTTAGGATGACCTCCCCCATCTTTTTTGGGTACATAAACAGACAGACATTCCTACACATTAACCAACGACAAAAGAGTAAAAGACACATACCAACCACGATGTGTTCGCCACAAATTCTAGGTGACGCTTCAAAACGACAGTTGACCATAGTCTAAAGAGCAAAATGAAGAGAAAGTAAACAAAAAGAGATATAATAAAAATTAAAACTACCTTCCATAACAGATAACCGTCTCGGACGCGAACGCAAACAATTAGTCCAGAATGTGAACAGGCAACAACAACTTCTTCCTCTGATAACCTAAAGTACAATTTTGAACGTACGATCTAAAATACCGAACTGATAGTAACCTCAACTCAGCTCAGCATCAAACAGCAATTGTAAAAACAATAACTGCTTACGTTGTGAGAATTGGATCACCATCAATGCATTTCTCGAGGTCGCAAGCCCAGCTAACATTTGGTTGTGAAATTGGGATGATGGGGACGTCTACGACCAAATTGCAGAGATTCACATTCTCCACTTCTAAAAAATGCTATAAAAGTGGTTGGAACACATACATCTCAGGGTCATCTTTTGCCTGTCATGGGTAAGAAACCGTTTCTCACCATCAATTCTGTCACTTGGGGCCATTTTAACTGAGTAATAAATTACTAAAAGTTAGAGTTCATCCTGCTGAGAATGATTTGCCTCCCAGACAGGTACAATCACAAGGAAGGAAAAGAAAATTTCCATTCTGAGAGGGGTGGGGGTCCACCCCCCACCCCACTCCGCCCCTGTAACCGCCACTGGTAGGTTCCCACGTGCGCAAAAGGGATGCCAATTAGTATCAAAAGGCCTAAACCCACGGCGATCAACGTTCAGCGAATGGGAAGTGTACTTCTGAAGAGCAGCAAATCCAGTTATAGCGGGATCCAAGATGTCATGCAGAGCTTCGACGTTTCCCAAATGCAGAGCAATTTCAGCGGCTTCAAGAGAACGAATACCGGAAAACACACGCAAATTTAAGAAAGAAAAGAAGAATCGTGACGCAAAAATGCTGCTCACCATAATCAGTGAAAGAATGCGACTTCAACTCAGACAAGGATTTGACGCCGAACTTGCCGAGAAAAGCGAGTATAGAAGTCCAAGATTGAATCTGCATAGAACATTGTTCCTCTAACGTAGCAAGCAAATGGGCCCGATTTACTTTCCCTGGAAATATTTCCAGCATTAGCGATAGTAATTACAATCTACTTCACGGAAAACTAACCAGTTCAATCTACTTCACGGAAAACTAACCATTCATGGTAAGCACCTCAAAAGAAACCAACCGTTTATGGTAAGCGGCACTTGGTCTAAGTAGATTAACTTCGATGGGAAAAATGATGAAGGAATGACATTTCGCAGAGAGTCCTCTATAGCAGTTTCCGAGATCACAAACAATACCAGGAATTTATCCTTGTATACAGTAAAATATGCAAAGAAAACTTCTTTGATAGAGTACACCAGCTCAGATAGGGAAGACAAATTACATCGGACTCCGTTCATTTTGACCTGAACAGAAATTAATCACGTACAAGCACTGCGCCTCACCTCCTCTTGACTTCCCATATGCCTATGAAACCGGGGTAACAAGGATTTCTCCACAATGTTAAGCATGGAATTAAAGAAAATCAGAGCAATGTCCATGAAGACTACTGCAGAACTACTGAAACAGGTGAATGAGTACAGACGGTTCAGAAACGAGTCGGTATTGGTGAAATTCGATGTGAAGAGCGCAGAGGTGGTCGCACATGTTCTAGTAAATGAGTGTTGTGACTTTTAACGACTTGAGATATTAAAAGGGCCCAGAAAATGATGTGGAAGTACGTGGGACGCACGTGTTCGACAAGCGCAATATCGACTTTCCAGTGAATGAGTGACCTGCTGTATCCATTGAGAAAAGACGACTGCTCTTACCTGGTCGTCCGTCCTCCCAACAATTACAAGCTCTCCATCTACTACCTCTACAACGTCCCCGGTGGAGGTGAATTCTCCACTCCACGTGCCATCTATGCAGCACCGCCTCGTTCCACCTGTAAAGTATAATTTCATAGAAGGACTTCCGTGAAGACAATGAGAATTCCCATTCTTCCGAAATTGAAAAATGTTGGTGATAGCTATAAGAAAAAGAGAATGGAGCAGTACTACTATATGTTCAGAAACCTGAATAAGCTGCGGTAAAAATGGGTGCCGCTGCGGCAAGTTCGGTTTTTTTTTTCTTTTTGCTGCAAAACTGTGTTCCTATATATTAGGGAATGCATAGGATTTATTGAAATCATGGAAAGATTAACGGACCTATTAAAAGCTCATTGTCTGCTGAAACCGATAACGTAGTGCAGCTTAGAGGAGTGCCAACTCCAACGTCGTTGCAGCTGAATGGGGATATTTCATGGTGAGAAGAAATTCGAAAAGAAAATATAAAGAAATATATGTGAAGGGTAATAAATAAACGAATTCATAAGCAATTATGTGTCGACTCTCTTCTCTTTATTACCGTTAATGATAATAATAGCCTTTCTTTTCTGCTCTAGTTCCATAATCCCTTTTTTGCCTTATGTTTGTCTGTTTACAGCACTGCTTAATCATTATTGCACACCCACAAGCGAAGCAATGTCGAAGCACTTGTTGAAGCACGTCGATTCACGTTGACACAGACGCAGAGACTTTAGTTTTCTGTGTATCAACGTAAGTTACACTGTCGCTATAGCCCTCGAGGACTGTAGCACCCTGTGTCGCTGCCGAAGTTGGCGACCGGTTATCGTCACCATTGGCGGCCGCCGATGATAGCGACTGTGACGTCGGTGCCTATCGACTGGTGGCCAACGTTGGCGATCGGAGGCCGCCAATATTGGCGACTGCGGACTCGAGGAGTATGACGGCTACCTTAGCAAACAATTCGGCGCCACCCCCCCCCCCCCCTCTCACAGATCTGCAACAATAATGACTGATTATTAGTGTAATACGATTATATGAATACAAAACCAACTGGTAATCATATTCCCCACCGATAAATATCGCGTTCTAGAAAGATTTCGTCGCTACTAGAAGCATGAGTCGTAGTTCACGAGTCGCAGTTAGTTTAAGTAGTTTTTAAGCAACCCTCAGACAACAGTGAACTGTTCATGGATCACGATCAAAATTAAACGACACTTCTCACATACTCATGGCTAATTTCCGCAACGGCAGCCCAGCAGGAGACTTCTGTTATACCGTACACGTTGAAGATCCTCGTTGGATTCGAAGGAGTACGAAAACGCCTCACCAGTTTAAGAGGAAACTTCTCACCTCCTAAAATTGCTAGAACTAGTTAAGACATTAATACCCTGTAACGTGAATGGAATCGTCCCGCTTTCCGCTCAGTGCGGGAGCAACACCTCTTCTTCTGTACCGCCACCAACTCTTGCGAGCTCAGATATGGAGCTGTATCATGAACTCGCGTCTAATTTGTCATTAGAGTAAAAATTCACTATAATCAGCGAGCTCTGGCCTTTTTAGAAAAGATGTCCGATGTGAACGGAGATTTATGACCGGATTTTCGAAGACCTGTTTCGAAGTAGAAAATATATGTTTCGAAGTAGAAAATATCAAGGCTACTGGTTAGTGGCGTACATCGCGAATGATTAAGAGCTTCGATCCGTGGCAGAGGATGGATAAAAAACACGGACGGGTATAAGTCATCAGCTGATGTAGTAGTCATATTACTTTCAGTTTTTCTTCTGATAGCATTGTCCTATGTAGTTTATTCTACATAAAAATTGAAGGCAGCAACACTATCTTGGCTTCTGTTTAACATTGTCGAAAAACTTAGTGAATTCTAAGAGAAGTGCTAACCAATAAGGAGGCACCGTATCGGTGACACATCGCCAAAAATCCATGAGATGGTCGCTTCATCCAAAAGAAACAAAACTGATGGAGTAAGCTGGAACATTAAAAAAATTAAACGGAAACCAACTAAACAAAAACTATAATTAAGACGGTGCAATACCCACCTGAACAACTGTTGGCTTGTACCTCTTCAGAATACTCGCTAACAGATGAGGTTGAGATCGGACACGGTCAGGCACTAGCAACAACTGCGCTCCACTGAATAGTATTAAACGGTAGTTAGCAAAAAATTAGGGTCTTAGCACACAAATGCAAAATAGAACTCCTCAGATTTTTTTCACCAAAAAAGTGAGAGCGCTGTTTAGCAAGCTGAGCACGAGGCCTGTTATGACAACTGTTTCGCAAGGTAATTTGAAAGGGAGGGAGGGCCTTTGGGTCCCGTCGAAAAATGGGCGTGGCTAATGATGTCCCACGGATATGCAGGAGCTGCGCAGCTTCTGCTGACAACCACGTACACTCACAAGGAAGGGAGTGACTACTGAGCGTTTGCAGCACTTCTGTAACCAGTAAAGATGAACAACATCGAAAATTCCAGTAATTGAGAACAGGACGTCTTCGATTGTTCAAAGCTGTTAAAATTACGGGTTCGAAATTATGGACAGTTTATGTAGAAGTGGTTTTACCGTAACTGCTAAAAATGACATCATTTGATGAAATGGACAGAGATTTTGTGACTAGCCCAACGACGCCCTTCATTAACTGAAAAAAAAATCCCGCAGAATTTTTTGGAAGTACAAATCATAAATTCGAAGTTTAATCGCATAATTTCCACTTTTCAAACCCATGCAAAAAATTCATTCAGTATGCTTCTTAGCGATTATTCATCGTTACTGGTAAGAGTGGTCCAAATGCTAGATAGTCACCCAATTCTTTGTGAGTGTGCATGGCTGCCAACAGAAGTACCGTAGCACCTGCATATCTGTGGGGCATCGCTAGCCACGCACATTTTTCGACGGGACCCACAGGCTACGCCGCCTTTTAAAATGCTTTAAACATAATTCATTTAAAAAAATGTTTTGAGTATGTTTTAGTCTTCGTTTCGTGCACTATCCTATTAATCCTACTTAACCTTACACTACTTATTAACCCTACACTATTAACCCTACTTTTACAGATCCTGGCAGAACAAAAATAGAGAATATTATCCTCTTACATAAATCATGGTAGTGCAAAAAAAATTGCTAGAGTGCAGGCGTAGGCGGGACTAGGACGTGATCGTATGCGCTCGCCGTGAGGCTCAGTTATAGACAGTGCTCGCGAGGATGCGAAGCTGACGGGGCATTCGGCCGATGTTCGTCATAGGTGCATAGATGTAGTGGAAGTCGGATGCATTCGGGATTTCGCGGTGGGACCAGCGGCTATCGGTCTCGAGCCCTCCGGGCGAGGCAGTGTTTACGATTTGACGATGCATAGCGGCAATGTACGGAGCAGAGTCGCCCCTCTGCTGGAGCTTTATCATTTTTTCCACTCAATTTTGGAACAGTGGACGGTAATCACTTCAAACGGTGTGCATTTCATGGAGGAAGGTTCCGTGGCGATGGGATTCACGCAGTGTCTTCACTTGCGATATGTGCCTTGCCCACCTCTCTTCAAAGGCAGTGTGTCACCTCGTTTTCGTGTCTGAGCTTTTACCCTATTCCGAATCTCCTCGACACGCTGAATCCAACGGTCTACCTAAAATGTTACAAAAAGGTCTTTAAACCCTATCTTTAAATGTTGTTCGGGACGGGATTTGTACACAGTTTGTCGAGCCGAGTGGACACGTGAAGCCGTTGATCTCATCGATCGGACACGTCTAGAAGTGTTGGCCAACGCTGCAGACGTGGTGGGCAACCAGCACATTCACGGACCGCTCCGCCCAGCTGGTCTTGAACTACACTTTCGGATCCTCCAGAAACTGGGTTTTCGTAACTTTTATGAGCTGTGACGTACATGTTTGGAATTAGCGTGATGAGGAGGTCTAAAGTCTGTTGGCATTTTGAGCCCACGAAACGAGGTGACACGCTGCCTTGAGTAATGTGCAGGCAAGGCGAGGATCGCGAGAAGACTCGAAGCCCGACGTTGGCGAGGCGGCCACACCCGTAGAGTAAACGCAACTCATAAGGAGAATTTCGTATTTGAGCTCAGCTAATGATTGGTTTTACTTATTTGCTGATTTTCTAAGCATTTCGCATGTACGAAGCATACCTCAAGTGGCTGCCCCACCCTACTTTCTAGCGTACCGAAGGGGCGCTAGTAATGATAAAAATGATTTCCTTGCGGAAAAAAAAGTCCGCGCTAATTTCGTTTTCAAAATATAACGGATATATTGTTAGTAAAGATCAGTGGGAAAGAGAAGGTGGGGGAACTAATGGGGAGATGAGTAATGGTGAACACTTCTAACCTCGCTCTGTAAACTAACCTGGTGAAGGATAAGAACAACTCCACGATTGATGGATCAAAGGAGAACGATGTGGAGCATAAGATCACATCAGTAGATATAACAGAGAACCTTTGCCTAAAAAATTATTGACAAACATAACTGACGAAGCTATGTTGAAGTACGCATTCTCTAGATTCCCAACATGAATCATGTCAATCTAGCATGAGCGTCGATGAAGCTGACGAATTTGTGAACCCGAGTGTCTACTGTAACGTGAACGCGCATCGCGCTGGAACCGCTCTCTTGCGCTGCTAGCTTTGCTTAGTGTTTTTCCACGACATTTGATGATTTCGTCGCGAGAAAAAAAAACACTACATGCCGGTACTGTTACCTACTATGTCGGAACAAGATAGCGTTAAAAGCCTGCGGCACTGTGGCGATGCTGTGGGCACTCGAACCCGCAAATTCGTGAGTCTCATCGACGTTCACTGTTATTGTTATGAGATGCGCTGCGCGGCAGCGACGAAAGAATAAATCGAAAGTAACTTAAGAGAAATGGATAAACAAATAAACTTGAAACTGCAACTAGTCACAAAGCAACATTGTTAATGCATGCGGAATAGAGGAGACATGAGCTTTCGAAAGGGAACCAACCTTACTACCTGAAATCTTCGATGTTCGGCTCTATACAGGAATACGGAACGCCGACTAGTTTTGCCGTACCCGTTGTACCAGAGGTAGTAATGAAGTAACAGAAATCACCTCCAGCAACATTTGAATTTCCGTGCTGAGGAAAGATTTCGTGTAACTGAAAATAATAGCTGTTACTTCCACAGTGCACTTCAATGGAAAATCCTGGAGAAAAAATCATGGCATAATTCTGCTGCAGTAGTTTTCAAAGATGAAAATGAATCATTTCGCCCACTATCGATGTCAACACTCCGTGGCCTGCATCCTAAGCAAGGTCAAATCCACTTAACAAAGCAGGAGAGCTAAGCCTTTGGTATCGATCTCATCTAGTTCCCATCTGTTGACCTATGGAGGTGAAGAAGAAACAGTTTCATCTAAGTGACAAGTGTCATTTCGCGTTAAAACCTCCTTAACTTCAAAATCGTATCTTTTTCGCCCCAAATTTTAGTGTAGTTGCAACAGCTACAAGGAACTCCAAACGGCCAGGTGAATATGGACCAACGACATGGCGCAGTAGAGTTGGATGGAGAGTACATATCAGAGAGCATGACAAAGGTATTATCGATCGAGTAGTGCAGCAGACAGAGTGCCGCGCCACTTCATGTCACTAGGTCCGTATTCACCTGAACGTTTGGAGATCCCTGTATGTGGTAAAAACGGTGTCTCTCAGAACCTTCCCAAATTATGGATAGCGTGAAAGGTGGTAGTTACTATTTTCTCTCGTTGTACTATTTTTAACGAAGGAATTGATCTGTGACAGCGGTGTCCCAGTCCTATTGCAATAGCGCATTCTCTCGAAAGTGCAAAACACAGTTTCGAATGCTGCAGTGAAAATGCAGCTGGGGGGAGACACTCCTGTGAAGTAGAGTTTTACATTCGAAAGTATTTTTCGAATATTCGAATATTCGAATTTTTGGGGACCTCCGAATTTTCGAATATTCGAATTTCCGAATTTTTGCGAACCATCGAATTTTCGAATATTCGAACTTTCGAATTTTCTGAACTCACCGAATTTTCGAATATTCGAAGTTTCGAATTTCTAGGGATCTCCGAATTTTCGAATATTCGAATTTTCGAATTTTTGCGAACCACCGAATTTTCGAATATTCGAACTTTCGAATATTCGAATGTTCGAATATTTATTCGAAAAACATTCCATTTGGTAAAAACATTTTGTACCCATGCATGTAGGCGAACAAGGCGATATGTTTGCCAATTACAACGGGCATGAAACTTTTCAGGTAGTGAGTTTCGTTTGCCGTTTTGGAATTTCTCACAACCTTCTCATGAGTGGAAGTTTGTGCTGCTGTGGAGTTGTCCCTTGTCGGTTTCAAAATTGCAACGGGTTGAAATTTCTAAGCTTAAGAACGTCACTTGAGGTCTGTAACCATCATTAAAGGATCGTAAAGTGGATGAAACCCTTCGTCCGTGAGAAGGCTTTCGCCTTAATATCTCCGTGTTGTAGTTTAACAAAACGTGCCATGGTAGTAAATGTAGAGGTATTGACGCTGTAAAAACAATGTTGGGTATAGTAGTTCATTTACCTTGACCATGAATGAGTTTCCAGCTATCAACAAAAAAGCATCAGCAAGATAAAAAACACTGTGTATTATCCCGTTCCTCATTATTACATCTGCTTATCGGGTCCAACTGCATGCTTGTACGTTGAATGTTAAAACCAACAGAACTTCTATAACAAGAAGTCGGAGTATGTTTGGGCAGAAAGGATAATAAGAGGATCTCAAGATTTTGTGTGAACTTTGAATTCCATAACTAACGGTGATGTACTTAGAAAGAGTTTAATTGGAGCAGTAGCCGGAAATCAGCTAAATATAAGGAGGAATGATGTGTAAAATTTTATATTATAGTTTGCAGTTCACTTACATAGTTCTGGAGGAAAGGCTTGAATAATCAGAAGTATAGTTGAAACTGCTGGTTTCTCAAGTCTCTAGAAAAGTACATACGTAGGTTTCACCGGAGAGATTATCGTCGCCAGTGTCGTACACCTCGTAGGATTGCAGTTTCAAAGCTTTCAAATGCTGTTGGTGGCTTTCGAATGCGTGCAAAGATACGAGCAGGTTTTTGGGAAAATTGAGGTTGAAATGAGAAATTGGACTGGGGTTTCAATTGGAATGGTTCCTCAGCGAGAAAATGGAACTGAAATAACAGTTGCGACGCAAAACAACTCCAAATATTCGAATTTTCGACCTAAAATTTTCGAATATTCGAATTTTCGAATAATCCCGGACCCTCGAATTTTCGAATATTCGAACTTTCGAATATTGCGGAACCGTCGAATTTTCGAATATTCGAATTTTCAAATTTTATGGGACCCCCGAATTTTCGAATATTCGAACTTTCGAATTTTTCGGAACCTCCGAATTTTCGAATATTCGAACATTCGAATAAATATTCGAATTTTATTCGATTCGGTCAAAACTCTACTGTGAAGCCCAGGCCTAAGCCTTGGGCTTAGGCTCAAACCCATGCTTGCGCATAGGATTAGGCTTAGGCTTAAGCTTAGGCTAGTGCTTTTGTCTAGGCTTGAAACCTACGATCTTTTATAGGGTGGCCCTCACCAACTCTTTTCGCCGGAAACCTTTCTCCAACCAAGCATGACCACCCAGGTGGTAAAAGCAGCAGCAAATTGAAAAAAATTCTGTAAAATGTGCAACAGAGAGACTCACTTGTTCCCCATCAAAGATCCAACGTGCTCCAAGCGAAACAGGATCATGTGCCTCTTGAAGAGTCATAAACGGAATATGTAGTTCTACAAGCCTAAAGAAAGTACCGAAGTTCCAAATTAGCAGTCGTTTAAAGGTTGAGACACTGATGCAAATACTCACGCTGCAACTGCACACACCAGCTCGGAAGATCGTCCCATTCGGAGCGCAACCAACTCTGTAGAGATTTCAGAGAAAGCACGCTTGAGCGACGCCACTCTCACAGAAACAGCGTGGGCAGAAAGCAACAGCTCTTCTCCGGATTCACACACTTCATGGATAGAAAATGGCACTATGATCATGAAAACTTCACGCAGAAATAACTCGTGCCAATGTCAGCAGTCGATGTCGGCGATGGCTCAACGTGATTTTTAAAAATCGCAGCCATTTGGTGTATAGCCCGTGTCGCTACGGAAGAGGTTCTCAACTTGACGCGTAGTGTTGAAATTTAGAGGGGGGCGCCAACCACTGGGCGAAATATTATTGCGGTGACCGACTTCCATAAGCACCGCCGTCAGCTAAGGAGCTCGAGCTGTGTTGAAGAAGGTGCTCACACATTCGGGCGCTTGGAGCGCCGGTGAACCCGCCCATTTTTGGCTGATGCAAGCTTCCGGAAGGTAGTCGAGGATGGGGCAGGAATAGTATGTTTGCTGGAGCAATACCTACCGTAAACAACAGTTTGCCGAGTGACCTCTTTCTTGTTCTGTAAAGACTTAGGAAATTTTTCAACTCAGACCAACCTTAACACGCAAGTGTTAGTTCAGAAGATATCTTCAAGATTCTTAAGGGACGAACTTCAACCAGTCTGTTCCCACCCATTTACAGTCCTTGTCGAAAAGATAGACGGATTCCGTGACTGCGGAAACGCGGTGGGACCTCAACGATGGATACGGAGAGAGCATGCTCTGGTTGAGAGGGTGCAGTAGGTCCCAACACGATTCTGCGGCCGCGACGATATGAAACCGCACGCGCAATCCGTCTATCTTTTCGACAAGGACTGTAGTTCTACAGACCTTATCCACTAATATCTCCAAAGCGGATTTCATAAGCATGCAAATGAAGGAAGTTACATGAACAATCTCTTCAAGCCAAAATTCGATGAAATCACATGTGAAACCACTTTTGAGCGAATTTTGTCTTGCAAACTGGGGATGGATGAGTTTGCAAAAACCAAATTTCACTTCTAGAATTGGGAGTCTTCAAAGGTTTCAAATATTTACTATAGTTGCTCTTCTCTTCTGATTATTAGTCCTGAGTTCGCAAAAGTAGCAAAAATGGCTTGTTAGATACAACGCCTGTTTTTACCATGGTATAGTCTATCCGAAACGACGAGTCCGCCCACGCACGCGGGGATCGAGAGGCGGCGCATTCGGGACGGATGCTGTTGGCTGCCACGTCATCCACATCACGGGCAATTCACTGGTCAATATCATGATGATACAGTATGTCCGAAACGACGAGTCCGCCCACGCACGCGGGGATCGGGAGGCGGCGCGGCTGGGACGGATGCTGTTGGCTGCCACGTCGTCCACGTCACAGCCAAATCATTGGTCAATACCATGAAGATAATGATGAAACGTGATACGCAGATCAAGGATGATGACGTGGAGGGCTGGCAAACGTGGCAGCTTCTCGGTCCTCGCGTGCGTGGGCGGACTCGTCGTTTCGGACAGACTATAACGATGAAACGTGCTACGCAGATCAGTGATGATGACATGGAGCGCTGGCAAACGTGGCAGCTTCTCGTTCCCCGCGTGCGTGGGCGGACTCTTCCTTTCGGACAGACTATAATCATTTACTGGTCCAATCCACGGTGAACGCACAGTAGTTGGGAGTTAGTCTTGACCAATCATACACGGATGGTCGAGGTCTTCTAAGCCTACCTCAGAAAATCTTCGAAGGTATGGAGCCGTGATCGACCTCGTGTCACGGCTCCCTACCTCGTGTAGCTCGTTCAAGTTTGACAAAGTGTGAAGTCATAGTAAAGGATGGGGTTAGGAGTAGGCAGTACACTTCTTTACCGTCCTTCGCCAGTCCTGATCGTTTTTCATCAGAACTATGCCACACGTTCAATGATGTACACGGAAAACCTTCGAAATGGCAAGAACCTTCAGCGACTGTCTTTTAACCTTGGCATTGCGAATTCGACCTTGTGTAGTATCCATTACAGCTGTTTTAGGCCAAGATTGTTAATGATTTTATCCCTTCAAATGGCCTACGTTTCGGCGATCTCGCCTTCGTCAGGGCCTAAGGTAGTCTACATTACAATTGGCCTAAGCTCTCAAACGCCTCGTCTTTATACAAAACTCATTCAGTCAGAGAGTACTTAAAAGCAAAAACGGAACACACGCTGATCAGTGCTCAGCTTTGACAATGCCGTCGAGATACCGACCGCTAATGGTTAGACTGTACCCCTAGTGATCTTTATATGTGCGCAGTATCTTAACGATCCGCCCACAGATTAAAATCTGCATAATCACATACCACTGAAGATCAGGAGAGAGCTGTTTCCCCCACAAGTCTTGACAACTTTCTCACAAGAAATCTGAATGAACATGATATGATTACGCCAAATGCAGATAATGATTTGACTGCGATTTAATTCTTCAGGCACACTATCTGTACGTGGTTGAGGAGAATGCAGTAAGCTTGTTCTCCTGAGTTAGTTAAGAGATCTGCGACACTTACAATGTCAAACAAAAATCGCTCCACGAAAAAGGCTCTAAGCCATCGATGTTTTCGTTTCTGCTCCTATGCTCATTTGAAGTGACCTGTCACATTCGTGCAGCTCACATTTTTGTTATTCGTCATTACTCAAACACTGGCAGACAATCCTTCCACAAGAGCAGTGAACGACAATCCTTCCACAAGAGCACTCAGACACTCGAACCGTGCGAGCGCTCCGAGTTCAGGGCTGACCGTGCGAGCGCTGCACCTAAATTTATGGGCGGGGCCTCTCATCGTGCGAGCGCTACACCCAATTTTGTGGGCGGAGCCTCTCACCGTGCGAGCGCTCCGAATTCACGGCCCACTTCTTGCAAATGATACGGGAGCAGTACTATTTCTTTTATTCACATTTCTGAGATCGGCGGCTTATCGGACAGGCCTGCTTTGAGTCCAATCAACGACAGCAGCTACGAAGATGGGTTTTCCATTTATGGTTCCCTTTGTGCAGTTGTAACCTGTTTTTGCATTGTTATTGAATTTGCCTTCTTTTATTACTCCTTACTTACAGTGGACGTCAATGGCGGTGGCCCATCTGCGGCCTCGAGAAGTGCGCCGCGCAACCGCCCCGCGCCCGTCGTAAGCGATGTTTTCTGCTGCTGTTACGCTATATCTAGCAGCTTTTCTACCCGATTTAAAGGCAGCAGGAGCTGAAATTCTCGTCTTTGAGCTGAGCTGCGGGTGGTGAAGTACAGACTCATCACATCATAAATGTGAAACGAACACAGACAATGATGGCTTACCTGCAGAGAAAATAGAGCATTCGTCGCGGACACGCCTGGCCGTGTTCGTGCGCGGACGAGTTTTCCTCGGCGCGAAAGCCATTGCGGCGCATGGTTTTGGCCGAGTTCCGCCATGAAACCCTGTGAATTGAATGCATTTCGTTTTCCCTTTGCGCCAAACCACGCACCGCAATGGCTTTTGCGCCTGGAAAAACTCGTCCGCGCGCGAACACGGCCAGGCGTGTTCGCGACGAATCTTCCATTTTCTCTGCAGGTAAGCCATCATTGTCTGTGTTCGTTTCACATTTATGATGTGCTGAGTCTGTACTTCATCACACACAGCTCAGCTCGGAGTCGAGGATTTCAGCTCCTGCTGCCTTTAAGGGGTCTCGTCCAAATCGGGAAGGAAGCGACTAGAAATAGCACTCCGGCAGCGGCCAACATCGATCCCGGCGCGCGCGGCGCGGTCACGTTGCGTCCTTTTCGAGGCCGCGGATGGGCCACCGCCATTGACGCTTACTGTAACTTCTCACCTTGGGGCTCTAGTTGGGAGTGAACGAAAACGAAAGTATCAAGTATTTTCCTCAGAACTTCATTCTAAGTCCAGCTGTCATCTGCGCAACATCTATTTTTTTTCAATCGGACATAACACCCTTATTTCTACGTTTTGATTGTGGCAAAATCCTACCGATTTTGGGAAGACTTATCTCTGGAAGTATAGCGGCTCTTCTCGGAGTGATTTTGCTCAGCGAAGAATTCGAGCCACAATCGCACGCTTTATGTAAACCCTGCTTTGCAGGACTCAAAATGCATCTTGCTAAATCCATCTTCAAGTCTGGGAATACGTCCCGGACCCGACATACCCTCACCGATATAGGTGAAGGTTGCCTACCTGGACACCATCGGATGTGATGATGGGCTGAGGTACGTCTCAGGTTATCGGACCTCTGACAGCAGTCTGGTCGAGCCTGTATTATTTCGCACATGGCTCATCCGTTTCACACTGTCATAGGGCTGTGGCATTCGAGAGAAATGGTTTTATGAGGAATTGGAAGGAATAAGAGAAAAAAGAAGAAAAGTGAGTAAGGTGCATTCATATTCATTCTCGCACCGTCCGAGCGCACGCCGAGTGCGGGTCGTAAAGTCTCTGCAGCTCGCTTGTAGCGGATGGGGGAGCGCTTCCGAGATTTACCGTGTTTCACGAGTCGCAAATAGTTCTCGTGTCGTGCATGACCGATGCAAAGCAGTGACTCGAGGAACGTGGAAAACCGTACGAGCGCTCAGCAATGACCGTGCGAGCGCTCTTCAATGAACGTACCGGAAGCGCGAACGGGGAGCACTCAGACGGTCACTGCTGAGCGCTCGGACGGTCATTGCTCAGCGCGCGCACGGTTCGAGTGTCTGAGCATGCTCAGACAATTTCGGGGGCAAATCCCGTTCCGAACGAGCGGGGGGGGCGAGGGTCGGAACGAGCGTTTGGGTGTTTTCGCCCGAGAAGTAGTCGCGTTCAGGCCGCTGTGGGGCCGCTGAAAACGGGGCTTCCACTCCTATCCGCCCGCGTGTTGTCAGCAGTCAGGCCGCCATGATCCCGCAGACCACCAGGCGCTACTGCTCCTAATCCAGCGCACAAGGTGGTATTCTCCACAATCAACTGTCACCGTGACAACCTCTGGCAGCTTGGTCACTGCTTGGGCACAGTCTCGCACGGAGGAACTCCGGGTTCGAAGCTATTGTGGGTCCAAAGTGATCCATCGGAGTAAAAAAGCAACAAAAGTGTGCAGATTCTTATCAGAAATACGAAAAGATGGCTGTTTGCAAAGCATATCCATGGTTTCGTAGTGCTAGCCTTCTTCTACTACTGAGAGGATTCGAACCAACCTGACCACCTTCTTTATGAACGACTGAGAGTCCGCTGCTTTATCCACTAGGCCATCCATGCTGCTGATCTCTTTCATACCGGTGTTGCCTTCATCCTTTATCACGTGCGTACTACCACCAGCCAATCATTCCAACCGCGCCATTCCCTTATTGAGCCGAAATATGTAGTCGTTCAGGCCGCTTTTCGGAGATATTTGCTGGCGGTCAGTGGCCGCGAAAAGCGGGCCGATGCCCGACACTCTTCATATAGCGGGTCAAACCCCTACGGTACCGTAGGGGTTTGATTAGTTTTTTACCACGTGGTGCTTTAGCCCGAATGCGTTCATCCCGCGATTCGCCCGACAGCGCTTTTCGCCCGCAACATGCGTGGTTTCGCCCGCTGTTTGTCCGCTATCTGTCCTCGTTCAAACGTTCCGTCGGGGATTTGCCGACGGTTGGAACGGGATTTGCCCCCGAAATTGTCTGAGCAGTTACAGCAGTTATCACATACCAGTCTGGTCGTCCGGCTACTGCCGGACTTCCAGATTTCTTGTAATGCTCGCTTCGCTCGCATTAACTCATCTTACACCTATACAACTTATTCTCCTACCAGTTTGTCTAATTAAAAATGAACGGAGAGGAGAATGTGGCATTGCACTGCTTTCTTTTCCTGCCTCTCTTCTACGCTAGTGGACATACAGAGCAGTGAGCTCCCGTTTTCGTTCAGCTGCAGCTTTTCCTTTATTGAAACTATTAATAGCAGCTACTCACGACCGATTAACCGTGGATTGATGACAGAAAATGGTTTCCAGTTCTTGCATGTCATGGTAGGTAAAGTGATACGTGTTAGCTTGATTATGAAAGAAGGCGGTGGTGTCGCAGAACCTCTGCTCTAATCCAATAAGGTAAACTTTCTAAAATCCGTGGACTATTCAACGAGGTGTGTTCATTAAGATCCTTGGAAGGTGACGTTAAAGTCGAAGATATAGCAGGATGGAAGGAGAAAGAAAGTGATGTAGCAAAGCATCTCGTAATGAAATACATGCGAAAAACTGGCGAGGATTCAGCAGGTTCTCCGATAATTTTCATTACTTGACAAATTCAAAAAGCAGCTACTTTCTCATTAACAATGACCACATGTATAGAATTATATCCCAACATATACGTTCGATATCCCATTTGACATCCACTGGAAAAAGGAGCAATGGAACATGATCACTCGCATACTTTCTTCGATATTTTTCTTGACCGCATTTTCATTCCTCTCTTCAGAATTCTCATCTTATGTGTCCGTTTTCTTCAAGCATCATATATGAAAGTATATAAAGTCGGGTATATCGTAACTACTTTCTTCAGAACACTCCAAACTTGAAGGAAGCGAGCGCGAATTTATCAATGCTACAACCATAGCCATGTCTCCCAACATGAAGACTCCTCCGTATGACAGTGCCAGGGTAATTGCTGTTATTCTTATGATTTGCAATATGTAGGTTGATGGAGGATTGGTAATCGAGGAGCGGTGTAGCCGTATTAAGGACAGTGTGTCACCTCGTATCGTGAGTTGTAGATATCAACAGAATCTAGACCTCCTCGTCGCGATGATTCCAATTGTGTACGTCAGAATCCATAAAATTGACGAAAACATCATTCTCGGTGGATCCGAAGATGTAGTTCATGGACCACTTGGGCAGTGCGGTCCGTGAGTGTGCTGGCTACACACCACGGCTGCAGCGTTGGTTCGACACGTTTTGGCGTGCCCGATCGATAAGATCAACGGTTTCACGCGTCCCTTCGGCTCGACATACTCTTCTAAATCCCTTTCCAAAAATGATAAAGCAGTGGGTTTAGAGCCAGTTTTGTAAAGTTTTATGTATGCCGCTGGATTCAGCGCATCGAGGAGATGTAAAATCAGCTACGAGGGTGGTTTGAAAAGTTTCCGGTATGACAATGAAAACAAAACAAATCTGGTGCCGTCAATATTTTATTTCATAACTCAATCCCCTCGAAGGTAAACACACATGGTCTCAGAATGATTTTCTCTGAAGTACTCAGAATAACCGGACTCGCTCAGAATAACCGGACTAAGCCACAATTAACTCTTTTCTCTATCGGAATGTTGTCATTGATGGGAAGATGTTTGGACTCGAAGATAGGTGCAGATACGAGGAAGCAAACGCAGAAATATTGTTGAATGAGGTGGAATTTCGGATCTCATTATTACAAGTCTTTTGATGTGCCATAGCATCGGCTTGAGCGCGGAAGGAAAATTCTTCTTTCTGTCCCACCCGAACATGTCGAGCTTTTACCACAGCTAAAACTTCTGAAACTTTCGACTAGTTTTCAGTTGCAATGGCTTTTCCATCAATCCCTTGCAATTCCCAAAAACAGATGCCGTCATTATTCCATCTCTGTGAACGATATTTTCTTTTTCAGAATCAGTTCTCCGTGTGTAAGCTACTGTTTCTATTTTATCCTTCATGAACACAGTGTAGCACTTGATTTGATCTTGATGAAAAGGGAGTTGGGGGGGGGGGGGGGGCCTGTGAAGCCTAAGCCTAGGCTAGCTAGGCTAGGCTTAAGCATAGGATTAGGCTTAGGCTTAGACTTAAGTTTAGGCTTAGGCTAGCGCTTTTACTTAGGCTTACAAGGTGAATGACCTTCTATAGGGTGGCCACCCCCCCCCCAACTCCCTTTTCGCCTTGATCTTTATCATGGATCACAGTTTTGATTTGAAATTCAATTCAATCATTCAAAACGATTTTTTGATTTTCATGTTCGATTGAGTTCGGGATTGAGCAGATGCGGCACTCATTTTTGAAAAAGTTTTTTTTTTTCAAAATTATATTTTACGGCAAAATAAAAGATAATGACTCATGATAGATGCGCAGCGCCACCTTGTTTAGCACACATTTGTATTCTATCTGTCAAAACCTTGTCAATGGTTTCATTCATCTTTTCTGATGTGATCATCTTTTTATAACATTTTGCACATGCTCGTGTCCAGCTATGCTCGGTTCTCAGAACTCAAAAACTATGTATTAGAGTGTAAAACTATGGATGCGCGTTTTCGCGCGGAAAAAAAATTTGTTCTAAAAAACAATAGCAGAGCGCCTCAATTAAAATTGTACGTACGGTTACTCTCAACTCCTCTATCGCATCTTCCAAGCAGGAAATGAGGTTCCCTCTTGAGAAAGTCACTGCGCTGTGAGTCGAAGCAGCCGCTCACCCGAACCCTCACTTTCTTCGCGGTCTTTGAAATTTTTCTTCACGAGGAAGTATCCTAGCCAGAAGTAAGATGTGTTCTGATAGTGGGGAGTCGCGGCTACATGGCGGCTAAGACAGGACTTTCCAACTTACTTCTCCAGGTTTTTGTTGGGTATTTATCCTCGCCTTCGGACGGGTCAGGTTGTGACCATTTTCTGGTAATCGTTGTTCTGACAACATGATGGTGAACTGGCTGATTTATGTGGCCCTATTGTTAAAGAAAGAGATGTGCCGTAACGGTCTGCATGGAACTTAGCCCCTGCCATCAGACCACTCCTCTCATATTTTTCCATGAAGACAACGTCTTCTTCGGTACATGGGTAACCATGTTTGGAGCTGTATGGCGTTGCTCTCTTTTGCTGCACCACAGCTATTTTTTTGCAATCGCTTTCGTAATATGCCCCTCTCCTAATCGGTATTAGAATTGTTTCCAGAAACTTGTTATCCAAGGTACTACATAGAAGGATTTGTTAGATGGGGGTTTCTACCACAACTACACCACTCTAGTTGGCAGACTTTCAAAATTTTTTCAAAAATCAAAAACTGAGCTTTCTCAACCACCTCATATACCAATAAATGTGCAAGAAATTGCTCTTCATGCTTCTCCAGAAAATTGAGCATATGCCTTCAATGATACTCTGATAGAGAAAATAGAGACGAAAAAGTGTGCGCGCATTTATAATTTTAAACCCTAATATGTCCGGGAAATGAAGGCGATGATCCTCCAAAATCAGCTTCCAGGTGGTGTTCCGTTAACTTGCTGTTTTCTCTTCCAGTTGGAAAAATTGATGACTACCTAAATTTAGCATCTCCCTGTAACTGAGCCAAGCCGCAGGTGCTTGACTTGATCCCTTTGTAAAAAACACAGGCTTTATCAGGTCAAATTGATATTCGCAGCCAATCCGTTCGAAGGAGTATCGGACAGAATTGCATTTAAAGTCCTAAAAAAGAGCAACTCCTTCGTGGTGATTCCGAAAAATTTTCAAACGGCCCTCGTAAATTCTCAAACCCGATCAAGAGGTGACACGCTCGCTTTATCGCATTTGTTTCTATAAAATACGATAGAATGGGTCCATGAATGGTGCCGATGTAAACCTTGACAAATACTTCAAAAAACATGAGAGCGTGGAAGTTGTCATAAAGGGGTTGCACTGCTTGTTAGGAGGCGCACACTCAGTGAGAAATTCATCCACTTTCACATGCATGCCTAAGAGGGATAAATGGGAAAGATCCATGCCTTTTGGCCATCCTCTATTATACTATTGGATTTTTGGTCTGTCTGAGGCTCATCAACGTGTAATGACTTCTTAGGAAAAAACCAATTTACCTACAGAGAATAACTTTTTTATTGAATTCTCACCACATCTACGGTGCTTTTCTACTACAGGGTGGCGCATAATTACTGTCCCAGAATAAAAAACGCATAAAACTTGTATTAATGAATCAATTCAGACGATCTCTCCAATAACTATCTATGTACCAACGTCTAAGAAAACAAAAACCAAGATATCATTCAATGTGGCTTCCTTTGGCGCGGATAACAGCCTTCAGACTCTCAGGATATGACTCCACCGTGGCGCGCACGTGATCTTGCGGCATTTCCAGGCTTTCTCCAGAGACTTCTTCAGAGCCTGAACGCTGGTGTGTTTTTTTCTGACAGGCCTTCTGCTCCAGCATCGCCCAGATTGAGAAGTCCAAGACATTCAGGTCAGGCCATTCGGATGCGCGGAAAAAGTCCAGCAGGTTGGCGAGGCACCAGCGTTGGGTGGACTTAGCCCGATGAGCAGGTGCTCCGTCCTGTTGCACGATCCAGCGGCCGTTTTTGTAGTGCTCGGTGGCCCATGGAAGCAAGTGATTCCTCAATATTTCCAAATACACGTTTTTGTCGATCCTGACGTTTTTTTCACAAATATGAGAGGGGAGGGTTCGCCCGCTCGCTAACACTCCAGTGTAAACCATCGCAGAAGCTGAATGCAAGTTGCGTGATACAACCCTGCCCACTGCATCGACTTCCCTACTAATTTCTGCGTACACCCTATCATTTCGGGGGTTGTACACCTGCTCAACTGTGAATAGTCTTTCATCCGCGGAAACCATTCTCATATGGGCGTCACCAACGGCCCTCTCAAGGAGCGCGCGGCATTTTTTCACCCTAGAAATTCTTTGGTTTTTGCTGAGGCTATGCAACTTTCGCAGCTTGTAAGCCCGCACTCCGAGCTTCTCCTCAACAACTCTGTGGAGGCTTCGCCAGGAAGTAGCACCTCAACTGCCATCTTTCTCATGCTGCGGCATGGGTTTCTATCCGGACGTCTCTTCACGATTTTTTTCATGCTGCCAGTTATCACCGTGACAGGACGGCCACTTCTTGGAAGGTCATCAGTCGTACCTCTTTCCAGAGTCCGGTACACCAGCTTCCTGCTCACGTTGAGGCGACGACAGATTTCCGAAGTTGTCAGTCCTCTTCCATGCATCTCGAAAACTGGGGAGCGGTGTGCTGACGGCTTTGCCATTTCCTGTAAAATAAGGGAAACCAAGTTCATGTAAGGCAGATATATGCAGAAAGATATGCCAAACATTACAATAACAAAGACAGAATTGAGTCTATCAGTTAGGTGAAACCTCGCACTCGCGCAATGATGAGGCAGTAATTATGCGCCACCCTGTAGAAACGGAGGTGGGTTTACAGAAACGATTCATTCCGCCTCATGTGACCAAACTTCTCATTCATAGTACTTTTAAAAACTCCACGAACTTCAACGTGGGCATCATTCGTTGTCGAGTAATGTTCTATGTACAATAACTTAAATTCCCACGAATGTGCAGTCTCATAAGTTTTTTTTTAAACGAAGCACATCCTCGCTTTTTAATTCGAATCAGTGCCGGCCATTCTGCATGATGACTGCATCATCTTGGACCGAGCACAACAGAACATGAGAACATGACAGGGGAGACAGTGTATGATGGAACGGTTGAGAAAGATTGTTGCGTGGAATTTGCTGAGATCGCGCTTCTCGCATCTTCTAACCAATTTCATGTCCTGTTCACCAAAAAATCTCAGGGCGTCTCAACATAACATTCTACCTTCAATAAATCCCAACGATAAATTTTAGCTCGAAAATGTCGAGAACGAACTTGGGGCACCGAGGAATGTTATTGCTACGAAGGCAGGAATCAATTGGTTCTTTGTGCACTGTGTTCTCTGCCCGAAGCTTTTATGTAATATGCACTTCAGGCTGATACGGAACGGTGGTAGTAAGTTTCTTTCCGTTCTATTATATTATGGAATGATGACACCTCACATCACTAAAAAGCAAAAGCTAATTTATGTTTGTTGCTTCCTCATCCTACCGTGATGCTATACCACAATTTGTTAATTGAGTTTTTCCCAACACAGAAGAAAGTTTGACTCTTAGCACGAAACAGTTTGTCGGAGTGGTCTTAGCTTGCGAGTGAACGAAATATCATCCACGCCAGTAGGGCCCGGCAAGCAACGCAATAAAACCTTCCCAGTCAGCACTGGATGATGGAACCACCTGGGAGAGGTACTATGACGAAATGGCTCGTCATGATCGGTCGAAGGTTTTACCTGACCTGAGTCGCTATTACTCCGAAATTCTAAGCCAATGGGATCGGACTGCCAAAACCATCTGCCAGCAAATTTCTGCTTCAAAGAAAAGAAAGAAACTCAAGAAGCAAAATTCTAAACTGTCCATCAGTTGGAAGCTCTTCACTTTACTGGCCAACTTTGAGAGGGAGCCGTTTTGACAGCAGTATCAAAGAAGATTGCGATCGGCTCATTCGACTTTTCAAGCAAAGTTGGGAAAGAAAGGGGTCGCAAAACTACCAGTACATATCTATCGACGCTACTTATCCATATATTGGCCACGTTTTTTCGCGCTATGCAAGTTACCCAACCAGTGGAAGATTAGCAGGACCGCATTGCTGTACGAGAAAGGAGAGCCTCACAATATCTTAAGTTATCGGCCCATCTGAGATCGTCCACAAACTTCGGAAGAACGGATGATGAAGGATCTTGTGAGAACAGTCAGGATTTCAGAGATGATTCAATAGGAGCTGCTGCATGTAGCCCCAAAGCTCGTCGAAATATCGCCTGAATACAGGATGCCACGGCAATGATAATTAGCCAGCGCAGTCAGAAGCTACCTGTCATCGTTCTGGATGCTCGTAGAAATCGTCACTTCGATCGTTTCCAAGGCGAGGATTCTGCACATTCATGAGTCTACTCGCCGCTGGAGTAAGGTGGCGACGAGATTGAGATTCTGTTGATAACCCTAGCACAAAAAATGAGATGGCATATTGCCTTAGTATTATAATTTTTTTCAATGTATTGTTATAGTGCGACTAAAATTTTCAGTATTTTTCATTGTACCTGTGGCATTAGCAACTTGTCTGGTTGCTATTCCTTTGTCTTTTATGGAGTTGGCTCTTGGACAGTACACTTCCAAGCAGGCTACTATCATTTTTCCAAGAATGAGCCCAATATGGTCAGGTAAGCATACTCTATTTCCACTCTATTCACCTCCCGGTTCACTTTGGCCACACGTGCCCTTTTACTAATGGTAAAAATGTCATTGAAGATTTTTGAGCCTAGCGAGGAGTAGTGCTGATATGTTATTAGATTCCCTATAACATCAGCGATTTCCGTTCGAAAATAATGGGCGTTTCCATTGACACAACATCAACCACTTGAGTGCAAAAAATCTGGAAGATGTTGATTTGCCTCAAGCTGCTACAAAAAAAGCCACATAGTCAATGTTTAATGTTCACCAGTTGACTTCTGAGAAACGTTTACTAGTGGACAAAACAGAAAACAGTGACTGGATGTGATTTGAGATCATGGCAAAGACTGCTACGCAGTAGCCGGACATGTTCATAAATAAGCTGGGTTCTTCCTAGCCGAAACTTCTCAAAAGCAGTGGTTGGAGTTCTCTTCTGAGTAATTCCTGGAAAATTGCGCTACTTACCCAGAGCCGCTCTGTGCTGTCCACGTAGCAATACACCACAGAATGTACTGCCATCAAAAGTAGTGAAATAACTTAGAGAATTATGGACACTTTGAGGACGTGGAGCAAATTTTGGGAATATTCGATGATTTTTCAATATTCGAACTTTCGAATTATTCGAATATTGCCCAATTTCAACCATTCGAAATATGAATAATTCGAATATCGCAGTTTTCGCAATATGCGAATGAACGAATTATTCGAATATCAAGTATTTTTGGCTGCCCGAATGAATGAATAGTTCGAACAGAGGGATATTCCGGGAGACCGAATGAATGAATATATCCGAACATTCGGTTTTTTTTTTCAAATTTTATTGGCATTGCATTTAACAAATAACCATCATGAGAGTGTTTAATTCTCACATTTTCCTTATATTTGCCTACACAAAGAAATCTCAGGAGAACTGACTATATAAATAAATATGCCTAAAATAATTTCCATTTCGTCTGTCCTTTGATTTCTCAAAAGTCTTCTTCCACTTCATCTCCAGAGCTGGAGTGTTCATCCTCGGTGGTTGAGTCATCGAAGACAATTTTTGCATTACTGTACAGTGGGTTCAATGCGGAATTGAAGGAGTAGCGAAAATTTCAGAAAAAAAACAGCTTGAGATCTTTGTGTTGACTGCAGCTTTTCACTACTTTTTTCTCAACATTCAAGTCGAAAAACTTATTACGCATGAACAAGGAAAATCAAGTTTCGAGAAAAAGAAAAGAAGAGAGACAAATCACGTTATGATAGGCTATTTGCCTGAGATGGATGGTACTGCAATGCACCTTCAAGGCATGGCCTCGTTATACGATGCTGCACGCTCTCCTTCCTCGACATCATAACAGTTCAAAGTTCGAATAACACCGTTTCTCTCAGTCGAATGAACGAATTATTCGAATAACCTATGTTTTGAGAAGCCCGAATGAATGAATTGTTCGAATAATCCACATTTCAAGATTGCCGAATGGATGAATTGTTCGAATTTGCTCTCTTCTCGAAAAACCGAATAAATGAATTATTCGAATATTCGAATATTCGAACATTTCTTCGAATATATTCGACTCGGTCACAAGTATAATATGAACTAACGTCTCAACAAACACTATGCTTTTGGAGTTCAGCGCAATGCAGATAAACAAGCAAGGAGAGGGAAAATGATGACACATAATGATACGTATAGGAATAAACCTGTGAGAATCCTTCGTTCAGGTGTTGGGTACGCTATGTTTCTAATGAGGATTGTACTCGCACTCGGTCTTAGAACAGAGCATAGGTAAATACAGCACTTACCTTTGAACTTTGTTCTGTTTTTAGTTTTTTCTTGCTTTTTCGAGGTTTCAGTCAGTACTCTTTTCGTATATGGTTTCATTTCGGAAATCAACTAGAAATCGACGTTCTAAAATGGTTAACTGTGCCTTTGCTGTCGTCGATCAATGAATATTACACGGTGTACCTTAAAATAAAATAATAATTTTCTCTGAAAAGAAATATTTCTTTTTAATGTTACGTAGTGTGAAATGTAAACGTTGGAAGTGTTGCATTCAACATTAGTAGAAAATGCAAAAATGGCCAAAATTCCAGGTTGTGCTCATTAATATGGGAACTCATGGGTAGCACATTTTTCGAGAGAAGAAATGTTGAATGTCTTACACCAGCAAGTCCAGGTAAATAACTTGTTAGTAAAAAAATCTACGTCAAAGGAAAACTACATCAGATGAGGTACAATTCCTGAGGTTAATACCAAAGGCTGGAAATCGTTCTAGATTCTAGAGAAGAACTTTAGTTACCAAAAGCTTTTGCTATCTGGATAATGATAAAAGGCACTGTAGAGTAGGTACAAAAATTGTGGTGGTTAGAGCTGATCAGTCCTTGTTTTGGAAGAGGGGTGGGGAATTTACGATCAATTCGAGTACGAATATTAGTACGACTTCAATTTTTTACAATGAAGTGCAGAGATACAAACCAGTGGCATTTTTACGCTGATGAATCTGCTACTAATTTACCGATCCAAGAGTTTCCGGAAGGATCGATCACTTTGTTGGCCCCGTGTGAGCTGAAGCTCCTTGATGGTGCTCAGCAGCATCCCTGCATGTTTTTACATAAAAAAATGTGTAAGTAAAAACAGCCTAGGAGATGTGGACCTATCATTTCAGACTGCTATATTCCTAACTTTTGTGCTCCCTATGAAGTTTTTTACATTGGTGCATGCTACGACATACGCAATTTGACAAAGGTGCCTAATTTGAAGTTCATTTGCTTGAGTGTGAATTTCTAGTTATTTTAAGGCCAATGCGCTTACAACTGAGGCCACAATTCTTCTGCATACGCGAAGATTACTATATAAAGAATTGTATTCGGATGAGTATAATCTCCCTATTGCTTCTGAATTAAGGTGAGGGCATTAAACATCTCCATCACAACATTTAAATCTCTGGAAATTGAATTCTATTAAGTTAGTGCATATTCAATGCCGCTTTCTTCGCGACTGCTTTCCCCGATGAAAATTAAAGCTTTTCAGAAGGGTTTTCTGCTCGAATTTATCTATTTATCAAAGGTGCGATTGTAAGCTGTATTCACATTCGCTATCATATGCTCTATGACTTCAGGAAATGCTGAAATGCAGCACAGTAACTTTGTGATCTCAGCGAACCTTTTGGCGAAGGAACAGTCAGCGAAGCCAAACTGAAAAGTCGTTCATATACATAAAATACAAGCTTTACAAACGAAAAAAGAACAGTCGTACATCAAATTCCAAGCACCAGGTATTCTGAGCAGCCATGGAAAACGAACAAAAGCCTTTCAACGAAAATGCTGGCCGGTACTTTAGTATCGATAATTTGACCATCTCTTTTCCCATTAAAGGCAGCAGGAGCTGAAATCCCCGACTCCGAGCTGAGCTGTGGGTGATGAAGTACAGATTCAGCGCATCATAAATGGGAAACGAACACAGACAATGATGGCTTACCTGCAGAGAAAATGGAACATTCGTCGCGAACACGCCTGGCCGTGTTCGCGCGCGGACGAGTTTTCCTCGGCGCAAAGTCATTGCGGCGCGTGGTTTGGCGTAAAGGGAAAACGATATGCGTTCAATACGCAGGGTTTCATGGCGGGACTCGGCCAAAACCACGCGTCGCAATGGCTTTCGCGCCGGGGAAAACTCGTCCGCACACGAACACGGCCACGCGTGTTCGCGACAAATTTTCCACTTTCCCTGCAGGTAAGCCATCATTGTCTGTGTTTGTTTCACATTTATGATGTGCTGAGTCTATACTTCACCATCCGCAGCTCAGCTCAGAGTCGAGAATTCCAGCTCCTGCTACCTTTAAAAGGCTTAGAAAAGCATAGAGACTGAGCGTGTCTGCACGAACTCTCGAACAGGAAAATTTCCACCCATGAACCGTAGCGAAACGAGGCTCAATTCCTAAGCAATCTCGTCGATAGAACCTGCTTTTCGTCAACGGTCGAGATTTATTCGTCAAGCTTTTTCTTTTTTGTCTGTAGGATTGCACCTCCCTACTCGAAATATACTATGAATACTTCAACTGCTTGAATATTTTTGACATAGCTTTGCTGATTTTTTTCCAGCCAAAACTTCGTTGAGATTGCGAGATGACTGTGCTGCATTCCAATGTTTCCCGAATTGTTAAAGCCTGAGATGGTGAATGTGGATACGATTTATACCATCTTTACTAAATGAAAAAATTGGATTATTCCTATGAGAAAAACATCCGAGAAACATCAATTTTCAGCGAGAAAAAGAGTCGCGAAAAAGCAGCATTAATTCATTAATTTCACCAGCCTAACTATATGAAATGCACCTACGAAGATTATTTTAGAGTACTTGGGAAGATGCCAGGATGCCACCGAGTAGACGGCGTATTAATATTCTTTACCGTTTGCTTCCTGTGCTCAAAAATTGGTGTCTCCGATTTTTCAAAGGTATGATGCTGTCACCTCATAGGCATTTACCGTAGATTATTGAGAATTCATCACTCATAATGTTCCTGGATATCACCTGTAATACGTAGTTGACATAATGAGAGGTACTGCAGCGTAGGTTCGTACGAGAACGGGCCAGTCCTTTACGGTCCACATAGTCAGTAGTCACATTGACTGTTTAGATCTCGTCTTGGATTGTCATTTTTTCCCTATTTTCCATCATGATATCTTTTTTGTCGTTCTTTGCCTCCGGATACTACCGAATCTTTGAGAAATTTGTTGCAGTAAGTTCTATACATTTTACATATGCATATTCTGAGAAATTTCGCTTATAAATTTTCTCAATTAGATCTTGGACAATGACCCAGCTCACTTGTTCTCGCTTGATACGTGGATAGAGGCAGCTTATGTGGTATCTGAGACTTGTAAAATTTCTCGCAGCATTGTCGGTTTTTACTTGATTTCCCTCATATTTTTAGTCATTGTTGCTATTGAGTATTGCGGATGGTTCTCTTCATTCGTTGGGAGCATCTTGCTCATTCGGGAACAACATCATGAAGTTGGTTTAATCATTGTTCACGGTACATGGCATCTGCATTACACTGTTTTTGTTCGTTAATCCGTATCATGAGCTATTAATGTCAAAAGCGAAATTCTGGTGGATTAATCGAGTCAGCATAAAAAAGCCTAATTATCTTCACCAAAAAACCATTTTCAATTCTTTTTCGGTAAGAACTAATTTTGGTGCTATTCTAGTGGTTCGCTTCTACTCGTAAAGCTGGAAGGTCAGCTACATTTTTCCCTTCCTATGTAATCTAGAGGCATACTATAACGGCTTTAATATCAACACGTGAACGAAACCTGCTTGTCGCTTTCACAAGCGATTGTGGCGCAATTCAAGAGCCTTTGCCCAAATATACTATTTTTTCCTCTCAGCCAAGTCGTGGTTATAACACACCTCTTGCCTTTCGTCAGTTGTGTGGTCAAAAATCTCCTTCGTTTGTTGTAGAAAGTAACAAAGGTGTATTTTAGGAAGAAAATATAAAATACGGTAACCAAGCCGGGCCTCTTCAAATCGTTGCGTGGTGCAACTGCTGGTGTAGCTGGCATGTATTCTGGGCCTGAGCTTGTGGGGTTGCACGACAGTCTTGGTCTTGACATCTTTAAGCACACCATCGCTAGTACCAAGCAGCTAGAGGCTTGAAAATGTGGAAAACGTGTCAAATACGCGATAACTGGACTTTTCGAGATGCTCAACAACTCAGAGTGAGCACATAATAACGATCCCTCGGAGCACGGAAACAGTTCAAAATTGTCGAAAACTCCCGGAATTAGAAAAAGCAAACCTTTTCTAAAGCCCGCCCATGTTTAGACTGTAGTCTGGTTCATGGAGGGTTTGAACTCACCTTCTGATTCTTCATTAATGACTGAGAGCGCGCTTCATCCATCTTGATACCTACAACCCCTTTCATTTCGCTAATGACTTCATTGTCAATCACCTCAGTACTCTAACGGCACGTATGGATACGTAGTCTGTGAGGACTCAATGTCGTTACAGAGTTGAAATCGAATGATACTTATTAGGTGGGATGAGCCTTACCAATAACTAGAGTTATTAGGTGACATGAGCACTGAATTACCAATAATTACCAATAACAGCTTGTCAGAATCTTGAGGCGTTCAAGAAAATTTATACTTGGCGCGCGCGTTCGACGCGCTTGATTCCACACGATGAGAGATAGGTTCAGTCACAGCTGACCGCCTCGCCCCCTGATGCAGTGCAGGTGAGACCCACGCCTTTTCATCTACGCGCTATCGGCCCTTTATTACCATTGAGGATGTGGATGCCGCGTTAAACGTCCTCATGGAAAATAATCCTCAAAGTAATGCGTGCATCTGACGACTGAGACACGCACCTAGTATAAACTGCCCTTCACTCTAACCACGAGTCGCTATACGTATGAGTGTGACATAAGAGTTCCTCTTGTCGCAGCAGTGTGGGCATCAAAATTTAGTAGATGAGAATTCTCATGAAATAACTCTCCAGGAAATGCAGAGCATTCAGATCTCAGCGGTAGCGGACGCAGGGGACTTCCCCGGCAGGAATGGATTGCCAAAATTTTGAAATGACTTTGTAGAATAGATTTTCGAGTGTTCATAATTGTAACTACTTTTTGATAATCATCATTGATCATCTAATATTACTATAATCTATAATAATTAATATTTATTACGTTTATTTTCTACCAGCGTCCCCAAAAGTTCGAAGACCCCATTTTTCCCACGCGCCACTCTTCGCAAGCCCATCTCCCGCATTTGCCACCGTATCGTCGAAATTCTCCCACTCAAGAAATTCTCGCGTACGGGCGGCCCACTAATAAGCCAGCCCAGCCCACAAATATAGCACGCGGGTGGCCCCGCTGTGGAGCCAAGCTTACTAATAGGGCACGCGAGCAGCCCGCCAGGCCTGAATGCACACGCGGGAGGCTTGTGAGAAGGAGTGTATGACTACCTACAGGGTGCGCCATAAGTTCTTGCACAGCATGTTTAGTATCACTAGCGTGCTGCGACTGCGATGCGACTGCTATGCGACTAGGCCCCATTCTTCATCATATAGACGCACGCGCGTCAGTCGCACGCATCCAGTATAAATTGCCCTTTTGTGTTCCACAAACTGGGCGTCCAGAACGAGGAGCGACTTCGGAGCCAAATTTGCCCTGTTTGAAGTGGGTTTACCACTTCTATGCTGTCCTTTCAGCAGTGAAGGTTCCTCTCCGAACGTGTTGATATCCCTAGCCAATTGAGCAACATTTGATCCATGATTGAAGTCGAACGATAGTCGATTGCGGGGAAGTTCAATTTTGTTGACTTGGGTGGTAACAATCCACGCTGTAGAAAAATGAAAAGCGATAATTGAAAAATGTGGTTGCAATGGCTGCAAAGAGCAAATCAAGAGCTACAAAATGGACTTGACGGCAGGTAAAGCAGGGTTCAAATCACCGTGAAAAAACAAGTTGAAAAAAACCGAACGAACTTATTCCCCAACCCAATACCTGTGAACAATTCAATGTAACCAATGCAGTGCGAATAATCATCCGAAATGATTGACGTACACCTTGCCGTTTTCCCCACCATTGGGCCAGGGCGGACCCAGTCTCCATTCGTGCGTCCGTACCCTGGCGTCTCCACACCAATGGTCCCCTACAGACCCATTCTACATCGGTGGGCCCGTATCCTAGCGTTCTCTCCACTACTGAGGCAAAACGCACCCGATCCATCGATGGATCTGTATCTTGGCGTTTTTCCAAATTGGGGCACTGCGGACCCGTTTTCGATCGACACATAACATGATGTTGATATATTAGGGCATCTGGCACACCTGTCGTCTGAATTATTAGATCGTCTTCTGCTGCGGATCCAGTGGAACCACTCTTCTAACCGTCAGTCAACCTGTACTGATCATCTCCCAAAACTGCGATACCTCGGTGGTAAGAGGTAAAACACTGCTGACACGTCGATTATTGCCACTACACGAGATGATGTGTCCTTGTTCTTCGTTTTTGAGTTTTTTCTGCACATAGGTTCTGTGCTCGCTCTTCTTCGCCTTTGACCATCTTTCTTATTGTCTGGAGCAAATTTTCGACACGGGCAAATCTGTGCTCCGAAATCTTGAGGGAGCAAATGGTCAACAGATCGATTCGCCTCCACTATCGCCTGCGCCGCCTAGCCTTGAAAAAAGCAATGGAACAGTTGAACGCATCCCCCACGAGTTCCTGAATGTATTAAGAAGGCTTTCGACTTTCTGGTCAACGAGCTATCGTCGGTGCGGCAAGAAAGGGACCAACCGCAAAATGGGAATCGCGTGCTCTGAGAACTATCTAAGTTTGTCACACGCTTCTAAGGAGATGCACTTGCACCACACCATGAGCAGATTCTCAGTCTTACAGAAGCGCCACGATTAGGCTATTTAATATGAATTGAATGCACGTCTATTCGCATGTATATGTTGAATTTTTTTTGAACGTTGGAGAAAAAATTCCGTTATGACCCCAGAATTCCTCAATGCTTTTCATATCTAATTTGCTGTTCTGAAGTAGAGGCAATCTGTTCTGAAGAGTGGTTATAGTTCTAAGATGACGTCGATGCTTCGTGTCGCGATGGGTGCGCCTACCACTGAAATGTGTGCTGTTGCAAAAGCAAACAGTGGCATATTTTTGATCTGTCAGGTTATTGAGCTGGCTTAGTGCAGCCATAGAGGTCATTCTATAGCGCTGAGTTCCGCTGCTGCGCTCGTATTAATAAAATTATTAATGCCATGGAAAGGTTTCATGTCAAAAAAGAAGTGAAATTCATGTAGGAATGTTGCCTATTCGCTCGTTTCGTTCCCTTACCATATACGGGTAAACAGGTTTTGTGGAAGAACTTATGGCGCACCCTATATTTGAAGCCGTAGTACTGCAGTCTATTTTTTGTTGCTAATACTGATCACTAAACGCTGTTTTGACTGCGCTATTCATAAATCTGTTACAAAATTAGAATTTCACTAATTATACGTCTACAATTCCTCCTGTGGAAAATATCAATGTGCTTTGTTGAACTAGGGTAACTCTGTCATAGTTCAAGAAGGCACAGTGAATATATCTCTTCGGGGTAGCGTGCTGCGACTGCGATGCGACTGCTATGCGACTAGGCCCCATTCTTCATCATATAGACGCACGCGCGTCAGTCGCACGCATCCAGTATAAATTGCCCTTTTGTGTTCCACAAACTGGGCGTCCAGAACGAGGAGCGACTTCGGAGCCAAATTTGCCCTGTTTGAAGTGGGTTTACCACTTCTATGCTGTCCTTTCAGCAGTGAAGGTTCCTCTCCGAACGTGTTGATATCCCTAGCCAATTGAGCAACATTTGATCCATGATTGAAGTCGAACGATAGTCGATTGCGGGGAAGTTCAATTTTGTTGACTTGGGTGGTAACAATCCACGCTGTAGAAAAATGAAAAGCGATAATTGAAAAATGTGGTTGCAATGGCTGCAAAGAGCAAATCAAGAGCTACAAAATGGACTTGACGGCAGGTAAAGCAGGGTTCAAATCACCGTGAAAAAACAAGTTGAAAAAAACCGAACGAACTTATTCCCCAACCCAATACCTGTGAACAATTCAATGTAACCAATGCAGTGCGAATAATCATCCGAAATGATTGACGTACACCTTGCCGTTTTCCCCACCATTGGGCCAGGGCGGACCCAGTCTCCATTCGTGCGTCCGTACCCTGGCGTCTCCACACCAATGGTCCCCTACAGACCCATTCTACATCGGTGGGCCCGTATCCTAGCGTTCTCTCCACTACTGAGGCAAAACGCACCCGATCCATCGATGGATCTGTATCTTGGCGTTTTTCCAAATTGGGGCACTGCGGACCCGTTTTCGATCGACACATAACATGATGTTGATATATTAGGGCATCTGGCACACCTGTCGTCTGAATTATTAGATCGTCTTCTGCTGCGGATCCAGTGGAACCACTCTTCTAACCGTCAGTCAACCTGTACTGATCATCTCCCAAAACTGCGATACCTCGGTGGTAAGAGGTAAAACACTGCTGACACGTCGATTATTGCCACTACACGAGATGATGTGTCCTTGTTCTTCGTTTTTGAGTTTTTTCTGCACATAGGTTCTGTGCTCGCTCTTCTTCGCCTTTGACCATCTTTCTTATTGTCTGGAGCAAATTTTCGACACGGGCAAATCTGTGCTCCGAAATCTTGAGGGAGCAAATGGTCAACAGATCGATTCGCCTCCACTATCGCCTGCGCCGCCTAGCCTTGAAAAAAGCAATGGAACAGTTGAACGCATCCCCCACGAGTTCCTGAATGTATTAAGAAGGCTTTCGACTTTCTGGTCAACGAGCTATCGTCGGTGCGGCAAGAAAGGGACCAACCGCAAAATGGGAATCGCGTGCTCTGAGAACTATCTAAGTTTGTCACACGCTTCTAAGGAGATGCACTTGCACCACACCATGAGCAGATTCTCAGTCTTACAGAAGCGCCACGATTAGGCTATTTAATATGAATTGAATGCACGTCTATTCGCATGTATATGTTGAATTTTTTTTGAACGTTGGAGAAAAAATTCCGTTATGACCCCAGAATTCCTCAATGCTTTTCATATCTAATTTGCTGTTCTGAAGTAGAGGCAATCTGTTCTGAAGAGTGGTTATAGTTCTAAGATGACGTCGATGCTTCGTGTCGCGATGGGTGCGCCTACCACTGAAATGTGTGCTGTTGCAAAAGCAAACAGTGGCATATTTTTGATCTGTCAGGTTATTGAGCTGGCTTAGTGCAGCCATAGAGGTCATTCTATAGCGCTGAGTTCCGCTGCTGCGCTCGTATTAATAAAATTATTAATGCCATGGAAAGGTTTCATGTCAAAAAAGAAGTGAAATTCATGTAGGAATGTTGCCTATTCGCTCGTTTCGTTCCCTTACCATATACGGGTAAACAGGTTTTGTGGAAGAACTTATGGCGCACCCTATATTTGAAGCCGTAGTACTGCAGTCTATTTTTTGTTGCTAATACTGATCACTAAACGCTGTTTTGACTGCGCTATTCATAAATCTGTTACAAAATTAGAATTTCACTAATTATACGTCTACAATTCCTCCTGTGGAAAATATCAATGTGCTTTGTTGAACTAGGGTAACTCTGTCATAGTTCAAGAAGGCACAGTGAATATATCTCTTCGGGGTAGGTGGAAGAAAAAAAAATCTGTTAAAAATATAAAGTTTCTGTCGTGAAATCGTTGCCAAGATTGTTTCACACGCTGCCCGCAATGCTGCAGTAGATAATGAATGCCAAGATGCTATTTGAAAGAGCAAGGCTGGGATATGTAGAACGCTAAGGTAGCCGCTATACTCGAGGAGCATATCAGCTTGCGTCGCCGGCGACGGTGGCCGCCAATGTTGGCGACCACTCACAATCGATTTGCACCGAAGCCGCAGTCGCTAACATTGACGGCCGCCGATCGCCAATGTTCGCCAATCAATAGACATCGGCGCATCAGTTGCTATTATCGGCGGCCGCCGCCGTCGTCGCTGTATAACTTGTTTACTTTGTGGGAGGGGCGTCGCGGCGATCGCCAGTCGCCAACTTCGGCGGCCGCCGCGACGCCCTTCCCATAATCGATGCGCACCGGTGTCGCAGTCACCAGCGACGGCGACGCAAGTTGCTACAGTTCTCGAGGACTATAACGGCAGTGTAACCAGGCAAACCAACAGTGGTTAACGTGATCGATTATCTTAAAGATAATGTAGTGTCAGAAGATGCAGGATGTATAACATGGTTTGTCAATACATGTAGTTTTGCTCCGGTGTGCGCTCATGAAATCTAACTCAGAGAGTGCAGACCAACTGTGGTTTCCTATGGTTACGGCAAGTGTTCTGCTGTGGTTATGATTATGCTCTGATTTTTTCGCACCAACACGAATATTTGACTAGAAAATATCGAGAACTTCTATGAATCCTGTAGTTCTTTAGTCTATTAACACGTCTTATTTTATAGGTAGTAGAGGGAAGGTAGACGACATGATAAATGAGGCATGGCTTATCCACAAATGAATAATAATGCTAATGTTGAGCGTGACAGTTTGCTCGCAAACTGAATAAAATGTAAACATCTCTAAAAAGTTGAAATGAGTCTTGAACTTCGTTTAACATTCCAGGAATACTCTGTCATTATAATAAAATTCAATCGACATAACATTAAACAAGTTATACACTCGTTGTGTTGGAGCGATAGAAAGGTGTTGGGGCGGGGGAGCCCGCGGTGCGGCGCCCTGCCTGTGGTGAGCGAGCTCTGGATCGCTCAGCTGTTCGAGGACGCTGTTCATTGAATTCAGAGCCGCAGGTTTCAGCATATACTTTAGCAAATGAGAAAACAGGATGAAAACACTCACTTTGACCAAAATCTGATTAATGGCATGCTTGAACCCTTAAAGGCAGCACCCACGATGATCTCCACGTTAGGACTTTTGAGAGTTTTCGCACCTCAAGCATTGTCCCGACAATTCTGTGATGGAAGTGCTGTCAGAGACCCCACATTTCATGAGATATCACAAGTATAACATCAGTTCAACATTTCGAACCCAGCCTGCTGGTACGAGTTGACCTGCTGCGCAGAAATAGCCGTGGGGCAATGTTCGAACGAATCAGCTGTTTTCACATACTCTGAACTTTCTGCCCGCGGTGGACCCGCGGTACGAGGTCGATCCGCGGTGGATCCGCGGTTGCTCGCGATAAATCCGCACATGCCCACGGTGGACAACCGGGAGTGACGTCACTCCCGCGCTATGCCCGCACGTGCCGCACGGTGGACCCGCACATGCCCGCGGTGGACCCGCAGTAGAGCTGATTGCGTCATCAATGCCAACAAAACCTCCACGCACGATGCACGCATGGCCGAGTGGATAAGAGAGCGGAGGTGGAAACATGAGTTCGAAAAGGTACGTGGGTTTGAATCCAGTGGTTTAAAAACGCTTTCAGGATGAAATATCAGTGCCATCGTGGATTTGCCTCCTCCTCCTCACGACAGGGTCTTCGATACAGGACCATTTTTAGAAGAAAATAACCAGTCCCTTGAAAATATATGCTCCTGCGGTGGACCCACACATGCCCGCGGTGGAGCCGCAGTACATCCGCGGTGGAGCCACACATGCCCACGGTGGCGAACCGCGGATCCACCTCGGGCGTACCGCGGATCCACCGCGGGCAGAAAGTTCAGAGTACAATCGCCCAGTTCTTCTTTAAAAAAATTTGTCCCGCGCACTTTTCCCTACCATTCTTACACTACTGTGGCTGCACCTGTCTATTTGCTTTCCAATCTTACTTTTCACCACTTTTTTTCCATTTTCTCTTTTCATAACATCCATTTCTTCCTATTTTGTGTGTTTGTACTATTTTTTTCTATTCTTTCCCAATTGTACTCGTTTTTTCTTCACCAGTAAGTCTGTGCAGCCGACACTTCATTTTCTTTGATTTCTGTTCTTTTTTGCCTTGAATATGCTGTAAAACCACGAAAATATCCAAATCCGTTGAGGAGATTTGTGGCGATCAAACCAGTGTTATCGACTTTTCGCCCTACCCCAAGCCTGACTACTTGACCGTTTTGTTCCATCGCAGCAAATTCATAGTATCCGAAAATTGTTTTCCGGTGACTTTCAAGTAGAAGTGACCCTCATATTCGTGTTCCTCATGGTCGAAAACCCAAGGTTATTTCGAAATCTTGGAGTTGAAAATTTTCGTCGGTGCTGCCTTTGAACCCCTGGACGACACCGCACTCAAATACCACAGGCGCAGGCGCCGCAGGCTGGCCTGCCTCAACAATCTTCTAGCGATGCAGCATAGCGGCTGTGACAATTTAGGAACATTGTTCATGCAATGTGCTTCAATGCAATGTTCGTGATCGCCTGTAGTATACTGTTTGGAATGACTTCCAGCGTTGGATTGGAGCTGAAATACAGACAAAACAGAAGGATTGATGCATCAGTGGAAACTCTTCGTGGGACATTTTTCATTTATCTCAGTGGTTTTGTAGCTTAATAGTTATGATTACCGTTGCTATTTACATATGAAGAATGTCATTCCTTATTACACCTATCAAATCGGTGGCAGCGCCTCAGTAGTGGTTAACCCAAGTTGCTACGTGTTCTCCCAAACTACAACGATCAATATGTATCAGCGTGGTTTGACGAGTGAGGTGACGCTGCCCCCGTTGCGTGGGGTGTCTTGATTGACGTCTAATTTAAGTTCGAGGTTGTGCACTTCAGGAAATGTGCTATCATTTAGGTTCACCACTGCATTTTTAGTAGTTCGCACTTCGGTTCTACTTGCTTTTTTTCAGGTGGTATGTTTGAAGAACACATAGAAGCACAAGACTTCACAACCCCGCTGTATTATTTCGCTGTATCAAATCCATTCACAAAAGCGGCTACAGCTATTCTGGTTGTGTCACTGACGCTGCTCTCTTCTGCAGGACATGTGAGAAGCAAAGAATATTTTTGTTAGGTTGTTGTGAAATTGATGTTTGAGTTTGACCATCACCAAATGGTTCAGTTCGCTTCAAACACTCGCTTCAAACAAGCCTATGTTAAACAAGGTTACCATGCCATCAGTTTCGCGAAGAGAAGAAGCAAATGTTTTTTGAATTAATCATGTAGACAAAGGCATTTTGGACAGAGGTGCTCCTGCAGAAGACCATTCTCAAGCAAGATGTCCATATTTCCAGTTACGATGTGTCGCTAAATGAGCTGTTTGACGAATGAGACGCACAGAGCAGACTATCAGTCTCTAACGGCGTCTTTTCCGTATATTATCTGACGTAGTGTAAAACCGCACTGCCAATCAACAGCAACCGTGTTCTATCACCAGGAAAGAGTATTTGTGGTACATTCCTAGAGCTTTTATAAATGCTGTTAGAACGAGTAGGAAATAGCAATGTTGGCTAACAATCACGAATAAGAATTCGGTTTGGAAGGAATCTATCACTACTACTGAGCGGCTACACGTTCTCTAGCAGGGCACTAACTACAGGCAGAATTTTTGTTCTTTCTCTGGGCCCATTCCGTGTCCACAACTTTCGCCAAAGATCTATTGATCTATTTATCATATGTAGAATAATAATGCTCCCCCAAAACACGACTCCTTCACGTTTCGCAACATAGCAATCGACAAAGAAAATAGTATCCATCCCTCCGCTTGCCGTGCAAATAAGGCGGAGTTCTTACGTTCAATTTTGCATTATGCCTATTTTTTTCTAAGCGGCTGAAAACAGTTGCATGATGAGTGCTGAACGCCTATGCATAATCTTGCCGGTGTATGTCATGTACACGAAGTTTCGATGATATCCGGAGGGCATTTGGTGCAAATAGTTTATTGATCATTGATTACACCAAGAAGAGTAGAAGATGAGTTGCACAAAGAGAACAAGAACTGTCCACCATCTTCATTGTGAAGTGAGAGGAGTTCACACATTTGCACATAATTGATTCCAGAGACATAAGTGCCGAAAATCAGAAATGATGGGGTTTCTTAGTCTTTTCATCGAACCAGAAACTGTGAACCAGAGAGAACGATGATGCGACGTCTGATAATTGTGCTCTTTCAGACATTTGAGGCGAAGCGCTTTCGAATTGACATTCTCTACATTCTCGACAGCTCCTATGACATTGCGGCGTTGTCACGGAAGCTCCTCTGATGACAGTGGTTTACTGCAGAATACGGTCATGGCTTATGTGACGTCTACGATTGAGCGAGAGTGTGGTATTTCTGCTCTGGCTAGTTGCATCGGCGGCATGTTCTCAAGTTCCCCATCATAATTCCGATAAGATGTTGCGCTTAGCTGGTGCATCCGGCGCCATCGTACCACAGGCTACACCTGCAGGGTGCTACAGTCCTCGAGGACTATAGCGGCAGTGTTAGTGTGAGGCATATCAGTGGCGAACGCAGAAAGTGAGCGAGAGGGGGCGTGAGAAAAAAGTGGGGTCTTCGCCGCTTTGGGGACCCAGATGGAAAATAAATTTAATAAAAACATTTATTATCATAATAAATAATTACTAAAGATCATATTTAAAAAAATAAAAATGAACGAAAATAAATTAATGCAGGATTCTTATTTGTATTGTAAAGTGATTTCAAAAATTTGGGAACCCATTCTCGGGGGCGGGCGCCCTCCCCTTGCGTCCGCCACTAGGGCATATGTATTTAACGTGTGTAATATCGTTGCCAACTCTGGTTACAGCCCGATTATGCCTCAGAAAACTTATATAACATAGCTTTGACGTCATCTTTGACTGACTTCTGCCGGGTGTGGGTCATAATGAGGCAAAAGTGGTTGGGCAATGTGTCTGCGATTGGTTCATTCGAACCCTCGTCCCGCGCTTCAGGACCTACTCGCACTAATTCGCGCGCGATTTCACCATAGTTGCCCATGCAAATTTGAATGTGAGTGGGGACGAGTCAACGCCGAAGGGCGGGAAGATGCCGTCCCATTTTGCCTCAGCATGACCCACACCCACTTCTGCCTATAGCCCGTCTCTGTTTCGAATGCGGTTTGTTATTAAATGCGAGTTGTTATTATTGGGTCATGTACTGTAGTAAGTAATAGGAGGGAGTCATCCCTGGATCTGGTTCCCAGCGAATAAAAAGAAAATACGTAACAATTGCAACACTCTTGTAAAATTTCTTTGACATTTCATTGCAGGAACGTGAGTCCGCTTCGATTCTTTTCATAAGGATGCACAATAATCGCCCATTGTTACGCTCTTTCGTCCAAAGTTATCCTCTTATATAAATCATGGTAGTGCAACAATCGTAGGAAAGCTTAAACCTAAAAGGCCGATACAGGCGAACATACCTGACCTAATGCCGCTGCTGGATAGCGCATACAAGCATGTTGTTGGTGTCTACCGTGTAAAAAATTGACCATATGTGTTTTAAAACTCTACGGTATAATCCCTATCTCGTACCGAGAATACTCTTTTCGAGGCGTCACATCAGCTGCAAAACCCGAAAACAACGTGTGCCACTCTTCCGAATATAAACCCATCAAATTTCCTGCGCCATAATGGCACAGAAAAGATTTTTCTAGAAGCTCAAAATGCCGACGCTTTTCGACCTGGACAAAATTGAGACTTTAAGCCAAGTTATGGTGTCTTAAAAAATAGGTGCGACCGCCGTGGAACCTTCATATGCACCTAACAAATGCAGGCATGGCAAGGGACAATAAATACGCATCATCTCAACTGATCGTACTGAGCTAGAGGCGTAATAGGGAGAGAATTACTACATTCGTTTCGAAGGGTTTCCCAAACCTTTTCAGACCCAAATATTTCTTCACATCTAATTTCTTGGGAAATTCCCAGACCAGATCTACAGTATGTGGCCTTACGTTTTTGAATAGTAGTGATGGCCTTCAGTTTTCTCCTGTATTTGTTCTCAAGATGGGAAAATCCAAATAAGTCGAAGATAACAGAACACGTGTGATAAGAAAAAAACAAACTAATACAATTGCAGGTGCTTGCTGCCGAAGATGTTCTGATGATGCTGTGTCATTTCTGTCCATCGCTTCTCAAAATAAATGGTGCCATAGTGCGTCATTGTGCTCTAAGTGTTATGTTTATCATCCTCTCCATCGCATACCATCAGCTTACCTATATGGTTTGTACTTTCTTCCTCTAAAATTGGCCTAGATGTGAGCGATGGTTTTTTTTTCGTATAGGTCAAAATTTGGGATTTATTGGTAAGAACGGGATCTATAGGGGCAGGTCCGATGTACTGAGACTTCTCTCTGCCAACGTCACTTATTGTAGGATCTATTGAAGAACTTTCATTCTTCTCCTGTATCTGTCCTCCTGAGGGTAAGATGGATTTAAGACGCAGCCCCGGAACGAAACAAAAGGTTGCAAAAATTCAGCTTGTTGTGCGGGCAAAGCGGGTTTACATGGGACGCGCAGTTCTGGCCTAAATTCCTCACATGAAGAAGTCTTAGGCTCATGGCACACTTCACAGCGACACCGTCGCGGTGAAGAAAATGAATAGAAATGATGAGAACAAAATGTTACAAGTTCCCAAATCTTATCACACAGTTTGCATGAAATACCGTGCTGGCATAGGAGCCACTGTGAGTAAACTTGTGGTGGTGAACGGTCGCAGCGACAGCGTCGCTGTGAAGCATGCCCTAGGCCTTAGCAAAGCTCAAACTTGATCAATGCTGGCAATCCCCTTTCGAGACAAAGCTATCACGAAATACCGTATTGATTTTTTTCCAAATGTTTTAAGGCGTTTTCGAACGGTATACAATTGCTTTTTTCGTGTGTATTTGTTGTTTACAGTCTAAATAGTGTATTATCGGTAAACATTCTTTGGGTTACCGTTAAGTATGGCTGCTTCTCATCCAAACGAGGTTCTATTGTGGACCTTCATCTTGCCGTAATGAAGCCGAAGAAGATTGCCAGAACACTTTGAGTTCCACTTACAACAGTGTATAGATCAATCAAGCTTTTCAATACTACTGGAGACATAGTTGATCGTGCTCGTTCTGGCCATCCTCGGACAGCTGTCACGAGAGGAAATATCGAGAGGATCCGAAAATTCATTCAAAGGAACCCTGGCGGTCAATGAGAAAGATGGCTGAAGGAATTTGGAATGATGAAGGATCAGTCCGGACCATCGTCTATAAGATGTTGAACATCAAGGTTTAAAATGTACAAGTCCTCCGGATTGACGGAAGTCAATAAAAAAAATGCAGAAGTTCTGACTTCTGGAACGCAGTGCAACAGGTGCTCACCGGCATTTCGTCTTCAGTGAGGAAAAACTGTTCACTATTGAACAAGCTGTTAACTATCAGAATGGCCGCATATTAGCCAAAGACCGCAAAACAGTTGATGCAAGTGGTGCAATCGTAGCCAGGAATGCTCATTCAGCAAGCGTGATAGTTGCATCACAAACAATGGGAAACCCCTTTTGATCTTCGTTGACGCCAGCGTCAAGATTAATCAGGGTATCAGCCGTTTGGACAACTTTGCCTAGCTGATCTATCTTATCATTAACATTTATTATGCTGGATCCATAGTAATCCTCCAGAGTTTTCCCAGACTTCGCCAGCAATCGTGGCGATCGTCACGACGGTCGGCTGTCGTCGCAATCGCCATCGCTTAATGGATAAAGTGGATGAAGAGGCTTCAGACGTTAGAGAGATGGTAGCTGATGTGGCGTGGCGATCGATAGGCATCGTTTCCACTATCGCTACCCCTGACATCGCCAGTTCATTTTGGGTACATCTTCGAGATTATGGGCGATGAGCTTCGTTTGGCAGCGATCTATGGCAATGTAACGTGGCAATCGATACGTGTCATCTCCACGATTCTTATCTCTTATATCGCCGGTTCATTTTTATTCATTTTGAATTGGCAAAGTCTGGGGATTCTCTCATCGGAGACCGGAACGAAAACGGTAGTTGTCTCGCTGGGCTTCTGTCCTCTGCACGCCTCTTCCATATGAATTCCATTTTCGTGAAGAAGGATTACCGCCGGTTGACATGGGAATGACCCAATAATACGACTCGTACGGAGATCTACCAGATACTCGCAAACCGAAGGTGGTGTTTATTTGATATTTCAGTAGTACAGTCATTCTGCTGTGGATCCGATCACCGTCTCCTCCGTGCGAAAATTCGATTTAGCTGCAGGGTGGAAAAGAACATCTACTACCGCGCAGAAAGTCTCTTTGGGAACACGACTGGCATGTCGTGGAAGACCCATCGAGAGCTACGAGATGCTTCTAGAAAAGCTGAGAATCTGTGCTGAACGTGCCTCAAAACTCCGAACAACAAACCTGGGACGCATTTCGAAGGCCACCAAGGAACTGCTCGTCAAAAGAAGGGCCTTGAGGGGTTTCCCCATAGGATTCAGCTGCATGGATAAAATCCGAACCGTTTCGAGGGTCATAGAGCTTTGTCGGGAATACCACCTTTTCCTCGTCCTAACCTTTGTTGACTACGAAAAAGCGTCCGATAATGTAGAAAAAAATGTATTATTGTATTATTGTCAGCACTAGTCGACCAGGGAAAAAACAGAACTATGCAGAATTTTTGCCGGATTTTTAATCCGGCAGCTTTAATTGAGTTTCAACCGATTCTTGCATGGCTCTCCTCAGTGATCCCAGCCGCGGCAGCCGGCGGGATCCCGAGGATAACCATGGATTTCGGGCCGTTAGGCCCGTAATCGATGGCTGTCGCCGGTATAGGGAGTGGACACATCATATGGGAGAACATTAGCCGACTGCTATATTGGATGCTCCACGACGATGCAGCTCTTTCAGCGCTTCTTAACCATTCGAATTACAAAGGAGGTACGACAGGGCGATACTGTATCGCCGAAGCTGTTTACTGCAGTGGGCAATGAAGTCACTCGATTGGGGGGAGAAAGGCATCTGGGTTGATGGACGATTCCTCTCAATTCTTCGTTTTGCGGACAACATCGTCCTTTTCTCGAAAAGCAGCAATGAAGCGGAGGCGACGCTTTCTCAGCTTGACGAAGTAGGGGAAAGGATAGGACTGCGAATAAATAGGGCGAAGACCCCGCTCATGAAGAATGCGTACTGCGAAGGAGAACGAGTAGAACTGGATGGATCTCATATAATCGTATATCGTCGTCCTATGTGTGCCTTGGGCGATCAATTAACATGGAGAACAACCTCATAGAAGAGCTGGATAGAAGAACAAGAGCGGCATAGGCCACGTTCGGGCCTCTGAGGGAAGCCACAGACCATCTGGCGGACCCCGATCCCGGTGCTCATCTTTTCGATTCTACAGTTTTTCCAGCGCTGTTATACTGCGGAGACGTGGGCGGACACTGCGGCCATATTGAAGACGCTACGTACCATACACGGAGCGCTGTCTTTTGACGTACAATCGGCGTACCCAACATTAGGCCGGGCATCGCAGCTCCGATTTGCGACAAATGCCTCGCCTTCGTGACCCAGCGAAACACGTATCGAAGGCTAAACATAGATGGGCTGATCATATAGTGAGAAGAAAAGGCGATAGATAGACAAAAAGAACTTTAAAATAGATCCCAAAAGAAACGAAACGACCTCGAGGGAGATCATCAAGACATGGGCCGATGTGTTCAAACTACTGATGGACCACCTGAACGCTCAGCTGGAAGCAAATCACAACTCTCGCCAACGTCGTCTACAATGTTCCTGGATGACGGTGGCGTCATGAAATAACTGATACCTTCCTCCACTTGACATCATCGAATCGAATGGAGGCGATGCTGGGACCCGCACGATAAGTGACGACGGGACATCTAAGCATCTAAGTAAGTGAGTAGTGGAACGTCATAAAATAACTGATACCTTCCTCTGCTTGACATCATCGCCCATGGCATGCATTCCCTTTCTCCAACCATCTGCAAAATAAGCCTCGGTCTCGAACTACCAAGAGGACCGCCAAAGAGACGACAAAAGCGACGCTTTCTAGACGCACTGCATGCCGATCTGAAGCATATGCGCGTCCACCCAGACCAGCCCCATGGGGCGAAATGGTGTCGAAAGATCAGGTAAGCGGACCCTGCCGACGAACTGGACAAATGCTGAGGAAGGCAACCAAAGAAAATGGTGAAAAGACAAAAACGTTATGATAGGTATTCACAATTCTCCAAGATATGATAGGATATTTGTGCTGTTCGAGATCGCTAGAGAGAGCACTATAATTGAACACATGTACATAGAGTAGGGTTGTCGTCGCAGCAATAATGGTCTCAGAATAAAAGTGGGAGAATGAGCTACGAAGGCAGAAGTTCCACTAGTGGTTAAAGGCAGCACCCGTCGAAACCATCGTGTCCGTGATTTCGCCGGATTTTGGGGTTTTTAGGGGTGTATTGCTCATATTCGGTGGTGAAATCGCGTAAAACACCCGAAAAAGCCGGGAAAACGCGATGCTGCCTTCCGTGCGCGGACGAGCGTTCCGGTGGCGCCCTGCGTGCGCAAATGGGTCCCAGCACGGAGAAAGGGAATCGGTAGCAGCCCGCATGCGTTTAAATGCGTAAGCTGGCGCGTCGGGCCCTCCGAAGCACTGGCCGACCGGGCGTGCACGCGGCCGCAGTTCGCCTTTTTCTGCAGATAAGTTGTTACTGTGTGTGTTCCTTGCAGATTCGTGATGTGCGCGACGCCTACTTCAGGGTTCGCAACTCAGGTCCGAGGATAGCATGGATATAGTCTCAGCCTAATAGATTAAAGGCAGCGCGAGTCGAGCATTTCGACTCGCGCTGCCTTTAATCTATTAGGCTGAGACTATATCCATGCTGCTGTGGTTAATTCAGCTTAAAGGCAATGTCTCAGCTCAGAGACCACGTTCGAGATTTCCACGTCAGTCGAAAATATGCGAGCCGCTGACCACAAAGATGTACTTTAAGTTCCACGGAAACGCCAAAAACTTCATAAGTTACGGGTCTCTTTGGAATTCTCAATTCTCAAAGAATTTTGAAATTCTCGGCCAGTGGATGAGCGTGTTCATTCCGCAGCAAGAGCTTGCTGAGGGTGCGGCATGATTTCCAAAACGGAAGTACTTGCTCAGTCAATAAAAGCTATTGCTGGGGAGTTCATTTTAATGTGCACTCTTAACTTCTCAGCTTCGCTTTTGCTGACGCTACAGATTTTGACCTTTTTTTTCTCAGAGGAAAAAAGTGCAGCCATGTTCACCTGTGCAAGTACCACATGTGGGAGCAAAACACATGAAGATTTGATTTGTCCAACTTTATTCCGAGTGAATTTGTGTACGGAAAATAATATACTTAGCCGCAGTACTCATTTCCACAACTGGAAATGAGCTGGTTAAAGTCGCCAGACGCTCGAGTAGAGACTGGAGGGAACAAATCAACCAAGGCGAGATATAGACATGAGAAGAAACTTTTTCATATTTCGTTATTCAGAGCTTTTGCGAAAATTCGTGATATTAACACCCGTCAAACTCTATACATTCTATTAGTTCACATATAAAGATTCTATGTAGGTTTGCATTTTCTTCAGAAAGGCATAGAAGACTCTTACAATGCTATGTTTATGTCTCTGTTTGTGTTAGCTATATGGGAGTGTATTTGTGTTGGTTGGAATTACACCACTTTCAGACTCCTAGTCAATATAAGAGTGAGTTCAGCCTATTCCTCAATGTCAATTCAAAAGTGCTACCTGTACTGCTCAGGACCCTATTCTTGTTATAACTAGGTTCAAACACAGTGGCTCAACAGAACCTCTGTTTTCTTAATTATCACTGAAAAATAAAACCTGAAAAGGGAGAGCAGGGCGCAGCATTAGGTGGTCAGTGTCGGTTGCGGAGTACTATGTCCAGTCGGATTCCGAAATGGGCTACTAAGTACCTACACACAGGGTTCTTTCAGGAAAAGCAGATATCACTAAAGAAGTGACTTAAATATCCGTTAGTGAGATGGCGAATGATGTTTCAGCAGGAAACGCGTACCATTTAGCGAAGACAGCCTAAATCATCTCAAATTCTAGCTAAAATTCTCGAAAAACCGATCTCAGTACGGAACTGTTTGATCCCGCTAGAACTCGTTGAAACTTGTTATAGGACCTGTCAGATACAAGAAAGTGTCACTGGAGCGTGGTTTTTTTTCTCTCAAACGCGGAACTTTCCCAGGTAATTTCTGTCGTTTGAGGAAGTGCTCCGATACGCTGTCAACTCCAAGAAATGCGCCTAGGTGGCACCAAATCTCCCCCGAAGTGGCATCTTTCATTTTTGAGAAACCTTCTTCGTTTTTGAAAAAAACCGTCATTAATGGTAAAAAAATGGTCAAAAACCACTTTTTGACCATTAATGACGGTTTTTCTCAAAAACGAAGACGGTTTCTCAAAAACGAACGGTGCCACTTTGGGGGGATACTCGTTGGTATAATGCGCATCCACAGTCAAAATTCCAACATGGTACGTCTCCTACAGGTTGAGCAACACCTGATTATCACTGGAGCGCACCAGAGTGCAGGGTAGGGATGGAGTAAATGGTTGAACAACGGTGGTCTTCAGCCACGAGTTTGATGATTCTCTGAAATCTGCTTGTCTCTAACATCAGTAGACGGTTAGCGGTCGGCTACGCCCCGGACATTGGTGCTAAGCCCCCTGAATCTGCAGGACGCTACTAAGTCCTGGTGGTCAATGACCACCTGGTGCTGCGCCCTGAGGGAGAGAGTTTTATTCCTATTGTAGTTGGACTTTAGCGAACCAGTCGCCGTGAGCGACAAATTCCTGACACTCCAAAACTACGCTTTTACCTCTTTTTTCAGACAATGGGCACGTCTGCTTTACCAGTTATTACCTATGGGCAGCGTATAAGTGTGTACCTCCATTTCGCTTGGCGATACGTTATCCCTTCTGTTCTGTTGGTGGGAAGTCATACATATACATATTCATATAATCTGATCTATACAGGAACGCTGCCAATTTTTTAAAAACGTTTCTGAATTATTCCCTTGCAAACACTACTGCAGAATTCGTTCCTGGATCAACTTTCGGTTTATCTGAACAGACTCGTGTTTGTAATATTCTTCCGTCTCGAAGCCTCACATCGTATCTTAATATGTGGACAGTGTCGAGACTCTAGGGATACAGCGGTTTCATTCCACGAGCTCTCGGCGTTATAACTTAGCGTTGTAAGTCCGGACTGGAGATATCGCACGGATACAGAAGGTTTACAGACTACGTGGAATTGTCTATGTATATCATCGCATGCCAGGGAGGTGGACGGAAGTGTGTTGGTGAAATGAGATACTAAAACTCATGCCTTTTTCACATCATGAATACATGGGCACCCTAAAAATGGCGATATTTGCTTTCTCACAAATTTCTGACAAAAGCCGAAAAAAGAAGTGTAGCCCACGATTGGTCCCGTCCTACAAGGTATCATAATTACACGGGCGCTCCACTGAAACATAAATGAAGAAATCTCATCCTAAAATTTCTGTCTTGAATTTGCAATGGGTACTAGTGAGTGTTGCTCAATCTAAGTTGCAGTTTCCCGAAGGTCGGTGCATTCTGATGCGGAACAGGTGTATGTGAGAGCTGTTCACGAGGTATACATCTGTAACCACAGGATCGACAAGCACGTTCGCCATCCGAATTCCATTGATGCTATCGTGCAGAGTTTATGAATCCTATGCTCAGAATAGAATGCCTAGCAGGAGGAGAAACAAGCAATAACGGTCACCTTGTGGTTCACAAACCATTCTTTCCTAAGCGATCGATGTGGATGGGCACGTTGTCCTGCTTGAAAATGAGTGGGAGTCCATTGCTCTAGTTCAGCAAGGGCGGAGTTGGACGGTGATCTTCTCCTGGTAGTCGGATGAGTTCATTCGAGTACAAAACGAAGGTAACTGAGACCCCTCCAGTACTAGGCGTTTTCATCTGAGCCGTTCAAGTTAAACTTTTCTCATTAGAGGACATCACCTGGACGCGATTTCGAAAAAGAGGGCAATCGATATATCGATTGGCATTTACAGCTCCCGTTGAGTTCCCGAGTGGAGGGCCATTTTCAAAAATTCGGCTGTTAGATTAATTTGACGAAGTGGTACATTAAAAAGTCTCTAGATTAGGAATTGAAGGGCAGTTATCAATTCATTCGTCAGTGAGCGCATCACGACTAGCCCTTTCGGATAGTATTAGAGATCTGAGAACAGGAGTTCAGCACCATACGACGAAAAAGTCAGTGTGCTTTCCCAATTTACCACCTATGTACCACGAGTCGGTGGAGGTGGGGGGGGGGTGAACTTGGAGGTTTTAACAGACAGAAACTCGGCCAAATTTCCAGCAAAAGCCTATACAGTTCTGAAAAATTGGAAAAAAAATCTGGATTTGTGGATGAAATGGGTGCATATAACATAAAAAAGGATTAGTATACTTATGTTTGAGTATTTCGGAAACGGTCCATCAAATTCCAATTAGACGATGATCTGAAGCAACCTGATTATTAGGTGACCGCTGCGTTTGGGTTTTCCATCCACACTTTTGGGATGGAATTATCGTGGACGTCTTTGGTAATTGTTTTTATTTGTAGCGTGCCATTCGCTCATGCTGTAAAAGAGGTGAGTTTGAATGCTATTTCTTAAAATGCATAATTTCTATTTTTACATCGCACAATAGTATTGTGGGCCCTAAAAAATTGCATGTTTACTCGAACCTACTGATTGAACCTCTTGCCTAGTGTATATAGCTCAGAAGTGATAATTACGATGAAGTGCAGTTCTGAAGAGATTCTGTCCATAAAGGCAAGAATCCTATTCAAAAACGAGAGAGTGGGATAAGTAGGTTCTATTTGAGCTCACTCATGTAGCGAATCGCCTTCTGATCGCAAACGACATTGACCACTTCGATTCCTCCAGACATTTGTGCTGTTGACGAGACTATTTTCGGTCATGTTGGGAAAAAATGGATGTTTCGGGGAAGTACGAAGTACTGCTATCGCCATCTAACGTTATCTTACTGCCTCAGCTGTTGGACCTGCTTTTCCATCCTATTGTGTTCCAGGCTGCCCCTCCCCCTCCCCCCAATTTGGTGTGCACAAGCACGGAGTCGGAGCCCAGTATTGTCTCCTGCCCTGACGGGGACTACACTTTCTGCGGGAAGACAGCAGGACATCTTACTTCTGCTAAGCTTAGATCTCTACTATTTCAAGACAGAAAATAAAGGGGCTCGTCTCTGCGGTTCCATCAACTCATCAGCGGCAGGACTAGTACCCTCTGTGTGAAACCTCTTGCATCTTGCCTTGAGGACTAGCCTAGCTGATGCTTGGTGAACGTTTCTTTTTTCGACGTAGAAACAGTAAATTTGTAAAAATTAAATTGTCTTTTTGGGTTGTGAGATGCATCCGGGTATGTTAGCTCATTGCAATCCAATAATGAAAAATGCACCATTGGATATCTTGACTTTTTGCTAAATTTTAGAGTGTGCCAGATTTGTGATTATTGTCGATATGTAGAAGGTTGACAATATAAACTTCCTTAGCTCTTCATCGTCATGCTAGTGCGAATTTAATTGCAGCGAAATGAACCTAATTCTCTGTCATCTTAGATAAAATTAACATTTAGCATGATCCATCATTCTTAATCCAGTACATTAAGCTCAAAGGATCAAATATCCGGACTTGAATATCTTTTGTGAAACGATTTTGTCCCCATAATTATACACTCAGTTATAGGTGGCTTCTTGTTGGCAGAAGAATGGTGTCATGGCGAGCCTGTTTCGATCAACTGACAGATGGGGATCGCTTTCTATTCAACATAGGAAGATGGCCGAATTTGATGAAAAAGCTGCGAGAATCGCTTTTTAGCGTCTGAAGTGTTACTATACATATAGAAAACAATCATTAGATGGAAGAGATTACAATTTCCAGATGTTATTTTTAACGGATGATTGTCTTTTTAATTAAATACACGTCTCATTATTGTTAGGTTATGGCTAAATGGCTACTTGTACTAAGTTTCAGCAATAAAAATTCAAAGTTTTCGAGTCCGTGGAAGTGGTACAATGCTCCAAAAGCCCTCGTTTTCTTCTCACGTCCGCAGCCGCATGCTCCCCCCCCCCCCGTCTTCTCGGTGTTCTACGGGAGTGCAACTGCTACGTATCAACAGTAACATTCCACTGAAATAGCGCGCTCCGTTGCGAACACGCGACCTGTGGCTTCCGCGTTGCGGGTTGTAAGGGCCCGTGGACGGTCGCTGACCTTGCGGATCGGTGTGTCACTTATCAAACACCTGGGAAGCTCCACTTGGTTCCGCTTCTTTGACAAAAACTGCCGGTCTCCCTTCGGATAGATTCCTTTTCGCTCTACTGCTGAAATGGTGATGGAAGAGGACTGTGACATCAAGCTGAAGACACGTTTCTTGGGACAGGTGTGTTTCAGTTCATTTTTTCGACGGACTAGATCACGACTGTAAATGTTACTTCTTCTTTTCAATGATGTCAATCAACTTTCCATTTTCTGTGGTTTCCAATAGTTAATCTTTACTTGGACTTCGAAGAAGCCATTATCCGTAAGAGGGTCATCAAATTAACCATCGCATACAGTGCGCTTTGCAACCAGCCGGCGGCACCGTTTACTGCTGGTGTCGACCTAGCGCGCTTGGCAACCGCTAATATGAACCTATCCTTCTTGTTTCGGGATCGTTTTCGTCGGCTTTGCATTTATTCGTGCTAACGGTCTACGATTGCTGCTGAAAAAAAAACCTGAGAAGTAATCAGTTCACTTCATTTGTTCACATTACATATTATATTACCAATTATATTCCGATATTTTACAAGTTTTTGAATGATTGCTGATGTTGTTTGCCCAACTGCTTTTCATTGAGAGTGGAAGAATACATTTAAAGTGAAGCAGAAAGATACTGCCTATGGTTGGACATAAACGGTATAGTTGAACGACAGCTTTGCCTCTGTTCGATACCTCATGGCATGTTTTTTTTGAAGTCGTTCATTAAAATACAAGAAAAAAAGAAGCAACAAATCAATGCCCATCTAAGATTACCTCTCTGCTCTCCCTCCCTCACACTAAACTTAAATTGGTTTCATGTGGTCATGGCTGAGAAGCATAACTCAGGGTTATAGGCATAGTTCGGGGTGATGAAGGCCGTGACATAACAAATTCAATGGAATCAAAAGATTTTTCGTATGAAATGTGTACTAGGTTCGGAATTGAAGTGCTAGGCAAATCATACGGTTAAGTTTCATTTTCCACGTAACCTCGGCACATTTTTACGTTTTCTTATATGATAATACCTGAGCTTGTTGATAGGGGAAATAAGCAAAATCAATAACTTTTAATGCGCTAATCTTCGTTCACAGGAATAGCAAGAGGAGGCTTCTGTTTTGTCTCATGTGAGATTTCGGCAGTCGTTGGCAGGAGTCCTTTCTTTAGTGGTAATAGCATTGTAAGCAATGTTGTCAAAAGCAGAACGAGGGGGATGTGCTCAACCATAGGCAGTGCCTATCCGTTTCACTTCAAATGTTATCTTTCACTCTCAAGGAAAAGCAGTTGGGTAAACAACATCAGCAATCATTCAAAAACTTGTAAAATATCGGAATATAATTGGTAATATAATATGTAATGTGAACAAATGAAGTGAACTGATTACTTCTCAGGTTTTTTCAGCAGCAGTCGTAGACCATTAGCACGATTTAATGCTAATCAGATGGAAACGATCCCGAAACAAGAAGGATAGGTTCATATTAGCAATTGCCAAGCGCGCTAGGTCGACATCAGCAGTAAACGGTGCCGCCGGCTGGTTGCAAAGCGCACTGTATGCGATGGTTAATTTGATGACCCTCTTACGGATAATGGCTTCTGGACTTCGACGGCTATGGTTACGTAGTAGGGTTCCAAGTGGGGGGCGGCACTTAGTTACCCGAGATGTTAGATGCAGCCGGAGCAAGGCCTGATCATAACAAATGTCCTTCCGTTCAGAACTATCTTTGTGCTCTCAGGTATCTTTAGGTTCTTCTCATTAGATAAGCATTGATGAAATCAAAGATCCAGAGAAAGAAGTCTAAAAAGATTTATTATCGATAGTAGTCAAAGGTAAGGAAGAGATTATTCAGAATATCGGGACTTTGAGTTGCTTTTGGTTGCTTCAGTCAGGTTTCTTTTGAGTCAAAATTGTTTAGTAATTTCATTTCATTAAATAGTTGCACATATCCGTCAGTTACTCGAATGAGCACAGAATCCTAAAAAATCGGAAGGATTTGTGGTTTGTGAAATAGTGAATAAGTGAAGAAGAGTGGCCAGGAACAATTTGATCACTCTGTCATGACCATCACTACCGAAATTAGAACACTCTGTTGATCTCTTAGTGACGATAGCAGCTAGCACAAGGAGCTGCAGAGGGCCTTTGCTTTCATTCATGCCATATGCCATGGGTAACTAAAGACCCGCAGCCGTTCCAACTAATTGCATAGAAGGAAGTAATTTGACCAACAATTTTCGCATTCATTTGCAGGTCCTTGTACTCTATGCTCGCCCTCCTCTCCAGCTCGACTCGTTCTTCTCATTGCTCAAAGAAGCTTGCCAACAGCCAAGCTCTCAGCCTATCACTGTCAAGTGGATAGACGAGGATGGTAGGTGCCTCTTTCTAATCGATTCCAATTACTATCGATTCAATTAATTCTGCTGCCTGTTCCTGACAAGCGCCGCATTTTCACTCAGTATCAATCCTTCGGCATCTATGTTATGTATTTAGTGTTTATGTTAATTAGGTGAGTTGATTGCTGAAACATGGTGCCAAGACCTTGATACACGCGCGAGACTTATTCATTTGGAGGCGATGAACGTAGATAAATTCTCAGCGATTTACATTCCTAGTAATATAAACGTCTGGTTCGTTGAATATGGTTAGAGCGAGCATATAGGGTGAAAACTATCCAGCTTTATTTCCCACCTCATAAATTGGTTGAGTGCATGTCGTTATTATGGTGTTCCCTGGAACTATGTTATCAGCGCCGCATCGAATTCCGTGAATCAGCGTCCGATACTGAGCTGCTGCACGGATAACTGTTATCTGACTATATGACTCAGTTAATCGGAGGGCATTAATAATAGAAGAGTGAAAGCAGTTATTGCGTCGTTTAACACTACCTACTTAGACATAGCTTACTGTGAGGTACAGTTCATCCGAAACGATGAGGCGGTTGAAGCCGGTGGGAAATTTAGAAGCAGCGCGGAAGACTTGGCAGCATCCTCCAATTCGACCGGGTATTATCGTTGCATTTGATTGTTTTTTTTTTTGAATATCTAAGTTCCTTCCTACCAGTGTGCCATCTTTCCTACTATTGAATTACATTCGGTGAATTCTTTCATTAATTCGATTCCAACCAGCTCATATCCTCTATATTCCCCACTGGCGTCATCCGCCCCATCGTTTCGGATGGAATGTCTGGACTCCAGCCAATATTCTTTTATCCTATCGTATTTTTTTTCATTTTTTATCGAAGACTTCTCTTCAGTTTCATCTAAATATTTCACATTTTTGCCCACTTTTATTCGCTTTAGCTCTTCTGTTCATACCTTCTCTTGGCTGTGCGCTTACTTTACAATTTTTTGTTGTACGCCTGAGACATGGTTGTTTATTAGGTGCCTTATCCCGAGTTATATGTAATGTAATGTTTTATGTTTGTGGAAATCACCGTTTTATACGGACGGGCATATTTCTCTATAGTTTTCTGGGTATCACCTCTTCTGCGTCTTTTCCCAAGTTATATTTCTCTTCTCTGTTCAAAACCTCATTAATCTTGATCAGAGAGGTTATTTTTCAGGTGACCCGGTTTCGATAGACAGTCAACGTGAACTTGATGAAGCTGTTCGCATCCTGCAGCAGAGTGGCGACGCTGAGTTGAACATACACGTTTTTCTTGGTCAACCTGCACTTCCCGGGTTGCCATGTGAAGGAGAAGACCGTGAGCATAGCCTCAAATTTTTTAAAAATCTGCATCTTCTTAAAGCAGAAATAGAGATGACACATTTCATGATTTGCTTCTTGGGCTAGCAGAACCTTCCGAATATTGTTCACAAAGCCGCTCCGTTTTCGTTGGTTCATGTATTAGGTCATCACATTATCTTTAGGATACATCAAAGTTCGCATAACTAAGAAATTCCTCATGAACACACACAATTCCGGAGTTTTTTTTTGAAGACTGGATTTATTTGGCATTTTTGTGAACTGTCCAACTATTCAGCACGGAATGAAACACGATATTTTCAAAGTTTAGTTGCAAAATCTGTTCAAGACATTCCAGATTCCAAGGTACCCGTTTCTGCACGTTATGAGTCTATAGGGTGGTGATTCAAAAGTAGAACTAAATATGTAAATTCAAGTATAGGAAAAGGTCTACTATTGCGGCTTATTTTTAATCGAGTACATAGAGTCAAAGGGAAATAATTTATTTCATTCTACTGCATATTAGAACCACTACCGCTTTGCATCGGAGAAGAAACATGCGAAATTCGTTCAATTCAACATTTAGGAAATGTGTATCGTAGAGGAGCTCGTCGGTGGAAGAAAATTTACTTGTTCAACGGTCATCGTTTCCAAGCAAAACGCCTTAATAGGTATTTATAGTCGTGCTGTTATTCCATTCGTTTCTTTCTTCATCGGTGTCTTAAATAGTCGAAGTCTGCCTAGACCTTATATTTTCTGATGATTCATGTATCGAAATATCACGTTTGTGTGGGATATGGCATTTCTCTACAGACTTCGAATTCTCTTCTCATGCAGATGATCAATTCAAAGCTTTTTGCTTGTAGTATTTATGGTTTCACATTTTCAGAAGAATCCAGTGCTATATATGTCACGACTACATTTTTGGCATTGGTCGTCAAGGGTACAGATGCGCTGACTGTCGTCTGTGTGTACACAAGAAATGTCATCGACTTGTTAGAACTGCTTGTGGTCAGGTACGGTATTATTGTTTTGGCACTCTAGCTGTAATTTGAGGAGCGGTCACTGGTTTGCTTTCTTCCTTCTTTTTTTTCGACGAAAGTCACATTCAGGCTCCAACGCAGATCATTCCTTCGCAGTCCAACACGGCAGCATTCGCACAGAGCACTTACCACTACAGTTCCCAGAACGGCGGAGACAAAGCCACATTCACTGGGCTTGACAATGGCGCCTTTCAAGAGGCTGAAATTGATCCTACACACACGGCTTCGTGTTCTCTCACTGGAGTATGTTTTGCCTTATTCTGATGTTGTGTGCTGCTTTCAATATTTACCTTGACTCAACTAGTCCAATTGTTTTTTCAACAATGCCACTTTTTCAGCCTCAGGACGGTACTGTGCCGAGCAAGTGGTCGGTTTCCTTGAATGATTTCCGTTTACTAACGGTAATTGGTCGTGGATCTTACGCAAAGGTGAAATTCAGCTATCTTTTCTGTCCATACTGCAGAATTCATCCATCTCCTAACATTTTAACTTCAAATTTCGTATACCTTTATTAGGGATGCTTTTGGTATCGTAACGCCATTGTCAAGCCTTTAAAGGCAGTGTGTCACCTCGTTCCGTTGCTTGTAGATATCAACAGAGTATAGACCTGCTCGTCACGCTGAGTCCAATGATGTACGACAAAACGCATAAAATTGTAATGTAACGCATAAAACCCCGTTTTCGGAGGGCCCAAACATGTAGTTCACGGACCACTTGGGCGGAGCGGTCCGTGACTGTGCTGGCTGCCCGCCACGGCTGCAACGTTGGCCAACACGTCTGGACGTGTCCGATCGATAAGATCAACGGCTTCCCACGTCCACTCGAAGCAACAAACTGTTCCAAATCCCATCCCGAAAAACGTTAATAAAACGGCTTAGAGCCCGTTTTGTAATAAGTTATGTATACCGCTAGATTCATTGCCTCGAGAAGATTCAGAATCCGCTGAAACCCCAAGCACGAAAAGGAGGTGACACACTGCCTTTAAAGGCAGTGTCCTGGCAAAAATTTCGATACTTCAATTCTTCCATCCTGTTACTCTACTCGACGAGCTAATTGCAACTGTATAGGTTTTACCCGTAGAAACTTTGAAATATTTGGTTTTTAGAAGGTTGAAAGTTACGATGTGGACGAGTTGTCCGGTGCAAAATGAAAAGAAAGCAATAAGGCTTCTCGAACTTTTGGACAAACCAGCTAATTATTGCTACAGAAGATTCTAAGGAACATTTTCGTGATTGCTTTTTGCTTTTTTCCACTGGTATTTCTACTAGTAACCATTTATTTTCCGAAATTTGGAGCGAAATTCTGAACTGATGCTGATTAAAAACCTGTCAAATTTAACGATGCATGTTCAACAAGATAGCACATGTTAGTGTGAGTTCCATCCGCAACACAAGAGAATAGAGAGGGAACAGACTGTTAGACAGTAGAACATGTCTTTACAATCTTAGACATGACTTAACATGTTTTCACGAAATCTTCGAAGGGGTGGAGCGGGCACTGGATCGGCTTTGGGTACCAACAGTGAACATTCTGCCTGGACACTGCCTTTAAGATGAAATACTTAACATGCCGGGTGAGAAACATGGAACAGATGCAGAACAAGAGCATCCCATCCAGTAGTCGTTGATAGATAATTGAGAGGGTTGTTGATATAATTATTCAGTTCATATCAACTGTACAAAGTTTGCCTCTGTTCTGGAGGATGATATCACAAGAAAAATTGTGTCGCATAATGGTAGTGCTGAATTTATAGCTAATTTTTTTGCGGTACTATTGTACTTCAGAGGCCCCACTGCTACCGACCCCAAACTCGAAAAAATGGATTTCTTTGAAAACTTGTGTACAGGGGTAGGAATATAATACTCATTTCACATGGCAGTATTGATTTTATCGATTTTTCCCGGGTGTGGACACCACCTCGGATCTCCTTCAAAACTTGCATACGGAGGTTTTTGATGATGCTGGCAACAAACATGATGAAGGTTCCGCAAGAAAAGATGACTTAATGGGGGAAACACCAGTAAAGTTGGAAACTACACTGCCATACAGCGAAGGATTTAAGGGAAATCAACGAATTCAATAATGTAATGCGAAAAGGCGATTATATTCGTGATGAACACTTTTAAGAACCACTACAAGCAATTTTCCAGGGGGATCTGAGCGATGAGTCCAACTTGGAAAAAAATATAAAACCAATAGAGTCCTTAGCGCCATACGAAATGAGTCTGATATTTCGTGATCAGCACCCCTGTATGCAAGTTTTCAGAGCAATCCATTTCTCCAAGTTTGGGGGAGGTACTGAGGCCGTTGAAGTACGATAGTACCGGTTTTGTTCATAGCCGTGAGCTAACAAGTTGTGCTACTGTATATCTCCTTTTAGGTCGTGCAAGCGGAACACATCAAAACAAAACAGATTTACGCCATCAAAATTATAAAGAAGCAAATGTTCAACGAAGATGAGGTGAGCTTCTTCAGAAAATAATCTATTCAAATGCAGTTTGCAGTGACTAAATTCAGTTATGTAAGCCCAGTTACGTTGTAGAGTGAAATGTAGTCGTTACTCTTCATGTTAGGCAAAGCATTCTGCTTCGAACAGTGACATTTCTCTTTTCGGTTCCAATTAGTGTAACATGGTGCAACACTCTTAGCTAAAACTTCACCGTTGAAAATGTATCGAAATTCGGTCGTTTTCTTACGCACTACGCATAGTCTTTCGTATATCTATTCATTTTATTCCTAGGACATTGACTGGGTGCAAACTGAAAAGTCTGTATTTGAAGCTGCATCGAATTACCCCTTCCTTGTTGGTCTTCATTCATGCTTCCAGGTTAGCTCAACATTCTTTGAGTAGACCTACATTTGTTTCAGGGACAGATTGTCCCTATCGTCACATTTTGTCTTTGCGGTTTCTTTATCTTCGTTGCAAATCACTTCTTCCAGACCGAGTCTCGACTGTTTTTTGTAATTGAGTTTGTTCCTGGTGGAGACCTTATGTTCCACATGCAGCGGCAGCGCAAGCTCCCTGAGGACCATGCTAGGTGCTGTCAGACATATGTTTCGTTACCAGTATTTTCGTTTAATTGTCACATTTATCCCAACAGGTTGATGGGGAGTTCTTTCAGATTCTACTCCAGCGAAATCATCTTAGCGCTACATTTCCTTCATTCCCGAGGTATTATCTACCGTGATCTTAAGCTTGACAATGTTCTGATAGATGCGGAGGGACACGTAAAATTGACCGACTATGGAATGTGCAAGGTATCTTGTCTTTGCTGGAGAACTAAATGCTGATTAACTTACCACGATGTTGCAGTATCGAAGCAGGCTCGAAACTTTTATATTCTCTTCAGGAGAACATAGGACCAGGCGATGTCACATCTACTTTCTGTGGCACTCCAAATTACATCGCTCCTGAGATTCTTCGCGGTGAAGACTATGGGTTCAGCGTTGACTGGTGGGCGCTGGGTGTCCTCATGTATGTTCTTTCTTCATTCCTTGGATAATATTGTTGAAATTTGAATTACTGCTCTGCATTTCCCTTGTCTTCCATGTTTCCTTCGTTTACATTAGCATTAACTGTGCAAAGCTTCTTGTCATCTTCCGCGGCTCCTCCTAGAACTTGTTGTGCAAAAGAAAAACTAGTTACCGTTACAGGTATGAGATGATGGCTGGTCGATCCCCGTTCGACATCGTTGGTGCTGCTGGAGATCCTGATCAGAACACGGAAGATTATCTTTTCCAAGTGCGAAGCGCTTACTCACTTAGCTTGCTATTCATGCGATATTAATTTCCTATGCCTTTCCAGATAATTCTGGAGAAACAAATCAGGATTCCACGTAGCTTATCGGTCAAAGCTGCATCCGTTCTGAAGCAGTTCCTAAATAAGGTACATTAGTTAAAAAAACGGTTAAAAATTTGTCTTTTCCATGTCTCCTGCGCACCAAAGACATGTACATGTTGAACATCGCCTCTATCAATTATAAAATCTGAGACCACTTAGAATTTGGAGACGAATTCGATTGTGTTAGGGTTATACGTCAACTCTTTATGTAACTACACTCTTACATAGAATGCATTACCGAAACGATATGTAATACGATCGATTTCTAGGACCCATCAGAACGACTTGGTTGCCGGGTGGACATTGATGAGGCTTTGGTGGAAATGAAGGAACATCCATTCTTCAAGAATTCTGTAGACTGGGAAGCGGTTCGTTGTTTTCAAGTTTTCATATATATGAGGGGAGGCTATGAATGCTGATTAACTGCCGGCGGGCTTGTTCTTCTTAGAACCCCGGTGTTCAGCGCGCAGTGTTTTATATATCTCAGAGGCGTTCCGGTTAGGTTGCTATAATGGCCTCATCATTAGATTTCCGCACCAACGCATTGTTTGCACACACGGTTTGACTGCGAGACTTTATGATAATTAAAGCCAGTTCATAACAGATGCGAGCGTTGACGCGCGACACATACATGATGGCCGAGGCGCAGACCTGACGCAGCCCAAACGCAGGAGAGATGTACGCGTTCGTCTCCCCACAGTTGCCTCATTCAGGGTGTATGTGTCGCATTGACCGGTCATCACGGAAAATCTGCCGTGAATGGGTGCATGCGTCTGACGTGCCACTGATGCATCCGCATTACACGCATCCATTACATAATCCTTTAAGAAGCTTTATATTGCGCTGCTCAACTGCTTCAATCCGAAATCGCGTTAATACTGACAGATGAAGCGACTCCCACACGTCAACGTGCAGCGGGAACGAAAAATAAATACATAAGCGGATAAATGTAATTTAAAAGTGGCTCCATATCCAAAATATCCTACTATAGTTACTAAAAGGAATTTTGATTAAAGTTTGCATCTAAGATGCTTGCGAATATTATTTTTTTCAGTTGGAACAAAGGCAAGTTGCTCCACCATACAACCCATCAGTGGAAAGTGATAGAGACTTGCAACATTTCGACACACAGTTCACAGATGAAGCGCCTTCACTGACACCAGATGACCCAAGTGTCATTGCCAAGATCGATCAGAGCGAATTTGATGGGTTCGAATATGTGAATCCTTTGCAGATGAGCAAAGAAGACTCTGTCTGAAAAGGTTGTGCAAATCTAACGGAGTTGTTTGATAACTCGTCTTCTAATATTTTTTCAATTTCCTCCATTATCATTTTGCATACTACTATCTTCTGTTGACCCATGCTTGCTGACGGCTGCGAAATAGTTCCACAGTTTTTTTTATTCTAAGTTGACAAGGAAGGGATACTGAACTGAAGTGTGCTTTCACAGTGAGGAATACCCTGCTGTCCTTGTTTTAGCCAAACGTATTGAGTCAAGGTAAGAAAAGCAAAACGACATTTTCACCGCAAACGCAATGAAAATTCGGGAATTACGAGGTCGCCGTCTTCAAATATTAGGTTGTTACATAAGTTTCCCGCTGGTTTTCCATGGGGATTTTCCAACGTTTGCAATAAATGACTCCCGATTAGGCGTATACTCGAGACCATTCCTATTCTCGTGATACTTTCTCTTTTCATTTCATTGCCGAGCAGTTTCAAGCATAGGCACCGAACTTTGAACCGAAAATTTTGATTATGCCGTTTTTCTTTCTCAAATTGAAGCGAATTGCAGTGAGATTTTCCCCACTGTGACTGGGAACACCAACTATTTGAGGACACTAATCGGTAGTATTTTATGGCAAGTTCCAAGCGTTCTGTGGAAATCGTATCACTGTGCCACACTGTGGAGAGCGCCTTCATTTTGTTGGTTGAACTCTCTGGAAAGGCAAACAGCACGCAGAGGAATACTTAGTAGCGCATTATGTAGCACAAGTCTGGCTCTAAAAGAGCGCTGGTTATTAGACCATGGGAGAACCGATTTGCCAAAGTCAGTGACCTCTAGCATTGCCCGACTCAATTCTTTGCCTCGTAGTCCAAGGACTTCTGGAGCAGCGGAGTCGAGCTTTTGCTGTAAAAACGGCAGAAGTCCAGGACTGTTGCTGTGCATACTTCGGTTGTTAGCTGTTGTGAGTTAATTTTCTATAAAATGTTGTTGTCAAAAATTTCAAAACAGCGGAAGCTTATTTAACAACTTCATACATTAACAGAATAGAACCGGCCAGGGATGAGCGGAATTCCGGAAGTTCCGGAAGATCTGATTTCTGGCGTTAGACGAACCTGTGATTTCTAGATTTCTGGAGGATGCGCAGGTACTTGATCGGTACAAAGTCATACATGTTGCTTCTAAATTTCCAAATTTTGCTAGATTTCGAAATTCCTCCAAATTCCGGTCTTGCGCAGTACTTCCGCTTATCCCTGTACCTCGTTGTAAAAGGTCATTTAAATCCGTAATCCTTCCCTTAATACATCAGCAATAATTTCCTAGTTAGTGTTTGAGAGCAAAGATGCCACTAATTTTCAGTAGTTTTGAGAAGCCTACCGGTCCTTAGTTTTTCAAGAAATCGGGAGCAAACACTGTAATACCTAGGATGTTCTTTTCCAAAGCTGTTTTTCAAAGAAGGAGGCATCACTTCAAACTTTGGTTGATAGGTAGGACCATCATTCAAATTCCACTGAATCATTCTTTCTCTTCATCTTCTCCGAACTACGAATGCTTTGTTTATACTTGGAACTTACTACTCACTTTATTTCAAGGTTGCCGACTTACAAGTATTGCTCAAAAATTCCTTCAGAATTATAATTCTGCTAATTGTTTGAGTACTGTACACTTGTGGATGAGGATGGTTGTCTGAAGCAGCAGCTTCTCGTGTTCATTTACTTACTGCTTACTGTGATCGCAGTTGTGATGTAGCTATTTATTTGCTCTCATGTCCATTAACGCTTCGTTTTCCCTTGATCCTGATGTAGTTGGTCCTGTGTAACGTACAAGATGACAATCCTACTGTTGTAATATCATATCTTCTCTCTTCACTACTGTTTGGCCTATAATTTTCCAAGGTTTTAATCATGCAGTGCATGAGTTTTCTGAAAGAATTTGTATTAGGTTAATTTACATTGCATGATTTTCTCTGACTTGATCTTTTCAATAGTACCGTTCGAAAAGCTTCCGTATTAAATTTCCGTATTCCTTTTAGAGCCTTGAAAAGCAAATGCCATATTATGTAAAGGTCATTCCGTAATGCTAATAATTGAATGTTTGATTTTTTTCTGAAGTGATGACTAGCTTGAAACACTTCCGCCTTGCAATGTTTAATCGTTCTATTGTTCTCTTAGCCTGTTCAAATAAGTAGAAAATAGAGGAACCGTTCAGAGACGTAGTGCGTCACCGTTATTAATTTTCATGATTTTATCACAGTTTCATTCCTTTCTTAGAATTTTGTATGTTTACCATGTCGGTGATCATCGTGTTTTCGGTACCATCTAGATGTGCTAATTACATTCATATGGTACGGAAATGCTACACTACCCTACGAATACGTTTTACAGTCGTTATTCACTTCATCCATTGTTTTTATCACGCCTGCTAGTGCCTTGATGAAACGTTGTTTATTTGCTGGTAGATATTGTCATATAATAAATATTGTGACTAATGTGAGATAGAAGTATTGGCAGTAACAGTTATGTGAGCTAGAAGTATCGGCGGGCGTAATTGCAGTGGTAAGGCTCATGCAATCTTGCAATTAAAGCCGCAGAGCATTTCGGGTTTGGTTTTAGGTTAGGCGGCGTTGGAGTACTGTTGGATTGCTAGAGTCTGTTTCATACGCGGCGATAGTTGAGTATTCGTGCATATTGCCTGTTTTTCTCTCAACTCTCTGAAATTTCTGCGTACATCCTCGCGCTCTTCTTCTCTGTGGAGTTTCTCCAGCTACAGTGGACGACGATAATTCCTGCGCGGCCGCTCTCGCTCACGCAGGAATTGCCACCGTTATGGCGAGTCAGGGTTTTCTTGATAGTTCTTAGTTGACGTTAACAACCCAGGAAACGTACTAACAATCAAGAAACTCCTATCAGCGATGATTCCAGCTGAGCGGCCCAGTCGCGCAGCGTGCTTCCTATATACGTGGAAATGCACTTCCATCGACGTTCACCGTGTCTTCCCAGTGAAAGAGGTCATATTCGGTCGTTACTTGATTGTTATTAGATCCTTATGCGAAAAGGAATAGCAATGATATAGCGACTAAATTGCAACCGAACACCTCACGCATAACGCCCCAACTCGCACGGCTGTCCGTTTGGCAAGCTGGCTGTTAGCTGCCAAGTCGAACACGTCACAGCCAAATCATTGGTCGATACCATGAAGATAACGAGAGACGTGATACGCAGATTAGAGATGATGACGTGGAGTGGTGGCAAGCGTGGCCGCCTCTCGATCTCCACGTGCGTTGGTACAATAGTGTCTTCGGTCCGTTGTGTCCCCCGGTGCACCGTCTGAGACCTCACATGGCGTCTTGCTGGTGATCGATAGTCAGCCGATTGTCTGCGGGAATGCTGCCAGCAGGACGCCACGTGTGATCTCAGACGGTGCGACGTGAAGACACGGCGGATCGAAGGCACTTGGTAGTCCTGCCCTGAACCCTGGAAAATTTTAACTATCCGATTGAAAAATGAAACGGGGTTGTCACAGCTGGAAAGGTCCGGAGTACCGTCTATCCGAAAGGACGGGTCCGCCGGCATGGTCGGGGATCCACTAGCGGCATGGTTGTGACGTATACATGCAGCTTGGAAGTATACAGCATACATCACAACAGCGCCACCTCTAGATCCCAGACCGCGTCGACGGACCCATCCTTCCGAGTAGACGATAGATACCGATTTCTGCTGTACATTTTAGTCGAAACTTTATTTATCAATACAATTTTTGGATATGAAGTCCTGCTTGAGATCATTTCAAGGTTTTCACTACGGTTAGATTCAATTGTGGCTTCGAAAAGTCCTGGGTTCTCAAAGGAGGCTTCGTTTTGGTTGCGATTCCACAAAAAGCTCGTACTGCGATCTGAACCTCGCACGTTTTTTTAGCAATTGGACCCTAGACGATATGGGGCTGTAACTGCTGGAATGAATGAGACTCTCGCCGGCGCGGACGGATGTTTCTCGCTTATAGACGGGGAGTGGCTGGTGCGCAGTCGGGGAGTGTGGGGGCAGACGGGCATCACAGGCGGCTATCGACCGACACACGACGCTCTCGTACTCTGGCGTGCACTCGCCCTCGTCTCTCAGCGATCCAGTCGTAGCTGCGTCTCTCCGAGCAACATTCGTTCTCACTCGCACGTCTAGACGCGGCCGTCGTGTTCTCCAGCGTTCTCACAGGCGCACACGTAACCCAGCCACCAGATGATGGCCACCGCCACACAGGATGCCGCCTTCGCCGTAGACCCGCTTCTCTACAGTCTACCGGAATTTCCGTCAGGTATTATTCCACAATCTCTCAGTACTAGAAAGAGTTTCTATCCGTTGTATTTTCAGCGATCCCCATAGCGCCCACTCCGGCAATGAGTCCGTGTGATTCGGACGGTATCGCGGCATGGGTCACCATCAGCGGGTTAGTAATACAATAGTAATGACTGCTTAGACAATTCCACCTCGTAAGCAGACACTCTTAAGGGGCTTCCCAGGTGTTACATCACCGCGGTTGCCGGAACATCGACGGTCCACCTGGTAAAGAGTAGTCGGGCCTTCTCGTATTCGAATTATCTTATGTTCTGCCCTGCACAGCACACATGCTCACCTCAAATTTGGGCCATTGCTTGCCGGGGCCCCCAAAATGATAGACAGGGGCTTGTCCTATATCTTAGAAATGTGGAAATAAAAAAATTGTCTACCCTGTGGAAGTGTCTGTATGTTAATCGCAAATAGGTAATGCTCTCGGAAGCACATCCCATCGACGCGTCATTCTTCTCAAAGCGCAGTTGCTCCAGCAACACGTCCAATGCAATCTGTTGAGCGCCTTCTGCAACTTTTGCGTGATGATAATTAATGTCCGACATCTGAGCAGCAACAGTGCTAATTACTTTTTTGAAGGAACAGATTCCAAAACAGTTACGCAAAATTAATGTGGGCCCTCCATCTCTTGCATATCTACGAAAGTGTAGGCTACACAAACCTGTTTCAGTTCACTGCCTGTCTCAAAAATGACAACGTAGAATATCTGTACATAAGTTGCAAATCAAACACTACATGCGCGGTGATGCAACAAGTCTCAAACATTTGACTCCTGGTTGATCGCTTCGCTGAATGCCAGGTGCTTCGCGGCGATTTTTTCTCTAATTTCTATTCGATTTCTTACCAAGTTTTTTTTTCTCTGCTGCGACGGGTCAGTTTGTTAGTCATATTGTCCAACTGCTGTTAGGTAACTGAAAGAGGGGTTATAGGAGGTTAGATGTAAAATCTCATCGGAACATATGTCTTGAACATGGCGGATCAAGGTTGCTGCTGAGGGGACGGTTACAGTGGGTTCCCCGAAATTAGCCAACAAACAAAGGCGGTCAATAAAGCTCTGAAGAAGACTGCTGCTTTCATTTGAATATTCTCATAGTGCGTCAACAACCGTTACAGTCGCAGCGATCGCCACAATGGGAAGCGATTCGAGCGATGCAGTGTGGCAATCGACTCCCAACACTTCCATGGCCGGTTTATTTTGACTGACTTCGAATTGGCGGACTCTGGGCCCACTCCTTACCAGACTTTCTCCTTAGAGAATTTGTTCATGAGCCCGCACAACTTCCGAAAAGTGGAAGTGTTAGACGACTCCAAGGATATCGGCGTCCTCATCGGATGAATATTCATCTCCTGTAGTGATTTGGTGCTACCGGTATTTAACAAATCTACTAAACGCCCCCACTTTCCCTGGAGTCTCACAAACCCGCCTTGTACTCTTCAGGAAGCTCATAGCTTTAGTTTGGAGTGTACCCATTCATTTAAATAGGTAAGGCATCTTAACAAAGGCAGCGAACGAGTTTCTTAGTGCGTTCATGAATACACATCCTGGAAAGGAGAGTAATTCAGGGACTTGTTGACTATTAGTAATACGTGTCAGTAGTTATGATATCGATGATAGTATCATGGTCTCATATGGAGGTGTCTAACGTTGTTGTCCAGTATTTCAGACGGGTCTAGGCTTTCCGTCCTTGACTTCGTAGCGAGTCGTACTTCCTGAATGAGGAAGAAAAAGCAAGTGGAACGAAACGAAGTGCGTTAGATGTGATTGATTTGAGAATTTGACGAACCGCGATGTTGCGCGAAAGGTTATGGGCATTGAAACAGCTGCGGCTGGCTAGGTGTTCAGTATTTCCCTTGCAATCTTGGATCAACTCTTTGCGGATTCTTTTTGAAAGCAACGCTCCGGAACTCTTCGTTTCGGGGATTTCGCTATATTTTGAGGTTTTAAGAGACCTAGAACACGTATTTCATGGCAAGAAGGCGCGAAGTGCGTGAGAAATCCACGAAGGATTATCGGCCCGTTGACACTCGGGGCTCGGATGTCAGGCGCGCATGTGTAAGTGACCAAACCTGTGTAAGCTGTGCGGCAGACACCAAAAAGGTCACATTAATATTAACGTCCACTGCTGTATCTCCGCAAATTGGTGACATTTCCTTGACTTGCAATTGCTGTTATGATTCTCCAGCAACCGAATGCACAGTAAACGAGTCACTTCAGGAGTGAAAATTCCCTGATTGCTTCTATGGGAGCTTGATCTGCGTTTTCCAAGTGAACACATCCGTCAGTTGAACATCTTTTTCTAACACGTTTGATGTCTAGAATTTCCATCTTTGACTTCGCAGCAAATCACACTTCCTTTTCAGGGGGAAGGAGCAGGTGGAACCAAACAAATTGTCACCAGTGCGATTTATTTCAGAGTTTAATGAACCGTGACATTGCGCGAGAGTTCATAGGCATTCAAAGCAGTTGCGGTTAGAAAATTGGACAATTAGTTTTGATTTTAATGCCTTCCGAGAGAACTGAGACCAAGTGTTTGGAAAAAAAGTGGCATTCCAATCGCTGGTTGTCTTTTAGAGTTCCATTATCTTGTGTTATAGCTAACATCAAAATCTGAATATAGTTATCCCCATTCTTTCACTTTGTTTTTGCCCCTTCACTTTTGTCTATTACTACTGATCAAACATCGTTGTGTTATTCGTCGACGTACGGATGAAAACAATATTCTAGTGCATCCTTCATATTTTTCCGAAACGTTGTTGAGTTGGCTGTGCCGTAGCAAGTAAAAACTCGTGAGTAGAGTTGGCACTGGATTGAGGTATCGATCGGCAAAGTATCTCACTCACGGTGTCCCCCTTTTAATCGAGGTGCGTTCGCTGTGGTGCTGTTTTATGAGAGATAACAACAGTATGTAATACAACTAACGAAAGTAGTTTTTTTTTCTCTCCGACTATTTCCTACTAAGCGCATTTACTGATTTGTAGAATTCGCAACCAGTTACCGGGGTTCAAGTAAATTCTGTTATGGTTTGTCTTCAGTTCATTCATTTTTTGCACCGTAACCTTTTTTCCAGGAGCGCATTCCCTGCCATGGTTTTGGGTGGTGAGCCACGAGTTCCGATTCATTTGCTGCTGAATCGAGTTTTATTCACACAAGGAGTCACTGAAATTCAAGCCATGATGGGTAAGTTCACAATGACCTACAGGGAACTCCAAACGCAGACAAGGGTCGGAACCTCGGCGCGGCTCTCTCGGGTAGAGACATGGGCGTTTTGCATGCTGAGCGCCTGCGTCTCTGCCCAAGAGAGCCGCGTCGCGGTCCCGACCCTTGTCTCCGTATGTGTGGAGTTTCCTATAACTAGGGGTTCGCTGTATTCTTTCACATCTCATTTTCTTGCATTCCTAGTGACACTTCTTAGTGAAGCACTTACTTTGTTGCAGAACATATGTATGTAGGACATTTAAATTCAAAAGGTTGGGAGGATTTAGATATTTTTGAGTAGCAAGTTTAAACGAATTTGTTTTGGCTGTCAGCTGATGAATTCTTGATGTTTCTGGCCATTTGAGGACTTGGATTCTCCATGTGCTTGCCGCTTGATTTTGAACTTCGACCTTCTAAACTATTTGTTGCTTCTTAGCCATATCCTCAAACAAAATGAATTCCACACAACATGCGTGGGCGGTCTGATCGTGATCTAGGCGTGAAATTAAATGCATTGGTGGACTGCAAGTGCGCGAAGAGCCCCATAATCGACGGCAAATCAATATTGAAGGCGCGATTTGACTCGTTTAACGCGTGAATGGTGATTAGATGTGCTTCAGAGGAATATTCTTGTCTTAGAAGGTTTTTTAGGGTCTGTTTCAATTTCTAGGGAAGGGAGAAGAGAAAAGTTGAGAGGGAGAGGGAAAGATAATACATTGTTCACTTGTTATTGTTCTGTATATAAATACACCTAGGAACTCCGTTTTCGAGGATTATCCCTAGTGCAAAGATTTTATTTAGTTAGTCATTTTATGTAATCATTTACATCATTGAACACCTGTTGTTTTCTTAATTCACTTATGCACATCACTTTTCATTCAATTACTAACTTCACTTTTCATTCATCTCACTCACTTGCCAAAGCCCTAACTTATTCATTGCTAGTAACCTCATGTTAATAATACGAAATAGTAAGAAATGATCAGAAACGACTAGAAAACTTGGATGAAAAATGTAACTTCTAAGCGTTAACGAACATCATCCTTCCAGTGAAGAAGTGAAGTAAATACTCATATCTATACGCGTACGCGCAACTGATGTAGTGATTCAGTACAAGTGGTTTTTGGGCCAACTTATCAGGATATTCCTGTATATAACTCGCGCATTTATTATTGGCATTGTTTATTTCATAATTTTTTTTATTTATTTTTATTTTATTTGTGACATTTACGGTCAAACATGGCCAGATTAACTGTCCTCCACGTGAAAATAGATCGAAATCAAATTCATACGTGTTTTGGGGCTGAATTTTCCTCTGAAACAAGTCTAATCACTATTTACGTGTTAAACAAGTCAAATTGCGCCTTCAATATTGATTTGCCGTCGATTGTGGGGCCCTTGGTGTACTTGCAGTTCGCCACTGCATTTAATTTCATGCCTAAATTACGATCACACGCCGGCGTGTTGTGTAGAATTCATCTTGTTTCTCAATCCACCATCACTTACGGTAACGCCGTTGAGAGGAACCTTCACCTACGACGATGAGGGTAAGTTGGATCCGAGGAGTAGTCCCAGATCGCAAGAGGGTGCAGGAAGTCGCACATTATGCTCGGGAAAGGAATAAATACATGGAACGCGCAGTTTTTGGATTGAATTCTACCTATAAAACAGCATTAGGAAACATAAAGCTCAGGAGTCGCCGGCAAATACGGGTTGTGAAAAACTGTTGAGAATACAGGCATGAGATTGCCTGAAATCTGAGCTTTGGCCTGGAATATCATCTTTAGCTCAAAAAAGTAAGTGTTGCGCTGTTGTCATACGGAATAAAAATGCGACGTTACACTAGATGGTAGTGGAGCGACAGTAATGCAGCTAAGAATTACTGAGAAATCTCCTAGAGCGTAAAAACCACGATATCTTCTCTATTTTGGAAAACTGAAAATTGTGCAGTTGTCACGTGTACTCAGAATGAAATTCTGAGCAGAATGATATATAATTGTTGGTAGTTTCCTTCACTCCCAACGGAGAATCCATGGTGAGACAGATGCCCCCTCACCTCGGGCACCCTCTCATATTGCGTGCTCTCTCGCTAACCCACCTGAGCCGCACGGGGCATTTGTCTCAGGCAGGCTCTTTCAGTCCAGCATGAAAGGAAGTACCAAGTATTATATACCATTCTACTCGGAATCGCACGGGCTCGGCAGCTGACAACTGCGCACCACCTGATTTTTCGAAATGGAAGAGATATTTAGCGAAAAAGCGTTTTCAAACATGGCCTGTTTCCTGGGCCAGTTTCAGGCACTTGCTTTTATGACCACTGCATGCGCAACGATGCCGGCAGTTTGATAGACAACTGCGCAGCTCACCGTTTCCTGAAAATTGCCGAGAAATTTTGAAGGACGAAAATCCCCCGCCTAGATTTTAAAAAATTGATTTCTTCGTGGATTCTTGATGAAAATTGTCGGCCTTGATGTAATTTTGAAGGGAATTTTATGAAGAAGATTAGTGACAACTGCACAACTTACGGTTTTATGAGATTACCGAAATATTTAGCGAAAATCAAGCTAAGACGCTATCAGTGTTGAGCTGAGCGTGGATCCCGACACGAAAGCAGGACACCGGTGCAATTCTCTGACATGTCAGCTGTCTGACGTGTCAGAGTGAGAATGTAGAGATTGTGAGCATATTTAGCATTCCACCTTTGAACGTGTGATCTTTTTTCCTATTGAACAATACTGGAGCTGTTTCGATGCGTACTATCTTAAAAAAAGGGCTTCACTATCTCCCACCCTGTAAACTTCACTCTTTTGATCCTCCTCAACTTCATCGAAGTGGTTGGTGAACAACCTTCACTTTTTTGATGCAGACAACCTTCACCTTTCTGACCCCTGTCCCACCATTATCGAACCTGTGTCCAAAAGTGTTCGTGTTCACGATAGCTGTGTAGTTATGCACAAAGTTGCAACTTGTACTAGACAGCGAGCCCCCGTCTTTTCTGCTGCTAGGCCGCCGAGTGCTGCATCCTTTTGGATTATTCTTTTCTCTGATTTCACTGTAACTCTCGTTTCTATTGAAACAGACCACAATTTCATCATAATTGGACTTTTGCTTGCAAGAAATGTCTGTCCATACGATAATACTTTTTACTCTGTTGTGTTATGCCTGTTCAGTACCTTGTTTTAGACGACCTGAATATCCACAAATCTATTGCGACGAGTGAGCAAGCGGAACGCCTGCGAAAAATGGATTCGGAAATCTCAGGATCACAGGATCTCGCAGCTTTGAATTTGATAACTCGCTCAGATGCCGAGAGGATCTGTGGCATCGTTCGAATCGAAAGCGATCCATCTCCAGAAGGCGAAGCAGATGTGTAGGTGTTAATCTGTGGTAAACTTGCATTTGAAGCTTTGGCTGCAAAACTGTTCAGTGACCATCGAGAATTTTTATCCATCGTGAGTGGAGACTGTAACACGTGGCTTTTTTTCAAAAAGCATTCAGTGCGCTCAAGGGAACGCAAGAAAATTATTTCTCTCACAAATCTCTTGATCGTGCACTTTTTCAAAATCATGTATAACTTTTGTTTTTTGAGTTCATAGAATTTTGGACAAAAACTTATTTGACCGGCTAGTTGTTCATTCCATGCTGATGAATTCTTCACAATTGTTATAACTCATTCTTCCTCATTCTGCATTTTGAGAACCAAAATAGCTGAGTTATGTTTTATTTCCTACATTTCTCTCTATCCCTGTCGTTTCGCCGTTTTAATCTCAATGATGTTCTTTTCACTGGAGTACTTTGGCCATATTTCATGAATGTTCACTGGAGTACTTTGGCCATATTTCATGAATGTTGCACGAGCAGTTAACTTGAATCCGTCTATGACAACCAGTCACAGTCCATTTCAAACGCGCAAATTCATAGGTGAGCATTCGCGCATGTTGTGTTTCTCTCGCTCCCTCTCTAATTGCTGCGCACTTTCGTCGTTCTTTTTCTGTCCGACGTCTCTCGAACTAGTATCCCTAGAGAGACGAGCCATAGACCGTCTACAGGAAGCTCCAAATGTCCGCAGTCAAGGGGGCGTGGCCACGGCGCGGCTCCTTGATCAGACACAGGCGCTCTCTATGCTGCCTCTGGTTTCTCTGACTCTGCAGACAACCAGTGGCAGCATGCAGAGCGCTTGTGTCTCTGCCTAAAGCCGCGTCGTGGCCACGTCCCTCTTGACTGCGGACATTTGGAGCTTCCTGTATATGATGGCGTAGGCTTTTTTCTATTATGTTCCATAACGTCATTTATGATTGGAAATAATTGCCGCTCAGATAGTGGCTTCCTACAGTAACTCGATAGTGCTCACTATATCCAGATTGACATTATAGCTTTTTTTCCGCGCTCATGCAGTTAGCACCTCATTTTTGGGTCAGCTATTATCTCTTCCTACCTTGCTAAACATTTCTTAATGAATCCAATTTATATAAGCACCAGGAGAAGACTGTTAAGGCCGGTATTTTTTTCTTTTGAATCATTCGTGCTCATGAACGTCCTATGTTATTTGTGATAATTTCTCATGCACATTGGTTTGAAATTTTTTAACGTGATTTCAATATAATATTTGGTGTAAACAACAGCTTGTAGAGATGCCAACATCGATGGAAGGAAAAATTCACTTTTCTACCTATTCACAAATCTCCATATCTTCAGAGGACCTAAAGTTTCATATGAAGGGCAAAATTGTTTGAAATAGAGTATCGAGACATTTATCTATGTGCACACGCTCGACATTTGCTGTTGCCTTGCAGAGAATCTCACAATTAGTGATTCTACCTGTTTAGGGCGGTTTCTTTCCTCTATTTCCCTTGATGTGGATCTAATTATTTCTCAAGTGGACTACGGTCATTTCCAGTTTGCAAAACTTCACCCTGGGCTTTCCTCCACCAATTATGATTTTCGCTTATCTCCCTACTTTTATAATCTTATATTACACCACAACTTGAATGACTCGACAGTGCCATGAATTTGTATCCTTGTATTATTTATGCGTGGTATAACTCTCTTCAGATCACCTGACATTTCAATCTGTACAATCTAAAGTTTTTCCCTGACTTCATGGATAAAAACTCCCATTGAAAACAGCACCCTTGTAATCTCCTTGCTGAATCTCACATCGCTAATTCGCGTGCTTGTTATTTACATTCACTTGGAAATGTACGAAGCTACACAGTAATGAAACACAAATTTAATATGCAAGTAAACAAACCTTTTCTTCTGAAATACGCGATGTACAAGACAATCTGGTGGAGTTTGTTAGGCTACGAAGCATCACTCACGGAAGTTCAAATTCAGTTCGAGATTTAATCTTTGTTTTCCGTATCTCTGAAGAAGCACCCGCTCAGATATTCATGTCTTCTTCATGTCTGAGATTTTGCTTCATATTAGGGTTTGAGAGGTCCTAGAAGTCATATCGAACAGTGAAATAGTAAGAAACTCGCGAGGAATCCGCGAAATCGAGGTGCCCTTGTCCGGGCATATTACCGGGTGTTTTCTGTGAAGATGCGGGCGAGTGTAACTGCATGGAATTCTGTAGGTCCCACCTTGAATACGGACTCGATAAGCCTACGCTGCTCGATCGAAAGTCACCTAGAAATGTAAACTGGTATGTCGGTGGGTGGTTTCCCCTGACCATCCTCGTCTGGTGCTTGTGACTGCGGCAGATTGGTAGTCATTCTTGGATTATTTTCACATTTGCGATTCTGGCCTACGCTTGGAACATGACTCATTTCTAAAGTGAGAAATTCCGTGGATGCTGCCTTTAAGGAGAAAAATTCTATGTATTTCTTTGATCAAGTGAACACTCTTCAACACATATATGTGTGATGAAGCTCAGAGACGAGAAAATACTGAACTATCAGAAAAATTCTATTTCATAGCGTTTTCTTGAACTGCCGAAGACAAAAGCTGAGAGAAGTACACGGTTCTTGATGAAGTAAACACACACCATTCGTTGCTATGGAAATCGTTTTCATAACTAAGGGGTGCTAATAATGGGGTATATCACTTATGAGCATAACAGTATTAATAGTAATATAATAATATTGCATAACAGTGTATCTGCCGTAAGATTCCGGGGAGAGCTCAACGCTGGTCATTTGGAAGCTATTACATGCCTCAGAATTAATTGGGGGAAATCGAGCTGACGTGGTTCTAGGAAAGGGAGAAAGTATGCCTTTGGTTTCTTTATATTTTCACTGTTTCATGATTACGATGATGCCTCTTGTTTATTCTAACTTGATAGGATTCAAAATATGTTAGGAAAATGATTGCGAACAGTGACATGGCCAATGGGGGCATCAACTAAATTAATTTGGGTATATAGCTCGTGCTAGCGCGCACTGGAAATGAAGTGTTTGCATGACTATGTGTGCATTCTCTCAGACAAAAAAAAAGGTTCTGTTTGAGCAGAGAATAGTTGCGCTGCAAATCACGTGACCATGATAGTGATCCTCTCAGGATTTCTTTCCAAACAATCTCCTTAGTTCGTTTTATTCCATCAAGCTGAAATTGCTCACAGTTGCCTGTATGGAGTCCGGGAACTTACAATTCCTATTTTTTCCACATGTTAGTGTTGGTGTTTTCAGAGATGAGTCTGAAAGACTGTCAGTGCAGCATCATGTATTTGGAACAGCAAACGGTTGGGTGTACCCTTCACGAAAAGGCGGCCGGAGTGTACGTTGCCACGATTGCCAGTGCTTCTTCACGCCAGAGGATTTCATTGCTCACTCCCATGACGAGCAAAGAGAGTCGCAACGGTGTGTTCAGCTTCGATTTCCAGTACGGTATCTTTAAAGCGGGTTCTGAGGGCAGCTGCCAGGCCTCGCTTCTTTTTTTTTCAATGCGAATTCGAACGAAAGCTGTTTCCGGATCAAAGAAATGGAATAAGGAACACAAAACGGCTTCACATGCTGGTCCATTCTGGCTGTTTTTAATGACGTTCATCCAACTGATATTGTGCATATCATTGGGTTGGGCAATAAATTCGTGCGATTTTGCATGGACATCCTAACCACCGTTTTTCATAAATGACATCAAGCACAACAACTGATTTATACAACCTCTTTCCACTTCTACTAGTGCTATCAGAGACAGAGCAGCCCGTAAATTCAATCTCCATTAAAAGCCACATTGTTGAAGAGGGTTAAGTTTGTGGTCCTCAACTGCAACTCTTGGGTGGAACTCTAAAAATGCCTTGAAAAGTTTAAAAAAAATTAAATATTTGGCGACAGTCTCAATCCTGTAAAGTTGGCGTGAGGTAGAAAAGATAGTTGAGCGCTTGTGTCTATGAGCTGCATTTCTCGCCTGTCTCTCCGGATACTGCATTATTTCTCGCGTACTCTCGTCCTCTGATATCTTCACAACTGTCCCCTATTGAAACGTGCTGTACCCTTATCACAGCATCTCTGCTATTGTTTTGGCGAAATTTGCAATGAGAACCGGCGCGTTCTCAGTGTGGATGGTAGTTTCGTACTGAACCCATGGATGCTTTTTTATGGAAGGATCAAATGAACGTAGGCTTTGCTGGGAATTGATATCCGCAATGAATCTTCTTTACATACATCTAGAGCAAATCTTATGGATATTCATCTCATTATTCCGCAAATCGCGCATTGTGAGCGAGGGGTCTTCTTCTTGAGAGCGAGATGCCGAAATTGACTCCCTTGGAGCGAAAATCCACTCCCGGGCTGTCGTTCCAGCAATAAAGCCCTTCCGGCCGCTTGATTTGCACTTGAGCAGCGATAGGAGTCAGTAGTAAGGCGCTAGAAGTGTCCTTCCTACCGAATTGGAGCCTCACATTGCGTGCGATAGTAAATTGGGTGTGTGCGGGAATTGAAGGAATTGGTTGTAATAGTCCTAAAAAGTGAAGCAAGAGCTACAAATTGGTTCATGATGCACAATCGAATGATGTTTAAACGCCAATCAGTCAAAAGCAGTACGAGAAACCGCACGAACCTGTTGTCTTGCCCAGTAGATAATCCATTTTTGGCGTTTGAAAGGCTTTCTCAGCGAGGGGGAGGCACTTTTTTCTACCACCCATTCTGAAATTTACACTATTTGGAAATTATTTTTAAGTCTGTTGCGATTTGTTGTATCTTTAGAAATGAAGAAATTCATATTAATATTTACGAGTGAATTGAGTGGGCACCAAGGTTTCATCTAAGCTTCTAGAGAAGTCGTATTTTACCCCTTTGGAAGGCATAATCGAACATTCCTCGCTGCTGTTGTTATTACTAGATTATTACCTGCAACGTTGTTGTTTATGCTTCGGCAGTACTTACAAGCGGAATTGAGATCAAGATCATCATTTCTCGGTTCACGAAGCATTTAAACAAGTGCATAAACAACAAGGTGGCAGGTAATAATCTAGTGATAACAACAGCAGCGAGGCAATGATTGCACTTCACCCTTCCATATTTTAGCACAGTGCATTGGGGATTCGATTCATCAAACTGGCGATTGATGTTGGAGCTGGTAAAGCCGTCATCAGAATCTAGCGCCTGTAGAGAGCGATGGAAGCAGTTTATTGGTGAAAGTACGGATCCTTGCCAGAGTAGATTTGTAGAATGTAATTCCTCCAACAAGGCGAAGCGAACAATCGTGGACCAAATAGAGGTTAGTTTTTGCTATTCTACTGTGGTTTTAGTTTATTTGGCATAGGAACAAACAGACGCTACCCCAGGAATTTTCTGAAGATTAATCATTGCTGGTTCCTTATAGGAGGTCCCACTGAAGGTCGCGCGGTCTATGGACTCGTTGGAGGCTGCGAAGGAGACAATAGGAATTCCTGAGTGCATAGACTCCTCCTTCCTACAGAAAGCACGTTTGCGCGACAACTTGAGTCGATTATTTGGCTCGAAATCGTACGATCCGCTTGCACTACTCAGCGACACGATGCAGAAGGAGACTGCGTTTAAAGTTAAGGTGAGGCTTTTTTGTGTATTCTATTGTATTCGATTGGTGAAAAAGTTCTGCAGCACTCACAACGAATTCTTTGGAAATGGATTTCTCTATTAAAACGAAATCTCTATTATTGCTATATTCACCATACCGTGTGCTACCTCTGCCCATCTTTTGGGCAGCTTCTCTGTTTCTTTCTGTCAGAATGCAGGGGGCTGTAGATCGAAAAACTTTGACACCTCATTTTCGAGTCCACGTTAATTGCCAAGCCTCATTTTCCATAGATGGTTGCACATGGTCAGGAAAAAGTGCAAGTTCGACAGGCTGGCGAACACGGTAGAGGTGACAGAAATTCCCAGCCGAGATTCTGAGTCTTCTCACGACTTGCGTTTTCAAAGTGCGAGTGAGCATTATCTTGTAGAAGATGAACATTTGCTCATTTTGAGCGTTTTTGACAGATGGCACCTGCCTGCTTCTAGAGTTGGGTAGCGCAGAGATCCATCGTTTATGGTGCCGCCACTTGGGGACTGTTAATAAAGAACATTCCTTGTGGCTCCACCGACAACATGGAAAACCCTCTTTTCGGGCGAGTCTCCTTTTGACTGTTTTGGAAGTGATCCCGGAGCCAAAATCCACTAGCGCTGCTGTGCATTCTTCGCGTACAGGGCTAAGATTCTGCAATATCCTTTAGAAAGTCTTTCCCAAGAGTCCGAAGAAACAGCGGCTCCTCACTTTGACTTATCAGATTCGTACAACACACGGGGTACTCATGTCCGTACAACTTTGCTAAACCCAGAAAGCGAGGATGCTTGATGATGGTTGCATGGTCGCACTGGAATGTCTTCGCGAAGTTGCAGTTATCGGCATCTGAACTCGTCTTCAGGGTGTCCCGCAAATCGTCGTCATTAACAGTCAACGCACGTCAAGACCTTGGATGAATTTCAAGAATCATTTCGTCAGAGTCGAGGGGCCCTCGATTGGTGAACAACGGTCTCTTCAAACGCAGCACATATATTGGCGTTGGCGCTTCTTCATGATTTCCTTGAAGGAAACCATGATAGGCAAAGGAGCGAAATGCGACTCGACTGGCCGAAGGCATTATTACTCGGATACTAATAAGGCTTCCCTCATATGCTCTTCACTTGAAAACTTTGAGAACGTAGTATCTCATGCCGACGCAAGAACGCACCTGCCTAGATGTTTTTGTGTTTAGAAATGGAAATAAAAAGTGTTGCAGAACTTTTTCCACCAACCCAACAGCTGACGGTCTGTGACTCTTCACATCCCTTTTTCCATGAAATTAGTGGGTGATCCGGCATCTGCTGGGTCTCTGTATGAGGAACTCCATTTGTACGGACTCGTTCGCATGCACTGCACCATCTGTGTCTTGTCACTCTGATTGTCTGTGCGTCCACACTTGCCATTTCCATCCTCTATATTGATTATGTGTGATGTTGCGCGGGCGGAGACGTTTATTCCATCGGGGACTTTCACGAATGGTGACCTTTCCTGAGTGTATCACCTTCTAATCGCAACAATTACTGTAATATTAAGCACTCTCCCACATCCAGGGTCCCAAAATTTTCAGGAAAATAGAATTCAGCCGAACTTCTGCCAAATAAGTTTATTCGAGGGGCTGGCGCTATAGCCGAGGTGCTGGACATGGATATCCTATCCATTTTGTACCGTATTCTTGCTTATTGTGAGGATACGGTTGAATAGCTGTATTAAAATGACGGAAATTGTCCATTTTGTCGGGAGAATGGTGGCGTTATCATGCAAAATGATGTTAATCGTAATCAGCGTCTGAGAGCATCCCTGTGTGCAAAATTAGAGAGCATTTCGTGATTTAGTACCTACAGCAAATCTACCGTGGCCTTACAAAGATGAGGTTACAGCACAAAATTAATACGATATTTGTGTTCATTGCCTCAAATTGCCCCTGTATGCAAGGTTTTAGCGAAGAATTTCCCTTGAAGATCTTAGGCTATGGTATGTCGAATTGCGACGAATATTTATTTCCTATATGCGCTTTCAGGGACTATCCCGTTTGTCTGAAAACGTTATGCTGCTGAATCCTATCATGACCCGTTCTCTACCATCTCTCATTTCCTCGCCTCCCCCCCCCCCCCACTCCCTCTCTACGATTATAAGTCTCGTTAAAGTTCAGACGGGATGGTTATGGGTCAGTGTGCAAATTTTGTCGCAGACAGCCATGTGGAACCGTGCTGCATATTTTTTGTTGCTGTAATTATTTACGATGAGTAATGCCTCTCCTTCAACAAGAAAATTTACCTCAGCTTGTTTTTCTGCTAAAAGAACTATAATCCTGAATTGAGCTGTCTTCTGCTTAACCCATCGAAAAATTTCATTGATGTTCTGAGTTTGTTAGGGTAGCCCACTACGACAGCGTTGTCAATATTTTCGATATGAGTTTTTCTTTGCCTCTTTTTTGTTTGGACTAGTTCGCTACTCTATAACCAGTTGTCGCTTCATATCGAGGCAAAATAGTGAATGTTGTTCCAGTCGTTAGCTGAGATTAATAAACAACCATCGCCATCCGGTATTGGTCTGCTTGTTCCACTGGATCGCCTGCCAGCTGCTACAGTTCCGGACCCGAGCAGTTTTATGTTGGTTGATGAGACCACGATGCGAATTAAATCGAGCTGTGAGAAGATTGGTGAGTTATTGGTAGTTGTTGGTGATAGGTTCTGCGACGGATTCTTGAATGGTTGCTGTTTTTTTTTTTTGTTGCAGAAGCAATCGAACTTGTCCTGCAGCAATCTGCTACTACAGACCCTGCAGTTATGGTTGCGCTACGAGATATAAGATCCTCCCTTCTAGAGGTAAGTATTTCTGGCTAGCAAATCAACTTTCAAGTTTAGCGTGTCATAGCATTACGTAGTCTATAGATCAACTAGCATTAGGTACCCTATGGAATAATCAATCACGCTAAATATTGTTGGTTTGCTTGGTTGAGGTTTTTGAATTCCAGCACTGCGTGTTTTTCTCATGGTATTGATGTAATGGTAACCAGTTCGCATTGTGAGTTCAGAATTCAAAATTGATCTGAGCTCGATTTTCATGTTGACCTAAGGCTGCCAAAAGATTGTTCAGTTAATTAAACGTGGACTAGCTAGAGAGATAGACGTGATATCTGTAGCTGTAAGTAAGTGATTGCAATCACAGCCGTTAACCCGATTCACATTGGATTCTTCAACGCCGTCGCCTCGCGACCGCTATGCAGCATCTCCGCGATGCGGTTTTGCTACGGTTACCCACTCGTTCTAAAATGTCGACATTTCTTTGCACTTGTCCTCATGGTATTTTGCCAGAGTCCACAACTTTCAAACGAATTTTCCAGACGAGCTGGTAGCACAGCGAATTCTTGTTGTGAAAGAGCTGTTAAGTTGCCACGAAGCGACGTGCGAAGCGACCAATACTGAATTAGGAAGAGATCAACTGCAGGAGGCGTCATTTGTTATTGCACACCTGAAGACGAGGCCACGTCGCAGTACCTGCGTGGTGCGGCAGACCAGCTGGGCGTCGTGATTTTTTGAGTGTGATAGGGGCTGCTGTTTTCCACCGTTAATTTCGTTGTTTCTGTCTATTCAACTAGCAGCAGCCGCAACCACGCCCGAGAACTCCAGCGCCCACATGATCTGCCGTGCCGCGTGGGCATTGCGGCGCGGCCTCGTTTTCAGGTGTGCAGTAACGACTGACGCCCTCTACACGCTTAAAGTGGGGGGGGGGGCTTCATAGGTCCATTTTACGTGAAATTCATCAGAATTCTTCTTTGTTCGTTAAAGGTGGTCCTCTTAGAACAGTTGGCACATATGGTACTATTAAATGTGTTTTTGTTCATTTTTAGGGTAATGGTGGTGAGTATCAGCGACTACGGAATGCTTACGAGTTCCTGTTTGCAATGTTCCGGCAATCCTGCGATCCACTTGGTAGCGCCAACGATCCGCTGATGCGAGCAGCAGTCAGTAATCTTCGTTCCGAGCAGATCGCTCTCGGAATAGAAATGTCTACAAATCCAAGAAACCCCACCAAAATGCGCCAATTCTCCAATCTCACCCAGGTAAGCAGTGCTACAATTCTGATTGGACCCGTCCTAGACCAGTTTTTTTTTTCAGCAGCCGATGAAATTGGCACAGATTGGGCAGATTGGAGGAGGAACAAAGGCTGTTATGCCAGCAGTGATGCCGTCGGTTCCAGTTTCTGGGGCGCGTACGGATCCTCAGTTCTTACAGCAAATGCTGGTGCAGCAGCTCATGCAGTACATGTCGACACCGCAACTGACACAATAGCGTCTTGTGGTTGATGTTCCTGACCCAGCGTGAGCAGGGTAACAATAAGCTACTGGTAATTGCGGCCCCATTTCGTGGAAATCTCTCACTTTCTCATTTTCATTCCTCTTATCGCTGTGTTTGTCTGTCTGTGTCTTGAGATTTCTAATGCATGTTTTTATTCTGTTTTTTTTTATATTCGGTCTTTAGATTTCTAATAACTAGAATGACGCACGAACTATAAACAGGGTTCAGTCGTAAGCACATCTTGGATTTGCAGGTCTTTGAGTTGGGTGTGTGACACTTGTATAGATCGACTTGTAACTTTTATACCAAAGCGTAAGGGTCTTTTGTGGAAAATTATTGTATGCGTGTTTTGTTTTTGTTTATCCACCATTTCTGTTCTAAAATCCTTCAATATCTACAAAAATGTTTATTGACGCATATTTACCTCATCTGGAGTTGTATTGCCTGTTTTATCGGCAGCCGCATGTGCATGTTTGTATTAGGAATCAGTCTCTCTCGGTTTCACCAAGATGAAATTTTCGGCAACAAACTAGTCGATTAACTTCGAATTATGGGTATGCCTGAACAGCGGACACAAATATTGTGAGAATAAATCAATTATACATCTTTATATTATTTTATTCAAATTACGTAATAATACGAGCAGATTCGTAAGAGTCTAGTGTATATACAGTGGAACAGATGAGACTTACCCGGCAGATAACCGAAACCTGAGCAGATAAAAAGCGGAAAAATATGGTGAGGAGCGCTGCCTGTCGATGGGTTCCTACTAGTGAGTTCCTACACCCGAAGCACATCCATGTAGGATTAATAGACAGAGATTCAACGTTTTGAACCGTGGTGACTTTCTGGATATTTTGAACTCTGTGATCTGAAAACCAAAACGGCACAGAAAATCCATAGTAAGTACTGCTGTGTACACAGTTGCTCGTGCTCGTGCACTAACACGGTTGGCTGGTATGTTCCTACTATTTGGACGTCCTCAGTGAGGTTAAAAATAGGTAATTACGAAACAAGAAGCGTCTGTAGGATCCAAAAACTAGGCCATTTTTTGCCTAAAAATGTATTACATGGACGTATAGTAAGCAATGGTCAACTCTTTCGTCTTACCGATGTAACACACGCTAGAGAGTGCCTTCAACCATGTAAATTTCATCTTGACTTGCAGGATTGGCATCCTCCGCCCATCTCTTAAAACCAAAGCGCATATCCCTGTTCTTGGGGTTAACTTGACGGCCTGTCTCGGGGCCGCATGCATCTATGAGATTACCCACGATGAACGCTAACAACCCGCAATTTATCCATCGTTAGCATGGGTGTTAACACTTTTGGCCTCGGTTCTAAACGTATTCCTTGCAAGTGTAGTGGATGAAAGGATAAAGTGATCGGCACTAATCCATGCCGTCTGTGGGGTTCCCTACGCAATTGACTTCATCTGACAAGGGAAGTGCAACAGGCCAGACTCGCAAATCGGAATGAAACCTATCTGGCTTGAATCTTTGTTGGAGAGGGTGTTACAGTATATATTTCATTATTGCCCTCGATTCCAAAAAACAAAAATCCCACCACAGTACCATATGCGCTGCAGCACTCGTCCGTCAGCGACGATGTGGCCGAGTGGGGAGGATGCTGCACTGTCAGCTCGAGAGTTTGAACCCCGTCATGCGCACCTACCTGTTTTGCTCTCTCATTTTTTTATTCCCCCTGTGTTGTTGAAATCAAATTTAAAAGGTTAGAAGATAATACTTATCCTTACTGACGCACTAGGCACGGAATAACTACGTTATATAAAACCTGCTTTTCTCCCTCGATTAGCTATAAAGTAGCAGTCACTTTTCACGACTGTAACTCAAAATCGCACAACATTGACTTTGTTGTCTCAAAGAGAGACAACATTTTAAAAATTCTTTCTGTTGTATATTGGACATTCCGTGCTCCCCGTTTCCGCGCTATGCTTCGTTACCCTTGGAAGGCGGCAGGGCTTTGAACACTTCATTGTCTGTGTGCACCGTTGCTGCCAGTAAATGCTTTCTCATTGACCATCCTTTTTTTGTTTTGAATGAAAATTTTACAATTTTCTAGCGACTCGAGGGAAAGCTGTACGATCACTAAACTACGTTCATAGCATAGTAGTTATTCTATAGCTAGTACGTCAGTAAAGACAAGTGTTGTCTTCTAGCCCTCCAAAATTGATTTCAATAACATAGGAGGAATAAAAAACAAAAATGCAAAACGAGTGTCAATGACGGGATCCAAACCCTCGACCTCCTGCCTATCAGTCCGCATCCTCTCCACTCGGCCACCTCGTCGCTGACGGACTAGTGCTGCAACGCATATAGTACTGTGGTGGGATTTTTGTTTTTTGAAGCCGAGGGCAGTAACAAAATATATACTGCAACACCCTCTCCAACAAAGATTCAAGCCAGATAGGTTTCATCCCGATTTTCGAATATGGCCTCTTGCACTTCCCTTGTGAGTATTGAAGAGGCACTGAATGAGTACGTACCCTATAGATTACAGGGTGGGCCAAGTATACGGTAACAAAGAAGAAGGCAAGATCCTCGAAGCAACTTGGAATACTGTCACATGATTTATGTTCATTAAGTCCCAAAAAATATAATTCAAGAAAACATCTAGAAATGTCCTCCATCTGCTAGGAATCAATCCTTGAGACATCAAATGAAGTCACAGGCCTCGGCACGCAACTTGTTGGGCAAGAGTTTATTCCCACTCTTTGAAGTTCATTCCCGGAGATTTCCAACTCCTAAGGGATTTTGAGCAAGCATATGTCTCAGGTATCGTTACAACCTACTATCACATTTGGCTGAAATTTGTGCAATAGAGTGGGGCACGTGACAAAACCAGTAGGTCCTAAAATTTATTGTTTTCCAGGTTTTGAAACTGACGAAACGTAAGTTCTTGGGCAATGTCCTAATAAAACTTTCGGAGACGGCCTCCCAAATAAACATGACTTCAAGGCACAACATGCTCCCATGAAAGCAAAACAAATCTTGTTAACGTATTTATGGCCCACCCTGTAGTGGCTTTCGGGTTGCAATCGACTCATCAATTAAGCACTTCATCCTCCCAGTTTCTTCTGGTGCGAACTTAGCCACAGCAGAGGTACCGGATTTTTTGACTGGTTACGTGTGCGGACCATTGACCATGTTTACGCACAGTGGGCCTCTTGCCACTGCGCTATGTCATATACGGACCTAGGTCGGATTCAACTTACGTTGGGTCAATCTAACCTAGACTTTAAAGAGACGCTTTCACTTGTTACTGGAAAGTCGGATTTTACATAAATTGTATAGAATGATTTGTACGACGAAGTGCTACTTCGTATCAATAGAGTAGCAATGTGAGATCTCTACTATTTATTGGTTCGACTTGTAACCAGAGCAACATTCTACAAGGAACCTCCAGATTCATCTTGAAAGGAAAGACCATTTATTTATTCAACTCTACAGATACCAAGTGTATAAGACGGCATAAGCACAATGTGCAACCGAAATCGATTAGAACTCAAACCCGTACTGCATGATTTCTCGTGCTTTCTTGGTGATGTGCCTTCAACAAATGAAAACACACGAAAACAACAGTAAAACCGAATTCCAGCTAAAATAACAGCGAAAATAGAAAAAAAGGTCATTGCTACCGTCAATACTTTACAAGTCAGATAAAACATCAGTAAAACGATTGTAAGAAGGAATATGGCTTTAATTACCCTCCGTAAACTTCGGTGCTAATCGCGATTTCCTTGCACGACGGTTTTTGTTGACAGGCGCTCGTGCTTCTAACGGGGGTGCTGCCGGGGTTTCAGCCACCTCAGCAGTATCCACGTCTCGAGGCTGTGAAGGCGGCGAATTTGTAAGGCCGCTCTGCTGCTTACCACCTCTTCTGCGGAGTGGCTGCCTACACGGAAGCACTACCTAAAATATGCATGAGATGAATAAATGAATGAAAAATTAGTTCTATTGCTGACAGCGGCATCAAATTTCGTCTCCAATAAACACATATCCACTCATGTACAAGAAGCTCCAAATGTCCACAGTCAAGAGAGGCGTGGCCACGGCGCGGCTCCTTGATCAGACACAGGCGCCCTCTATGCTGCCTCTGGCTTCTCTGACTCTGCAGAAAACCAGTGGCACCATGCAGAGCGCCTGTGTCTCTGCCTAAAGCCGCGTCGTGGCCACTCCCCTCTTGACTGCGGACATTTGGAGCTTCCTGTACGTGATCATTTTTGTCTTATTCCCACACCTGCGGCATGATGGCCGTGGAGATAACACAAAAAGGTTTCCAGGAAAGATTCTTCATCCCAGAGGCGAAAACCTTTAGGAAAAAGAACTAGAGCTTTCTAACTATAGTATATAGTATGAGAAAGATGAACAGAAGACCAAAACTGCCAATTTTCTATCCTATTTCAAATATAAGTGGAGACGTTACTGATATGGACCAGGAATGTTAGTGTTACCGAAGAAGGTTTCAAGTCCGTAAGCTTTGGAGTGTTGGTGAGAAGACGGCTGGATCCAAAGAAATCACGGTTCAGTGGTGGGGGTCGTGTTGGAAATAGCGTAGTAGCAGGCAAAACTTGACGATTCTGCAAACTATGGAGTAATTGAAAAATTCAGAATCGCCCCAATTGGTAAATATCAAATATGAATTCATTTTCATTTCCAGTCAGCTGTCTGTGATACAGCTAATATAATCACAATAAAAGTGAAACCTCTTAGAAAGACCTCCAGATCATCATAATAGCAGTGGAGCATGTTCCAAAGAAATACGACTGTTCAACGGAATAACTAACGTGTGAACGCGATATCGAAGAATTATCAAAATCTAGTAGAAATTTAGGCTTAGAAGTTGAATTTACTCCAGAACTCTCTTGATCCTCGGACCAGCTTCTACCGCAAAGAAAGTTTATATTTCCACAAACCGGAACCACAGGCCTTCGCTGGGTGGGGGGCCTGTACACACCACCGCCACGTTGAAAATTGTTACTTGGACGTGAATTCTTCTTTGCCACGTCCTCTTCTTTTACCGCAGATAGGAGTTTCTGTACAATCTGCAAAGTATTCGAGTAAATTAATTGAACTTTGAAAATTTGCTTTCACCTACCTCTTGGTTTTCATTTTGATTTTGAGTAGGAGTGGTTGCGAATAACTTAGTAAGTGCACTTGGAGGGGATTGGTTTTCTTGTTTGGGCACTTCTTCAGTTTTGGCAGATGCTGGAGCGGAACCCGTGAGAGAACTGAGGATTGATGACACTGGCTGAATTGGAAATAATTAGAAATTGTCTAGGAGCAAAGATTCAGAACGCATTCGAGGGCTGTGAAAGAACCCACACTCTGCTCCGTGACAGCACTTTTCCCTGTCCTTAAACCAAGCATACGATTCAGCTCATCCTCCATTTGCTCCTTCTGCAAAGTAAGACACCTTGTACCACCAGGCTATTTGATCTGAGCTTCTAGAATCTCTGATTTCCGGTGAACAATAATAGAAACTAACGGAATGTGAACGAAACACTTAAACAGTAGCAGGTAGGTGATAAAAAAATCTAATTTTGACCAAAAATGGAACATCAGTGGCCTTAGGATTTGAATCGACGCCTGATAGCGTTTGGGCTGCGAGAGCGCAGCCGGAACTGTATAATGCGTCGATTCAAAGCTTAAGGCCACCCCCCTCCCCCCACTTGATGCCAACTATTAACTACTATCTTGGCAACTATTAAGGAATGAAGGATGGCAGCAAGTGGTGGGAGGACTACAGCAACTAAGGGGAGATGCCAGTAGACTCTGAACTCGATAAATTACGCCGCTTGGCTGTGTTTGTGCTATACAATTGCCAGAATAGGTGATCCTCCAAGTGTAAGAAGTCGACAAGCTCATTTTCCTTACAATATTCTCTGAAGAAAATGTTCCATTGAAGTCTAGCTTCTTTTCTAGCTTCTATTCTTCTTCCATCCTAGCTTCAACATAAATAGCCACTGCACAATTGGTCTATTTCTAGAAAAGAGAAAACCTACCGAGATAATTTTCGTCATCGGTAAAGGCATTAAAGACTCGTGCCGCACGTTTGCGATAGGAAATGATGATGGCAGCGCAGGGGAAGATGTAACAGCGTTCTCGGAAGAAATAACTGACGAAACTGCAGGCGAAACGGCAGCGCCTTCAGTAGGTCGTTGGGCTGGAGATGGTGTTCCTGTAAGATACACATTCGGGCTGACGTTACCTTTCGAGCATGCAGCAAACGGCTTAAAACGGCCGTGTATATAAAGGAAACATCTAAAAACAGATGGTCAAACGAGTACATTTTCCTACAATCAGGAAAATTTATTTAACTCTTAAAATATTTTACAGAAATGGAATCCATACAGTGCAGTTAACCTGCCGACCTGGTCGTGGGAAAGAAACGGAACCAACCTTGGACAGATTGCTCCTTCGGTTTTCTCGTCAGTAAAGCACATGGAGCATCATTGAAGGTAGAACGTGCCTCCGATGCAGATTTCTATGGAACGAAAATAAATAGTTCATTTTATTAGGTTATCGAAAAAGTTCTGCAACACTCGCAACGAATTCTCTGAAAATAGACTTCTTCATTAGAACGAAATCTCAGTTAGTGATATATTTACCATTACTGTGCAGTACCTTCGCCTGTCTGTTGGGCAGCTTCTCCTTCCCTTTGCCAGAACCCCCGAGGTTGTGGCTCAAAAACTTTTGACACCTTACTTTTGAGTCTCTGTTGATTGCTAAGCGTCATTTCCCACAGATTTGATATATTTACAGTGTTCATGTCCAGGAAAAGATGACAGTACCATAGAGTCAGGTCTGCCGAATATGACAAATGCGACAGAAATTCCTGATCGTGAACCTGAGTTTTCTCATGAGTTGCGTCAGGAAAGTGCACGTGAGCATTATCTTACACAAGAAAAACATTTGCTCGTTACGGGGGTTTTCATTGATCGCACCTACCAACTCCTGGAGTTGAGTAGCGCTGAGGTCGCTCATTACTGCATGCCACTCTTCACAAATCCATGAAGCATTCCTTGAGGCTCCACACACAGCATAAAGAAACTTTTTCGGGAAGGCCTGCTTTTGACTGTTTTGGAAGTGATTCCGGACACAGAATTCATTGGCGCTGCTGTGTGTTGTTCAGTGTTGTTCGAGTACGATGAGAAGCTTCCGCTCTCACTTGCAGTATCCTTTGGAAAATTCTTCCTATGTGCAGAAAGAAACAGAGACTCCTCAATGCTCACTCGGCACGTCTTATCGGATTCGCACAATCCGTGATGTATTCATGTCCAGACAACTTTGTTGTAACCTAGTCAGTGAGAATGCTTGATGCCTTCGTGAACATGCAGGTGTCGGCATCCGCCCTCGCGTTCGGGTGTCCTGCAAATCGTCGTTATTAACAGTCGATGCACGTCCAGAGCGTGGGCGAATTTCAAGCGTTATTTTTCCAGACTCGAAGCCCTGACACGATCGAGAGACGGTCAAATGGTGAATAATGTTCTCTCCAAACACAGCACATATATTGGCATCAGCATTTCTTACAGGATGTTCTTGGAGGAAACCATAATATGTAGACAAAGGAGCGAAGTGAGACTCGACTGGCCGAAGGGCTTGTTACTTAAATACTAATAGAGCTTCCCTCGTATGTCCTTCTCGTGAATGCTTCGAGAACATTCTACCCTTTGCCAACACAAGATCCCATTTGTCACACTGCTCCTGCGTTTTGAAAATGAAGATAAAAAGTGTTGCAGAACTTTTTCACCGACCCTATAGTTAGGCTTACTGACAGTCCCACAAACCTTCTGCTTCAGGCAGACGTTCTCTTTACCAGCCAGGAGGCGTTTCTCGGAGCCTATCGGTGGTTCTGTGGGCTTGCGCCCTTTTCTCTCCTTTCCATAAGTGATATTGATGAGCGAATTCTTAGGTACACAAGCACCACTGTTCATTGCTCCTCTAAAGAAGTCAGGAGAAACTTTTACGTAGAAGACTAACCAGTTCCAGAAAAATAGCGAAATGAGGATAAAATAAAATCTACAGAAAATACAGATGTCAAACAATGCTGTCTCGGAAAAAAACCCACCTGATCTTGAAACCACTGTTGAATTCAAGATCGAACAAAACATCCACTTTGCCAGATAGAATTCCAACAACGGTACCTTGAGAACCGAACGGAATCGTGCTTCCCTGCAATATGGCAAAATGACAATCATACCGTCACACAGGAATTAAGTGTTTCTGCTGAAGAAATCTATGAGAGGTACTGTGATGACGATCCAAGTTGTCACTCAATGTGACAGCCAGAGAAAAACCGTCCTTGCCTAGTTGCAGGGCTGCAATTCATCGAACGCTAACCAAACGAAACAACACATATTAGCGCTATTGATTATCCTATAGATTACATAGTCGTAGGAGACGCAGAAAATGAGTTGGCTACCGCACCAGATTTTGCACGGTCATAAGCCTTTTTATGCCAGCCCATGTGTTATTTCCTACTGTAACGGAAGTGAAGAATTTTTCGAAAGCATCATTGCTAAACGGTGCGTGAAAATTTGAAACATCAAATGATGCAGAGAAACACTAAGCGCTGAAGAGAAGTGGAAATGATATCGCTGTTTAAAACAATTGTTGTAAGCAATTTTTACTGCATTCCTGGGAAAAATAGACAGCTCTATGTCTTGAAAGCATTACCGTCAGTGCGGTGATATTCCGCCTCGTGATTGAGGATAAAACTGCTCTGCTAAAAAACAATAAGTAAAATGAGTGATTGGAGTTCAGTAAGATCCCCTGTAAACTATTTTGTGAAGCCCAAAGTCCATGAAATACTGAAAATGAAGTACGAATTGACGCATTGGCGATAGACCGCATTTCGTGCACTTTACCTCTTGGGAGGATCCCGTTTCCGATAAACTCATTTGAAAGGAGATCAGCTTTGCTCAAGGTGTGTACATTGTAAGTAGATGCTGGTTCGCACGCCACTACTCAGAAGATAGCTGATTATGAATATTTCACTGCACATGTTATTAGAAAGATCGTGGATGACAAATTTCATGGTATAGCGGGTGCAGACGCTGATGCGAATGTGTCAAAGATGCAAAAGTGATCGCAAAGAGGAAGAACGAAGTAACCTGGACGGTGTACACCACACGATCCAACAGCTGAAAATCGGCGTCTGGGTCAGCACAACATCTTCCGTTATAGAGCTCTGCCTGAAAATATTGTTTGAAAACGATAGAAGCACAATGAAGTGAAACCATAACGAAACATCTAGATGTGGATAACAATAAGCCACAACGTCGATTTTGATGTGACTCAAATCTCATTAATAACAGCACTAATTAGAAACCAGTTTTCTATCAAACTACAACAAGGTTATAGGGAATGAGAGGGGAACCAGTAGCCTGCAGCTGCTTTGAGCAACAACACAGCCAACCAATTGTCTAGTTTTTCCTTAATCCCTGTATTTTGCAGCACTTTTGAGCGCACTCAAAAGAACAAGCTTGAACAACTGCCACATCCCCTGTTTACACAATGCTCACATTGTTGTGGAGCGGAATTCAAGCGAGAAATTGTTTCAAAACTGCTGCATCAACATGAAATGATGTTTGACTATTTAGAAGCATGAAGCAATCAAAAAATCAAGCCGAAATGAATCCTCGTGGATGCATATTCATGTACAGTAGGTCGTGCTGATTTCTGCCATATCGCCGTCTCTAGCAAGTCGATTATTGATCGATATGTTACAGATGATTAAACACAAAGTTTTACAATAACCCGCAGGCTACAGATAATTGTCGGCAGCGCGCTGTCGCATTGCGGAAGTTGGGATGCCTATTTCTACAAGACCATGTATGTATGGATCCATAGAGTGATGTGATAAGGTGAGAAATGCTGTCCTGTTAGTGGAGTTAGGTGCTACACAATTTAAGGATCAAGGTATATGTGAGACCCAGTCTGTAGAAAAGTATCGTAAATGTGAATCGTTATTGCACCACTGACAATGGCTGTCGCGCTGCATCACTCGTTAATCGTTACGCTAACTCAAATGATCAACGTTTGGGTTAATGCGAGTAAAGGCGAGTTAACGACCATTGCGGTGCGGCCTTTCTTTACCAGCGATGCACTGACAATTGATCCGCCCTGTATGACAAGCAAAATCCAATGGTTCAGATTGTTAACAGCACTCACCCTATAAAGAACGCTGGGATTGACGGCACACTTTCGAAATCCCCATCTTTTCTTTGGAACTTGTTTTATAGCATTTTCGATTTGCCCTAAAACTCAGATAAATTGCTTAGGTGGACATTGTTCATAATAATATTCCATTACTCAAGAAAATTTACACAGAATTTTCTATTCGAACATTCAGAAGACAGATACCTATAATGAGACGATCAGCATATTTCTTTCCCCCTTCTTGTTTCTCAACACCGTTTGTAGGAGTATTTGAGAGCCATTCCTTCAGATCAGCTACACGTTGCTGAAAATTCAGCGGAATAAAGCCAAATGGACCAAAAATCAAAATGTTGTGGTAAAAAGTTCCAAGACAAGCCTATATTCACAACAGCCTCTCAGAGCTCTTCTCCTTCAGGAGTCAAGAAAACATACGTTGCGTTTTTCCTCATTAGTCCACACATCACTAGCTAAGTAAGCATCATCGACAGAGTGTGAATTTTCCAAGAAAGCAAAAAGATCCCGGAACCTGGAATCTCATTTTTTTACAACTCACTTAAGATATGAAGACATCTCGACATCCGTTTTTTACTTTTAACAACTTCCTCGCTTTTTCCAACCTATATCTCACAGTGCATTGTTAAAATTAATCTATCTATGGTGCCCACTTAACAGGTAGTCACGTGCGCCAGCTTGTTCGTGTTCTTTTGCATATACAGGAAGCCCCAAATGTCCGCAGCAAGAGGGGTGTGGCCACGACGCGGCTTTGGGCAGAGACACAGGCGCTCTGCATGCTGCCACTGGTTGTCTGCAGAGTCAGAGAAGCCAGAGGAAGCATAGAGAGCGCCCGTGTCTGATCAAGAAGCCGCGCCGTGGCCACACCCCTCTTGACTGCGGACATTTGGGGCTTCCTGTACATTACAGTGCAATTGCTCCTGACTACGAATGGGCTACGTAAAGTACGCATCTCTATGCTTGCGTGTTACGTGATATTCTAAATTCAACAAGAAGTAATCTCCAAACAGTTAATAGTGAGGGAAATCGCAGATATTCTTGTGAATAGAAGTAATCAAATTTCACATGGCTGCTTTGGCCCGGGATGTTTGTTGTGTGCATTTCAGCTGGCCTGAGAATGTAGATGTGAACTGGTTCTAACTACAGTCCATCTACTCCCCACACTTACATCAAGAAAGATAGAACCTAATCATAACGTTGGAACATACTTGTTTCTATAACTGTTAAGCAACTGTACACAGAGCATCGAGTATTGCCAATACCCATTTTCAAGGCGACGGGTGTAATCAGCAACCTGCAATATGGAATGAAGAGATGGCACTGAATGATAAGTAATCAAGAGAAAAAAGAATCTGGCAACATATCCAGAGGCTAAGTAGAATATAGACTGGCAAAATAACACGCACCAGTCAGTACTCCAGAAATAATAAACCTACTACGCGAACAAGAAATTCAGAACTTCTCACCTCTTGATTCCTTTTCGACAACTTCAGTGATAATCCAATGTTAATTTTCTCCTGCGTCCGTGAAGTCTCTTCTTCGGATGTGTTTCGTTCAATAATTAGAAATACAGTGCCAGTTATCCGAGATAAGAGACGTCCGTCAACTACAGATAGAAACAATGTAGATTGACCTCTTCACACCTACTGGTCTTGTCACCCCTCATTCTCTGCGCATTACTCTGAGAGTATGAGAGGTTTAATATTCAGAGCAGCAATACTGACAATCGCCTTTGATTCTTCCGATACAATTTAAAAAAAACATTTTCGGATTTCGGAACCACTGTCCGGAGATAGAAGAAAAACGAGTAGCAACACCTCCAATTTTGCGCCCGGCATCAAAACTATTCATCCACTGCAAGCTTAGTGATTCGTAGTCGGTGCGGATTGCGCTCAGGTCCACTGAAGGCCAAATCGACACGGTCAGACGTACTCTGCCTAAAAATAAACTAGCAATTGCGAAAGCAAAGCTCAGGTTACCGAATGAATGAACCATATTTCGGCAAATCTGCGTTAGAAACCGGCATTCTAAAATTGTCATAATATGAAAACTATACCTTCAGGATCCACCATGTCCACAAGAGCTGGATATCCAAATCCTTCCCAAGACGGCAACATAGCAAATACCTGAATGCTCGCAAAATCGCAGAGGAAGAAAAATAATATCTGTGGGCGAATATGAAACCAACCTTCGAATGTTTCGGGTAAGCCTCAGAAACCGGAATGTCACGAAGACTCACGCCACCTTCTACATTCACGTTCTGAATCAAGCAGAAAATCTATTACAATCTGTCTGTAGAAGTACGCCAATCTCAAAAGTTATTCAAAACGAAACAGCAATAACGTACCGTTACAAGTAAGGGTAGTAAAACAGGAACGGCAACTTGAGGCCCAGCCCACTGCTTCTGCGGACGCAGGACTCCTTGTTCCACAAAGTACGTTACTCCAACGTACCGACGCACGAACACAATTGTATTCGCATTTTTGACGTCGATTGCGTAGCGGGATAACATTCTTAAAACAAAAATGCACAAAAATGGAAACATATTTGGTTGGATATTACAATATCAATAAATACCTCTCTTTCTGCGCGTATAACATTGATTTCATGACTTCCTGCTCCTCTCCATCCAAAGCTACTGCAGTCACTTCGCCTGAGTCTTGACGTGTGTACTTGTTGCCTTCCGCCCAGAACGAGTCTACCAAACCCATCTAAATGCAGGAGGTATATCCGGAAAGCCCAGGACTCACACGAAGTTAAACCCACTTTTAAAATTGGCCAATCAATGCAAACTTCTTTGCCAATAAAATCCCTTGCTAGGTCCAAAATGTCCTATAATAATACGAAGATAATGCTAACACCTCGAATCATTGGAGCGAATTGTTACCTTTTCCAATTCCTTCCGTTTGTTGATGGTCAAAACCATCGAAGGCCGCTTCGATTCTTGTTGGAATACTTTTACGTTGACCTAGATAAAACATGAGACCTTCATAATACGAAAGAAGTTTACAGAGTCCGATGTACCTGCTTGAGCTCTCCGGAATGAGGTAAATGTTTCATGGTTGGAAAACCTGGGAAGAAAACATCAAGTTTTACGTTTGGAAGCAGCCCCCATATCACCTGTTGCGGATCCAAATGGAACGCATCTACAGCCAGTGTGGACTTTCTGAAACAGGAACAAACTCTATTTTAAAATAAGGGAGGTATCACCACTCGCCAAAGGGAAGCGCCTTCGTAGCCTGAGCCTCAAGTGCCATTAATTTGATTCATGAAAAGACAGGCTGCTAGTCAAACACCACTTGCCTCACCCGAACTACGTCACATGATCAAAGTCCCCGTTCATCCGGTTACCACCGCTTAGTTGGAAAATGCTGCAAAATGACTTGATCCAGCAGTGTCGCTTGCTCTTAACAGTGCTGACTACACAGGCTTGCCACCCAGGTACACCATTCTTCATAATATTTTTACTTTTTTCAACCTTCCACTGAAAGTTTGACATTTTTGGCGAAAGCGAATTCTAATGATGAAAGGAACTTCTTTTATCATCCTCGCAACATAAAAGTGAGACTCCCCAAGTAAAGATGGGCTACTAAAGAGACTACCGCACTACCAGAGAACACATGCTGCTGCACTATCCACAGAATTAGGCTCATGGTATCGATAAAAAAATAATTTTAAGATGCAAATTACATGAAAATGGCGTCAAAGTTAGAAATGCAGCTAAAATTTACGTATAATGCTGAAAGAGATAGTAAGGTTACCTAAAGCTCAAAAATCAACGTCAAAGTTCAATTTCACTTGTCTCTTCCCTTCAACCAATGCATTTCTGTTTGCTCACTCATCCAGTAAAATTTCACCATAACTATCTGCCGGTTCACCACCCGAGGCAAGAACCCTGTTGATGTTAAATAAAAAATTACACTTGGACGCCTTTAGCTTTGAAGTTGAACAGAAGGATTTCGCCTATTGAATTCCGTGCCTTCTCTTCAGGAGTCAAGGTGTTCATCTGAAATGCCACAGATCTGATACAGAAACACATCTGCAACGAAGGCTAGGATGAAGCAACATACTTTGCTCTGTACAGCAGATAGAAGTCGAGCTTCATCAATAAACGGGATCAACACTACTGCCTCCCAGTCATTCTTCTTTCCATTCAAATCAGTGCGAAAGTCAGTTGGATAGAAATCAGCAATGGGAGACTCCTTATTACACATAAGATCCTAAAAGCATGACTGTATCTGGATAAAGAGTGTGGCGCGGCGGGAGGAAGGAGCATAACTGCCTTCCACTCGGTAAGCGCGTCAAATAAGGGTGAGCTAGGCAAGAATTTCTACATTGTGAGGGGCTGACAACCTTCCACTCTTCTATCAGTTCTAGTTCTACACCTGACTGAGGGATACTTCTGCGATCTAGACGTATGCCGATCCTGCCTTATGGGCTTACTCAGGAGCTATAGATGAGAGAACAAATTGAAAATCCTCTACACATTTCTTAAGTTGAACATACAAAAGATAAAAAAGAAACCAACCCTGAACGGCGATGGGAGGCACTCAGCACTGGCAGAAGGTAGCACAGCTAGCAACTGCTCGAACGGCTTGAACGGCTCACCTAGATCGAAGCTCATATCCATATTTGAAAAATCTACCACATCCGAGATATAAGGAGAGTAGTGATGAGGATAAAACCTTAAAAATTGAATAGTCTTAAAGCATATGTGATCATGAAGTCGACGAGGTCACAAATAGCAGAAGTAGAACTTACCAGTTCCATGAGACACAACCCTTATAGTAATAATGAAGGTTCCACTGTATCGCCCTCACGTACCCTTCTGCTTGCGCACGGAGCTCAGACTTGGTAATGTTCTCATATCTTAAAAGAATAGGTGATACGGTAATAATTTGTCAAACCTATCATACTTTTCAGCAAAAGAGGTACATTACATAGTTTCATGCGCATGGTCGATGCAGAATCTTGTTAACATTTTCTTCAAGAAGAAAAAAGAAATATACCGATAGAATTCCATAAGATCATGACAAACATATCAAAAATGATCCCGTTCATTGTGAAAATTGGAAGTTCATGCGATGACCAAGAGGCACCGTTAAAATAGAGCTAAATATTGCGTGCTCTAATGACTAATCTTCACGTCCCCCATCCCTCGACATTTTATTATTTTCTACTACCGTTTTTTGAAAAACACTGGAAAAGAAACTGGAGTTGAGGTTAATAAATAATCAATTATCTCCTTGGCTTCAGCGTGGCTTTCGAAAGAAAAATCCCATGATTTGAATAATTTCCTTCGGTAAGCATAGGTGTTACATATCTTCATTTCTCGGAGTATTTCGGTTTTCAAGGTATTTCGGATAGATTACCCACGCTGAAGTGTAATGAAATTTGGAGCAATATATGTAATATCCTCTTGTTAATGTGGAGTTAGGAACCTTCCTTTCGACCAGGACATGCGCGCTGATGCCAGAATTTTAAGGCCAATACAAGCTGGAAAGGGTGTTCCTTAGAAAAAGTTCAATATAAACTGTTGTTCAATTCCTGTTTGTGGATTCGCACATATCCTCAATGTAAGTTGAAATGAAATGGATGTGTGAAGGCGAGATTCTGCTGGTAACTTGTGGCTTGACTCTTTTGGAGAGACATAACTTTTAGAACACATACAACAACAAAGCAAAAACGCTGACTTCATTTTCTCGCGATAGTAGAGCCGCTTGTGCCGTCGAAATGAGTTGCTGACTGTTTTCGTCCAGCAGGTTTCGACATCGTTTTCAAACTCTTTGTCATCCATTCCTCTCAGCTCTGCCGCCATGACAGCCTCTGTGAGCTCGTCTTCACCAGGATCGGAATCTAGGAGTTCTACACATAGCGCGTGTGATAGATTGTATTGAAATGCATGAAACAAACCAGCATTCAGGCGAGAAAGAAGCTCAGCAGCGGATTCAACTCCTCCATCCGGTAACTCATCGGGGATGTCATCACTGGAGCTGTCCTCTTCATCACTGCTCACAAAAGCTGCTTCGTCATCTGGAGATACCTCATCTGATCCATCAGCATCATCACTAGATTCTGTAGCCGACAACGGCGATTCTTCTTCAGCGTGTTCTTTCTGAAAAGAACATCATAACAAAATAGGGGAGCAGAAAGCAGAAATGCTCGAAAATTAAAAGAATTTGCAAAACTACTACCTTGAAGAGACCGTGCGGATCCCTGCCAGTTTTACTTCGTAAGAAACTCTCGTCTTCCAAGGTCTGCAGAAAATGTCGGCGATCATTAGCTGCGAATGCCTTCAGGAACACTTCGAAACGTTGCAGATTTAAAATCCCGGATTCATTTATATAACCTAGAAATATCGATGCTTTACAAAAACGAAAAGACATCCCAAAATTCTCCAATCGAAGACATTCCAAATTTTTTCATCTATATTAACAAAATGACATAAAAAAAGAACGTGATGTGCTAAATAAAACAAATTTTGAATTTTGCTAACTAGATACTATAAGATTAAGAAATGGCCTTTGAGGAAGTTGTACATTTAGCGCTTGTCGACTGATTCTAGAGCTGATATTAGTTTAAATTTGACACGAAATCCGCACTTAGTATATAACCCAGAGCCCAAATACAAATTAATATCGAAGTGTAGATTGCTTGTCTCATGAAAATGTATACAAGAGGGGCATAACGGAAAGCGCTTCCACTGGAGAGAAGAAACGCAGTTCTGTCCAAGGCAGATTCAACAGAATGACACCGCCCACACTCAGCTTTTATGATCCGTCAATAGCTGCAAAGGCTGAGATGGACCAAGACGTCTCCGTAGTCGCCAAACCTCACATCTCGCTACCATCTCTTCCTGACCCTGATGCATTTCTTAAAAGAACAGCTAACCCCCCAGATTCCAGAACTCCGCTATTCTTTCAATTTTTGAAGACTCTCCTCTTAGTGGTTGGAGGCTTATCTAATCGACAGCAATTCCTGACACTCGTGTATTCAGTGTCTTCCACACCGTTGGCTCCTAGTAACAAACGCACGTGACGATTACACTGTACACTGTTGATTTTCATGCAAGAGAAACATCTGGAAATCGATTGAAACCTAGAGTGTCTCAAAAATTCCCTGTTTACTTGGTAGTTACAAAGTTGCGTCCGGAAATGTCAACGCACGGTGCCATGTTTCCCCATTTTCTCCAACAGCCTGATACGTCTTAGTACACACCATTTTATTTCGATTTTAGGAGGTGGAAATCTAAAGATGAGTCACCAAACAGAATAAACGGTAGTATACCTTCTAGGGTCGGGAGGACCTGTATATAAGTTTGGTAAAGTAGCGGGAGCGCATCATCATGGATGTGAACGTGTGGTAAATGCGGAATGAAATCATTACCCACGAGGAAACCCATCAATACCCAATCATCTATAATGTGCTCGATGTCATATGGGAAGGGCAGCGAAGCCTGCAAACAGATATTTATCGAGTTCCAGGAGGGGAATGAAGCAAGGTAAACTGATAGAGCAGAGAGAAACTTGAATACCTTGAGAGGGTAGAACTCCCAGTAGAGATACTCCCTGAGAAGAGAGAGATGAAGAAGGTGGAAGTTAATTTGCGACGGATTCGCCCTAGAAGCAAATCAGCGAATATAATACAATATCCACACTAATCGAGAAAGTCGGATACCTGTGAGGAACTGCAGCTCCACTTTTCTTTGGCGCAGGTCGATTAAACTTTACTTCCTCTCGAAGCAAGGAGAAATGAGGTTCGTGCGAGCAGATTCCGAGCATTAACTGAACATTAATGCAAATTTAGAGAGCAGGATCCAAGAGCAGGAAAACGCACCAAATCTGCATCGAGTCCATACATACAATGGCGCGTGTTGGAATCGTATCCCTCCAATGTTCTTTCGTGCCGAATGAAGTCCATGATTTTGTGTTCGCCTTCACCAGGGCACTGAAAAAAATAATGTTTTCAGTAACAGCGATAGATGGACAAGCTTTTTTCGGGAGTCGAAGATCGCAAAAAATTGAAACATGGGTTTGGACCGAAGAAGCTGCATTTTGCATTGAGTCTCAGGACAGCGCAGAAACGTTTGGAAAACTCGGAGTGAAGCTTTTGGACAAGATCAAGTCCAAAGTTTTGCGGAGAAGAATACGATTCAAGGACTGGGTTACAACAGCGCTACGAAGAAAGTGGAAGAACGCTACTCGTCTTGCAAGAAGATCACCAGAGAGTAGATTGGCTCGAGTCGCATCTGACAGGATACCACCCAGAAAAAGGTCTGTCGGTCGCCCTAGGACAAGGTGACTAGACGAATTCGTTGGATTTGCTGGAGTAAGGACCAAATATGTGGCCGGATGATGGATAGATCTGTTCAATGGGACTCTTCTAGATGCTTCGCTTGAAAAACTAGAAACACATTACTCACATCTGTGCGACAAGGTACGAGTGATTGTAATTGTAATTGTAAAAAAAAATGCAGGCGTGACGTGACCTTTATGCCGACAAATTAACCTTTACACCTATGTCAGAGCAGTGCGGATGCGAGGAGGAAGGGGGAGGGGTAGGTTCCCAAAGCTGCGGAGACTCATTTTTTCAACCCCCTCCCCCCTCCCTTAATGAGAATTTCTGCTTGCACACTGTATCTTTTTGAACTCTATTATCAACCCCAACTCCCCAACTGAAGATTGTTATAAATTTTCAAACATATTTTTGGAGAACTGACGTCGTGTCCTGATAAAAACACCCGTATACCATGCCATGCTTGATCCTTCTCCACCTTCGTCTCCAACCATTTCGAGAGCTCACTATGTAGCTCAGCCATAAATAAAGTGCCTGGAAATTACAAGTGGTATAAATAGAACATTCAAACACATCTTAGAAAATTCTGTGAGGTACAGCAGATCTCTACAGTGAATTCAGCGTGACTCAAGAAAAACGGTGCTACGGTAGAAAAAAAAGTGTACGATATTCGTGACTATGAGATCAAATAACCTTTCCTCCTTTCTCGAGTTATAGTTTCAGTAGAAGATATGATTTTCTAATTTCTGGGCAAAAAAAAGTGGAAGAGCCTTAGGAATAATTTCCGTTTTGTACCACTTGATCATGTCTACTTCATCGAAATTACCCGTATTTCTTCGAATTGATTAACGAAAATTATATAAGTGGATGAACTTCATTATGATGGCATGTAAGTAACAACCTTCCTAGAATCTGCAATCCTACATTTGAGATGGGCAAAAGCTTCTCCCCTTCAAAGTCAAGCGTACGATGGTAATTTACCAAGGGTGTTCGCCTCGGGGGGAACAGGGGGGGGGGGGTCGCCTGAAGAGGGTAGTATGATAACAGCAAGGTATGGAAGTTTATTTCCCACAAGCGAGCTCCAAGTTTGACTCCTCGCGAGGATGGTAGTTTTGCAAACACTTCAATATGCTCTTCTTCTCTTAGTACTATGAATAACGAGTGTAAAATCGTCGGTGACTTCTTCTTAAGCTTGGACGTTTTATTTGGCTGTAAATCGACTCATAGGGTCCAATGAATATGTAGCTCGAAAGGCAATTCCGTGGATGGCGTCCAAGAACTTCTGGACATCACATGATGCTCTGAAGCTATGGAGGCCGTTTCCCAGAATGAAACCTTAGGAGGATGCAAAATCCCACGGCTTCTGGTTCGCTGGACATGTTTTTATGGCGATAAGACCACAAGACATAACCGCAAAATTTGTTAAATTTGAGGAAGGTTGACATTCAATACCTCACAGAACCAGAGGGTACTGTAAGAAACAACCCTATGCATAAGAAAGAGCAAATCTTCCTTTGTTGTAAAGCCTTGAAGATGTTCTCTCATACGAAGTAATTATGACGTTATTCGCCTCAGATTAGCACCACAATCTTGAACTTGCCAAAAATCAGGTTTTTTTTTTTCATGGCTTTTTTCAGCGCATGTTTATAAGCTGGCAAAACCTTAAACACGATTCCGAAAGTGGAAGTCAAGCTCTATACTTCTGCAAAATTTCAGCTCTCAATTTTATCTAGGACGAGTTTTATTCCGTTGGTAAAAATGCCAATTTTCCCACCTTTTTACCAACGAATTCCCACCCAAATTTAATCATAATAATTCAAACCTCTTGAGATAAAAAAATGTGCACAAGAAAGCGCAAATCTTCCCCATAACAGAACTAGCTAAACGGTTTTCCTAGGTAACCTGTCAATCCTTTTTAAATTCATGACAAACAACCCATCTTCACGTGTATGACTAATTCTGAGTGAAACAACACTACTCGCGCGCTACTTCCACAGCTCGTAGAGGGTCCTGAGAATTTGTTCTTGTTCATACACATAGATACTTCACGTCCGACTGCTCCACATGCATTTTTCCCGTTTTGCAAGAATTGGTCTCCGGCGGGGATCGAACCCTGGACCTGCTTGTGCATGAATACTACTTTTGCGTCACTCCAGTTGCTTATAATAAATGTGTTTATGTGCGGCATAGACATGTGCGACAAATTACTGGTTGTTTCGTTGATAAAACTAGAAATTCAAAAATAAAAATGAGAAATTCAAAAGTTGAAAATTATTTTTAAAAATTAATTGAATTCAAAAAACTGAGAATTTAATTTTAAAAATTAATTGAATTCAAAAAATATCTCCGGGATGTTTTGAAAGTTGTTGAACTACGATAACAAAAAAGGTGAAAAAATGAAATGTTCTGGGGGGTCGCATTTTACCCGTCTACAAGGGGGGTCTCCTCGGGGCCGAATTTTTACCAACACCACGCTTGACCCTGCTCCCCTTTAGAAAAACCAATTTTCCAAGAATAGAGAGCTGAAAAAAAATGAGAAGACCACATAACCAACAGAAGAAGTGCTTGATTATTTCCACAGGAGACAAAAATCCTAGAAAAAAATTCACCTGGCGTAATACAGTTGGAATCGAAACGTTTCTCTTTCGGTAGTTCTTCACCCTTTCGCAGATGAGCCTGAAGTTGTTCCTCTGCCGTACGTGCGGACCTTCAAATAAGTCGCATTCAGAAACATCTTGTGTTGCAGGGAATGTCATAGCTGCTACAAAGATAACGGTGATAAACAATATTAACTCACATGAATCTTCTCGCGCGTTGCTGATTCATTTTAGCTCTTGGAGCAACGCCATCAACAGCCAAAAAGAAAACCTTCTTCGGGCGTATAATGTTGAACAACTTCTGAAAATATAAACGTGAGACTTTGACAACTAACCCTATGTTAACAGCATGCTGGAAACTTACATCAATGTATGCAAAAATGTCGGCAAATATTTGCTCCTGAGATATTCTAAATTTAACATCATCATCGTTTGGGTGGGAGCAGTTATGTATGATACCATTCATATCCAGGTACAGATTATCAAATTCCGGGATCTAAAGGAAAACATACTGAGAAGGCTGATTTTTCGTAATTAGATGATAAGAAAAGGAAACCTCAGTGTCACTGATAACCTCGCTTAAACATGGATACCGTTCAGAAATCCATCTGTAAAACTTTGGCACACCCATATCTAAAAGTTAACGTTCTTCAGAGAAACGAATAAGACTCCTAGCAGTATAAACCAAACGAAAAACAACAAATCATCGATGGCGTTTGCCATGCAGCCCAATTAAATATGTAGGAATAGTCTCTACTATAAAAACAGGACTTGAAGGAGCCAAAAATTCACAATAATGAACGAATGTTGACGCATACAAAGCACTCAAGGAAAGAAGAAAACCAATGAAAGAATGAAGATCAAGAAGAGAGAGACTGGAGAGTACTATCTATATACTTATGCGCAAAAATTCACATATTACTCCAGGGCTCCATGCACTTGGGAACCCGAGATAACTGCCAGCCTACTAATGGCGGTCATGAACTGTCAGTAAATCTGCTGCGAATTTATTGGCAACCCCACTAAAGCGTTGCGTTACGCTCAGCATCGGTCCCGCCCACTTCGCCGCATACGTCGCGTTGTGTCGCGCGGCTTCGTCGAAATCGGAAAGCTTTCCTCATGAATTAAATGCAGTGATTGAGAGTATGATGCAAGAACTAGAGGTGTGAGAGGTCGCACTTGTTTATGTGCGAATTTCGATTATATCTAATTGTTTTGATACTTAAGTTAATCCAATTTCAATTTTTTTAGTTAGTTCAAGGTTTGATTTGATAATTGAAGTTTTCGAACTCGAGATGCTATTAGTGTCATCTGCAGATGCGTTTATAATGGTTACCCGATATTTGGTTGTAGTGTCGGTGTTATTTCGCTTGCTAATCGACCAATCTGAGCATCCTTTGAATACTAGGGCACGTCAAAGTTGCCTTGAGGATACGTTTGGTGCCTGTAGGGTTACCTCGGGAATATATCTTCGCATGTGGCTCTCCGAAGGCTGATTCTGGGTATATCGATCAATTCGAATGCGTAAAAGTTATGAAGAAGAAGAAGAGGAATGGATGTATTTAAATTGCTCATTCATTCAAGTTGTCGGAAAAAACGCGAAAGTCACTTTCAGGGGCAATTATTATCCTCGTGATGATAGAATAATCTTCTTTAACAAGTAATACGACTGAAATATTAATAAAAAAAGAGAGAGAGAGTTCACATTGAGGGAGATGTGAAAGAACTCCGTTACCAGGACCCGGTTATGGGGCTCCTGACCCGTGCGGCACGCTCTTAGCACGAAATTTCGCTAGTAGAGAACGGAAGGAAAACAAATAAAGTTAAGTAAAACAACCTTAACGGTAACAAGACACATTCAAGAAAAGGCCAATAGAGTATGGAAAGGTACTTAAGGGGTCTTAACACACTTTCAGGGATGCAACTCTTCCCTCCTATTATTCATTCATTTCTACGAACATTCAACCTAAAATCGATAATATATAGTTAGTAGTAGCAGAATGATTTCATTGACTTGTTGAGCACGTAATATGCACGTGATTACAGTCCTTAAGGCAGTTTAGTGGAAACTTTAATAATTATGGAAGGTTGAGTGGGGCTCCTACAACTGTTAAGCTCTACAACTGTTAAGTTCACTAGCAGTAATACGCACTGAAAAAATTCTTCTAAGTTAACTATGTGAAAACCTCCATATTCCAATGCAGTGCTCATACGCTCAGGCAGAAAGCTGATCCGCTCCTTAGAATTGATGGACCATAACTGAACATAGAGGCCCGATTTTTAGCACATTTGAAGTGGGTTTCGGTGATTAGCTGTAATCCATGACATGTTTTTTGTTACGTCACAGCTTATGGTTACTACGCTTACTTTTTATTCGCATCGCACCCACCAAATAGCATGCTAACAGCCATCGGGAGCCCCATAACCGGGTCCCGGTACCGGAGTTCGATGTGAACGAAGAAATATGTGAATGTGAATTAGAATTTATTTAGTTTAAAGAAATAATTACTACTTTTATCCTTTTGAGTAGCCAAAAAGTCCGATATCTGAATAATTCGTTTATCCCTGTGTTCTAAAGATCCATTATTTGAATAATTCAAAAATCGAATGTCCGGGAAAAGGTTATTAATCGAACTATTCATATTTCGAATATTTCCAATTTACTGGATTTCGAATTGCTCAAAAGATCGGGTGTTTTCGAAGAATGGAATATTCCAATGCATAGTTAGTAGCATCGCACCTCATTTTTTGATCCTCCTGGATTATCAGTACTATTACAACACCACATTTTTGTTTGAGAAGTCCAATTGATAAATTTGACTCCGTTTTATTTTTTATTTTCAAAAAACGATCACTTTGCCCATCATTTCATATCGATGTATTTTTCCAAGCTATTCATACGCATTTATCGCGATGCGGTTTCGCGCGCGACGTCAGCGGTGACTCCCGATGATGGACGGTGTTGGTATGACCCAGCGGTAATTGCTCGGCAGACGGTATCTGAATCTGCCAGCTCTACCCACAGGCAGATCTTCGGCTGCGCCTAATTATCTCGGGTTCCCAAGTGCTGCCTCTCTACTCCAGAATTCCAAGGAATTCATACAAGTTCACGCTCAGCGAGAATAGGGCGTAGTTTGTATAAGTTGTGGTGCAGTTACGTCACTTACGCTCAAAAGTTATTCATGCTTGCGGCGCGTCAAAGTTTACGCGCCGATACACAGTGCAAAGGAGGGAGGTAGAAGACAAATCCTGGCAGGTCAGCAATGTTCCTAGTTTCGCCGTTGCGACTGCCGCGCGAACAAACCGCGTTTCCATTTTCGCCGCTTTGGGTCGGCGCGAAAACTTCGTGGAGTTTTGTCTAGGCGCGTAAACTTTGACGCGCCGCAAGCATGAATAACTTTTCAGACAACTGGGACGTCAACCACTAGGCGAAATATAATTGTGTTGACCGACTTCCATAAGCCCAGCCTATCATCTGTGGGGCTCTGGGCTGTAGGAAGTCTGGCCCGGACGGCAAGCACTAGGCGACAAAGGGGGGCGTTCCCGTACGAGATACCTCGATGGCAGCAGCATAGACGTAGGCATTGCTGGCATTTTGTCTGCTCCAGCGTCGATGCATACCAACCTGGCCCTGGGGATGTGATAGGTCCCCAGATGTTGCCACCATCGACCAGGTCGTACTGAGAATAACAATGTCAGCGTATTCCTACTAGTTCTATGGCTACCTTGAAAGAATAGTGTTATTAAAAAGTAGTGGAAATAACTCAATTATGTGAGGAACAGGGAAAAATAAGTCAACACTAAATTTAGCAATCATGCAAGTGGCTGTGCGGATAATTCATCACTTATCTCTACGAAGAAATTCCAGAATTAAGTCCAAACTTTGATTTTATGAAAGGTTTAGAAAATATAAATGACCGTTTCGTTGAACCAAACCTCTACAAAAGTAAAATTAAACCAGCAGCTTAGTTAGAGAGGTACTCTTTTCCTCATTCTCATTCGAGGAGCAGATGCCCTTTTCGGTATGTAAAAATTTGATTAAAAATGCTAACATTTGAGGTTTCTACCGATGTTTCTAATATAGGAAGGGTAGCAATACGCGTTTTGCTTCTGGAAGAGCACTGTCTTGCACTGTTCTTTTATACTAAATCAGGTAAGATATGAAGAAATGGAGACTTTTCAACCTTTCTAACAATAACTCCTATTTTTGTTTTCATTTATATCTAAAGCTTTTGTTTTCATTTATATCCAACCTTTCTTCATCGTTCCTTGTTTAATGCCCTTCTCTAAAACCACTGCCGTGTCCACTTAAAGCAGCCAGTAGGTGTGGAACTTAATGTTCCCACGCTCTGAACCTGCCAAACGCTAAGCGCTTGAGCACTGTACTGCAAAAACTTTCGGAAACTATCTTCCCATTGCAGACTTCAAGGCACAACATGCTCTTTCAGAAGCAAAACGCTTGTTGTTACCAATCCTGTTTTAGGCTAACATCGGTAGAAACGCTGCTCACATAATAGAACTATTCCCTCACGGGTTCGAAAAGAGAGGAAAAGCAAATAACCTTGTGGGTAGATGATTATCCTCCATATTGGCTCTTCCCTAATTACCCACTTGAATACAGTATCCAGTTCCCTGACGAGCATTTTCCCCCTTTTTCTTTTGCTAAAAAATTGCACAAGGAGATGATCGATATACGAGCGTTTAACCTCAACATTCCTGACGTCGTCCTAGACAGCTCCAATGTACCAGTAATTAAGGGTGCGAGAGAGGTGCGAGAGCCATCCGAGCGAGTGCTTACTGCCACCCTGCAGAGTGCAGAGATGACAGAGTTTTGCAGATCTCGTCCGAGACACGCCTCTCATTGTCGCCTAGTGCAACGCACCCGTCTGGCCCGACTCCTCGACTGTCAGTACAGGCAGATGGGATCTGGACGCGTACCTTCTACTTGGTGTGCTGCGGCACACTGGCGTTTGCATCCAATTGCCTAACAGAGCAACTTGTTCACTCCCCAACCAACACTCCAGCACAGAATTGAACATCGAAACCTTTTTTCGAGCTCCAATTCATAGTTCGGAGCATTCAGTACCTCAAAATTAAGCACTTGAGAAGGGGTGAGAAGTGGTCTCAATTAGAAGCCATTTAAATTTGAAATTCATTGCAGCTTGACTAAATGTTCAATTCAAGGTCGCTTCATCAAAAGAAATGCAATGAAGGCGCAAAACCATGAACGTACATTGTCTTCCTTAATCCTTACGTAATTGTTGCTGGACGCTATGAAGTTTGTTGTGACACGGTGATCTTCCGATCTCAGATTTCGGAAGAAATTTAGACAGCGGAAGACCAAGACAGTAGAAGGATTAGCTAAAGACAGCAGCAGAATTTTACCGCCCTTCCTACTGGACATTCAGAGAATTGCCGTGTCGAATGCTTGATTGATTCTTTTTACAAGTAGATGAAACTAACTGTCTCCAAGCCTCGGTACCTGGGTCGGCGTGTTGAGTCTCGCCAAACTTAGCATTAGAGACCCATTCAACCAAAGGTTCTTTAAGAATTTATCAGAAATAATCCTTATCAGAGACTAATTTTAAGAAGTTCTAATACATCTCAGTTAAATGTCTGATCTGATATTTTCAGAAGAATATTTTTAGAAATACATTTTCGAGAACTCCAACTATATATTTATTTTTCTTAGTTTGGCTCAATTCTTAGCTCAAATTCGGTGGAAATGATTGGCTGCGTTTCTTACACCATTCTCAACAGTGATCCCCACCGTGACAACGCTTAGACACACGTCTTGTTGTTCCCTCAAAGTTGTTCGGGAGAAATTTTGCACTTCTCAAGTAGCAGAGGTCAACTAAACACAATTATACGCTGGAAACAGCAACTATTGAGATAAAAAAGACTTAATAATGAATCAGGAGGAAATTATCTTTCTCTTTTTTTTTGCTCCTGAGAGCCACATTCACACAAGGCACGATATGACAGTCTTGAACGCATGAAATACCAGCCTATGCTTCTAAGATAGTGATATTCACATAAACGAATTATTGAAATAATTTATTCATCTGGATATTTTGAGAAAGTAAGGATATCTCGAACATTCGTTCCAGAATTATTCGGATAAATAAATAAATATTCCAATTATTTGGCTACCATGAATGACTCTGATCAAGCTACCCACCCAGTTTTTTTTTCAGAAAGCTTTTTTGAGTAGTTCTTCCAATAAAACACTCTAAAAACATAAATACATCCAAGTCGCTGTTATTGGAGGGAACGTCAATCACGATCCTCAAGCATCCTGGAGCGCCGCAGCACCGTGGCGGAGCTGGATTCTGTGGATATCAGTGCTGCCTCGCCAACGCAACGTGGATGCTGCGGCACTCCAGGCGGCAGGAATAGTGATCGTGATTGACGTTCCCTGTATCTGCGCTCGGTAGTTGAAGTGCGGACGAGTTGCTCTGTTGGGCAGTTAGATGCAAACCCCGATGGTTCGCAGTAGGCCAGATGGAACGAACGAGTACAGATCCAATCCGTCTGTACTGACAGCCGATCAGTAGCGGGACGTCCTACAGCCCAGAGCCCCACAGGTGATAGGCGGAGCTTGCAGGAGACGGTCAACGCAATTATATTTCGCCTAGTGGGCTACACATCCCGCTGCAGTTTGTCTTGCAACTGTAGCGGGCGACACGCGCACCCACTCGCGGTATCGTGGTTTCCCGGGGTCACTCAAGCTGTGGTTAGCAGACCTAGAACCAACGCATCGGCGGAGCAACTAGCAGGAAACACGGAACTGATACAGACGGGACCCGTCGAGGTTGATAGCACGCTTGGCTTGCGTCAGAATGCATGTATTCACCTGCCACTAACGTAGAGCACAACTGCAGTGGAGGCACCTAAGCTACCAACCATATCAAACACCACTGTTACACAACTGCACCCGGGCATCTCCGGATGCACCAACATTGACTCATGTGACACAACAGTACGACACATGTGTTAATGCAAGAGAGCTGCCACCATCTCTTGCCAGCGCTGCACATATGCATGATGTTAACTGTACTGATATACAACCGCTACTCTGCGGAGCACGTCCGTAGTTCTTGCTACACAACACGAACACATAAACTGCCCAAATTCATAGCCCGCATAATACTATACACAAATATACAACATAAACACTGAGGGGAGGATCCAACCAACCCAGTCAGTAGGGGTCATAGCAAGCACAAATCCTCGGCCGCTCGGACAAGCGGGCAGTGTGAGCCTGTGCTCAACGCCTCCACGCAGACCTTACTGACACCGAGTTACCTCAGAGTTGGAGATGCTCCTTCCCTGTTTCCCGTGGCCTGTGTACTGGTGGAATCGACACTGTAACCATCATCTAACCATCCTCAAACCATCATCAGCTGACTGTAGGCAACCGCTCCCTTTGGTGGACTGACGACGAATGAACTTGTAGTACTGGCGCGTCGGCTATTTATGCGTTCGCGGCGGAAGGGGCGGAGCCTAATCTAGAGGAGCGTGGGGACCATGCGCCAGCGACCTGGCTTTCACAACGATGACACAAAAGAGTTGCGCGAAGTCGCAACACGCGGTAGGACAATCGCCACCACCGCCGCCCGGCCGCTAGCGAGCCATCGGTCGGCCGATACGCGGCCGCCCGCCAGGTCGGCACGGTGATCAAATCAGTCGATTCACGATCGGTGGTGCATCTGATCTAGGAATTTTCTGTCTTCCTTGATCTACTGTTTACGATTTATGTGGTATGCAATAATTTATTACAGCATGTGCAGGATCAGAGAGAAAGGAGCATGTTTAGCGGTGGTTCAGTTAAGAGCTCCGCAATCCAACAGAAAGGGGGGGGGGGCTGTACAGCCCATTCATCGGTGAGTCGGTATGTCACTTATCGGAGACATGTGCTCCACGTACTCCACATCATTCCCGGGACCCTTCCTACCATGTTAAGCAGTTAAAAATCACTGCGACTAACAAGCCTGAACATGCACGACTTGCCAAAGGCCTCTATAATCTCTTTACGTAAAAATGCGCCAATACCGACTCATTTCTGAACTGCGTGTACCCAGTAAAGGCCCACTTTACACAAACAGTGTTGTGTACCCGCCTCTCTCCGGGCACACAAACTGTCAACTTCCCTCTAGGGTCTCTTCCTTGCGACCCTCAACCTGAACCCTCTCTTCCTGCGAGGGTATGTTCTTCTGTACCTCACACTAGATTAGTACTAGTTTATTAGTAGAGAATACATTAGGCGCGGGGCGGTTGCGGCTTCGGCTGACTCCTGATTGGACACACCTAAGGCTCGATCCTAGGGCCTTATATACGCCTCTGTTTCCCGCCATCGCACTTCCTTGCGATCTATCCGGACGAGAGATCTCCACGCCACCTAGGGAGATCATCGGTCTCCTGCCTGCCGATAACAGAGTCCCTCCTGGCAACAAGCCATCAGCCACAACACCTCTCCCAGTAGGATGGTTAGCACAAAACTATACTACGAAACAGTTAACAAAACCTACGATAACAACCGAACACAAAACAACGAAAATCTTATACAATTAACTACGCAGGAGAAGGATCTCTGGACAGGTCTTCTGGTTCTGGACGATCTTCTCAACGTCGGTGGCGGTGGTCCTTGAGTCGTTAGCATGGTTGGCGTTGGATCGGACGTAGCTGGTAGACGCGCATTCGGTATGGCACGGTCCGGATTTGACTCGTCGTTGTTTCCAGGCCTCTTGTAGGCGTCTTCTGCTGCTTATACTTCCAGCAGCACCTTCAGCGTGTCACCTCCTTCTTTGTGACCTTCTCCGTCACGGAAGCGGAGCTGGTTCGCATGTTTGCGAACAATTCTTCCATCTATCTCGACTTCGTAGCTCACTGAGCCAATGCTTCTTACTACAGTTCCCTCCATCCAGTGGAATTTTGGCGCTTTCCACTGCCTTGCAAAGACCTTATCACCGACTTCAAACTTTCTTTTCTTAACTCCGTGCTTTCTGTCAAACTGGTGCTCCATGCGCTCTCGCCTTTCCTTCGCGAGAGGATCTTCAGCGGATTCCGGTTGCGGAACCAACAGACTCATTCTCGTTCGCAGCTTCTTTCCCAAGAACACTTCTGCTGGGGTCTTCTCGTTCAAACTCGAATTAGGCGTCATCCTGTACACCTGCAAAACCATTCAAGGTTTATTCCGATGGCCTCTCCTCCCCCTTAAGTTTTTTGATACCTCGCTTCAACGTATCAACAAAACGTTCTGCCTGTCCATTCGACTGGGGGTGATACGGAGCCGTTTTGATGTGGACGATTCCTCCTTCGTCACACATCGCCTTGAACTGTTCTGACGTGAACTGTGTGCCATTACCACTCACGATAGTTTGCGGTAACCCGTACCTCGCAAACAAACTCTTCAGTGCTTTCACCGTCTTTGTTGCCGAAATGTTGCTCATCTCAATCATTTCGGGCCACTTGCTGAACGCATCTACTACGACCAAGTAGTAGATTCCTTGTAATGGTCCAGCAAAATCCACATGAACTCGTTGCCACACACGAGTTGGAGACGGCCACGTCTTCAGCGGCACTTTCGTCGGATTCTTTGCCGCTTCTTGGCAATTTGTGCATCTGCGCACCATGTCCTCACAATCACTATCGATGTTTGGCCAGTATACATAACTTCTTGCCAACTTCTTCATCCTCACTATCCCAGGATGACCAATGTGCAGTTCCTTCAGAACCTTGGATCGTAGCTCTAGAGGGATGACCACTCTCTCTCCAGACATCAGACAACCTCCAACGACCGACAAGGTTTCACGACGGTTTTGAAAATGAGCCAACTTCTGGTTCGCCTTTGGCCATTTCCCACTCTTCACGCACGAGATTACTTTCCTCAGCACAGGATCACTCTTTGTGTATGACTCGACATCTGCTACTGTCACTGGCAGTCTTCTTATGCACTCTTTCAGTAATGTGCATACGTCGTTCTCAACTGCTGCAATCACAATGTCTTCATTCTCCACTTGATGCTTTCGCATCAACCTTGACAAGCCATCTGCTTGTCCGAACTTCGTGGTATTGACATACTCTATGTCAAAGTCGTATCCAAGCAGAATCGTAGCCCATCTCATTAGTCGGTTTGCGGAGTACACCGGAACTCCCTTCTTGTCACCGAAGATGGCTAACAGCGGTTTATGGTCCGTCAAGAGTAGGAACTTCCTTCCAAACACATACTTGTGGAATATCTTCACCGCGACGACAATTCCCAGTGCTTCCTTCTCGATCTGCGAGTAGTTCTTCTCAGCCGCTGTGAGGGAACGTGAAGCGTGTGCTATAGGTTTCTCCGAACCATCCGCATATCTGTGTGATATCACACATCCAATTCCATAGTCGCAGGCATCAGCTGCCACAACGATCTTCTGCCCTGGATCATAGTGAGCTAGATTGAGCTCACTCGACAATGCCTTTTTCAGCTTCTCAAATGCAGTTTGCTCTTTGGAGGTCCACTCCCATTTCACATCCTTCTTCAGCAATGCATCTAGAGGTCCACGAAGGTCTTTCATCGTTGTCATAAACGCCGCATAGTACGTTATCATGCCTAGAAATGCTCGAAGTTGACCGACATTCTTCGGCTCAACCATACTCTTGATTGCTTCAATCTTCTCCGGATTTGGCCTTCTGCCATTCCTATCCACAATGAAGCCCAGATACCGGATCTCTGTCTTCGCAAAGGAGCATTTCTCAATACGGACCTTGAATCCGTACTCGGCTATCCTCTCAAATAACGCTAGCAAATTTTCCATATGTTCCTGCTCTGTCCTTCCACACACTAGTATGTCATCGAGGTAGGTCGCCACACCTCGCAATCCAGCTACCATCTTATTCATGACCTGCTGGAATATTCCGGGAGCCGTCTTTATCCCGAAAGGTAGTCGATTGTATTTGAACAACCCTCTATGCGTATTTATCACGAACATTTTCTTGGACTCATCTGACAACTCGATCTGAAGGTACGCATCCGACAGATCAATCTGCGAAAACACCGCTCCTCCGTTGAGCGTTGCAAAAAATATCCTCTGGCACCGGCAAAGGATAGTCGACTGAAGAGCTTTGTTCAGTCCCGTTCAGAAATCAGCACACATTCTCAACTTCCCGTTGGACTTTCTCACGCAAACAATGGGAGCTGCCCATTCGCTATGAGTCACTGGTGTAATCACCTTCATCTCTAGAAGCCTGTCAAGTTCCTTCTCGACAGCTTCAATGGCAGCGTGGGGTGCAGGCCTACAAGCCTTGAACACTGGCCGCACATCACCCACTAGCTGCAAGTCAGCCTTCTCTTTTGTACACAGTCCCTATCCTTCTTCAAAGACTTCAGGGTACGTCTTCTTTAGTTCCATGGCAACGTCATCATTTTGGTCCGCTTTCACCTCAGCGACCATCATTTTCATGTAGTAGGACATGTCCTCATTTTTCTGGATCCATTCCAGCCCTAGAAGCGAGTTGTGAGGCGTCACGTATGAATAGCCCTCACCTTTAGATCCCTTGATCTCAAACTCGCACCACAACTTGCCATGAATCTTCATAGAATTTCCGCTGGCGTTCTTCACAACGACATTCGTCTTCTCAAGTTTCGGAGCTTCCATGCTCCTCCAGACATCCTCATTCAGCAAGGTTATATCGGATCCAGTGTCAAGCAAGAAGCTCACTGGACGTTGGTTCACCTTTGTTTCCACGTGCATTCGTGTGGAGTTTACTTCTGCCGTCGCATTTGCGATCCTCACTCCACGGACGTGCTTTCCAGAAGACCGTATTGTCTTCTTGTTCCCTCTATTCTTGCTGTTGTCGCTGTTTCGGCGGCTTCTCCGCCCTTCACTTCCGTTTCCAGCAGCTTTACGTCGGTTTGCAACCTCACAGAACCTTTCCTTGTGTCCTGTCTTCTTACACTGCTTGCAAAACCAAGGCTTGGATTTGCACTGTTGCGCGGAATGATCGCCGCAACAATTCCAGCATTCGCGCTTCTGGCGCTCTTCCTTCACTGCTGTTTCCACGGACTTCACGTTGCCAGCAATAGTCTCACTATCCTTCTTGAGACTCAGGAAGTTCTCACACTCCCTGTACAACTCTTGCAAGGACACCTTTCGTCCTGCTTTATATTCCCTGTCCAGCACTGCAATAAGCCGCTGTCGTATCTCGGCTTCTTTCTGAGACTTTAGCCCAAAAATCCACCGCAGGCACTTTATCCCATCGGAATCCAGTTCATGGATCTTTGCTCTCTCACAGAACTCATTGACCCTACCAGTGTACGTTAGGTAATCTTCGGAGTCACACTTCTCCAACTTCAGACACTGATAACGAGTGGTGAACTCCGATGTCTTTACATCGAAGAGCTGTTTGAGGGTCTCAACTGTCTCCTCAAATCCAATGGATGTTACCTCCTTTGGCAATACATGCCTCTGGTACTTGTCAAAACTGTCGCTGTCTAACTTCTCACACACCAACCTCACACCAGCACTCTTCGAGAGCTGCTTGGCATCCTCTAGGAAGACCTGTTTGTACCTTGTGTACCACTTGGTAAAAGCCATGTCTGTATCAGGATCGAAATAAAACTTTTCAATCCGATTACTCAGCGCTGACATCAAGTTTGGGACCGAAGCCACTTCACCTGTGGCACTAGATTGCCCTTGTCCTGCCATGTGTTTTAGGAACATCTCCATCATTTCCTTCCTTACTTCCCTCATCATATCTTTAAACATGGTCATCATCACCTGTGGATCCATGTTTATTACCGATTCACTATCAGATGTTCACTCTGTGTGGGCACTCTTCACTGTAGATCCTCTGATCTCTGCCACACCGCCTATCTACTCTATTTCTTCCAATAGATCACCTGCCCTATCCACTGGCTATGCCTCCGCACCAGTTTCCCAATATAGATCACCTAATCAGGAAGTGAGGAAATTATACAAAAAAAGGAAGTAGGAATAATGGTTATAAAGGAAATCCTACTTCTAAATCCGGTCGCCTCCACTTGATTGGTCTCGCTGTTCTTTCTTCTGATCTTCTCGATCTTCTGACTGAACGCGGTCGTGCGATCTCAAATAGACCCTTGCCAAATATAATGACACACAACGAATAAGCAGCGTAGACAGATTCGAGAATACCACGGCTTCAACTGGGCGCCAACCACTCAAACTTAGGTAATTAAACCCTTTATTATTATAAAAACAATAATGAACACGAATATGCGAATACGCAAATGTAATGCAAACATGACAAGCTTCAACCCAGCAATGCAACAGCTGATCTGATGCTATGAGAACAAAATATGAGAACAAAATATTGGGATGATGCTTCTTTTTTTCTTCTTCTTTAAAAATGCAATCTCAAAAAATCTTCCAACTTATGGGTATGAGGACAAGATGTAAGACTCTTCTTTAGGAGAAAAGATACGACACAGCCAATCTACATACAAGGAGTTTGGGCCAATGGCAAAATGTATGCAACGAAACAGATTTTGGATCACGAATGAATGGCATTTCCAACCTGAGTAAGAATGAAATGAAAATAGTCTGCGCTTCTCTGGGACATTTTCCCGCATCTTCTTTTGATTTACCTTCCGCGCGCGTTTAGAGCACACCCTGGCCCGCGCTCTTGTGTCTGCTCCCACTCGTTTATGATCTTCTGCATTCGGCACGTTCTTCAGGGAGCGCACCGATACTAGAATGGTGCCTTTGACTGTGACAGTATTCGCATTCTCTTCTTCTCGGGCAAGGCTTTTCCTGGCACGATTGGACACAAAATATGCATAAATCGAGCTTCCTAACGAGGTCCCGACGCTCCTTCACAGTTCTTCTTTGGGGGCACGAGTCTTTTTCATCCCGTCCGATGGTCTCGCAAAAGTTGCACATTACTGCCCTGCCGTTTTTCACCAACATCGACGAGGAATTCTTGAAACTGTGTTCCTTGCATTTTGCCAGGTACCGGATCTCGTCCTTCGCTACCATTACTTCCTTCGGCATAGGAGATCTTTTCGAACTGGGATCTTCTTCACGGTCACTTTTCCTTTTCTTTTTTCCATGCTTCTTCTCGGGTGCACGTGCTTCCTTCTACGGCACTCCTGCTTCCTTCAACTGGACTACGGTATTGATCTGGGCGTCTACTATTAGCTCTACCTTCTTCTCCCATTCTTCAGCCATCCGGTATAGCTTCGGATGGATCGATCCTACCAGCGCCTGCAATTTTTCATCCAGACAATCTTCTATCTCCTTCGTCATCAGCGGCACCGATTCTTCTGGAGGGCGATACAGTATCTCATATAATACCGTATCCATCCTTTTCCACTTTTACCGCCATCTTTTGGATTTCCTGCAGGATTTTTGAGGGACGAAAATTGCTCGTTCCCTCGGAGGCGCCCAAATCCAGCTCATGCATGAGACCTTCAATGCGGTTCAGCTGATCCGTAATCGTCGGAGTGTCCGGCTCTTCAACGAACGCGTCAACTGTCAGCTTCCAGACTTCGTGTAGGAGTTCTTCTAGCCTGTCCATTTCATTCAGTACGATCACTACTGATCTCGCGGTGGAATGGCTGTCCCGATGGTCGGCTCCGGTACTGGTACTCTGTCTTACTGTGCTCTAGCTCTGAGTTATCTTCCACAATCACTTCATAAATCTCCCAGAGCATCTCGCCGATGGCCAAGTTACAGTCGAGTTTGGAGGCTACCGTATGCATTTCGTAGTACAGCTTGATGATGTCTTCATGTGTCTTCTTCCGGTTAGTCGGCGGATTAGAGCCACTGAGCTCTTTCTTGATATTCTTGAGCGTGGCTTGACATTGATCACTCTTCAACAGCAGCTCGGTGAGGTCTTCATATACTACATCCAGTCTTCTTTGTACTTCCGGTTCTTCCCACAGTCGTGATGGACTGTTCGGTGCATATGAGTCGAGCAACGTCTCTGCTGCGTCACGCACATCCATTCTGAAACAAATCTTATGTGAATGGATGTCATTGACAACATAATTAATCTCAAATTCTTCTCTATTATGGAGGAAATTTTCTCTAACTTTCCTTCTCGGTCTAGGACTTTCGACCTTTACCGGTACGTCTTCTGCCACTTGAGGTGAAGTCTTTGGAGATACGTGGTCGTCTTCAAGTTCTTCTTCGATCTCCAGTGGAATGAGCATGTTCACCGGCCTTCTTGCAGTCCTTCCATTCGACATTCTGAGCTCCACTTGGCGTACCTCTCTGCCGTTTGACTTCTCCAGACTCGAAATTCTCCCTAGTCTCCACGCATTTCGGGGAAAGAGGGGGTCCTCGATCAAAACTACCTGTCCCAAACGTGGTTTCTTCGGAGAGTTTCGTCCTTGCTCGAGATGTCTTCTGGGGTACTCTCTTAACGACGTCAGGTATGCTTCATTCCACACCAGCCAGAACTTGTCCGTGATTACACATGATGTCCTCAACGCCTGCTCTGCTTCTCTGCGCGTACGTAACTGAGCTCGTTCAGTTGCGGGAGGGAAGTCGGGATCGTCAAAATCGTTCTGACTCTTGTCCACGGAATATTTGATGACGATTCTGTTCTGCAAGAAGTCGATCGGTCGTATATTGACCAATTCATCAGGATCTTCTTCTTGTTACATCAAAGACCTTCAATTTAGGCAACGTTCTATCTCCAGGACTGTTCTTAGAGAATCCTTATCCATTACCCTTCTGCCGAGGGTCTTGTTCAACGCCCATTTTACTTCTTTGATGGGTCTGTCGTAGAATCCTCCAAGGTGCATACGGAGTGATTTTGTGCCACGTGATTCCAGCACTTGCCAGAAATTCACCAATCTGACCATCCGTTTGTGACTCCAGTAAGGTATCGGTTGAAATGCGTTCCGCCAGTAGGAATGTAGGGGCATTATCACAAGTTATGGTCTTGGGCACTCCTCTTCTTGACATGAACCGACGCATGGCATTGATAAAGGAGGTAGTCGTGTTGTCCGTTTATGAGTTCCACGTACATCAGACGAGTCGTCGCTCACGTGGAAATGCATCCATAAGGCTTTGCTTGTATGCCTTCTGCGTTTCGAGTCTTAAGCGGTCCGAATTAATCAAACCCTATGTCTTGAAATGAACGTGATCGAACGGAGTTGGCAACTCCGTTAGGGGTGGATATCGGAGTGGGAGATTGTTGTATCTTTGGCAGGCACTACACTTCCTGATGACCTTTTTGTCCTGTTGACAAAGCTTGCGTATCCAGAATCTTTTGCGAACCTCGGCCATCGTGTGAGCCGTTGAACGATCGTATCTCTGCTTCTTGGATTATCAGGTTAGCCAGACTGTTATTTGGCGCGATGAATATGGGTTTTTTGGCTTCTTGTGTAAGTCGACTCTTCCCCAAACGACCGTGACACCTCCAGTGACCGCCCGAGTCCGGCGTGATGTCAAGTTTCCTTTGGGTGTTCGCTGTGATCATGGAATGATACTGCTTTTGATGGGCCTTTATGATGATTTTCTCTGCGTGTTTCAAGCCGCTGCCTCAACTGGAGCGGCTACTTCCAACTCTTCTTCCATTCCAATGGTTTTCCTTATCCTGGCGTTTGCTACATCCGACAAATTTCGCGTCGTCCGGTTCAGGAATTTCAGTACATAGGCCAGCGTCTTCCTTAGCTTCGACATAGAGCTGAATCTGTCGACGTTGACCAAGGTCGTTTCTTCTTTCTGTACCGAGATCTGAAGTACATCCGCAGTATCCAATGGTATTTCAACCGATCTGGTTTCTTCTGGCCAGTCCTTTTGCTTCTTCGAGAGGAATTCTGGTCCTTTCCACCAGATGTGCTCGTGAGTTCCTCAGCTGTTAGGCCTCTTGTCGCACAGTCCGCTGGATTATGCTTAGTACTTATGTATCCGAAGTACCCTTTTACGCCCTCTTCTTTGAATTTGGCCGCGATCCTCTCGATTTCCTTCACTCTGTTTGACATCAGTACCCCAGTGAGTTCTGGAGTATTTCGTCTTTCAGCCAGCTCAGGACCATCTCCGAGTCCGAAGGTAGGTACACTGCATCCATTGAGATGGTTTTCTTCAATTCTTCATACGTGGTCAGCGTTAACCTTCCTGCTATTGTGAGAGCGTTCATCTCCAACTTTGGGTTTGTGTGGGCTCCTTTGATAGAAGGGAGTTTCGATTTGGCCACAAGGAGTTCCTGATGGTTTCCTTGTTTCACGTACACACAGGCTGCCATAGCATTCGTGCGTGCATCACTGAGAGTGACTGGCTCGTGTACTCCGCCTTGAACTGCGACTTTTCTGGGTAATTCCACCCTGAACTTGTTTATCAAGTCGCACAGCTTCTTCCATTGTTGCTGGTCTTCTTCGGTGAGTATTTCGTCCCAGTCGTAGAACTTGATCAACAAGCTTTGGAAGAAACATTTGCTCCGTAGCATGAGTGGAGTTTGCCATCCCAATGGGTCGAAAACTGATGCGTTTGTGTGCAGCACATTCCGTTTTGTGATTTTCGCAAGTGGGTGGATGGTGCACTGGATGACTAACTTGTCTTCATCTGTCCTTCATTCAATGCCCAAGACCTTCGCTAGCACATCAGAGCATCTATCGGCTTTGGCCATTTTTGCTGTAACTCCTGGGCTATTGGTAACGAATTCTCTCATATTCATGTTCAAGTCATTGAATAACTTCTTAGCTTCCTGGTATCGTTTGATCCCTTCTTCCTTGGTTTTCGCTGTCGTGAGGAGATTATTCATGTATAGGTTATCCTTTGTCTCTGCAGCGATAACCTTGTTGTTTTCCACCGTTTCCAAGTGGAAATTGATGGTGGCAGCGAGGAGGAAGGGTGATGAAATGAGATCGAAAGCCACTCTCGTGAATCGGAATGTGATGACATTGACTGAATGGCCTGATTAAGTCTCGTATCCAAAGGAATCTCGTGGCATCGCGGTCTTCCTCATGGACTCGTACTTGCAGGAATGCTTTCTCGACATCAGCGGTGATCGCTATCTTTCCTGTCCGGAATCTGATAAGCATTCCACTAATGTTGGGCATGATGAGCGGTCCTTGATGTAAGACATCATTCAGACACGGTTCTCCTGCATAGTGCGATGCGTCCAACACGATTCGCTTCGGAGTCGTCTTCTTCTCTGGAGTGACTATGTATTGCTTGGTAAATAGTGTACCACCTTGTCTTTGAAAATCTTCCCATCTATCTCTTCTGTGACTTCTTCAATCATGCCTTTCTGGAGCTGTTCCTTGAAGATTTTGTCCAATTCTTGGAGGAATTCCTGTCGGTTTTCATGCTGCCGCAACAGAGACTTGAGCCTCGTTACTGCCATCCTCTTGTTATCTGGGAGGTGGGTGTGTGGCTCTTTCCAGGGTAGACGGTCGTAGTATCCATCCGGACGTTTCAATATTGTTTCTTTGAATCTCTTCATGATTTTCTCATCAAGCGTTTGTTTCTCAGCTTTCTCAGTTCCTATTCCTCTATACCAGAGGACTCCATTTTAAAGTACCTGTCCCAGGTTTCCAATTGCCTTGCTTCCGTTTGCAAAACATAGCCGTATTCCTTTGTGGCAGGTTTGTTCTTCCTTGTGTCCGAATTACGTGGAGATCAGGTGCATTCCTGAAGGTAGCCTGTGTTTCTCTCTTTCCACCATTTCTCAGAGGCGATTACAGCCCAACAGTATGCGAGATCTGCTCTGATCCTCTGGCATGGACGACAACCGTAATCCTTTTTCTTTGATGCATTGTAGATCCTCCGCCGTTAGTTGCGGGTTGGTCGTCTCGCTAGTTTACATGGTAGTATAGTTCACATGTGTGCATGGTCCCTCGTTTGTCCACTAGACGCACTTGAACTACCCGCTGTTTTTGTTTCTGAGCCAACTTGGATCCGAAGGTCTTGAGACTTAGGTTGGTCTTGCCTTCGACTGGCAATTGAAGATCATCGACGAGTTTTGAATCGATGAATGATAGCTCCGATCCTGTGTCCATGAGTACATGGACTTGTTTGGACCCTTGTGGTCCTTTTACAGTGGCGGTCCCTGTTAGGAGCAATACACCTGCTTTATGAGCATTTTCCCTGCTCACATGACATACGGGACTCTCGTCTTCGGGACCATTCTCCTGCAGTTGTTCATCATCCTCTTCTTTGAAGGTGACGACATTCTGGTTTGCTTGACCTAAAGCGGTCCTCTTCCTCTGGTTTGTTGAGTGTTTCCGGAGCTTTGGTTGATGATTCTGGTTCTGGTTGTCGGTTCCGTTAGCCGTATTGTTGTATCCTCCGCCTTTCCTGATCACTGAGTGGGCGAGTTATAGTTAGCGGTAGGTTGCTTCTACATAGTGATAAGTGGTGTTTCCTTCCGCATTTGAAGCATCCGTGACTCCTACAGGGTTCGGCTTCTGTGGTTCGGCCTCCCACAGTTTAGGCACAGTTGATTCATCGCCAGAAATGCCGCGCGCTCTGCTATCGGCACTGTATTGCGTTCCAAAGACCGATAATTGGTTCGCTTGCAGCATATGCAGGCTGGTACCGAGCGCTTGCCTTGATTCCTTTCCTTAGTAGCTGGCTGTAGCGTAGACGGTTTCTTTATCAACTCTTGTGAGCGTTCAATCTGTTCCTTAGTACCGATTATGTCGTATAAGTCTTTCTGTGGGACTGACCATGTCCGTTCCAATACACCTCTTAATCGTTCCCGTCTTTCCAGCACTTTGGTTTGGATATCAATGTTGAGTTTCCTCATTACCATGTTGAGGATTATCCTTTAGCGAGTTGCATCAGAATTGCCGTTATCTTCTCCAACAGGGTTGCCTGTTGCTTTATGGGAGGTCCGCCCGCTATGCAAGTCTCCAACTGTGCAAGAAAGTCTTCTCTGATGGAGCTATCCCTGCCATACTTTTTAAGAAGTGTGTCCATGACTGTTCGGTAGTTTCCAAGATCGGCTGTTTATAAATCTCGGCATGACTTGAATTTCGTAATATCTTATGTTGAACTGCACGCGAGATTATTGATTAGATTACAGAGATTACAGATTAGATTGCCCGCAACCACTGACGACGAGCGAGCGGTCACACGGCACTACTCACCATCAGTGCCGTATTGTGAGGCCCTGAAGAAGGAGATAGCTCCGAAACGTTGGCCGTTCTGAATAAACTGACTACTAATCTCGCGTGCTGTTCGGTAGTTGCTCTCGGTAACTTGAAATTGAGCATCTGCCTGCTTTGCTTCTCCTACGAGTGCTTCCAGCAAGTAGTTGAACTTGATCATAGTGGGGACCGGTTGTTCATCCATATTGGCTTTGAAGATTGCCCAGAATGTATTCCATTCCATCCTGACGTCTGCCCCCGAATTCGGGCAACTGCAGCCGTGGAAACAATGCTTGGATCTGGTTCGAAGCATATGAGAATGGTGACATCTGCCTCGGCGACTCATTTGACGACTATGGTGCAACTTCGCTTTGTAGTCTTCGTTGTCTTTTTAACGCAGCTTGTTCCGCAGTAGTGATAAAATCCCAAGCATGGTCCAGATAATACGTCTCTTGTGACGCCTGTTCTTCTTGTTGAGCGCGACTGTCCAACTTGCTGAAGGCTTCCTGGAAGTTTGGGACCGCTGCATCCACTGAAAGTTCCGCTGAGGTGATGTTGGCGTGGTGCTGTTGAATGATCTTCTTCTTGGTGCTCAGAAGATCCTTGGTTTCTTCTTCGTTCTCCAAAACGGGTATCGTGTACGTTAGAAGATGTTACGTGTCGTTGATCAACTCCCCCAAGGTGTTTCCCGCCTTGGTCAATCTCGCCTTGCACGGTTTAAGTGGACGGGCCATTGATCCGATGCGATATACCCCTGCGGCACCAAAGAGCAAAGCCCAAAATCCGACTGATAATGATATAATGGTCGTGCGAAGCCTCCACCGGATATCGATCGATACGGCCCAGATCCCCACGAAAAGCCGATGCACCAGTTTGTGCGGGATCAGAGAGAAAGGAGTATGTTTATCGGTGGTTCAGTTAAAAGCTCCCCAATCCAACACAACGAGGGGGGGGGGGTGTACCCAGTGAAGACCCACTTAACACAAAAGAGGAAGTAAGGAAACTTTACAGAAAGCGGAGTAAAGTAGTAATAATGATTATAAAGAAAATCCTACTTCCAAATCCGGTCGCCTCCACGTGATCGGTCTCGCTGTTCATCTTTCTTCTGATCTTCTCGATCTTCTGACTGAATGCGGTCGTGCGATCTCAAAGAGACCCTTGCCAAATATAATGACACACAACGAATAAGCAGCGTAGACAGATTTGAGAATACCACGGCTTTAACTGGGCGCCAACCACCTCAAACTTAGGTAATTAAACCTTTTATTGTTATAAAAACAGTAACGAACACGAATATGCGAATAAGCAAATGTAATGCAAACATGACAAGCTTCAATTCAGCAATGTAACAGCCTGATCTGATGCGATGAGAACAAAATATGGGAATGAGGACAAAATATTGGGATGCTTCTTTTTCTTCTTCTTCTTCTTTAAAAATGCAATCTCAAAAAGTCTTCCAACTTATGGGTATGAGGACAAAATATGAGACTCTTCTTCGGGAGAAAAGATACGACACAGCCGATCTACATACAGTGGGCGGCAATGGCGGTGGCTCATCTGCGGCCTTGAGAAGGACTCCGCGGAACCGCACCGCGCGCGTTGGGATTGGTGTCGTCTGCAGTCGGAATGCTATTTCTAAGCTTTTTTCTTCCCGATTGGGTCAAAATACCTTGAAATCGGGTAGAAGAGCTGCTAGAAATAGCATAACAGCAGCAGAAAACATCAGTTACAGCACGCGCAGCGCGGTTGCGCGACGTCCTTCTCGAGGCCGCAAATGGGCCACCGCCATTGCCGTCCACTGTACAAAGAGTTTGGGCGAATGGCAAAATGTATGCAACTAAACAAATTTTGGATCACGAATGAATGTGCATTTGCGCCCAACCTGAGTGAGACGGAAGAAGATAGACTGCGCTTCTCAGGGCTACGCCGCCTTCTTCGCGCGGGACATTTTCCCGCATCTTTTGATCTATCTTCCGTGCTCGTTCCGAGCAAACAGGTTAATATGCACACACTACCTAAATAGGCACATAAACAACACCAAATTGATCGAGATGGTTCAAAGCTGTAAGAAAGATTACGACTAAATTATTACCATAGAGATTATGACTGAACAAGATTTAAATAAAGCTGTGATTTAAATTCTAAATATTGTAAACTAGGGTTATTTGACGTTCTCATCTCGAATTCAGCATCGTTCTATGACGTGATGTCTTTTCAAACAATGAAGGCGCGGGATGGGGATAAAGAAGACGAGGTGATAGGATGCTTTACAAGATTGTTCTAGAATTCTCTGTTTCCCAGTGACATTTTTTCCTCCAACGCAATAGATCATAATTCCATAGCCAGGTATGAGGTGTACTATACAGAGGACGTCAATCACGGTCAGTTTTCCCACGGAATGGCGCACCGCACCACCCACGCAGCGCGGCGCGTTGGCTGGATGCTGCCGCTGGTGGATGTTGGGGGACTTTCAGCTTTTCTTCAGTTTCTGCGACAATTTCACTCATTGATGGGCCTCCTTGGTAACTGTTTGAGATAGAGTAGCGCTGTGGGCTATCGCACTCTTGTTCGGATGTTCCTGGGTTGGGTTGAACTTTCACAGGTGTTTCAGCAAGAACTTCTACCTGACGTCAGTATTTTCGATAAGGAACGCCAGATGTAATGTTTTCACACCATTTACCTAAAAATCATTGTGAAAAGAAGAAAGCTAGTCATCAACCACAGTGAAGATCGCAAATTATGCGATACAACAGCACTCTAATAAGCAATGAGAAAAAGCCTCTTCGTAGGAAGCAAACTGCAAGACGATATCTTCCTCATACTCAGATATTAGAACTGAATCAACGCCATTCTATCTCAAACATTGACTAAGAAAGCCCACATATGAGTGAAATTGTCGCAGAAACTAAAGAAAAGATGAAAATCACTGCAACATCCACCAGGCGCAGCACCCAGCCAGCCCGCCGCGCCGCGTGGGTGGTGCGGCGCGCTATTCCGCCTAAATACTGGTCGTGATTGACGTCGCCTGTTTAAAAAAGGCCTCGCAGGGATATTGTTGTAGATTGAGACAGAAGGATCTCCATTGTGCTCCTCCACGTCATTATCTCTAACAGGAATATCATTGATTGACATGTTAGACATAACTGCGTTTCACAGTCGAACGTTGTCTTCAGTCATCTCTAACATGTCGACCCATGATCTGCTTGCTGGAGATAATAACGTGGAACGACGTGGAGGGTTCTAAGCGAAATCCTTCCCTCCTGATCTACAGAACTGTACTTACTGCGCCTGCAGGCGTACCTCAAGGTACGATGACGTCACGCTGTTCCTGTTTTGTTAGCTTGGTTTTCTGGAACTAAAAATGCAACAGTGGACTGCGATCCCATGGTGAGAAATGTAAAAGGAACTGGTATTCAGCGATATTCATGAGGGTTCTCCATTACAACATAAAATTGTAAAATGAAAAGAAAGAGCTCAAGACTCCTTAGAAGCAATCTTTTTTGTTCAGACAATTAGTTTTTTCATGTTTGTCATAAAGTACTTTTTCAACGGTTTCGAAATTTCAACGTGTGGAACTGGTGAGTTTACTCCGAATTCGCCTCCATTTACTGCTTTACAAACACAATACAATTTTAGAATTTAATTTTTTGAATTTAATTCCAACAATTTCAGAAATGAAATTACGCTCATCCCGTGCCTTAGTAGTTGTAAAAGGACATCATGATACAAAACAGATGGCGAATTCGAGATTTTGGAAACAAATCTAGTTTTCCAAGTTCCTGAGAAGTATGATATGTACCGTATACGCTTCGAACACTTCAAGAATGGCATTTTGATACGAAATAGGTGTCAAATTCGTAATCAGCATGCCAAATAACCCTTGGATGAATATTTTAATTCTTAAAATCGTCAATTTCTTCAAATTCAAATAATGGTTTTATTTAAATTACAGCTTTGAATCTTACTTGCTATACTATTCTGTATTCCCTTTCTAGGATATCATACAGAGCGGAATCCACCATGGCTTCATACATCCGCCAAGTGCAGCGATCAATTGATTGGTGGAACTCTTTCAGCCTCAGAGGATTTTTTTCCAATTGCTAAGGCTAGGAATATGTATGCATCTCGCTCACAGTTCTGCTGAAAATCGTTCCAAATCTATGCCAGCCACGGTAGCTGCCTTCGATTTCTTTTTGGCTAAGCAGCTAGGCCATGATAAGGAGACAAAGAAATCGCTGATAGATTCGGCTTCGAGATGTAAAACTCCGATAAAACACAAACCAAATATAACGCCTCAGGACTACAGCCTTATAATTGCTAAAAATTTTCACTGCTCTGAAAAGTCTATCCGTCCTTTCTACCGCACCACTAGCAGTTTTCCTATTCAGAGGGTTCCTTCGCATCAACGGGACAAGTTCGCTCCTCAAAAATGATGTCACTTTCGAAGGGTTGTCTATTGCTCTTTTTGTACGCAAGTCCAAAACAAATCAAACAAGCAAAGGAGAAATAATAACGTTCTGTCTGGGCACCTCCTCTATAGAATACCAACTAATTCTTATGCACTACTGTGCACTATGCGATAAAGACAAATTTCTCCTCCCATCTCACTCCACAAATTTGCCGTTAGCCCTTGCTACTATTACGGACAGACTGTATGACCTTTTTCTGTCTAGTGGGCTTGAAACAAAGCCTACATTTCACAGCTTTAGAGGAGGTGCTGCCACATCAGCTCTTGCACAGGGAGTTGGTGCGAATCGAGTCATGGCTATGGGCAGATGGAATGCCAAGGCTTTTCAAGCCTACGTGCATCCTTCTCCAATCTCAATATCTGTCCCTTTTCAGCAAAATGCTGATAAATCTGATCATCCATCCAATGTGCAATCTTGATTCTTCTGATTTTATCCTATTTTCTCAGCTGTGTATTTACTATTACTCCTCGTGCGTTTACGTGCATTGTAATCATGACTCTTCGTTATAGCATACAGTCCTTGTCGAAAAGTTAGACGGATTGCGCGTGCGGTTCATTGTCGCTGCGACCCCGCGCGCGGCGCGGCTCCCAATCGATACGATCAGCGAGGGTCGCCGCATTTTTCGTGGAGTTTTTCGTATTTTCTTGACTTTTTCGCTCTTCTTTGCTTGCACTCTTTCCTAATTAGTACTTTTTTAGCTTGTGTCTGTCAATTCTTAAATTGCTTCTCATCTCATTGTTCATTCTTTCCATCTTTCTTTCTTTCTCTCTTTCTTCCTCCCTTCCTTCCTTTCTTTCGCTCTCCCTTTCTCTCCTTCTCTTTCCTGCTTCACTTTCATGTTTTTTTTTCTTAGAATTTCTCATGAGCGTAAATGAAATTTCTTGGAGTGTGTTTTTATGGCTCTCTTTAGTAGTTTGCGATTTCAGATCACTTTGATGTCAAAGAAGTAGCACCCTATTTCTATAAGCCGATGTGGTAAGTTAATTTCGCACTATTTTGGAATAATATTTGCACTTTTTCTCCGTACCGTTGTATTCTTTCCGTTGCATTCCCATTTTGTAGATTTTGTTCTAGATTTTGGTCTAGTCGCGTTTCGTCGTTTGCGTGTTATCCAATCCAATCTATCCATGCGGGGAACCGCAACGAAGGCACGCAAAAAAAACGAAGTTTTTCGAAGAAACTCGTCAAGAAATGCGCTGTGGGGCGGCGCTGGGGCGGCGCTCAGCTGATCGTATCGATTGAGAGCCGCGCCGCGCGCAGGGTCGCAGCGACAATGAACCGCACGCGCAATCCGTCTAACTTTTCGACAAGGACTGTACCTTCCCGTAGATTGCAGGTATCTTCTTATGTATTGCACAAGCATCATATACAAGCTTGAAGTTGTTTCTTTTTGCATGATATTTCTCAGTTAATAGTAGGTCAAGAATCATTGCTGACATTGTACGATATGTAATAGACTCGTTGAAGAAGCAATAAACCTCACTCACACCTATGTGTATCGTATAGCACGTGAAAAAAGGAATGGAAGGAAAACGTTTTGTCCGTCCTGTGGTTTCATCACTCCATTCGCGTAATTGAATATAGAACTACTTGAATACACACATCTGCTTCAACCGCTTCTCCTACACACTAAAAACGCTGAAGGGTGAGGTGCACGAGTCGCTTGCGCAAGCGCAAGTACGACAACTTGAAGGGCGAACTGAGCCGCGCGCGTGCTGGTCCCACCGCACGTGCTCTGTGATTACGGTGTCAAGTTGATGCGATTAGAGATTTGTAGTACAGTATGGAATGCGTACCAGTTTCAGAGTTTTGTGGGGGGGGGGGGGGGGACCTATCACGGTACACTCGTCCGCGTTTCGAACGCACAGAAAATCCCGCAATCATTTCTCGTGTTCTCTGCGTGTTTCACGCTGTTTCATCATTGTCGATCTACACCATATACCACCCCTCGACTTCATTAACTACAACTCAGACTTCAAGGCACTGCGCCTTTCTACTGGTATTCCAGCTACTTCGCTAGTACTCTAATTTCGGCAACGCCATTCGGCTTAATTATTTTCACTTCAAGTCAACCACACTCCAACGGAGGACGTAAAAAAAAGTGACCAGGTGGCGTTCAACTTCGTGCTAAACATAAAAATCTATATCTACGTTTCAAGCGTCTACTCAAGGGAACTGAAATTCTAACTGGGAAAACTTATCACTCTCTCTTTCTGCTACGGGTATGTCGAGATATGTATTTCTCAATCGCGATATCTCTTGAAATTTTTCTTAATTCTGGTTAAATGTCCTATGCTCATCTCCTCTTCACACTATTGGACCGGATCCTAGACCTGCTAGCAATCGAACGCAGGAGAGATTAACCTCCCCTTCCTCTGCATTACCTGGACACCGCCGTCAACATCGATGAAATCTGGAACCAATCAGGTTCAGGAGCTCCCAGAACGATCGCGGAACATACCATCTTTGTCTTCTCTACTGTTGGAATTGCTGACTTCAACATAGATGAACCACTTATATATGGATACACTCCGCTGATATGTTGTAGCAACTCTCCAACACAGTGGAGAGGTTGCGAATGAGGAATGGACCGTGCGGAAGGTTCGTCAACAACCTGCGATGTGTCATCTCTAGAGATGGGCCAACTGCGACTCGACTGTACTGTTTGCAATGGTGTAATCGTAGTACGCATTAGAGCAATCGTTGCGTTGGGGAATTCATCTATCCGCAAGCGCCCATGCGAACAAGGGAATGTTACTACCACTCTCGCAATGAAGCCAATCTGGGTTGGAATCCCTCGATGCACCAGAGAGAGAGTCACCACCTGCTCACAGTGGACGTCGGTGGCAGGATTTTGAGTTACTTTGAAGATATCTATTATATTTAGATATTAGTTTTCGTTACGTGCATTATTGTTATACGAAAATCAAAAAGTAAAACAATTTTTGCTTCAAGTTTCCTCTTACACTCATCAATAACGTAGAGGAAGCTCATAGCTATGAAAGTCAAGGTATTTTTTGTATACAATCTATCCACTACACATTTAAATAAGCATGAAATATGAACAGAAATTTGAATAGGAAATATGAACAGCAAAACTTAGTTAATGATGCTAACAATGGTTCTGTACTGTTCTTGCCTGAGTGTACATCTGTGGAACCATGACCTTGCTCCGGATATTTTAGAACTAGTGAACGCCGGCGCACCCCTATCACAGTGGTGGACCCGTCTCCCCCACTATTGGACGCCAGCGCTCTTTTCACAACATTGGACTCGCAGTAAGTCTGTTAACAACCTAAAGATATGATTGGAATAGGATAACCGCCCTACTCTACTTTCAAAACATGATGAACGAATTTCGTGACACACAAACACACAGACAGACACGGACACATACATATACAACACACACACACTTTAACACACACACACACACTTACACACAGACTAAGCCCATTATTAAAAGTCATGATGATGATAGAAATAGGTGAGGCTGCCTCGTGATGTGAACAAAGGATATCATCTACGAGCTGTTACGTGAAAGTTAAGTGATTTTCGTTTCATCTTCGGCAATGGGTATGAGCGGAAGTCAATGGTAGGTTTTCATCCGGTCTCACTGGGGAATTACAAAGAACCTAGGTGGAAGTGAGTATTCTCAGACATTCGGGCATTTGGAGCGCCAGTCCACACTCTTTCTCGCAGTATGACATCGCAAAAGTGGGCGGAGTTGGCGCGCCTATTCCGCCGTTAGTCGCCCCCTATCCTGCATCTGATCTGCTGTGATCCTGCTGCGGGGATAGCAGGATTAAGGCAGGTCATGTTCGATTGCAAACGTTGACTACAAAAATAGTTCAAAAATGAGTTCGCCGGGCACGTGTATGCTCCTTCCAGCGCTCGACGAGCCGGACATCTGCGGCGAGGCAGATTTTTCTGTCCGCGCCACGTCGGCACACGACCTCATCCAACGCGTGTTGTCAGGCCAAATGGTACACTGGGCCACAGTTTCAACCGGGCCTCAGTTGGCCAGACAAGTCCCGTAGAACTCGTCTAGTCCCGTCAGCGGAGACTAGACTAAGTTTTCACAACCTTCTGCCGGCTTATATACAGTGGACGTCAATGGCGCTGGCCCATCTGCGGCCTCGAGAAAGAGGTCGCGCGACCGCGCCGTGCGCCCAGTAACCGAGTTTTCTGCTGCTGTTATACTATTTCTAGCGGCTTTTCTACCCGATTTTAAGCACTTTCGAACAAATTGGGAAGAAAAGAGCCTAGAAGTATCATCCCGGCGGCAGACGACACCGATCTCGGCACGCGCGGCGCGGTCGCGCTGCGTTCTTTTCGAGGCCGCAGATGGGCCACCGCCATTACCGTCCACTATACACTTGCATCAGCACATAGAAAACTAGCGGTGCGGCCGTTCAATATCATGCACGACACACAACTGCACACGTCCATATCCTAATGCATGATACTTTCACATTATTATTTCGTTGAAATGGAATCCTCCGCTGAAAACGTGCGAAATGAAGCCACTGCCTTCGGCCTTATCTAAGCGAGCGCAGAGCCCGGATAATCTGCTCATCATTAAAACGGCACTGGTAGCACGTCGGCTGTTCTGCGGGGAGGGGGGGGGGGTGAAACTTTTCGTGATTGGCTTGAACCCCACGAGTGCCCCTTTCTTCAGCAGAACACCCACTTACTTATTTTTCATCCTGCTTAGCTCGCGATTGCATGAGTCGCGGATGCAAGTGCCACAGGATCTTGTCCCGTAAATATTTTACAGCGCCACCTGCCCGTCTTCGTTCTCAGCGAGCTTATTCTAGAAAACAAAAAATCTTTTCCCACTTGTTTCAGCCAGATTTTCTCAAGGCTGTTCTCCTAACTTCCCATTCCGTAGGGCGCATCCTCCACAGCAGTTTCTGTGTCAGGCGTGTCCATCCTGCACACCTTTTCAAACCATTTCAACTCTCGTTTTCTGATCACAATCGTGATGGTAGGCTGCTCGTTACATATTTGCCTTATGTCTTCTTTTTGGATTCTGTTTCGTAATGTGATGCCGAGTGCAATGGCCTCGCATTTGAAACGTTCCCAGTTTCTGTGCGTCCGATTGGAGAAATGTCAAGGAGTCAGCTTCGTAAAGGAGAAGTATCGTGAAGAAGAAGTATCAGCGCACGGTATACCTTCATTTTCGTGAGGCCAGAACATCAACTAGATCACCAGACTCAACAAGTACATGCGGCATTTGGACCATGAGTGTGCTATATGTGGAGACAGAAGCAGCACGCTTAGGATTCCCACCCTTGTTGTGATTCACTAGGGACCGACAACACGAAGCAGGAGTTTTCTCAGAGGCGAAAAATTAGGTGGATGTGGATTTGAAAACATTTATAAGTATCCCTAGTAGAGGTCACGAGCGTCGAGCGTCCGTATACGTCCTTGCCAAGTTTCTCTCACAATCTCGCAGAGGGAACAGCTGATCTTACAAAAATAACATTCATATCACTAGCACGGTTCACCGGCACGCCTAATTAAATAAATATCTTGACCGGTCTAAATATAAATAATCGGTACAATCTGTTATAGTGAAAAAATAGAATTCCAGTATTATGAAAATGAGACAAACATAATGAATGAAAGTACACAATAATCGCTGGTGAATAGGATTAAACGAAGACTCAAATAACATTCAATACAAACAAAAATTTGGTACAGTTTGAATAGTTTTTACAGTGCTTACAAAAGATCCCGCTTCTGCGAACATATGCACGACAAGTCACAGCCGAACTTCTCAAGAACTCAGTAATGCTTCAATGGAGAACGAGTTATTACTTGGGGTCGTCGGCGGAGATGGCTTTGTAAACATGGATAGATCAATTTGGTTGAATAATTGGGGAGCGAGAAGCATGAACGGGTTCATCACCAAAGCTGGATCGGGTTGTTGGAAGGCGGGAAGTTGTGGCAAAGAGAAGCATGTGTTCGGCAACCAAGGCAGAGTGGGTGCGAACGGCATTTTTGCAGGTGGCCCTTCGTCTTCTCCACACTCGTCGCGAATCTGGAACACATATAGTACTCACATATAGCTTGTTTCTTCTCCCACAGTCGCAAGGAGATATGGCTTCCATGTACAGTTTGTCTTGAAAAAAATTGTCGGATGGTGCTTTTGAGAAGTGTTGCGGAACTTCTTTTTTGAACTCGGAATAATAGGGCCAAACGTTCTTCAGAAATGCTGTCATTCACAATTATGACATTAGTGATCACCTTAGATAAAAGCTGAACCCTCCTCGAAAACGACCAGAAACGGCAACCTTCCATACACTCTCCTAACCGCGAGAGCTTTCAGTGTCCGATAATCACTTAGAAAAAAAAAGAAAAAGTTCTGTACGCTGCTAACGAAGCAGCATTTTTTCCTACTAAAGAAGCAGTGAACTAGGAAAATTTTTAGATTTTGGTACTGCGGAATTTAGGAAGTGACTCGGAAATCTAATTTTATGGTTACTTTTGATTCCACATAACGCGACTCGTATCACCTTATTCTAGTAGGTGAATTCCATCTCCTGTAAGCAGCTACCACTAGAATAGATGAGGTATCACTAGAACAGCAAAAGAACAATCAAACAAGAATGTGTAGCGAGCGGCGGTCGTTTAGCGTGCTATCGGCGTGATTGCTGCCGCTCGCACGCTGATGAGTGCGCGCACCGCACACTGCGGGCGTTAGACAGACAGCTGCGTGCGTCTGCACGGGCGCCTTGAAATAGCAGTAACCGTTTTGTAACTCTTTGCTTACTCTTTATAAACATTCTAACTGATTCCCTAAATTCTCGCCACACTTCATTTTCTATCGCCTGATGTGTGAAGCTCCAGTTCAAATAGGACAAGCTTGGACAACACCTGCTGTTCCACTTCTACTGTGAAGTGGGTGCAGTTCAACAGGTAACATATATATCAACGGCATCTAGAAAGAAGCAAATACTGAAAGGACGGTGAAGAAATAGATTCCCGCCTGAGAGGGCTTAATTTTAGCCCGGAGGATGTCTCTTCCCTGAATATAAAGTTTTAGGAACAACGAGAAGTCTATCCGCTAGGTTTTGCTCTAGATGTAAAGAAGAACCATTAAGAATGTTTAATCTCAGCAACATCTGAGTTCAGCTAATCCAGTTCGCAAAAAAAACATCCGTTGCCCTTGAAAAATCGCACGAACTTGTTGCCCAACCCATTTCAAATTGAATAATTGTATGTGTAAAAATTAGTTCCCATCGACTTCTAACGGCAAAACAAGGCCTAATGTGGTAATATGTCTCATTCGCACATCATGTCTCAACGCTCTCGACTACCTTCAGATGGAAAAAGATGCTCCGCACAGGACTGACTTTAGCAGTGAGCGTACCGCCACTCAACTAGGGCGATTTATCACCTGTGTCTTCGATTATCTTAAAAATTCAAGGAGCTACAACCAAAGGAAGGTGCCAGGCGAGCCCAGAGTCCTTCCATGTAATATGGAAGCGCTTACAACGAATTTTCCAGCTGCACCTTAGGTCTCACGCGAGCAAAGGCAGACAAAGCAAACAGTGTGCTTAGGGTGTGCCGGCGTCCAAAACTGAGAAAACGCCTGGAGTTGGGTCTAACCCCCACCCCCCTGTAATTTCCCCCCTGTAATTCACGTTTCAATGTAGAATGTAAAGCCACCAGTGGCAACCGCCAAATTGCAACCCCTTCACTACACCGCATGAACTGCATGGTAGAGTGCTAATACCATTATTTGATAAGAAACCAATCCAGACTCAGCGCGGTAAAGAGATTTACATTCTCATATTCAATTTTCAATTATTTTCCCCAAGACAGTTTTTGCTTCAAAGAAGAGGAGGCGTAAGGTACAATAGCAGACTATTCTGGAAAAGAAGCTATGAAAGGTATTAACGCATAACCGAAAATATGTTGACAAACCAATTTTGTCATTTCGCGGCTCCTCACTTCGTGTACTATTTCTGCTATTCGAATACATTAATTATCGTTGACCGGCTTTGTTAGCGTTTCACGAATTTCCAGCCTTGAAGGCATGGTGTGACACATTGAAGATGGATTTTTTTTTGCGTCTAGTTCCAGGAACGATTCCCATATTTGAATTTTTCTCCTGTTCTCTTAAGGATCCTTTGAGACTTAAGAAAAAAATTCACAAGAGTAATGCCACATCTAAAGTTATATTATTGTTGATGCGCACTGTAGAATGAATGGCGGTGAAACAATGACTTGATGTAAATTGCCCAAGTTTGAGTACGTTAGCTGCCTCTTCAGGTTATGTCGTGAGAACTTCTTGTTTTGAAAAAAATCCGGGCGTGTGGTTAATAGGACGCTACCCATTAATTTCAACTATGGCTAAGATGATTGGCTATAGTGTGTAATAGATCACGTAATAATAAGGTGAGCGGTACCAGTGGCGGACGCAGAAAGTTGGCGGGAGGGGGGGGGGGCGTAGGGAAAAAAGTGGGGTCTCCGTCGTTTTGGGGACCCAGACGGAAAATAAAACCAATAAAAACCTTAATTATAGTATAATTAATAAAAATTATATTAAAAATAATAGTAGGAATAAACTAATAAAAATAAACTAGCACAAGATCTTTATATGTATTGTAAAGTATTTTCAAAAATTTGCCGACCCATTCTCGGAGGGAGGGCGCCCCCCCCCCCCTCCGCCACTGGATGCGCGGTACATCTAAGTTGGTTTGTCAACCTGGCTTTGCGCGATTGTTCGTTCATGAATCTTACTCCTGATTGGTTCTGCCTCATTTTTCCTACCGTTAACGCCCACATTTCTCACTTTTTCACTTGATTGCAAAATTTGCAGCCGTAATTTGATAACAAATGATGCCTCCCACGATGAACTTGCGCTAAACTTGCAGTGACTGGCAGTGCGACCTACGGTGGTGCGTTGGACTACGTACGCTGTTACACAGAGACAACTCGCTATTTTCGATATTAAGACAGCCACTCTACACCGTTTATCGTATCTACAGTGACAAATAGTGTTCTTGTCGTGAAGTGCTTGTTCAAAGGCGACGAAAGTGAATAGAAAAGTTGATGTGGTTGGTGTAACCGAGGATATCCTACATTCGGAGGATAGATATCAATGCATTAAAGGAAAGTACTTAAAAAGTAACTATGAGGTTGATGCGAAAAAAATGGCCTTTATTCGTGTTGACTCTGTATCCTTTCACAGCTTCAATAAACGATAACTTCGATAAACCATAAATGTAATTTAATTAACAGCAACCATGAGCAAGTCTCTGATGCCGTACGTCTATATCTCGTGGAACAGCGAAGCCAAGAACAACAAAAACCTCGTTTTCATATCATCATGTTTGGCGAATTTTTTCTTGCAGACCAAGGGTTTCTGGAGCTGGGAAAAGGGGCAGAAATACGACAATTTGCTTGAAAAATAGGATGCCTACTCAAAAGTTCCGCATTTAAATTATCAAAGTTCAAGACAGCCATCGGATGCAAATTTTGGCCGAAATTAGGGCTGCAGTAAATGGGCTTTCGAGCGTTTTTCCAGAAGACAGTTCGAGATTTTTTAGGGCTGATATAGCTATAGGTGTTATTGAAAGTGTACTTTCTGAAAAAAAACAGGTTGCAGAGAATCATCCAGCAGGAATCCCAGAAATAGCAAGGAAATTGCTTTTAAAAACTGCTCATCTACATTCCTCCAACAGTGGGGCCGTTGCACCAGAGCTCATGTATGGAGCAAGTATCGACATGATGACCTAATATAAAGAAGGTGTTTTGGACAGTATTGCTTGCAGTGCGATAAATTGAGAACGAGGTTTATGGACATTTTCAATTATATCACGTTTGGGAAAAGCTCCTACACTCACAGAATGAAAGAGCTTTCTCTGCTCTACAAGTACGTTATCACATCTATTGTAGTTGTAATGTTGTGTCTGAATGAAATAGTATGTTCTTGAAAAGAGTGGCGCACTTTCTTTTGCGTCAACCTAATAAAAAAAAAGTAGCTACAGTACTCAGTGATACTGCAGCAACTAAAAATACATCGTGGAAGTGTGGAGAGCAAAATCTGTTGATGGGGAAAAGAAGAAAACTACTGTTAAGGCACAGCGGACAGAATACCCATGGTATTATCAGCAATATCAGACTACTATATGCTATAATGTGAAATAGCAGAACCATACAATTATATATGATTAATCGAACAATAGTATTAGGATGGTGACATAGTAGTATATGCAGTATGGTGCCCGGTATAATAATAGCATAGCTTCCACGATGTAGTACATATAATATAGCAATGGTATAGTACAGTAGCAGTGTAATAGTATAATATTAGTATTATATAAAGAGTATTGGTCGCCATCAAAAACTAGAATGATATTTTAGACTGCTGTATATACGAAACAGTATTGTAGTACTTACTGCATCCAAATATCGGTTCATTATATGTCATATCCACTAGTTATCAATAATATCAGACCACTACACATAGTAATTATATAGTAGTAGTATAGTACAGTAGCAAACCCATACTACTATATATTATCAATCGTACGATAGTAGTAAAATGGTGGTGTAATAGTATAGTATGGTAGAAGCCAGGTATACTAATAATATAGTCTACATAATGTAGTACACATAATATATGTAGTAACAGTATAGTGTAGTAGTAGTATAATAGTATAATTATTATATGTAGAGTATTAGTCGCCATCAACTAGAATGATGTACTATACTACTCTATATGAGAGAGAATATTGTACTACTTACTACATAACAATATCAGTCTATTAGGTATCACAGCTAGTGATATAATATTATATTGCTATGAATGTATTACCTATTATACTGGTATCATACTATTGCATTGCTGCATTATCACACTATGATATAGTTAAAACTGTCGACCAACTGCCAATAATATATTTAATAATGCAATTTTATAATATATAATTATATATATAACCAGTGGTTAACAATAAGAAAAAAATAAATCAGCAATAATTATGTGATTAGACCTTATGTATAGAAAAAAATGAGCCACGACGTCATGAAGTGGCTTGTATTGTTCTTGAATTTACTGTCACACGGCAAACTCCTCCAGTCCGTCACCCGATCGTTTTCTATCCTGTGCTCCATGTTTTCTTTGGAGGGACACCTCTTTGACGCATAACAAATGAGCAAAATATTAACAGTAACAGAAAACCCGTAATAAATGTAGCACCAGCACCTCTCCCGCTGCAACTACTGTAACCCGCACAATCAAGAATCCACGTATCACTCTCTCATAATGTTTGCAGTCACTATTGATTAAATCGGGAGAGATTGCTGTCGTACACTGTTTAGCAGGTTTTGGGCGTCTCGTCCGTCTTTGTTTTAGGTGGTGTGCGCTGGCGATTACGGTAGGCGATGGAGGTCAACGGACAAAGTATCATTGGCGGGGCAGTTTAAGTATTTATTTTGATGAGAGGGGAGAACGGCAGTAATTGCTGCTGCGGATAGCGCTCACCTTAAATCGTTTCCTTCGGCGAAGGCAGCTGCCGTTCTCGAACATGCCGAGTGCGTTCGGATGCACTGCCCAGTAGGATCCCTGAAAAGAAAAACAAATAGCATTTTTACCCAAAAGAAGCACAGTTACTGCAGGAGCAGCCCTAGGTTAGGTGACACTTACTCTACGTTTTACCGCGCTTACCCACTAGAAACAATCAGTGAATGCTACTTTCAGTGCTGAGCGTGACTAAAAACTTGCACAGCGTTGTTGATGTCGTGACGGCAGTCGTAAAGCGACGACCACGGAATACTAGCCTAAGATTTTGACAAAGTTCTGAGTCCTCGGTCATACAATTACGATGAATTAGCTAATTTTATTCCACCAGTAGTCCTAGTACGTAAGGTAACTGACTTTCCACATGAGATTGATCATAATACCATCAAAAATACTGTCATGTATATTCGCCAAGCTTCTAGCACCAATTCAAGAAATCTTGAGTTTTGGACGAAGTTCTAGTGATGACTGCCTTATTTTCGATCGATAAAAATAAAATAATAATTGAATCAATAATCATTAATCGAAATTAATCTAATGAAGAATTCAGGATTTGATTCAGAAAATACAAATAACCAACGGGAAGAAAAGCTCGACAGTACTATTCGTACTTATTCCAGAGCTTCGCTGCGCTCTCTTTTTCGAACATCTATGTTCCCGACGTATTCGAAATCGAATCTTCGAATTCACATTCGAATAGATCTTATGCATTGCTAGACCTTAAATCTAATGAGTACTACAGTTTGACTAAAATGTACAGTTCAGAGATGAGCGGGATTCCGATTTCCGGAAGTCGAAGGTTCCTGAATTCTTGCCTCATGAGAGCTTCTGACTTCTAGATTTCCGGACGATTCGCAGTCGCTGGGTCACGCGACATGCTGTATTCATTGCTCCAAATTTCGCCAGATTTCGAACTTCCCCCAACTTCCGAGTTCCGACTTCCGGTCTCATGCAGTACTTCAGCTCATCCCTGGTACAGTTCCGCTCACATCTTTAGCACACCTATGCTTTTGGTCGAAAGAATTCTTCCATATCTTGGCCTTATGATGAGCACTCGAAATCAAGTTTAACTATTGGTTAGACTCTACAACTACTTTCTTTCTGCTGTTTAACATGAGCACAGAGCCGCTCGAAGCCGGTATAAAAAGTGGAACTTCCATTCTGTCAATTTTACGAATTTTGGATAGAATCTTCATATCAACCAATGGGGGAAGAAGGAGTGTTGATTCAAATTAGGAATGTATAAATAAAAACTTAACACATCCCGATGAATTCTATTCCCATAGTTCCCGTACCAGCTGGAGCCAGCGGCAGTAACAAACCGTGGAATTGTTGATTTGTTGAAAATCTCATTTCATTGAATCTCGAGATTAATGAGAGGGACAGAGCTGAGAGAAGTGGCACTTCATGCCGCACCATATCCCTGAGCCTCCTTGTGATAGCTGGTTCTGTGCGCGAGGTATGAATTTTATATCTTCATCAATTGGTCGTCCAAAACACATAGCGTCCTAAATATGTCCCCGCAGCTGTATCTTTGTCATGATACAGGCTTATACCGAACTTCAAGTAACGAATCGTTTCTCCGGCATGGAACACAAACATTGAAATCGACAATACCTACTGGGCTTAGGGTGGAATAGTGTACTGGACGTATTTGAATTTATTTATTCAATTTTATGTGAGTCGAATATTCGCATGGTCAAAAAGGGAGGGCTATGGAGCCAGAGAGAAGAGAGATGAGTGTTCAGGGACTCTTTCCTAATCGAATATTCGGGTTTTTTTAATCAGCTCTCAAATAATTAACTGAAGTAAGTCCAAATGTTGCTGTCCCGAAGTCTCATTCGATATCGACTTCGTTTTCAGCAAAGAATTGAAGTCATTTACTTGATGAGCTTTCGGTGCTTCGAATGTTTTTCAGATCTTGACCAAACTGTGCAATGTATGCGTTGCAATGAAAAACCATGTGGTGACTGTTCCCACATACCGAAAATGGGAAAGCGAAAGTAAACAGATCGCCTCGGGACCGCAGGGTGTTTGATACTGAAATCTTCCTTATTTCGTGATATCACTGCTTCGTTATCATTATGAAGTAATTCCTTTATATGACAGCAGTAGTACAAGCACTTTTCTTTTTTTACGTAGTTGGGTCATCGCTGTTTTCATTACCAACCAGCTGTTGAATTTGCACGATGTTGTGTACTAGTATGCTCGCCATAAAGCTGTTAGTTGAACAGAATATTTCGAGGCTAAGTTTTTTGTGTGAACTGAGCAGGTCCTGCCCCGCAATGGTAACCACGTCAAAAAGTTCGATGTTTTTGAAAACGATGTAGAGCACAGCGATTCTTAATACCCAGTGAGAAAGTTCGGCAAGACTGTGTTTGGGAGTCGTTTCTCTGGTGAGCTGGCGCTGGAGAATTTAAACACAGCAACAGTAGTACTTCTACGAGGACTATCTAAAATCTGAATTGTTTTCGCTAGAACTGAGTCCTTGTACAGAATTTCATACGATTTGAGATAGGTGCACGGGTAATTTTCGGCCACCCTGTATAATAGAATAATGGAAAGATTCTTCCTTAAATGCAACCAGGAATTTTTAAAAATTAACACACCACTATTCACAGACGACATGCACGGAACGTAAGACATTTCTTAGAATTCAAGGGTAAATTCCAAACTCTGTAACTGTCTACTCATTTTTACTGTGTGCCGCACACATAAATTGAAGAGCCAAACGGTCTCGTGGCTTGAAGCTTCTCTCTACTTGTGCACGCTCTTACTTACTGGCATTTTTCTTACTGGCATTAACCCAGTGTTAGTGCCACCAAAAGGCACCCAAAAGCCCAAGTTTGGGTTGGAGTTCATTGGATTCCATGGCGTTAACGGTAACCGTCAACCAGAACCAAAGCAAGGACTGAATGCTAGTGCTAGGATTGAATGCTAGTGGAACTTCTCTAGAAATCCTTACAAATTCACGCTCCCAACGTCCAGTTCTATTTTATTTTTTTTAGTTCTAAAGTATTGGAGTAGAAATTGCCCTTTTTGGACAAAAGTGACGTTTTTACCGCTGGTTACAACAGTTTATGATAACTATTATGACTGGAAGGCACCTAACGGTGAAGTGGAACCTAATTCGCCAAATACTGTAACCTTTTTGTGTCACTGTTGACTGTGACAGTCGGCTGCGTACCTATGAACGAATAAAGTATTAGAGTAGAAGTTCAAATATATACTTAGAGTGAATCGCGAGTTGGAATATTTAAAAAAGGAGATCACTACAGCAGTGGAGTAAAGATAAGAAGAGGTGTAGATCTTCCTCTTTCTTCTGGACATGTCATTGTTCGAAATCTTCGAAATCGAGTTGTTATCAGAAATTCTATTCCGATTTCAGGTTCTAAGCACATTCAGCTAGTGTAAGCCATTGCTAACAGCTTCTTGAAGAGATTTGCCCCCACAAAGTGTAATACCATGACTGAAATGTGCGCTGGTTGATTAGAACAGCTGTACTAAAATGCAGAGGAAAGGTTAGGGATCACTGAACCAAGCTTATATCAAGAAGGGCTGCGTGATATCGCAGGAGTATTCACGAGACCTCAATGCTAAGTTTCAATCCTATTCCTGGAATTCCAGATATTTCTCATGAGATCCATCCAGAATCTGTATTCACGTATTTGAAGGTAGGTGCGAGAAAATAATTAAAAATAACAAAATAATACGATAATTCCACGGCGAAAAATGACGAAAGAGGATTGTTGAGTTTAAAAGACATGAATAGCCTATCCAACACAGGCAAATTCGGGCTCCGAATGCCATTCTTTCGAGGAAAAAAATGCCATTCAGCCTTACTGACACTAACTACAATGTAATCAAAGGGTCTTGGCTAGTAATGGATAAATTCACTGAGGTGCAGATGTACTTGGCTGGACCGGGATAATGTTTACGACTGATTTATTGACATAGTAGAGTTCAAAACCCAAATATGACGAATTCGGGCAAAGAGGCGCCCTGCCCAAAGCACACTGATAATCCGAAAATAGTGAATAGCCCAAAAGTAGCAGAAGAGTGGCAAGGTTTACCTTTAAAAGTTAAATCACTGAAGAGCTTTGCTTAAGGTAATATATAAGGTTATGCTAACTTAATATTCTAGCAACACTCATTCCTTAGATGGAAGAAATAGGGGAGCAGCTAATTCAGTGGCGGAATCCCAATTAACTTGAGATATTGGGTTGATGCTTTCGTAGCAATTTTTGTTTTTTTTTAATAAATGGACGTTTATACTTCTCTAACCTATAGATGGCCCCAGTGTCAGTTGTTCTAGATATCCCGAGATTCTCCAGAATTATGTAGAAATAAAGAATAAATAGCTTCAATGAAATGGCATTCAACATGAGAACACAGTAGAATCGCTGACCTTGCCAGGCCTATCAGGCCTTCGAGGAATTTTTATGAAGCAGTCGTTAAATGAAAGGTTGTGCCGCAAAGAGTTCTGCCACCTGAAATTTGCTCTCGATGGGTGAACTTGAAGTTTCTTAGGAATGCTGGAAGAGCATCCAGGAAGCTGTAAAAGAACCTTTGCGTGTTCTTCCTGTAGAATGGGAATTTGTCCATAATAAATTTATAAATATCAGTAAGTGGAAGCATCTTTTCCTCGGAGTTTTGAATTGCCATGTAGGTCAGCCAGATGTAGGAATAAGGAGGCTTCTAAAGATGGATATTAGTACGGTTGATATCTTTAAGGAATAAGTCACAAAATTCAAGGAACATCTATGTCATGGAGAGCTCTCGCGAACCATGGACCACACAGAGACAATATTTGCCCTAACACCCACCTGCTCATCGTAGGAGTCCTTTCCTGGGCGGGGCATTATTAGCCGACAACGTTATGACTGTGCAGAGACAAGGCCGGAACAAAATTTCAATGACTGGCGACTATTTAGTGAGAGCTGTGAATTTCGAGCGAATTCCCAGGGGCGGAGCCGCGGCGCGGCCAATCAGAGCCGGCCGGATACGGTAGCGGCGGCGGCCGCCACGGCCACGATCGACAACCGCTCTCTTTAGGGACTGCGACGACGAACAGCGGGAGGTCTATGCGCGAAATTTGTTCACCAGTCCTAATGAGACGTCGTGTCACATACGTTTTCTACTATTCTGTTGGGTTCTGATGTCATTGAACTGGTCGCTAAGGAAATGGTCCTGAATTTCGAGGTAAATTTTCAGGGAAACCGCTTTGTGCTGCTCTTCTCTGATTTTGTGTGCATTTTCACGAGGAATCATGGCTGCAAAGTTGTGCAAAATGGCGAAAATCCCCAAGGATGAGTATCTTGTGTTGTCGTGAGTAATTACTACGGAACCGGTAGGGCCACCACCAGCATCACGATGCAATCATTCAAACGGCCGATCACGCGTACTAAACGACTTCTACCGAGCGTTTTTGTCGTACACCAAATACCGTGCCGCGGATTGAAAGACGAGTCAACACAGAAACTGTCGTAACAATCACTTGTTCTTGGAGGCAACGCTGTCGCTTCCTGTCTACACATCCGATCCTTTTTTGCCTTTCTGCACTGTTCCTTTCCGTTCACCACTGCAAATTTTACAAATGAAACGCTCGCAGACCAGCGACACGGACATCCTCCCGCCTGGAGGTGGTACAGCTCGTCCCGCGTGTCCTATTTTGATGCAGTGATCGGTGACGGAGGTGGTGGCGCTGGCGCAAAAGGAACATAGCGCGGCACGCAAAAAGGCGATGCGGGGCTTTTTGATTGAATGTGTTCGCAAGACGGGCGGTCGGCTGTGTCTGTGTGTGTGTGTGGCTGTGGAAACTTCACGATCATCAACCTCGGCTGACTGATTCCACGCTCCCACACCACACACACTCACACCTCAGACAGCGAGGCGGCTGCGCTTTGTGCCACCACCACCAGCACCGCGGTTAACAGCGATTTTGATTAATGGGTCGGATGAAACTCTAAGCATATTCCGCGATGCAGCAGCTCGCATGCTGGATTTGTCCGCAAAACTCCAGAAGGTCTCACCTCTGGAATCAAAAACTCCAGCCCATCTATCGAGGGCAATTAGTGAAAAAAAACACTGGGTTTTGTAGGGGAAAAAAAGCGCCTGTGCTCGACCTTAGTAACATTCCCCGGGAGCTTGTGACGTACGCGTTTTTCTAAAATAGGAAATGCTCCAGTTAAAAATTACTGTTCTTTGTTGGAATGAGTGAAGCAGTTTTACAGTTGACAAGACAAACCACGTTTTGCTATGTGAACTCGTCCACTTTGGGCTAAAAGAGAAGGCTAGGACCTTCCTGGAATTTCTCCTGAATACAGATGCGAGTATCAGAGCCTGGATTCCGATTTTTCTAGCACGGGCAAATTTAGCCTTCAAAATTTATTCTGCTGCAAAATCTTCACAAAAGCAAACGTACCTACCCTTACTCAATTTGTTCGAAGCTACACTACCCCAGCTAAATTTTTCGGAAAAGTACACTCGGATCTATGCGGACTTTCGATAGACTGCATTCCACCAAATTATAGAGATGGAACGAAAAGAGCGCAACTTCGCCGAGTGTATTTTTTTAAAGAATTTAGCGAGGGTATTGTATTTGAGTTGTATGGTTTTATTCAGGTAGGTTTCGTTGGGTTCAGAATCACAGGTTTGCATAACATTCTTTGATAGAATGTTTCTAAGACCAAACTTGGCCGTGGCTAGCAGTCTAAAATTCAGTTTCAAGATCAGACTTTCGTTTCTCCGTATTTTAGCCATTTACCAAGAAATAAGGCGAGGAATGAAACAAAATAAGTTGAGATTAAGATGTTACGTCTTTCTCTTGCAGGGTTTTGCTCAAAACCTATCTTGAAACGCGTGGAACTTGCATATGAACCCAAGTGAATGATTTTATGGGTGAAATCCATAATATTTTGAAGTATAGGAGTACGAGTGCACTGTGCCCACTGCGTACTAAGTCGTAAAGAATAAAGTACGAGTGGAAAGCGAGGAAAAAAGGAAATAGCTTCCATTCCATAGGCCAAAACTGACAATCGTCTGCAATTCTGGCAGACCTCTGCCGCTGAAATCTGAAGAATGTCCCTCACGAATACTTGGCCCATGGTGGGACAGTCATTTAAAAGTTGACCCACTAAGAACACACTAAGTTTGAGACGTAGCCACTAATTATGAAGTTACGGTAGGTGTACGGTAGATACAAGATCTCAAAACCTATGAAACTTCTTGTGCGCATTTTTTATACTATTTAGCATCTCATTGTCATTTCTGCACCCATTTTGACATTTTCTACCTCTTTCTGGCATTAGACCCGGTGTTACCCTACGAAGATTGTAAAATGGTAGAAAATGAAGATGATTTTTGTGACCAGCGCTTCAAACGACCCAATGGGGGGGGGGGGGAATCAATAATTCTCTTGACCCAACGTTTTTGAAAAAGAGCTAGCTGATCAATGCCAAATCCTTGCCAGAAGTTGTTTCCGAGGCTGCAAATCCATGACTAATTTGTGACACTCTGGTTCGATGCCAAATATCAACAGAGGTTCCAAATTTAGTGGGTATAGCCTGTCATCGAGTGCCTATCATATTTGAAGTTGAACCAAGAATGATAGATACAATCCAATTCGAGTATCGATTCCGAAAAGGTCAAAACTCGAGCGTTCAAAAATAGAAAACAATTGTGCAGCAGGTTTCTAAAGTGTTAATTATAATAGTTCAATTAATCGCTTTTAATAGTTACCGGATGGCTAGCATATCGCTGGTGTATCTCCTTCCTTCCTCACTACCGAGATTTTTTCAATGGCTTAAGATTTATTTATTTATTTGTTCACTTATATTTTTTGCTGTTCAGGATTCGTTCCTGGGGGATTTTTTGAGACTTTCGTACTATTTCTACCTTGACCTTAATTTCACGGTATTCTTTTAGATTTTATCCCATTTTCCAGCCCTTAGCTAGATTTTTTCGTTTAATAAGTGACAAAACAAGTCAAATCACTAGTCAGGTAAATAGAAATGTCTTTCATTCACTCAGATCTCTTATTCCTGCAGCTTCTTCCACAGACTGGCTAGACTACCCATCCCTTGACATCCCTAGCCTCCCTCGTTAACTCCTGCTTTCGTCCCGACCACTCTAAGCTGGCGTTCGTTGATCCAATACGATTCTCATTGCGACAACATCTTCCGCCTATTTTTCACGTAGTCGACTCCCCGGGGGATCATGCTTCACCAGACTACCGTAGTCACAAAATGCACAAATATTAGGTCAAGTGCGATAAACATGTTAGTTAACCGAGTCATAAAGCCTCACGGCTGATTGCTAGGCTCAAGAAGGCACAATACTCAATTAGAGAGCCGACGCGGAGATGTATGCGCGGCGCGTAGAGAAGCGAAAATTGAAAGTGTTAGTGCATAGACGCGGAAACGACAGCGATGTGAGCAGGCACACGCGTGCGCTATGACGCACGCCCTAAGGCACACTACTCTCGGACAGCATCATCTTTGTTTCACGAATTCCACATTCACATGTCATGTTCGCCTCAACAGCGTCATTGCACTCCGTCGTCGTCCCGTGCCCGGATTCAGTGGGTCTGGGTTATCCCTGAAAAGCAGCGCAATGACCCAGGGGAAATCCAGGAAAAATTTTACCAAGTGTTCATACTTACCGGGTAAGTTCGCGCAATGTTCGTTGCGGATTTGGGAAACCGATGTCGTATGCGTTGAAGACAACGTCGACGCCCACCGCCGGCACGTCAACGGTAGTTGCTCCGGAGACTTTGCCTGGAAGCGTGAAAATCGAGCGCAAAGTGACAGAGATGTTTTCGGGACGCTCACCTTCCGGCCAATCCACCAGTACTGTGTTTGTTCCACGATAGAACGACACCCCATGATCTCGTGGGCGGTTAAAGGTACGGTAGTTTCCTGTGAATACAAGAAGTTAAGTATTGTAAGGAAACAACTAATATTCAAGACGCTACTCAAAGCAGGACATACAGTATTCCAGTAGTCCAATGCCAGCACGCATAATTGAAATTACCCAGGGTGAACGTGTTAACGCCCCCTGACGGCAAATACTCAAAACTCTACGCTGAGCAGAACACAAGGAACTTCAATGGTCCAGGGCCAATAAGCATCATTGAGATTACCCAGGGTAAACTCATCAACGCCTCCTGAACACCTATCGTTAACACTTTTACCCTGGGTAATCTCGTTTAACCCGGATAATCAATCTATGACGCCGGACCAGGCCCGCCCACACACGCCTCACGACCTGTTTGAACAGGTCTAAACAGGACGTAGCAGGATCAGAATGAGGGTGGTGATAACAGTGTAATGTGCAGATGCGCAGACAGACAGACTGCCAAGACGTAGATGACGCGGCGCTACTGGGGAAAAACAAGAACGTTAAAGCAAGTGATCGTGGAGCTATTCAAAAAATGGTTTGTTCAGCATAACTGGAACATATTACTAACTTTCAAAATATTACTGTATTACCTCAATAATATTTACTCAAACATCTAAGGCCAACAGTACGGATCATTCAAGGATAATATGAGAGTCGAACTGGATAAAATTCTCGGAAACGTCAAAACTAACATTTTGCGAGGCTTAGTGCTACTGTGTCGCCCTTTTAATTGAAAATGAGCTGTTCAGCCAACAGCTGCTCTGTTAATTAATCAGGAATAAGAAAAGAAAATGAAACAGCACGCAGCACTTTAACCCCTTTCTAGCCTTGTGATGAGGAAAGACTAGAGGGAAAAGAACGTGTGAAAACACAGAAGGATGTAGAGGAAGAGTTAGGGTGCTTACTGTTTAGCGTAAGCGCTACAAATTCATGCACAGGTATGAAATTAACCTTATTTTTTCCAGAAAGAGTATATAGTATACATATTTGTGCTATCCAGCAGTTGGCATGGATTAAACTGTTGCAAAACAGGCGTTTTTCAAGCGCAATTCCACATTTCACACATTTCCCTCAGCATCATTTCATTAATTCCGAGGAGGAAATTGGAGCGTAGTTCAACGAGACCTCAAGAACTTTTCCCGAAGAAGCAGAAGGTCTTATTCTGTAGAACCAGGCAAAATTTTGATTTTCAGATTTATTGTGCAAAGAAAAGCTGATTCAAAAGAGCAATTCACCTGAAATTTAACAAAGAGCGAATTTATGCTAGAGTTTATGTGAATTTCAATCGTGATGCCTTTTTTGCCACAAAATTAGGTGAGCGAATTTTCAAAATTCAATCTGACCTTGTTCCATAAGCTATATTTTATACAGCTTATATATTTTATATAGCTTATTTCACCTTATAATATCTTATTTATATTTTATATAGCTTATTCTATTTTATATAGCTTTTGCATTTTATATAGCTCATTTCACATAGCTTTCTACTTTATATATGTTTTGCACGTAAGCTACATCCAGCTCAGGATCCGGGCCCACGTACCTAGAGCATCGTATCCGTAGAACTGTCCTCGAACAAGCGGTTGTGGAGCGTACTCCCCGTAGTCGGCCGGCGTGTAGTCGGGCAGCGGCCTCCAAACAGCTCGACATTTCTGCGCCCATCTTAAAGATAGTATGAGTTCGCCAGGAAAGTTTTCAGGACTATCGGGTGCTTACCACCCTCGCCCGAAAAGTAGTGTTCAGCTTTGATCTGAGATTATCAGTAATTCTCTCTTAATAGAACAGTGACTGATATAACTTGACATAACCAGGTTTGGCTAATTATTCCTTGTTCAAAAGGCTAAAATGAGCCGATGCTGCGCAGTGGGGTGGTAGGTGTCCATATACGGGTTTCCAACTGCTTATTTTTGTACCTCCCCAATTTTCCAGGGATTTTCAATATCCTTCTGTCCAATGCGCATGAAATAGTATTGTATATGTACCTTTAACGAATTCTACGCTTCATAGTTTTACAGTAACTGACAGCACTACTACCCTGTCTTTAATAGTACATGTATCTAAGAGACAGTATTCAATCGCCCCTGACGTGATATACATGACCCTGCGATGGTATCATGTGTCTCTCAATATGTCAGTTTTTGAAAAAAAAATTCTTATATGTTAGGTTAGTATTGCTTGTTTTGGGTCTTTTGTCACTTTTACCTTGTTCGCCACATTGGGTTACTGCCAGCTTGGGTAATTCTTAGTTCAGAGTTCTCGGGGAAGCCTTTATTGTTTATTCATGCACTCAGGGTGCTTCTACAATCAGGTACATCATGCAAATAACTTTTGAAATCTTCGGCTAAATGAGAAACCAGTTCAACAGAAAAAGCGTAGCTAAAGATGCTTTGTTCTACTACAAAATACATACACGTTGATTAATTTCAAGACATGTTTCAGCTACCCAAATGACATCTGCTTATCCAGGTCTAGGTACACCACAAACGACGTCTTTGAGATATTCACGTCTAGGCTACGCCATCGGACTACGTAAGTGCCCCGGGCGAGCTCTGTGTTTCAAGAGCTTCTTTAATCTAAATACAAACCCCGGGCGTTTACCTAGAGGAAGCCTGCGGAACGAACCGTAGATGGCTGCCTAGACCAGGGATGATTAGAGATAATATGAGTGGGAGGGCCTTTTTATACTTTAGGCGTATTAAATAAGTAAATAAATAAATTTTCTTGTTCTCTACCCACAACTCGACAGTAATAGTGCAAACATGGCATAATTGGGAAGGCGATCATATGTTGCTCTAAGATGGCCACGGAGCGCGGTAATTAGACGGGCGATGTCCGACGCTTTATGACGTATCACATTCGCATTGTCGAACGCGCGAAATTGCCCCGGAACAGATGGACGTCGAAAACTCCCCGCGCACATGCTGCTCGGAATTGATGACAAGTAAGGAGGCTGTAAGGTGGTGGGAGACATAAGGAGGGGGGGGGGTATCGTTGAGCAGGAATCAAATCTCGGGGTAAATAGGCACAGAAAAGAACATATCTATTAAATAAATATAGTGAATAATATCTCGATGTACTACGGTTGTAGAGCATGGATATATTGCCATATATCAACCTGGCGGCACAAAACTATGTATACCACTATAATGAATAAATTAATTTGAAGTATAAATGAAATATTATATTATCATATAGACCAAAATAATTTGATGTAAAATTTCCAGGTAAAAAGGAGGCTGAGTCGACAACGCCTTCGACCAGGCTCCAAAGAATTTCTGACCCAACTCATTTATGGAAGCAATATGCCCGCTCAGCAGTAAAACTCATGCTACACGCGAAGGACATCATAAAAACCAGGAAGAGGGTAGTTTTAACTCTGCAAATATCGAGACACAGCCACGCTGGCTTTACTTCAAAAGTACCACTTGTTCAAAATAACAGAACGTTAAAGTTATTGCCATCCCCGTGGAGTTTTGTGGAGAACGACACCTAAGATGCAAGAAAAGCTTGAAATCTAGGGGCGTATGCACGGACATCCTCACTGTGGAAGAGAGGGGATGAGAGGCACTGTCAAGTGGAGCCGTCTCAGATCACATAGTGAATCTCTTATGCATCCGCTACATATGTGCAAAGTATTAGACAATCTGCTCTTCTCCTGCACGTTCACGAGGCGAGAACACCTGTTAACGGGGGGGGGGCTGCACATCCCCTACGCTGAGTTGGAGATCAGCAGTGATCGGGCTTGCCGTTCAATTATTCATAAATTTTTCATTTCTAGGACATTTTTCTCGGATTGACTACTTACGCCTACTCAGCATAGGAGATGTGCATTCGCTTCCTCCAGAAGATATTCTCGTTTTGTGAAAGTGGAAGAGAAGCGCTGGTAGTCCAACAACGTGAATATGTAGGGGACCCATATGGGACTTAATATTTGGACAATGGCACGAGCACCATTCGGAACGGTTTCAATAGTTGACAGTATTTCGGATCTCCTCCGCTCCCCAGCAGGGATGTTCCTGCATGCGACCGCTGAAGATCTCGTCAGAGTGCTCCAAATTTGAGCGCGTCGCATCTGGATCGCTAGATCATTTCTTACCCATGGCTTAGTCAACGATAGTCCGATGCCAAATCGCGTTGGGATTTGGTTATTAGTGGGAAATTCTTAAGCGACTAGATAAATCCAAAAATAGGAACGTGCATTTTGGAGGCATAAGAACCAGGAAACTAGGCCTAGTATTCGAAGTGGTCGAAAGAGGCGAGAAATCTGAGGTTTTTATTTTATTTTGGGAACTGGATGATCACAGTTTATCGGAAGAATTCCAGTGACATCAAAGCAATGGTTCATTGTTACCATAAAATTTCATTTAGTATTAAATAAGGATCCACGATTGACTGTTAGATGTGGGAACAAGTAAAAATGATGGTCAATCGTTATTTCATCGCAGAAACCGAGGCCGCGCTGCATCTACTGTGCGGCGCGGTAAGACAGCAGGACGCTGCAGATGTCGCGCGTTGCCAAGGTGCACTTTTCATATGGTTTTCACTCAAAATTTGTTTATGTGCATACATTCTTACAAACACTCAAATAGTTGTGTAGAGAAGCGATAATCTCGGCAACGCTCAACAACCACAGTGACCAGATGGCCTGCCGCGCCGCGTAGGTGGCGCGGCGCGGATTGTCTTCTGCGGTGACATAACGAATTATCATTACTGTAACTTCTGCACGCCACTGTATGCTATGTAAGATGCGTCTCGTAAAATAAATTCTAGCAATGAATTCCAGAAACTATTCGCTCCTGGAACTCGACTCATTTTTGCTATACCTACAACCGTGCATCACAATTAGGCAGGAAAAAATCACAGCATGCCTCACACAAAAGGAGCAACCTAACCACCGACCTCTGACAATTAGGTCCGGCTGGAGCTCGAACTCCTGGGAAACACTCGTAATCCATCACCCATTGCAGGTGCAAACATTCACATGCGTTCACACATCTGTAAAACATGGATTACTGTTCACGACAACTAGCACAAAAGCGGCGTACTGACACTGGATCTGTCTCCTTGCAGTGAGAGTAGCACTTAGACAGCGACTTCTGCGCACCCAGCGGCAGGCCAGAGTGTTTCCAGTAGGCAAGTTGGCGCCGGATCTGGGAATGAGGTCAGTGAGTGGGACTTTTCGGAGAAAGTGACACTTTGGAAAGTCAGCTGCTACCAAAAAGCGAACGTACATGGTTAACCGAGGGATAAACACGATCCGAGCAGTAGGTCCTGTACCGCTCGCAGATTATTCTGATCTCTTCGTTGTACGTTGCTATATTCGACGTTCTACAGTAATATCTGAAGCATAAACAGTATTATAAGAGTGGTGAAAGCGAGAAAAAAAAGCTGCAGTGGTGCAAAATTGACAACCTGTAGTGGTTCACAAATCGTTTGCACTGTTCATTTAGTGTTGTGACTGGCTTCGCGTCTTTCTCAAGGTCAGGAAGCGGGACATCGAACGGTTCGAGTTCCGCGCCTACATCTGTAGCAGAGATATCCTTCTCAACTGATTATTATCAGCTGATTATCAGCTGTTTTTCTCCAAGCAATCGAAAACTTGTAATAGCATAACGAAAAATATAAAGCCATAGATTTGCAGCCAAATTTTTCTTCCATTATCACCTCTTCTTGGCAGGATGTTTCGACATCTATGTATTATGTATACTATTCTCGTTCATTTTTATTTCATTCTACTAATTAAAGGCAGTGTGTCACCTCGCTTTGTGGACTGAAAATACCAACAGATTCTAGACCTCCTCGTCACGCTAATTCCAAAAATATACGTCAAAGTCCATAAAAATGACGAAAACCTCGTTTTCGGAGGGTCCGAAAGTGCAGTTCACGGACCACCCGGGCGGAGCGGTCTGTGAATGTGCTGGCTGCCCGCCACGTCTGCAGCGTTGGCCAACACGTCTAGACGTGTCCGATCGATGAGATCAACGGCTTCACGCGTCCACTCGGCTCGACAAACTGTCACAAACCTCGTCCCGAAAAACGCTTAAAAATAGGGTTTGAATACCTTTCTGTAACATTTTAAGTAAATCGTTGGATTCGGCGTGTCGAGCAGATTCAGAATCTAGTAAAAGCTCAGACATGAAAACGAAGTGACACACTACCTTTGATAATAACTTTGGTGCAATTATTACTATGTATATATCTTTTTCCTTTACGAACACCCATAATTTGGTGCATTAAAAAATCGTGTAAAACTCACACAATGTGTTACTTTTGCTCATTCATATATTATTCGACTACCTGCTCTTAAAGGCAGAGGGCCACCTCGTTCTGCCTGTTGGATTTACCAGCATATCCTAGACCTTCTCATCATGTTGATCCCTCGGATGTACATCAACAGGCACAGAAGCGACGAAATCTCCATTTTTGATAGGCTCGAACTGGATAAAAATTTGGAGCCCGGAGGCGGATCGCTCCAAGCTGTGCTGGCTGCCTGCCACGCTGCCGCGTTGGTCAACGAGTCTTGGCGTGTCTAATCGACAAGATCAACGGCTTCACATGTCAACTCGGGTTGGCAAACTGTTACAGACCCCGTCCTGAAAGACGGGTTTATAGACCATTCTGAGACAATTTATGTATACCGTTGGAACCACCACGCCGAGTAGATACAGAATCTGCTGTTAGCTGAACTACGAAAATGAGGTGGACCCCTGCCTTTAATACTCTATCACATATGCATTGATGAATTATACGGAAATGCTACTGCAGATATACCACTCATAATTAAGCACTCTACTATATATTAATAGGTTATATAAAATTTTTTTGACAAATATACTAGTGACCACCACTACTACTATATTAATACTACAGATCTACTACCGACTACGAATACCACTATTATTACGTTACTACTGTTCATCTAGAAAATACAGTGTTGTAAACCAATCCGAACTGAAATTTCATTTGATGAGACCTTCTTGAAGCAACTTCAACATCAGACCACAAACGTACCAGGTAATTCCTGAGCGCTACAACTGCATAATAATAGTGACAGCGGTAATAACAAATAACTCGCGTACATATGGACTGCAAAAAAAAAAGACTATGACAAAATCAAACAACAACCGAATCAACAACATCAACAACGACCAACCAGATATTCAGACATGGGAACGGTCAAACAATGCAAAACGACTCAAAACGTGACTGTGGATGAATGCGACAAAGAGCGGACTTCCGCAGATATCATGCGACCCGCGATACCTGACGCGACGGGGGGAGATGCACAGGCTTACAGATACAGAGAAGCAGCGAACACGATATCTCTCTTGATTCGCACGCGAGCTTCCTCGAATTTTTCTTCCAGAGTCTGATTCTGCATGGATTTCGCGGCATTCACCATTTCTCTCAAAACTTCTTCCAATCGACGTAAACAGCGGATAATCGAGCCTGAACAATACATCTTGAGCAATGGTATAGAAAAAAATAAATAAACCAAATAGATCAAGAACTTGCTGCTAGGCCAAATCCATCCCATCCTTTTAATTTTCATAAAGATACCGTAAGAGTGGTCCAAAAAAAAAAAAAGGAAATTTATCGTCCAAAGATAGCCCTGAAGCAGAGAAGGATAAGCAGGAGGTGTTTCATAGACAGATAAGCATCATGACTTCACACCCTACTGCTATTTTTGAGGAAAAATGACATTCCCTTCGTATCTCCTGAATGCTACCAGTCGTAACCTACAGCGATGATGCTACAGTACAAAACGGATACTGTAGTATTCACGGAACGTATGCAGAACAACTCTTTCTGCAATCTCAAAAGATTCTGTCAGACGCTGTCATTGCCCTATACCTACGAGGGCCCCACATAAATGGTGTTACTGTACAAAACTAGTGCGATTTTCGTGATCAGCTTATCAAATAACGCTCTTAGGTAAAGATATCCGAATACTGCGAAAAACTCGGCTATTCCTTTACTCACAGAAATTTCCCTCTTCATCAAAGTCGCAAAGGAGTGGCTCAAACTGCCAGATAGGCATTATCCTCGATTTACATGGATTACCATCACAAGGTAAGCAAGAGTACTCGACTAAGACTAAACGTGGAGAAGCAAAGGTACAGCCGAAATAAGTCGTGGCCAAAATGGATCTTGTCCAACGGAAAAAAACAGAAAAAAAAAGATTTTTCCAGGAAACAGGAGGTGGTGTTGACACCGATTCGAAAAATATGAGCGACATCATATGCTCCGACCAGAACAAGCAATCCTGATTATTGTATCTTCAACAGGTTTGAGAAAAAAAACTGAGATACGAGTCACAGGTTCCTAATCAACAAATTCTGAACCCATTTGCTTTCATATTTCTAAAGCAGCTAAACCAAAGGAAATTCCTCTCAGTGCCGAAAAATGTGTGCAAATGACCTTTGCAACGCATCCCCATGCAATGGAATCGTACTAAAATGCGTGCTTTTTTTCTTCGGGTGATCCGCAAGCACATCGCGATTTGCTTGATCAACTAGCGTTTTCGTTTTCGTTCATGAAACGAGGCTCCCATTAATCATGGCCAACAAATGAATGTAGTGCGAGCACAGCGGGGGAGAAGACCAGCAGCGGCACATTATAAGAAGGTTAACTGACAGTTCGGCACCCACAACACATTGCAGCCTTGAGTCGCGCGGCCCTAACCAGTCGCCTTGGAACAAGTCAGTCGGCTAACGGGGTATGAGCACCGCTAAAAGGAACCAAAATAGGGACGCTTCCGTGGTATACTATGAATGATGACAAAAACTGTTGTTGCTATTGGAACGAATCATTGTCTTCATCAGAAAAGCTGTCGGAAGATAATAGTGATGGACTAACACCTATACAATTTCGAAAATCGGATTTTTCTCATTACTTGACAGCCATAAAAGTAGCGGAAACTATTACAGGGAATCAGAAGAAAGAAGAAAGTAAAACCACTGGAGAACGCGCTCTTCCTTCTAACAAATGTTGAGACCTTCGGTTTTTAAAGAATAAACTCCGCACCTGAGCTTCACACTACAGATCTCACATAATCAAATTAACTGCAGATAAGAATAATGCTTCGACTAACCAATAAGAGGGTTTTGAAGGGGAACGACATAATGGACTGCACAACACACCCGTGCGCCCTACAAGAAATGAGCTGGACCATACGACCCAAGGCTGGACCGCTTGACCGCTCTCCTTCAATAGGATTTCTCCGAATATTCGCCAGGATGGGAGCAGGTGGGAAATCATTTCATACATTGCTTGCAGATACGAAATCCATTTTGTATCGCAGCGCAGTTTGTACGGATACTTTAAGATTACTGTATGTACATTGTTGATACTGCTATACTAAAACCTATCTCTACATGTCTTAAAGGAAGCGTTTCGCACCCCGTGCTTCTTGCAAATATTGCATTCATTTTACACTAAAAAATATCTTTCGTATGGTTATTCCAGTAGGCGCAGTGCAAATAAAATTTCTCTTGCAGAATTTGCAGGAAACTTCACAAAAAGAGGTTATTCCACATGTTAACCACCAATGTACATAGTATACAGTTTGCACCGTAGAAGACTTCTAAATGGCTACCAGTCAAAACTGGTCTGGTAAATAATGACCGTAATTAATCTAACCTATACCTTACGCATACCGTAGTCTTACAGGAGTGCTAGATTGCACAGCATGGATGAACAATGTCATATTTATGATCTTCACGCAAAACGAACCTGTCCACAGATATTGGCTAGATCTCAAGAAAAACCGCTCTTTACTGTTTGCGTCGGGCAGCATCATCAAGATTACCCTCTATAGACATATTAAATTTCATGCTAAGACGTGTAATTTTGGGTATTTGCGTTTATCCTGGGTAATCATGATGATGCAAACGAGGGATAAATTTGGGTTCATGGTACGTTCACTCTCGGTAATCTCAATCATGCACGCCGGTCTAGTATTCATTCAGTAATTCGAGAGGGACTTCTGCGAGCGAGATAGTCGTCATATTCGTGATCAACACAGCAATATCTCCATAATACTGACACCTTCGCAAAAACAAAAGTTAGCCTTGAAAATTGAAATCACTAAAAACACAAGCCAACCACTGAGCACATCATTGTAGTGGCATGCATACACAGATGTTCGTGATGCTAGCTCGATCTCGAGACATCAGACTGAAATGCCTGACTGCCTCTTTGACTTAGGTAAACTTTTGCTCACAGTATTTGGAGTCTGCCACAAGTAAAAGAAATTGTTAACATCTTCAACAGTTAATATTGTCGTCATAGTCGTTTCAATCAACTCGTTCGTCACAACTACCGCACAGACTTATTATTAGTTGCCATGGAACCTCAGTATAACTTCAGAGGGTGACTAAAGCCTTCACACGAGCGCATAACAAACTGTACGACTTTCTAAAACTATTGAAAGAAAACAAAGAAAATTTAAAAACAAACATCACTGTACTTTAACGGTAAAGATTTCGAAGAATAAGGCAAAGAGGAAAACGCATTATTCACACATACCTTCAAAAATATCGGTGTTCTTCACGACTTCAGCAAAGGAAGAACCGTTCACCCATTGAAAAACTACGTCCATCATTCCCGGATTGAACGACTCTACATATTTATCCTCAATGATGTCAAGTTTGCATTCGATCGAGAGTTTTGCAATTCTCCGAGCATATTCCTGAAACCGTATTGTCGTCATAGTCGTTTCAACCAACTCGTTCGTCACAACTACCGCACAGACTTCCATGCGGACAACTAGCAATTTATAAGAGACAAATGGACCAGCGCAAAGTGTCTTTGAGCGGCGCGAGTGAATTACGCCGAAAACAGAGCCATTAATATGCGACTAACCAGACAATCTGGCACCCTGTAGAGTTGCTTACGGTATTCAAGTATGGACATATGTTTACGGTATCGTAAGATGGACAGCAAAAACAAAACGCTCCGTGCAGAAATGAAGTGGATCGTAACCGGAACGCGCCCGCATAAATAAGATGTGCGACGACCGCCATGGGATAACAGCCGATGGAACTCAAAAAGGAGGCCGCGCCTAGTACGGTAGCGATACAGCTGGACACCACACATAAATCATCAAACAATTAAAGTACACTCACGTGCAGTTTTCGAAGGCAACCAGATAGCTCGTCAGCCAACTTAGGCGTCTTAGCGTTTTCCTGAAAACGTTGAGAAACTTCAATGAGCATTTTGACATTAAAAAAAAACTAGAACAAGTAGCAGCAATATGAAATGCTGACCTGGAATACGAAGCAAGAAAGGAGAGCAGCGAGTTGAGGAGGTGACAGATCAGTGAAAACACCACCGTACAACATCTCAGTTAACATCAGTTCGTCAGCAGCGGATAGCTCACAGGCACAGCGACCCTGAAGAGTGAGTTCACATAGAATGACGATGGAACTCACAATACTAAAGCTAACTGCTCGCGCTAATTCCATTAGCCACATTATCAATTTTCCCTTTTTCCTGCTGTTTAATTTTTTTCTGTTACACTAATCTCACACCAATGGATATGACCACCCATGAGGAGCAGCCGAGACATATGTAGACAATGTCACGTAAAGGTTAAAATGTTGATGAGTGCCAGGTAAAGGGTAGATCTCGGAACGTTAATAATTTGGGTAATGTGGAAAGGGGCTCAGATATGCCTAACCTTACCCAATCGAAGCAGAACCCAATTACATCACTCTTTTCACTCTTCAAAGATAATTGCGAGCCTTACACGTGGTTGGAATCTATATATTAGGTTGTAATGGAAGTTCCCGCGGTTTTGGAAAGTGTGCTTTTTTCACCCCATGCTGCCTTGAAGCAATCGGTCTTTTGTATATATAAGGAGTCCATGTACAGTCCTTGTCAAAAAGAAAGACGGATTGCGCGTGCGGTTTCATATCGTCGCGGCCGCAGAATCGTGGCCGGACCTATTCGACCCTCTCACTTTGGGCGTGCTCTCCTCGCATCCATCGTTCAGGGCCCACAGCGTTTCTGCAGTCACGGAATCCGTCTATCATTTTGAGAAGGACTGTATGCGCAAGTTTATTACTATTATCACCTACAAACTCCTGCACAGTCCCGTCCGGGAATGTGGAATTTTCAATGCAGAACTTATGCCAAAAACCCTTCAGTATAAGACTTAAAATCTGGGGAATCAGCAGCCGCAACCACTTGTTGCATTGACACTGTATTTGGGAACGGTACAGCATCCGAACGCACTGTACAAGACTGGTCCAGTCCCTTCATGTTGGCGACTTCAACCTCAATGTTTCCGCACGGTCGGGACGTGCATCCGGAATCGATAATGATCGATTATAGCAGTTGGTGGATTCAGATGCACGGCAAAATACGCGTGAAAAGACGCAATTTTGTAGGGTGAAGCCATCTTGGCTGTTCTTTTATGCAAGGGAGCCACCATGCAACTTCAGTAGAACCAGATGGCCTCACCTTACTAATTCACAGATCAGATGGAATATAGGAGACAGCCGTACATAATCGGACTTTATAACAATGTAAGACTTTCTGTCACAAGTTACCTATCAGATGGCATGTGAAGCGAGATATGGTAGGCATTCATTGGTTACGGTCAGACACTGTTCTCTAGTATTCGCTACTGGATCTCTTGTGTGAATCCAAAACGCTTCAAAAGCTTTGACAGCAGAAAATTCGATTTTGTATACAAGGTTATGACCACTTATTTCATTGAATCCACAACCCCGGCTTTGGTGATCAGTAATTCAAAATGGTATTTATACCTAAGTATAAGGGGATGAATATGAAAGCACTCGAATAGAGCATAAAATACACTTTGCTTGCGGTGCATTTCATGCTCTGGGACTTGTTTCGACCCGCCTACGAATCACTAATACATCACGTAGAGAGTCCATAACAGATACTCTATCATCAAATCCTCAAATTCTGCAGCCAAAAAAAAAAAACGGAAACGGAACGAATTCGGATCAAAATGGAAACTCGTGCGGTGCCGAAACTGAAATGCCTAAAGGTTGGCCGAAAAAATAGTTCTGAGGCGAATGAAGTAAGAAAGAGCACAGGTGATTGCACAAGAAGGTTACCTAGAGATAAACAGTAATTAATCATCAATCATGATGGAAACTCCAGCACTCGTATACATTTTCTTTACAGAAACGAACCTCTATTATCTTATCAATGAAGATTTTGCTCAAAAGAGTAAGATCAGTACGAACCTTTTCGGTGATAATATCAGATTTATCCGAGTATTCGAGACGTCGAAGAAGACGCTTCCTGTGGCTAAGTTCATCCAGCTGGAGCACTGATTGCGCCTTCCGCAGTTCCTCTTCCAGACCTTTCAATTCTCGTTTCTTCTCCTCCTGAAGCGTGCCATTCATCAAATCTGAATCGTCACGAACAAAAATGAATGCTCTAGCAATATCTACAAACCTTAGCGAGGTATTGTTTCTTGATCAACTCAAAATCCCTGTTTTTTCGAAGTGGATGTTCCTGACTTCGTTGCTCTAACTCCGCAACTTTTTCTACTGCATGGACGAATGCTGGTTCCGTGATACGCATATCATTCACAGGATGCAGGAGGGGAATTTTGCTGAACCTTTGTCTCACGCTCTGAAACTACTTCCGTTGAATAAAAGAGTCAAAATGGAGGAAACGGTATTCAGGGGTAAAACTGACCTTTATCATTTGCTCCACCACTCCCTTTGTGTTGGAATCGAGCTTTTGAGGAAGCTTTAACCTGACCGCACTTATCTCTTCGACACAGTCCAAGGCCATTGAAATAACGTCCCAGGACGCCTGATATATAAACATAGTTTAGTAGACATTTTTTGAACAACAACAAAGGAAGCTTTTCCTATTGGTTCTTCCATAATTTTCAACTGATGCATAGATTTAAGTTTTCTATGGTATCGTAGATTAAATCCACATGATTACATGCAGGAAAGGCTAGTTTCTCGTCCACATGAAACAAAATACACGTCGTATGAAAAAGTTAGGCTGCTTCAATCAAATATCCAAATAGAAATCAGCCTGCAGTCTTACGAAAACGAATGCCCAAGTATAGCTTATGGCTTTTAGCTTTTTTAAAATATAGCTTTATACCATAACTCACATATGCTCCCTCAGCAATTGGTTGTAATTGTGCTAAACTGTGGTTTTCATCAATGCTGTCACTTTTGAAGCCCATGAAGACCTGAAATTAGAAAACATTCATAGCAAGATCATGATCGTTTCCACAACAATAACAATGTGCTGCTCACATCTAAAATGTAGACCATCTGAGTGCTATCATCGACATTTGTTTTCCTATGGAAATTAACCAATACAGCCCAACCAAAATCGCGAGTACCAGCGACCACCTGCAATCAAGCTCCAATAATCAAGTCTTGCGAAGCAAAATCAACACAGCGTCGACGAATTTTGCTCAACATCTTAGGTGACATACAGTGGACGGCAATGGTGGTGGCCCATTCGCGGCCTCGAGAAGGACGCAGCGCGACCGCGCCGCGCGCGCCGGGATCGGCGTCGTCACCCCGGAATGCTATTTTTAGGGTCTTTTCTTCCCGGTTTGCTTGGAAATCCTTAAAATCGGGTAGCAAAATTGCTAGAAATTGCATAAAAGCAGCAGAATACATAGGTTACGGCGCGTTGCGTTGCGCGACGTCCTTCTCGAGGCCGCAGGGCCAACGCCATTGACGTCCACTGTATGTGTATGTAAAGGGGAAAAAACAAAAATTCTAACCAACATACATGAACCATCCGTCCAGCATGTAAAAATGGAACCAGATACTTTGGCATACATATCGTTTTCTTGATAGTTTTTTGAAGTGTGGCTATCTAAAATTGAAATATAACCGCAAGTTATGGGAAATCAGTGGAAGGGCGAAAGTATTAGGTATAAGTTGAATACTTGTTTATCCATATCGAAAAAGGCGGCGACGTCGCGTTCATGTTCGATTCGCATATTTTCGACCTCGACAGCCTTCTCTTGCGCCTCTGTAAGAATGAATTAGGAGAGAGTTATGAAGATGATGTTGTTCGCACATTACTCCAACAATTTCATTGCTTATACGTTGTTCAATATGCTTTTTTACTGATTCTGTAATAGAGGCTATGCCATAGCTCCATGTACACGAGACGGGAGCGCAAGTAATTGTTGATTAACGCCATAACATCGAAAATTCGTCGTGAATAAAACCTAGAATTCGCCTCTTCAGTAGAATGTTCCGAAGCAGACCACCGTCTAGGCAACGGTCCTTTCTTCTGACTCATTGATTTCACGTTACATCCAAACCATTCCAGAGCATAGAAGCTACACAAGCAGATGAAAAATTAGCCTTATTGATTTTTTCAGCCTAGGCTCCCTCCACATACCAACAAGTCCATGGATTTGCCTATCCTTCTACTAACTTTGACGAAGTTGCGCACAATTTGGCGTGATAAACTGCGCAGGAGTTCGAGGTTGGTGGAAAGAAATATAGGCGCAATGCACCAAAGCCCAACCATTGTCGCGTTTGCGATCCTCGGCTCGAGAATACATTAACTCGGTAGCTTGAAAGTGAAGAATAGAACAACAAAAAATGTGAATAGGATCTAATAAGTTAGATTTTTGAGAAGCGCGAAAGTGAGAGGAGATGCGATTGAGAGCAAACTTGGATTCTGATGAGGCGAGGCGAGAAGATGGTATTCTGCACAACAACATTAAGGTTGGTCTTCAGCTCAGAAATACATAGGTTAACTTTCTTACTTTGAAGAAGCAACGATTCAAGGAAAACCAGAAGTTCTGAAGGAAAAAAAATGAACGTACTTCGTTTGAGTTCAGGGATTGCGTCGTAATTCTGGAACTGGTAGAAAGAACGTTCCAACATAAATTCTGGATTCACTCCTTCTACCCGTAGCAGATTCAAAACCATATTATATGTAAGACGAAACTGTGAATTCAGAGGATCAGTTGCACCCTACAAAAGAACAGATTGTTACTAGTCATAGCGGGGAATACTAAAGGATGCTACCTTTATGATCTGCTTTGCATCGTCACTGCTCATTTTATGGTCCACCATTAAAATTACCAGACCACGATCATCTTTTCCACGTCGGCCTGCCCTACCGGACATTTGGATGTATTCTCCTGAAGTGATCCACCTAAATAAAGCATTCCTTCCCAAATGATCAGAAGATCGACTGCCGCTTACGCACCTGTTGTCAGCTCCATCAAATTTCCGCGCCGACGTGAATAAAACTGTTCGTGCAGGCATATTTAGACCCATAGAGAATGTTTCCGTTGCAAACAAAGTCTACAAAGCAAAGATTGAACAACTCAGAATTCAAAACGCAACACGTTCATGAGGAGTAGTGAATATGCAGACCTTCAACAGTCCTTCTCCAAACAGGATTTCGACAGTTTCTTTCAAAATAGGCAGCAAACCCGAATGATGGACACCAATGCCCCTTAGCAGCAACGGCAAAATCTGAAGAAGAAAAACCGTGAAGAAGAATTCGTTTAACATCGAGTTTGGTCACAATGAATCATTCACAAGACCTGTCCTATCTGAGGCAACTTCTTGTCTTCATCACTGAGAAGATCTATAGCGCTATTGTAGATCTCACGCACCAACTTCTTCTCCTCATCTAAACAATAAGATAAAAGAAACTGCTTACAATTAACAGCGAATGGTCCAAAACGAGGGAACAATCTAGGAGAAAGAAAAAATCGAAAATTGCAAAGGAATGGTGATTTACTCCAAAAAGAAATAGTTACATAAACTAACCATCATTGAAGTCCATATCTTTGAGGGAAAGCGCATAGGCTTCACATTCCTTCCTACTAAAAGAGAAGATTATGCAGGGCAACATGTCACGTTCCTTGATTGTACGGATGATTTTCACCACATTGGAGTCAGCTGAAATGAAGTAAGTCGTTATTCCTACAGAAGATCGATAAACATTAGATCCATTCAATCTGTGGTATCAGTAGTTGGTGGATCCAACAAAAACCGCAAGCAGTAATGGAGCTCAAGTGATTAGGGCACATAGCAGCTGGTTTTCATGATAAAAGCGGAAAAAATAGGCTTGAGAAAAGGTAGAGGTAGAATCTATCACTTCTTCAGAAATATCGCTTATGAGAAATCATTAGAAAATTATAACCAGAAAAAGTTCCGCATATAAAAGAGTGGTATGAAACTTAACCACTTTCCAATAACAATACGAAGACATGGGAAAGTCAAGTTTCAAACGAAGGATGGAGCTATTACTGAATCCTACAGAAGCCATAGTGATAGTGGATAAAATCTGAGCTGAGGATTAGAGCTTCCTCGACGTGTAACCAGAGATCCACTAAGAGCAAGCAATATTCCCCAGTTGACAGAATAGCACTAAATGCATGTAACTTTGTTAACACTCAACACCGCACAAGTCACTAGGTGATGGTGACACATGCAACTAGATACATATTACAACTACATAGTCGTAATTTTCAGACAGTTATATGTTCCATAAGGATCGTTGTTCAGTTATTAGAACTTATGTACGCGTTCGTTGCCAATTGGATTATAAAGAAGTGAAGAGCATGACTCTCCATTAAAAATAATTTCGAAGCCTTCATCTACTCGGTGTTACTTACGCTGTGAAAGGATCTCACTTCAGCTTTACAAGAAAGCAGTCAAACCAAAAAAAAGGAAACTTCAAGTGGATTCGAAAATAAATGGTGAACCAACTGCAAAACCTTCTAGAATGGAAATGGATAAAGTTGACGAACATGCAGCTGGAAAACTATGAATATCGGAGAATAATCACCAGAAAACAAACACAATTCAGTTCCACGACTATTTTTCAGAAAAGAAACAAGTTGCATTAGGACCTTAACTCAGTAATACTCACGAGCAGGACAAAATATGGTGCTTCAGAAAAAGAGATGTGGAGGATATCGAGAATGGTAAAGCAAGGTGCAGAATAAGCAGCAAATTCCGGTTCCTGTTACTGAGACAAGCTTGATGGTATAATCAAGAATTCGAAAACTGAACGTACTTTTCATTCCTCCTTTGCGACCTCTTTGTACACCACCTGCAGCTTGATCTCCTAGTGCGGCGAGACCGCTCATAGCTTGCATGAACTTATCTTCGCGGAATTGTCCCTTAATCACATAAACTCCAATGATAAAGTGCGAGCAAAAAAAAATACGCATTACCTGTATATTGACGACTTCATATAGACCTTCGCCTCCAACAGGAAATATAAAATGTTGAAGTGGGGTAGGACGATAGTCCGTATAAACGACATGTACAGGTTGTCTGTGCAGCCAACAAACCCATTCTAAACAAGATAAATTGAGAAAGTTACCCCCAAATCAGAAACACACATAATATACACAAATAAATATAATACTGTCAGTGCGCATACACGCACTAATGTCCGATGAAGTGTTCGTGGAAGGAACATCAGGCGCAACAATTCAAGTATTGCAGAAAACGAGATAAATGCAGGACGCGGCAAACAGAAACCTACGTGCAAATTGACGAGCATTGGGGATTGTCGCGGAAAGGAAGACGTGATGCACGTTATCCGGCAACAGAATGATAGTTTCCTCCCAGACAACTCCACGCTCTGAAAGACAGTTCACGAATTCTTCAAAACACTTAAATTTAATGAAACCGGCGTACCTTTGTCACGCATGTAATGAATTTCATCGAACACTACCCATCCCACTTCCCTCATGACTTCAGAACCTCTATAAAGCATGGAGCGAAGGATCTCTGTTGTCATTACAAGACATGAAGCTTCCGGGTTTAAGGTCACGTCACCTGAGAAGAACACGATGAAACGCAGCAGTTATTATTTCTTCAGGTACAGAAGGTATTGTTACCGCATGCAATACCAACAACAGAAAAGAGAGTAGAAAGCTTGAAATTCGCAAACCTGTCATAAGGCCTACGTCACCGAACTCCTCCTCAAGCTCTCGGAACTTCTGATTTGACAGTGCCTTTATCGGAGAGGTATAAATGACACGCTGCTTATCCCGCAAACATTGTGCAATCGCATATCTTGAAATAAGAATGATAATCTTCTAGTACAAGAAAACAAAGACATGAATATGCCGATAATGAACTCACAGTGCAACGACGGTTTTTCCAGCAGAAGTGTGAGCTGAAACTAGTACAGACTGACTGTTCTCAATGCAAGTGATGGCTTCACGTTGGAAAGCATCCAGTTGGAAAGGATAACTTTTCGCAGGAGCACTGTCTCTGATGACTAGCGGCTCGAAAGGCATGTCCGGCGGTAACGCTACCTTTATAACAAAAAATAGTGATGGAGCTTGCAAATAAAACTGCGTAAAGCCAAATTTTGTGAAATTCCAGATCAAAGATCCACTGTTCAAAAGCCTTACCTCATGAGTACAGTTTTCGTTATCAGTGCGAATCGTATGTACAGTTACAGTCTTCTCGAATGTTTCCTTGATTTGGTCCATTACATCGTCTTCCTCTATCCTTACCTGGTAAGAAAAAATTCATTGTATTAAATAGCAAATGTCAAGATAATGACCTGCACCAGATAAATTCTCTAGCTTTTTTTTCTTTAAAGGCAGCACCCACGGAAATTTTTGTGTTGAAGATTTCGCGGTATATCGGGGTTTTTAGGGACGATGAACTCAATGACAACGGAGAAGTAGCGTGAAACACGCAAAAAACACAGAAAAAGATGGCGGTATTTCATGTGTGTCCACGGCGCGGACGAGTGTTCCGTGATGGGTCCCGGCACGGAACCCTGCAGATGGTACGAATTTCATAGACACGCCCCCGCTGAACCACATGCACACACCCTGTCAACGGCGTTAGTTGGGGCGACGGAACCCTAATGTCCAGAGTGGCAGATGTGTCCACGGCAGTATCGTATCTTCTCAGGTAGGTGGTCATCCAAGGTGTTCAACTTACTGTTGCGATTGTCCAGCCTCCGGCTACATGGTAAGCGACTCGTTTCAGAAGTGAAAATTTCCGTGAGTGCTGCCTTTAATTCCGAAAAGTAGATACGAAATCTTAGTGCTTCACGAATATGACGAGGATTTTTTAATAATAAAAACATCAAAATTTTAGAACAAAAATCTACCGCATGAACGCATCAGCTCTCGCACAGCTCCTGAATGGAGTCAGGCACCTTTGCAGTAAACGAAGAGCAAAAAAAAAAACTAAAAGAGTTACATCAATTACCTTCTTTTTCTCCGGTTCAATGGTGTCGCCACAATCTCCCTGCATCATTGAGCTCAAAAGTGATGCTGCCTGTTGACGCGCCTCTTCCCGACGTCTTTCATCGAGCTGAAGATGAATGGTAAGAAAATGACAAAAAACAAGGAAACTCAACGAAGGCGTTCAAATTTGGCCTTTCAGCGTCTTAGGAGGAAATTAGAAGCACTTCCAGAGAAAAGAATAAAATGACTGCCTCTTGAACTCACCAAAGCCATTTTGTCTTTTGTTTCTGCTGGTGCAGCAGGAGCAACATCCACTGTTCCTGTTGCATTGAAAGCTCCAAATAAATCGTCGTCGTCCATTCCCTGAAATAAAAACGGTTGAGCACAAACGTGGATGAAATATAGCATTTACAAAATGATTCACAAAAAAGATTCACAAAATGACAACAAGAAGAGCAAAAATAGCAACAAGAATGACAAACAGAAACAATCTAGCTGCCGAGAATGAAAAAAATAAAGGAAATCCGAACCTGGGAAATGCGAAATTGTTGAAATGTCGAAAATGAAATGAAATGACGTCAAGTGCTAGGCCTTGTCTGCAATCACGGGACCACCCAGCGGGAGATCTCAGGCACTTTCAGCGGACGTCGCGCGCACCCAATACAGGACGGCCCGCGTAAGGGTTGAGAATTCGCCAGGACTTGGGTGCGCGGACCGTCCGCTGCTGCTTGCTAGCGGACCAGCCGCGTGCCTTCAACTGACCAGCCGCGCGCCTTTCTGAGAACCGGTGAATAGCTCCGTCCTCTACCTTTTCTTCAACAGTCTAAACGCTTCATATCACAAACGGACAAAACGTTAACATCACATATAATAAATGGTTACTTTATTTGACCATTATCTTAGTACAAACAAAGCAAATATAGCTTCAAATGACAGGAATCTACGTGACAACGTCTATACAGCTTGAAATAATATCAGACAAGATTGAACGAATAAGTAGAAGGAGGTGTACAATACATCAGTGACCGTGGCGTCACGAGTATTGTACATATCCTCTATATATCGATATTCATATATACACCCTTCTTGCCGCCTGCACTGCCTGCTGTATTAGGTGTCGTATAGATCATTGGTATCTCTGAAAATCCAAACACTCCTTAATAACAGTGACGTTGGGAACTACAGAAACGAACTCACTGTAAAAGGTTATGAACTTCAAAGCCTTTTTCTCTGTCACCCATAGATGCAGCCATAGTGCGTGTTCCCTTCAAACGTATAATGCGTGGTATCTATAGCTGTTCACTAGAGGAATTAGTAAAAATGGTACTATTGTACTTGAGCGGCCCCGCTATTGACCCCGAACTCAAAATCATGGATTCCTCTGAAAACTTGCATACAGAGGTAATTCGAGGTGCTGATCACGACTATTATATTCATTTCCCATGTTGCTATCGTTTTTATTGATTTTATCGATTTTTTCCCAAGTTCGACTCATATCTCAATTCTCTCTGAAAAGGTGCATTCAGAGGTTTTTGAAGTTGCTGATCACAAATATAATAGCTGTTTTGCACCACATTCTCGATTTCCTTGGTTTTCTCTAGATTTCTATCTGTAGGGGGGTGTAGTTGCCGGCTTTACTGGAGTTTTCTCCATCAAGTCAACCTTTTCTTGCGAAATCTTCATCATATTTGCAATCAGCACCTTCAGAAACCCAAGTAGGCAAAATTTCGGAGAGATCCGAGAGGAGGTCCATACCGTAGGAAAAATCGATAGAATCAATGAAATCGATACTATCATGCGAAGCGTATATGATATTCGTGATCAGCACATCGAATTACCCCTGGATGCAAGTTTTCAGAGAAATCCATGATTTTGAGTTTGGGGTCGATAGTGGGGCCGCTGAAGTACAATAGTACCGTAAAAATGACAGGTAAGCCAAGAATTATAAAGAAGTAACCAACTGACGATGTGCTCTTTCTGAACTTCTCGGCATCACTGTACCATTGCTTGATTCGGCTGCTCAGCTTGTGAAGCGGCACCAGACGCAACTTCTGTCACTTCGCCTTCTCCGACAATGGTCTGAGGTCTTCGGGGCAGTAACGCACTTCAAGTGACCCTAAATTTTGAAAAATGTAAAACAGGAGCATTCCTCTTTGTATACGAAAACGGGAGACGATTGAAAACCAAAGCGTGTGTGACTTCACCCCACACCAAGACACTCAAAACAAACGAAAAATAGGTGAAAAAAATAGGTAGAATAGATACGACGTTCAGTCAGCACTGGGTTCGCGGCAATTTGAATTCAAATGAATAAAATGCTGCAATATTTCGTCGCGGTTGTTTCACAGTTCACGCCAAAATTAAGGCGCGCGGATGGTCCGTGTTCAGAATGGGTCCGCGGCTGGTCCGCTGCGAGGCTCCGCCCACATTTTGGGTCCGCGGCCCGTCCGCAACCAAAGGTTTGGCACGCGGATCGTCCGCTGAAAGTGCCTGAGATCCTACTATATTAAAAGATTTGGTCGCTAATTCCCGAGAACGCGTCTGTTACTGCGCGTCGACTCTTAGCGCATTGTCGATACGCAGTGTTATGACGAGTCTTTTAAAAAAGGGGCCTCTGGCCTAAATTTCCACATTGTGCGCTTTTTTCGTCCTAGATCTTCATCTTCCTTGTTATAGGGTGGAACTTCCCTAAGGGCCGGCGTAGGTTTTAGGCTACTTCGCACCTGGGATTATCGATCCGTTTATCGCTTATATCGATTTTATTGATTTTTCGCTAATTTTGCCCCGGGCGCGGCGAAGACATGTCTACTAGGGCATGTCAATACGCTGAACACGAATATGATAACCGTTTCGTACGGCACTATCGATTTATCGATTTTATTGATTTTTCGCTAATTTTGCCCCGGGCGAGGTGAAGACATGGCTACTGGGGTATGTTAATACGCTGAACACGAATATGACAACCGTTTCGTACGGCACTATCGATTTATCGATTTTATTGATTTTTCGCTAATTTTGCCCCGGGCGCGGCGAAGACATGGCTGCTGGGGTATGTCAATACAGTGAACACGAATATGACAACCGCTTCGTACGGCACTATCGATTTATCGATTTTATTGATTTTTTGGTGTTAATGCTCACAGGTCAATGAAACCGTGTCTTCTAGGATTTTTCGAAACTTTCAGCGTAAATATGGGAAGCATTTTAGAAGAATTTATCAGCCAAACAACTTTACCTTACTTTTGAGGGAAGGGGACGGAATGAAGAAGTGTCATTTAGGCTGATCACTAAGTGATGAATATCTCGATAGGTTTCTTTTGGCTCAACAAATGTTGGCATCAGATTCAAATAGCCGGGAGAAACAGAGGACCCGAGCGAAGCCGGGTACACCGTCCAGTAATAAATATTCAAAAAATAATGATGAAACTAAACAACTGGATTTAAAGAATCAAACAGATATGATTTTTTAAATTCAGCAAGCCATTCTCAGGGGGGGAGGCTTCCTGCAAATCCTATTTGGAGCCCAATAATCCTAATAATGTCGATTAACGTTTCACCAAAATCCTAGCACATGGTTTTGTTTCCTGTCATGGTTTTGAAACGAAGTGGTAGCGTTTCCTGTCATGGTTTTGAAACGAAGTGGTGGTAAACATGCGCCGGTCTCAGGTAAAGAGACACACGGGTCCATTGGTCGGAATTTTCCTGTGGGTTCAGCTAGCTGGCCAGTGGTAAAGTAGCGCTGGTCCCATCCAAGGTGCACACGGGTGCATTCGTCAGGGCTTTCCCTTGGGTTCGACTGTGCCAGTGGTAAACATGTGCTGGTCTCAGGTAAAGGGGCACACGGGTCCGTTGGTCAGAACTTTTCCCGCCATTGGTAAAGAGGTTCTGGTCTGTGGTAAAGAGGCACACGGGTCGTTGGTCAGCACTTTGCCTTGGGTTCGACTGGGCTAATGGTAAAAAGGCGCCGGTCTCAGGTAAAGGGGCACAAAGGTCCATGGTCAGAATTTTCCCGCCAGTGGTAAACAGATGCTGGTCTCTGGTGAAGGAGCACATGGGTCGTTGCTCAGCTCTTTCCCTTGGGTTCGACTGGGTTAATGGTAAAAAGGCGCTGGTCTCATGTAAAGAGGCACAAAGGTCCGTTGGTCAGGACTTTCCCTTGGGTTCCACTGGGCCAGTGGTAAACAGGTGCTGGTCTGAAGTAAAGGGGCACACGGGTCCGTTGGTCAGAACTTTCCCGCCAGCATAAACAGGTGCTGATCTGTGGTAAAGGGGCACACGGGTCGTTCGTCAGCACTTTGCCTTGGGTTCGACTGGGCTAATGGTAAAAAGGCGCCGGTCTCAGGTAAAGGGGCACATGGGTCGTTGGTCAGCATTTTCCCTTGGGTTTGACTGGGCCAGTGGTAAACAGGCGTTGGTGTCAGGTTAAGGGGCACACGAGTCCGTTGCTCAGAATTTTTTTTTTGGATCGACTGGGCCAGTGGTAAAGTAGCGCTGGTCCTCTCTAAGCTGCGCACGGGTCCGTTGGTCAGGATTTTAGCCATTGACTGCGATTGTCAGCAGCAAAATTGCGCCGGGCTCAGATAAAGGGGCACACTTATCGCGCCAGTCTCAGGTAGAGGGGCACACGGGTCCGTTGGTCAGAATTTTTCCGCCAGTGGTAAACAGTTGCTGGTCTCTGGTAAAGGGGCACACGGGTCCGTTGGTCAGAACTTTCCCGCCATTGGTAAAGAGGTTCTGGTCTGTGGTAAAGAGGCACACGGGTCGTTGGTCAGCACTTTGCCTTGGGTTCGACTGGGCTAATGGTAAAAAGGCGCCGGTCTCAGGTAAAGGGGCACAAAGGTCCATGGTCAGAATTTTCCCGCCAGTGGTAAACAGGTGCTGGTCTCTGGTGAAGGGGCACACGGGTCGTTGCTCAGCTCTTTCCCTTGGGTTCGACTGGGCTAATGGTAAAAAGGCGCTGGTCTCATGTAAAGAGGCACAAAGGTCCGTTGGTCAGGACTTTCCCTTGGGTTCCACTGGGCCAGTGGTAAACAGGTGCTGGTCTGAAGTAAAGGGGCACACGGGTCCGTTGGTCAGAACTTTCCCGCCAGCATAAACAGGTGCTGATCTGTGGTAAAGGGGCACACGGGTCGTTCGTCAGCACTTTGCCTTGGGTTCGACTGGGCTAATGGTAAAAAGGCGCCGGTCTCAGGTAAAGGGGCACATGGGTCGTTGGTCAGCATTTTCCCTTGGGTTTGACTGGGCCAGTGGTAAACAGGCGTTGGTGTCAGGTTAAGGGGCACACGAGTCCGTTGCTCAGAATTTTTTTTTTGGATCGACTGGGCCAGTGGTAAAGTAGCGCTGGTCCTCTCTAAGCTGCGCACGGGTCCGTTGGTCAGGATTTTAACCTTGACTGCGATTGTCAGCAGCAAAATTGCGCCGGGCTCAGATAAAGGGGCACACTTGTCGCGCCAGTCTCAGGTAAAGGGGCACACGGGTCCGTTGGTCAGAATTTTTCCGCCAGTGGTAAACAGTTGCTGGTCTCTGGTAAAGGGGAACATGGGTTGTTGGTCAGCATTTTCCCTTGGGTTCGACTGGGCCAATGATAAACAGGCGTCGGTCTCAGGAAAAGGAACACACGGGTCTATTGGTCAGGACTTTCCCTTGGGTTCGACTGGGCCAGTGGTAAACAGGCGCCGCTCTCAGGTAAAGATGCACACGGGTCCGTTGGTCAGGACTTTCCCTTTGGTTCAACTGGGCCAGTGGCAAACATGTGCTGGTCTCAGGTAAAGGGGCACACGGGTCCATTGGTCAGAACTTTGCCTTGGGTTCGACTGGGCTAATGGTAAAAAGGCGCTGGTCTCAGGTAAAGCGGCACAAATGTCCGTTGGTCAGGACTTTCCCTTGAGTTTGACTGGGCAAGTGGTAAATAGGTGCTGGTCTTAGGTAAAGGCGCACACGTGTCCACTGATCAGAACTTTCCCTTGGGTTCAACTGGGCCAGTGGTAAACAGGCGTTGGTCTCAGGTTAACGGGCGCACGAGTCTGTTGCTCGAAATTTTTTTTGGGATCGACTGGGCCAGTGGTAAAGTAGCGCTGGTGCCCTCTAAGCTGCGCACGGGTCCGTTGGTCAGGATTTTCCCTTGACTGCGATGCCCTCAGCAGCAAAATTGAGTCGGGCTCAGATAAGGGGCACACTTGTCGCGTCAGTCTCAGGTAAAGGGGCACACGGGTCCATTGGTCAGAATTTTCCCGCCAGTGTTAAACAGGTGCTGGTCTCTGGTAAAGGGGCACACGTGTCGCGCCGGTCTCAGGTAAAGGGGCAAAAGGGTCCGTTTGTCAGGATTTTCCCTTGGGTTCGACTGGGCCAATGATAAACAGGTGCTGGTCTCAGGTTGAGGGGCACACGGGTCCGTTGGTCAGGATTTTCCCTTGACTGCGACGCTGTCAGCAGCAAAGTTGCGCCGGTGTCAGATAAAGGGGCACACTTGTCGCGCCGGTCTCAGGTAAAGCGGCACACGTGTACACATGTCCACTGGTCGGTATTTTCTGTTGGGTTCGACTGGGCCAGTAGTGAAGTGGCGAGGTCTGTTGGTCGGGATTTTCCCTCGAGTTCGGCTGGCTGGCTCAGTGGCAAAGCGGTGTTGGTTTCAGGCAAAAGGGAGACGTGTTCGTTGGTCGTCAAAAAAAGAAGGTCGTGGTCGTGAAAAATTTCAATCAGTCAATTTTGGCATTTTGTGATTCCTCGGCAAGCTGTTTGCCACTGTTTAGTTTGAGTTTCTCAAAATCTAGTTTTATTCAGACAGGTGTTGAGACTGAATGAAGTGCTTAATTAGGTTTGTTTGCAGACAGTCTACTCGAACTCTAATACGAACACTGATAGAATGCGGTGAAACTTTGAGCCAAGGAACTCACGGGGCCGCTATCTCGCGCAAAAGCCTAGACAATAATTTGCGCACCCACTCAATGTATCTCGCCAACCCCTGGATTACCTCCCTTCCCAGAAACTGATATAAAAGCCTGGACAATAAATTGCGCACCCACCCAATGTATCTCGCCAACCTCGTGGATTGCCCCTTTCCAGAAGCTCAGGCAAAAACCTAGACAATAATTTGCGCACCCACCTCATGTATCCCGCCAACCCTGTGGATTAACTCCCTTTCTAGAAGCTTAGGCAAAAGCCCAGACAATAATTCGCGCACTCATCCCACGTATACCGCCAACACCTTGGATTTCCTCCCTCCCCAGAAGCTTAGGCAAAAGCCTAGACAGTAACTTGCGCACCCAATTCATGTGTCCCGCCAACCGCCAAACCCCATGGACTACCTCCCGTTCAGATCAGGCAAAAGCCCAGACAATTAATTTGCGCACCCACCCCATGTATCTCGCCAACCCCGTGGACCACCTCCCTTATTAGAAGCTCAGGCAAAAGTCTATAAAATACCTTGCGCACCCACCTCATGTATCCCGCCAACCCTGTGATTACCCCCCTTTCCAGAAGCTCAGGCAAAAACCTAGACAATAATTTGCGCACCCATCTCATGTATCCCGCCAACCCTGTGGATTACCTCCTTTTCTAGAAGCTTAGGCAAAAGCCCAGACAATAATTCGCGCATTCATCCCACGTATATCGCCAACACCTTGGATTTCCTCCCTCCCCAGAAGCTTAGGCAAAAGCCTAGACAGTAACTTGCGCACCCACTTCATGTGTCCCGCCAACCGCCAACCCCATGGACTACCTCCCGTTCAGATCAGGCAAAAGCCCAGACAATTAATTTGCGCACCCACCCCATGTATCCCGCCAACCCTGTGGATTACCTCCTTTTCTAGAAACTTAGGCAAAAGCCCAGACAATAATTTGCGCACCCACCCCATGTATCTCGCCAACCCCGTGGATTACCTTGCTTTCCAGAAGCTTTGGCAAACACCTAGACAGTAACTTGCGCACTCACCCAATGTATCCCGCCAACCTCGTGGACTACTTCCCTGTCCAGAAACTCAGGCAAGAGCCTAGATAATAATTTACGCACTCATCCCACGTATACCGCCAACACCTTGGATTACCTCCCTCCCCAGAAGCTTAGGCAAAAGCCTATACAGTACCTTGCGCACCCACCTCATGTGTCCCGCCAACCGCCAACCCCATGGACTACCTCCCGTTCAGATCAGGCAAAAGCCCAGACAATTAATTTGCGCACCCACCCCATGTATCTCGCCAACCCCGTGGACCACCTCCCTTACTAGAAGCTCAGGCAAAAGTCTATAAAATACCTTGCGCACCCACTCAATGTATCTCGCCAACCCCTGGATTACCTCCCTTCCCAGAAACTGATATAAAAGCCTGGACAATAAATTGCTCACCCACCCAATGTAATTGGATTGCCCCTTTCCAGAAGCTCAGGCAAAAACCTAGACAATAATTTGCGCACCCACCTCATGTATCCCGCCAACCCTGTGGATTACCTCCTTTTCTAGAAGCTTAGGCAAAAGCCCAGACAATAATTTGCGCACCCACCCCATGTATCTCGCCAACCTCGTGGATTACCTCGCTTTCCAGAAGCTTTGGCAAACACCTAGACGGTAACTTGCGCACTCACCCAATGTATCTCGCCGACCCTGTGGACCACCTCCCTTACTAGAAACTCAGGCAAAAATCTAGAAAATAACTTACGCACCCACCTCATGTATCCCGCCAACACCGTGGATCACCTCCTCAAGTATCCCACCAATCTCATGGAGCATCTTCGTTTCCTGAGCTTAAGAGAAAAATAACCAATAACTTATGCTCCTAGTCATTTATCCCATCAACCCTGTTGATCATCTCCCTTCCCTAGGTCACGTGAATTTGAATAGTCAGCGAATTCAGTTCATTGCTTTGTAATTTCTTAATCACTTTCTTAATCATCACTTGGAACTTTTTTGGTTTAGTATAAATGAACCACGTCGTGTCGGTGAATATCGATGAGGAATGACAAAGATGATTGGTGGAAATAGGCGCTCGTGATGCTTATTCTGTTCTCACAATAATGTTTTCTTTCAGTTTTTGTTAAAAACTTTGGAAAAGTATAAAGTTTTCAGAATAAGTTTGGTTTGAATTAGAAGGATGGGATAGTCACATACAGTGGTAATGCTGAGGGTGTGTGTATGATTGGCTCACTAAGTTATTGACCGAGTGGTTTGTACAATACAAAAGCAGTTGTGTTCTGTATTTCACGCGGTCCTTGGTATGCTCGCTGCTCGCGAAAGACAGAGATGGAAAGAACAAAGCAAATTGATCCACGGATTCTGTCAGCTAATTCTCTCATTCGCTACGCTACGTGCTCTTTTTGGACTGAATAATGTTATAGCTATACATATACAGTTGTGAAATAGTGTAGCTCGAGTTGAGGACGTGAATCTCACACAACCTGTTGGCGCGCACGAAAAACCACACCGGGCCAATACTTTCACACTTTGGAAATTAGCACAGTAACGTGGCTTACGGGGCCACTAGTTATAAAAGTTATTCATGCTTGCGGCGCGTCAAAGTTTATGCGCCTAGACAAAACTCCGCCGATTGCGTATAAGGACTTTATGGTATTCGTGCAAAACAACATGGATCATTCTTTTTCCCCAGTTCTGTCTGTATAGTCCTAGAAATCGATTTGATGAAGTAAAGAGCTAGATCTGCAATAGATCGTCATCGGGTGTGGAGCGTTAGTTGCGATTGAGCATTAATTGCATGAGGTGCGAAGATCTCGCACCTCACTCGCACCTCAGCAACATTGGCAACCGTTGCTCTAGCTGTCTGCGTTCTCTAGAGTTAGTAGGGGCAGCTGCTAAGGACAACTCGGACTAATTGTCGCGGGCGACATCTATTCATACACTTGGCGCGGCCGGGCGTTCGTCGGCCAGCCATCCCATAGTGCATGTTATTAAGGAAAGCGGACCTGGAACACAGAATTGTAAAAGGTGACTCGGGATTGGACTAGCATTCTTTAAAAATTCCAGCCTGGACCTTTCCTTAGGGGGTTATTCGGTGCGCTTATCACGAAAATCGACGATTATCAAGCAGATGAGTCTAAGAGTGAAGCGTTTTGGATTGCAATCACTTTCTTCACTTCCTACCCCCTTCCAGTTCCACCCTGCACAGCTCGCCCATTTTTTCCTACTGGAACCAAACAAAATTGTCTTCAGTGCAGATTTTGACAAAATTGATCTCTACGTTCGTTCTGAGAATGCGGCTGAACCTAGGATCGCAGCAGAATCTGAGGGGACAAAATTATCGAGTGCTGCCTTTACCCGGCTGAGGTTTGTGGCAACTGCGACATCGCGCGCGACATACTTTAGGGATCTCGGCAAATATCAGTTTTCTGGGGAACCGCCCACACGTCGTAATGGGCGATGCGAGTGATCTGGACAATTAAAGGCGCGAGCGAGGTGCGAAGACGCTAACGACCCTTGAAGCATATCTGGGGTCTCGCACCTATAATTGGACCGCAACTAACGCTCGCCATCCATCGTCATCATATCCTCGAGATGTTTCGACAAGGTCAGTGAGATTTCTTCTGGATATTATTGTCCCAATTAGGCAGTAGCTGGTACAGAGAATCAACAAAAATGGCAAGTTGAGCGATAACAACAAGAACAGCTCTTGAGAATGTTTCGAGAGAACGGCTCTCAACGATTGATTTCTAGTCATTCCACTATGCTTGAGTGTTTGTGGTGGGAAACGCGCTTGATCGAAAAACAAAATCTGAATCTGATCCGGATATTCAATACGAATTCCCTTGTCAGCAGGAGCTGAAATCCTCGATTTCGAGCTGAGCTGTGGGTGATGAAGTACAGACTCAGCACATCATAAATGTGAAACGAACACAGACAATGATGGCTTACCTGCAGAGAAAATGGAACATTCGTCGCGAACACGCCTAGCCGTGTTCGTGCGCGGACGAGTTTTCCCCCGCGCGAAAACCATTGCGACGCGTGGTTTTGGCCGAGTCCCCCCATGAAACCCTGTGAATTAAATGCATTTCGTTTTCCCTTTGCGCCAAACAACGCACCGCAATGGCTTTTGCGCCGGGGAAAACTCGTCCGCGCGCGAACACGGCCAGGCGTGTTCGCGACGAATGTTCCATTTTCTCTGCAGGTAAGGCATCATTGCCTGTGTTCGTTTCATATTTATGATGTGCTGAGTCAGTCTGTACTTCATCACCCGCAGCTTAGCTCAGAGTCGAGAATTTCAGCTCCTGCTGTTTTTAAGCAAGAAGCTTTCCTGACATGAATTGACCTTTCGTATAGGATGTTGAACAACATTGTTCTAAGTCCGCTTTCCTTAATAACGTCGTTATTTCTAGCAAGCCAGACACGTCATTGATAGCCAGAAATGATGGCTGGCTATGATATTGCTATGATGGGCAGACCATGGTAACGATATGGACGAATGGTCAGCGGTGCGCATGCACGCCGCCGCAGGTCAACAGTACTTTACATATATACAAAAACGGCATATTGAAGAATAAATTTTATGGGTGCCATTCCCCAAACTTCGAGGACATTTGACGGTCCTGGAAAAAGCTGTCGAGGCTGTTCCAGAGACAGCGTCGTTGAGTTTCGGAAGTGCTGCTTCGCGATGCAGCTGAATGTACATATAACGGTCGCCGTTCCAACACCACTATTGATCGCATGATGCATGAACCAGAATCGCAGTTGCCGTCCTGCCGCATCCGACTGATCCCGCTGAAAATGGCTGATTTCGAGGACACGGATGATGTGAGTTCACGCTTTGCACTGGTGCTTCTGAGACAACAACACCTTCGCAGGAGCCGAAGACTCCCACCGTCACCATCGCCTTCGAGTACATCGAGGCTGAGGAAACTTTCAACTTCTATATAAGAAGGGTGCGTTAGGACAGTTTTTAGCCCGAAAAAGTAGAAATTCCGCTCGATTAAGGTTTCTCACGCTCCATTCGTGCCGTCCATTAAAATGAAAAATTCGAGAGGTGTCATGCATGTCGCTAAGAATTTGTCCAGAAAAACATGGATGGGAACGAAGCGATCAATCACTTGGGAGGTATCGTGATTACAGAGTATTTGTTAGAGGACGACTTTGTGAAGAGTACTATTTTTCCAAGTCTTCCGGCGTAATAGCCCTTTTCTGCTCACGAAAATGTTTCATTCAACCTTTTGAGCATGGAAATTCCACATCTCTAGATTCCTTCATTCTCTGCAATTTCGAAGTTGAGAGTATTCCGCTTCCTCATGGGCATCTGGACATCACAGTTCCAAACTGGGTTTCGGAAAGTTTCGTAAACTCAGTGATCTTTGTAGGCCCGGATGCATATTTAAGATAACCCATGGTACACCTATGAAAGTACTCAAATTCATCCTTTTCCTGTCACCCATCGACGTGTTCGCCCCGGGTGACCAGGACACATCACTGAGATTACCCAGGGTGAACATGTTGGCTCCCGGTCAACTATGGGTAATTCTGTGATGTGCTACCCGTTCACTCTGGCGAATATTAATCATACCTGTGGTTCAGAAAGCGCAAACATACATACTTACTCAGACAATTCCAGGGGCAAAGCTCGATTCGGTCCACTAGGCTTCACGGGCGAAAGATTTGACCGAGGGTCCACAGCGGGCCAACTTCGCAGGAAAGTTGGGTGTGTTGACGGCTAATGGCGGGTGTCGTCCGTTCACGGGCCTTAAGAGAGCAACAATCGGGTTGATGCGCTACATCCACCGTTCAGCACGGAACATGCTAAGTCGCTTGCATGTGACCGCTCATGCACGGGCGCAATTTTTTGTTGAAGTAACGGCTCGAAAGACACCTCAGATCATCCATTGATAAAGTTTCGAAATTACGCAACTTCGAAATTCGTCTTCATTTCCACTTTTTCATTTTTTATTCCGATATTTGTGTGTTGTGATGTTCGCTCATTTCGTGTAATTGAGAATTTGCATTATTTTCACCGTCGTTGCATAATTTGTTTCATATATGCATTTCCATCTATCTAATTTTATTTTAGATGTAAAATGACACAATAGATCAGCGAGCACGGTTTACGCGGCTACGGAAGTAAGTTCCTGAGTATATCGGTGAGAGTTTGACGAGTCAACGGCTTCTTTGTTTAGTATTGATGGAAGAAAGGATGAGGCAGAGACGCATGATGAGGGGACATCCAGATAGACTGTCATCACGATCATGCTCGTGAGATCTGAGTGTGGAACCCCGCAGACAACAGAAGGTATGTGAAGGTACCAACCTTTTATAAGAGTTCAACAGGAAGTGTAAGAAATTCTTCGAGCGTTAGTTACGCTTAACATTTTCTATTATTAGAGCAAATCTTACTCGGTAACTGCATTGATGCTGGTTTATGGTAAACGAGCAGATGGAAACCTCAATCACACCCGAAATGAGTACGTTTAGGAGACCTATTTTCATTCGGGAACGGAAGGCTGGTTTTCTTAAGGTGGGAATAGGAAAATTCTTTATTACGCTTCTTACATTCATCACTTTGGCATCTCTGCGAAGAGATTGGCATGATGGAGGAACTGATGACAGTTTTGTTCGGATTCCCGCCGCCTGTTACAGTGAGTACATTGCAGTGAGCACATTCGGTCGTACGAGTAGGAATACTACGACAACATGCAGAACTGGCTGCCGAACAATGTACGTATAATCTCCTTCTGTAAGCCCTATAGCCCTTCTCCAAAGTACTGCCTTTTAGCGTCACGCTAAACGCGACCGTCGATCACGTGAAGAAGAATACGAACGTGCCGCTCCTGTAGGTGAAGACTACGACGCAAGCTACGACATCTTCTTCGAGGATAACCGACTTCACCACCGGTATCAGGCCCTTTTCTCACTTTCGATATTGTTTATCTCCTTGTCTCATTTTCCTCCTTCTGACAGAATTGTTTGGAGGAGTTATGCCCTTTTCCTTTTTCTCATTCTGAACAGCATTTTTGGTCATGACAAATGTTTCGCAGACTTTTGGACTAAAACTTCAGTTAGCGAACGTTTTGGCCATTTCGAGGACAGAGACTCATAAAAAATTTGCTGTGTGATCGCTTAGTTTTTCCAGAAAGAACAAAATTTTGCCTACATCCGCTTGTTTTTTCTTCTACGAAAGAAGCGGAAGTCAATGAAACGTCCGTTTTGACGAGATCTTTTTTACTACTTACTGCCAGCTTTTTTCCTCCTGAGTTTAACCGCACACTCATGCAGAAATTATCTCCAAAAACGGAGAAGCGTTTTTGACGATGACGATTTCAAACTCACACATCTTTAGGTAATGTTACCACCTTGCCTCATTTTGCTCTGACATCTGAATGTCTTACTTCATCTCTCGCTTCAAAGCAATTCTTGGGTCCTTTAAAATATGAAGTACGGTTTCCAGTCGAGCTTTCCTTTACTACGAGCTTCATTAACTGTTTCCATCTCCAGTCTGGCACTGCCTGCGGTTCTCATTAGAATATTCACTCTTGGATCATCTACTTTTTTAGCTGCATGTGCAGCCCATCTTCCCTCATATTGTTTAAGCAATATCGTGTTTTTCCAACTTGAAGTTCTTGATTAGGTACTAATTTTCTTGTCTCCCAATTATGCACTTATTTTTAGTCAGATGTGTAGTCATGTGGTCATAAGTTTCAAATGAAATGCTTTTCTACTGTATTGAAGCAGCTTTCAATAAATATATGTATTTGGTCATATAATCGTTTAATTGTTTCAGGTGTCATTCGTCAATGCTGTTAACCAGTTGACTGCACTGAAACAGAACAGTCAACTGATTAATAGCAGTGACGAATGACGCCTGAGAACAGTCTAAAAAAGCAGAATTAGAGGGCCCAAAGAGGGCCAATACCAGGGCGTTCCGGCCCAAACGCGCGAGCGACATGGGCGAGAACGGGGCTTCGCTCGTTTCTTGCGTCGCCCCCCGCTCGTTCGGAACTCTGCTTGCCAGATTCTTGCCCCTGGAATAGTCTGAGTACTTACCTCGGTCTCGAGGGCATCAATAACTTCCAGCAAATACAACATTTTTATGAGTACTCAAAAAATATTTAAAGGCAACCAAACAATCCCTCGACTTTCTAGGTCTTAGATGCATCACTTGAACAAGACATTCTATCAAAAAGGATCAAATCGCAAAGAGTAACTACTCACAACCCTGATAAGTCGAAGCCTACCTAGCCAAATCTGTCAAAGCAGCTCTTCAAGAGTTCGATTGAGATGGTCATTTTCATTTTTTCCATTTGCGCTACAGCTTTGAACATAAAGGAATGTTTTCGGTCTCCAGCGAATTCGAAGAAAAATTGACGATTATCCTCGGCTTGAGATTTCTCATCTGAATCTTAGGAACTAAAAATGAAGAGCTCTGGGACAAACCATCAGATCGGAACGAAACCCATATAAACCCAGACGCGTTATTGAGATTATCCAAGATAAACGTGTCAACAGAGCCAAATTTACGCTCTACCTAAAACCCAACACCATGTTTACCCATACGTGACGCTTTCTATAACCAACCCATGAGTATGAGATTACCCGGTGGAAGAACCTAACTCTGAGCCTGGATGCATCATCGAGATTATCCATGTTTATCGTGATGGCGTTTGTGTTGAAGGCAGCACTCACGGAAATTTTCACTTCTGAAATGGGTCGCTTACCATGTAGCCGGCCGCTTGACAATCGCAACACTAAGTTGAACACCTTGAATGGCCACCTACCTGCGAAGATACTGCCGTGGACACATATGCCGCTCTGGACATTAGGGTTCCGTCGCGCCAACTAACGCCTTTGACAGGGTGTGTGCATGTGGTTCAGCGGGGGCGTGTCTATGAAATTCGTACCATTTGCAGGGTTCCGTGCCGGGACCCATCACGGAACACTCGTCCGCGCTGTGGACACACATGGAATACCGCCATCTTTTTCTGTGTTTTTCGCGTGTTTCACGCTACGTCATCGTTGTCAAAAAGTTCATCGTCCCTAAAAACCCCGACATACCGCGAAATCTTCAACACAAAAATTTCCGTGAGTGCTGCCTTTAAGGGCAGGGGCCCATCCCTGGTTGAAGGTAATGGTAGATTCTGCATCTCCTCGGGGCGCTGGATCCAGCAATACAGGTGAATTGCCTCGAAACGGTATTCCGGGACGGCGTCTGTAACAGTTTGCTAACCCGTCTTGACGTGTGAAGCCGTTAATCTCATCGATTGAACACGCCAAGACTCGTTGGCCAACGTTGCAGCCGTGGCAGGCAACCAGCACAGCTTGGAGCGATCCGCCTCTCGGCTCCAGAACTGTCACCAGTTTGATCCTTTCGGAATGAGACTTTCGTGGCTTTTGAGCATGTTGATGCCCATTACTGGAATCAACATGGCGAGAAGGTCCAGGATATGTCTGTACCTCCAACAGGCAGAATGAGGTGGGACCCTGCCTTTAAGGATGATTAAATCTGGGTGGTATGAATTTTTACCGTGAGTAACCTCAGGATGCACGCGGAATTGGGTCTGATGCTTCGCCTATCAAAGTGCTACTGGGCTCGCATGCATCATTGGAAGGATGGGTAATCTCTGGACTAACTGACCCATAGGCTGGTATAGACGACACGTATGGATAAACACGTTAATGGATGCCAAGTAAAAGGTTAAGGTGGGGTACGTTGACTCGTTTACCATGGGTAATCTCAATGATGCATCCGTGCCAATTAAATATTTATGCCATTCTCAAAGCAGGTATGCATCTATGCTTCATTTCGATTTGCTGGGTTAGCCTCTTAGGCTGCGAGTAATCTCCTCGACAAGTGTACACCTACCATAGCCATCGCCGCAGCATATCGACTGTGAGCGTATTTAATGCATATCGAGTGTGGGCGGTCCGAAGTTGGCGACTGACCACCGCGACCCTTCCACAATCAATACGTATCAAAAATGAAGTCGCCAATCTTTGGCGATGCTAGGTGCTATACTTCCCGAGGGGTATAACCGCAGCCTTACACTTCCTTTGTGGCCAAATCAGTGCATTAGATAGTAGAGGAAGAATTGCGCTTCCTAGTGGTTGATGTACAACAGTTTGCTAGACCACAGCCAAAAAATATTATTGAAAAAAGTCCACAAAATTTCAAGTCAGCACCTGGTACAAAGTTGCTCAAAATTATTCCGGAATAATTGCATCTAAACAAGCTTTTCCATGAAACCTCGGCCTCGAATGTGGACATTCTCATTGCTGCTGCTCTTCAACTTTGAAGGGAAAGAATCATCTACAGGACATCTGCAGCACTTTCCCAGGAGCTGCTACTTCAAACCAAAAACAATACCTATCACGTCCGTGCATATGGTAAGAGGTAAGAGAGAGACTTTCAGGAAATGCTCTCACAAAAACCGAAATCATACCGAACGCTAGCGGTTCCTCGGTGTGTGACAACGATTTTCAACGAGTTCTTCACTTGCCAAATCCCGAAACAAGTCTTCCACAACACCTTGATGAAAATTCAGTTCTGCGATGTGGGCAGAGACGATTATGAGGTGAGCGCACTTGGTAATCGCCATCGTCTGCCGTGACCACTTGTTCAGGTTGTTATAGCGGAGTGCGACTACTGGATCGACACTAATCCCATCGAACGATTCCGTGAATACGAACTTCCCCTGACGATTTCAGCACCGGTCTGTGCTTTCAAGTCTTTTTTTCTCAATGTATTTAATAGTGCAGTCAGCATTTGCAGGATTTGGGAGAGCTAGAGCTTTCTATAGCATACCTACCGACTGCTCAACGGGTGCTGCTCGCGAACTGCAAGGCAACCAATCTCCGTGTAGATCCGAGCGCAGAAGGTTTGAGATTATCCGCTGTTGTTCTGAAAGCAAAGGTGTACAGAAGAGCTACTGCTATGTAGATGTTCTCTAGATTATAAAAGATAGTTCCACTTGTGCAAGTGTCCCCTCAATGAGAAATATAGAGTAAATCTGAAAATGGAAAAAGGCACCATCTCAACAAAGTTTATAAGCCGTGGGCATGCAGCTGTCACTGTATTTCAAACCTGAGCAGCTGAATTATTAGGTTGTAACATAAGTTTCCGCTGTTGTGAAATTTTCGAAGAAAAAGTTTTATAAAAAATCAAATAAGAATATATATATCATTCGATGTATGCACCATAACAGTTGATGGTCTTTTGCCGTTTTTACAGCAGGAGCTCGGCTCCGCTGCTCCAGAAATCCGTGGACTACGAGGCAAGGAACTGAGTCGGGCAGTGCTAGAGGTCACTGACTTTGGCAAAGCGGTTCTCGCTCAGTAGACATTCTTGTGATCTGATAATCGGCGCATGGTTTAAGCTAGATTTATGCAACATAATGCGCAATTAAGAATTTCTCTGCGAGCTCTTCGCCTTTCCAGAGAGTTCGACCAACAAAATTAAGGCGCCCTCAGCACTATGGCAGAATGGAGTGATTTCCACAGAGCGCTTGGAAGTCATCCTAAAATTCCACCGATTAGTTTCCGCAAACGGTTTATGTGCGTAGCCATAGTGGAAAAAATCCCACTTCAATTCGCTCCAAATCCAGAGAGAAATACTTAGTAATCGAAATTTTGGGTCACTAATTTCGGTGTAGGAATAAAATGGGGAAAGAAAATACTAGGGAGTATAAGAATGGCCTCGAGATCACTCCATCCAAATTTGGTTAGTCGAATTCAACGTCATGGGAAAACTATTATTCGTGCAAGTGCAGTTACCGAATTTGCATTCTTGAAGGTATCACTCCGAAGTCAATTACATTTTCAGAATAAGACGCAAAAATCGGTCTCACATTCCAGAATGTTCGTGGGATCACGCACTTCAGAACAGTATTTAGATAAGCGAAATCTAATCTATGTTCATTTATTAAAAGCCTTCGAAAATGTCCATGCGAAAACAGCGGAAACTTATGTTACAACCTAATACCTGGGGTAACTGAAATTGGTAGGGATCGCACAGACAAGCCCTACTTCATTCCACCTCAAGCCGCAACAGCATTCTCAGTTTCATTACAAATCTTCAAGCATATTTTCCGATGCGAGCAGCATGGCTATTCATTAAGAAGACTTCAACATGGTATGTATATTGAATCATTTCCTTTCCAGCTGAATCAGCGGCCTTCTTCGAAAAGTTGAGTCCGTAATGAAAAAGTGCTTGGTTGACCATTGAACAGCTCCTACCTACCTAATTAAAGGCTGTATCCCACTCTAGCATCGATTTTGACACTTCAGAGCCAGATACTGTCTGCATCAGCATGGTAACGTGTAATACGCCACACAAATCAATCCATCGTTAACACGGGGTGAAGACGTTTACCGTGACTCGTTTTAATGCATCTATGCTCAGAAGAATCTTCAGGCGACGCTGATCACAGTGGTAAACATATTTCCTTACAAAATCCTCCAAAAGCCCCTTCTCTGAACCTCATCTTTTGAAGAAATAGAGGTGCCTGCTGTGACAGCTAGCACAAGGAGTTGCACTCCCAACAGGTTAGCGCTAACGATCGATATCACTGCTGCCACGGCATGCCGCCACTCGTTGTGGTAGTTGTCACAACCTCCAGAATGGGAGTGGTTCAGAAAGGAATTTTTGGTACTTTCAAAAGGAAATCAGTACATCGTTGTGATCGGAGTACTCTATATTTTTTTTTTGATTTTTAAAATTCCGAAAACGATTCGGTGATGGGACAATGCCTTACAAAAAACTCAAGGACAAAAAAGCAATTTTTTTAGCGTCCCTCGTAAGGAATTGAGGATATAAAAGCGAAAAGTCTAAGAATTTATCAGATTTAGCTTCTACTTTTCTCGTTTCACCTGAGAACTTGCACACGACGAGGGGTAACTGGGATAGTACTATTTTATTACGAAGTCCATGTTGCTACATAGGTTCCAGAAACTACTTTCTTTCTAGAAAACTTTCTTTTCTTTATAGAATCGACGAATCGATAATTTCTTCTTAGAGATCCACGATTTCTTTTTAGAAATCCACGTCCGAGCGATCCTGTTTGTGAGTGGGCGATTCGATGAAATTCACAAGTCGGAGCACAAACTTCCTAAGGATGAGACCCCAACAGGATTTCACTTCGCCAAAAAGCTGGTGTTCGATCTCATGCGAATAGACGTGCACGATGCGTTGGTGGTTTGCCAAGTTGTGCAGAGAATCAGCGGCAAGTGGGTAACAGCAGTAACTTAGTTGTATGGCGAGTCTAATTTAAAGCCATTTCATGGTAACCAAACAAGCTAGAAACTTATAAGCTTACCGGACTCCCAATTTGGGAGCATGATTTGTGTGAAGAAAATGTCCGACGCGCTCCGTGCTTATCTTCAGGAAGCGAGTGATAGGCCAGTGCGAAGTACGGTGTTGTGACGGCCAGTGGACTCGGATGCTGGCGACGTTACGACAATCGACCTCGGAAACCTACCGTCTTAGACCAGCACTCTAGCCAACTTTGGTGCTTGAAGCCACTTGTACTGTATAAAAGCTATAAATATCTTCTCCAATGCCACTGCAGTGTTGTTGATTTGTTTACAGTTTCGCTGCGATTCTGCAGCTGCGCACGTGCCGTTCACGTGGTGTGCACGCGGCTGAGGTGACCCCCCAGCGGCGTCCCCCGTTATTTGGGGGAGGCCGACGCCAGCGGTCTCCCACAATGCGTTCGTTTCTCACGGCGGATCTCTGGTCATTCGGTCTCCTCCCTTACGAGTTTTCTTGCCAGCATTGCTGTCGTGGAATTTTAGCCTACCTTTGGATTCTGGGCTAGGATTGTTGTTTACCTTGTCCTTGTATTTTATCTACATTCTGACCACGTTTTTTTTTCACAACCTGTCCGTCTTTCAACGGTCGTCGTATCACACACTTTTACCTGTAGCATGTGTTTTTCTTAACTATTAGACGTATGTTAGCCATTAGATACATAAATCTGGTAGATTTTTCAGAGGAATATAAAATGAAAGCAACTTTATACAAGGGGAGAGAAGGAGGAAAATACTATTTACTAATTATCCATTTCGTTCCTCCTGAAATCATATAGTGAACTAGACCTTGTCGGTAGTGTAGATAATTACTTAGCAATGAAGGAAGGTGATGATGCTAAATGCGTAAATTATTTATTTATTCATTTATTTGGTAAAATGCACTCGAGGTGCTTCACAACACATACGAGTGAACGTGATACCTTTTCTACGTCTGAAGCTCGGAGCTTAGTTTTTTTCGTAAGTGTAGCAGGAAAAAAGTCATAAGTAGGCTGAAAAGAGAGATTTCGCTCGCTATGCTCAAAACCTAGACGTAATGAAAATCACTTTCTAGTGGCGATTTTGAATTATTATTCGTTTACTCAAAACGTTTTCATCAAGAGCCTGTCAAGTTTAAGGATTGTATACGGTCCTTAACTTGAATCCTTCCACCCGTGATTGTAGGGTCTTGATACAAAACTAATTGTAATATAATACTTTATAATATGAATGTAATACTAATGTAATACTTTATCCTTATAACATTATTAATATATCCCCTCTATATCCTTCTCTATAAAACAGGAGAAGGGGGCGTGGCTCAGTGAGGAGCAGAGGGAAGGGAAGAGCCGCCGGTCCCCAGGCCATCTCCCACTCATCTGATTGATTGGCTCCGCCCACGTTGACTTGTGGGCTCGACAAGCCGATCGTGCAGGTATCAGATTAAAATTTATGATCAGTTCCTGACAGATTTTTTGTTTTCTTTTAAAATTTTTGTGACTTCCTCCTGTTTGAAGAATCCTCATGTTAACCACAAGGGAAGGCCTATGAGACCTATTTCACTGTTCGTTTCTGTCGAAAGCTAATGTGTGAAGCGGAATCAGATCATACTTTTTCTGTTGTTATTTAACTTCTATAATTTCTGTTTTGCTATATTTACAGTCCTTGTCCAAAAGATAGACGGATTCCGTGATTGCGGAAACGCGGTGGGACCTGAACGATGGATGCGGAGAGAGCATGCTCCAAGTGAGAGGGTGCGGTAGGTCCCAACGCGACTCTGCGGCCGCGACGATATGAAACCGCACGCGCAATCCGTCTATCTTTTCGACAAGGACTATACATGCCTCATTCTGAACAAGCTGGAGCTATACCAAAGAAAAGGAACCTTTCTTGATGAGTGCCTGAAATTCATAGCTCCCTTGAAATTATGATTTTTTTCGACTCAAGTTTAAGGATACAAGCACTTCATTTTCAGAGTTCTCGGAATTTTCAAAACTCCACGGATGCAACTGTAGCAGTTTACCTCTGAAGCAAAGTGGTTTAGACTTATTATCCGATTTAGTTTCGCAGCCACTGGCTGGATTCCAACTTTTGCTTGATTCCAAGTGATTGATACAGCTAGGCTCAAGGAACGCTCACAGAACATGTTTTGTATCGAGAGAGTGTAAATGTCAGGCAGCTATTTGTTTTTATGGGGTAAAGTCGAGTACGAAAAATAGTTCCGGGTTTTTCTGTCAGCTGTTCTTTGTACCTTAGTACGTCATCACTCTTAACCATCCTGTTTATAAGAGAAGTTCTGAGCTCTTCAGTCCACTAATCCACGTGAACCATCAACGTTCCCGTGGGAGTTCTCGCTTAATACAACTACTGATTCCGTTTTTTTTTTGATTTTCATGATCACTTCCCTGCGTTAGAGACAAATTGAAAAGCAAAAAGAATTCAATAAGCACTAAAAACGGTGACGTTCTGAAGGTGGCCGAAGTCCCAAAGTCGCTACGCTGACGTCAGATTCTTTCAACTCCACATCGTTCAGATTATGTGTGACAGTATTTATTATATTTAATGGAATGATGCCAACAGCCTTCCCTCACTGCTCTGATTCATTTATTTAACAAATTATTAGAAATATTAATTTTAATGCAGAGTGATTAGTAATATAATTATTATAAAAATAATAGTAAGTATAAAAATTCCACAACTATTGGTGGTCTTGGTGGGAGAACAAATTTCGCTACATTCAACATTATCCTTACGAGGGATATGAACTCAAAAATGAATGCAAAAAGATAGATCTGCGCTTTATGCAGGGAATGGTAGCCTCTGTGTTACAAGACTTTCACTAATCGGCCTCAAGCTATGCATGGAGACTACACATGGCTTTTGATGTGTTTTCGATGAGCTTTCAACCATCGTTCACATCCTATGCATAGATACACATCCAAGAGTGTGAAATATCCACCGGAAAATCAGTTCTAAAGAGCGACTTTTCCACGTTAGCATCAAATCGCTTGAAGGCAAGGTTCGGGCAAAATTCTATCTCCCCATTCTCCTTTGGATTCGTAGCTCCTGGCGACTCCATGGACGAAAACAATAGAAAAATCCCTGAAAAGGTCCCACAACAAACACTTTCCATCGACCAGTTTCGGTACGGGGTTTGCGGCATCCGTGCTTTCAAACGACGTTATACGGTGCGCGCTACATGATGTCTACTGTGTCGTCGTAGGAAAAAATTTATATTTAAAGGACCTGTGGCCCTTTCGATGGAATTGAGGAGATTTCGCGAAGTGTTTGTTACACTCTATGTATCTGTGCGTCCATCGTTGTTCAGTGATTATAGGACACTTACCACCCGCGGCGCGTCAGGCTCCGGTACAACAACAGAAGAAAAGCGCTGTTCCCAGTCTTTCCTGCATAAGAATAGCTTAGCTTTGATGTAAAGTGATTAATAAGACGATGTAGTGACCTTGGGCATCTTTTGAATCATGTGCGGCTGTTTCGGAATAGGTCCAGAAAGGCAAATAGGCCTGACGCTGCGCGTGCGGGTGGTAAGTGTCCGTAGACGTTGTTCAGTATGCATACGCGCAGCTTTTGTCGGTTGGACTACCTCCAACGACTACCGTAATCCTGGAATGTTTTGTTCCACATCTAGCGAAAGAGCTTACACCGAGGTCTCAAACTTGAGATGCGTGCTACGCATATGCTTTGGACTCTAGATTGCAAAAGACCTGGGTGGGGAAGATTTTGACCGGACCTCGCCTTTGAGCATTCTGTGTATCACAGTTACAGGGGACTCTAAAGGGCCATGTGCAAGGGGCGGGATCGCGGCGCGGTTCTATTGGGCAAAGACACTGCGGTTCTGCATGTGGCTGTGGTTGTCTGCTTCTGCCAGCAGCAGGCAATCGCGCCGCGCAGCGGTCCCGCCCCTTGCACACGGACGTTTGGATCTCCTTGCATATGTTCATAAACAATATCAGTATAATAAGGGGTTGAGTGACGTAACCATAAGGGAGATTTACGATAATAATTATGTTCATCTAAGTGTCTTTGTTTTGCATGAGTAACCTTCTGTTAGGTTGTTGTCCAGGATGTTTGCAAAGTAATGTTGGGTTTTCAATTCACAAAATCTGGTGACTTTGCGGTCATAGGGAGGCGTGTACAACTGTAAATTTTACATATCTTTGAAGTTCACTGTTCTCTCCTTCTGAGCATTTATTCCCTTTCGAATCTAGGCATCTTCTTGGTTTTTTTGGTGGACAATTCTAAATGCAGTCAAATACTAAAGCTCTCAATTTATTCTATACTGTGCGCTCAGTCTTGGTAACAAAGCGACTCAGTAGGAAGCATTATTAGCAAAAGTTCAAAGTTGGTTCAGGAATACAGACCTAGTGACGTTATCCTCAATAATGATCTGGGTCGTGGGCGTGAATCTGAAGTTGATGACGGCATTTTGAAAGCATTGGTAGAAGCTATCATTCGAAGATCTCTCCAGAGGATGACCTAAACGCCCACTATGAATAGCTGCCTTTGGCCCCGTGGAGGAAACTATGTAGAATGGTGAAAAATTGGTCAAGTATGCAACCCTCGATTTGAGCTATGTACAGCTGAGTAATGAGAGCTACTTCGCTTGCTACATGGATTATTATGACCAAATACCAAATCCTAACACACCGTTGAACGTTTCGACGAAATCGCTTTCATAACGAGATCGGAAGCGGCGCAGTTATTGCAGTTCTTAATGGGATTTTACAATACAGCATCCTTTAAAGCGCTTATTACGTAGTGTTATCTGACCACTACTGGAGGCGCCCAACACAGCAGTAACTTGGGATACAATTCGTTTTTCACTATAACTGTTTATAACTCTTCTTTATAGCTCCTCTTGCCTATACAGGAGAGAAAATTCCTTGTACTGGATCCCTTGTTCGGAAGAAAGGTTCTTCAAAGGATCTTGTCCCACAGTCGTCAGTCACGGTCAAAAAGGTATGATCAGCGTCATTTTCACAATTTTTTTTGCCATAACTCACCTCTGCATTGAGCTATCCAGACGAAATTTGGAAATGCATTGAAGCTCTTTGGGTGCTTCCTAACAGCGGCTAATCTGGGCAGAAACTCAATTCTTGTTGTTTTATTAAGCCTGAACATCAATTTCCTTGGCTTCCTTTGACTTCGTTCAATATCTTCACTACCACCTTTTGAGAAAAGTGAACAGGTGATGCAGATCAACAACGCAATGGGCTATTCTTTCCGTCAAATGTCATTGCTGCACCTTCCTTTGCTTCTCAAATGCGGGGACCAAAGTAAGTGGTAGAAATTACCAAAAAAAAACTCTGTTGTTGTATCTAAATGATACTGACTGCGTTACAGTTCCTATTTCAATGGCGGAATAGTTGTCAGTAGTGGATATCATAGAAATATTTTCCGTTGGAACGGTTGTCTTTTGTACGAGATTACTGAATACTCATTTTTCACACTTTTTTGGGCTTTTTGGTAGTCGCATTTCTTCATGAACAGAGAAGAACTACAGAGCACGATTATTCCAGCAAATTACTCACACAGAAGGAGATTCAGAATAACTCCTTTGCGAATCGAAACGAGACGATACAAACAAGGAATCATCATGTTGATGAAAGTTGTGAATTCGGACCTGGAACGCGATAGTTTTGTTTGAAAGCAGGTTGCGTCAATGTTATGCAGCGCAAAGAAAGAATGCTTCGACTCTCATCACATTATTCTAAAATTTTGTCCTAATAGCACAATCCCTAGTTAAGTTATGACGAAAAGTTACGCCTTCAACATGGCACTGATCATATTTTTTGGCCCCGACTATACGTAATTCCATCACTGTGAATTTTCCTTCTCTCAATTTATTTGATTGCTCTTTTACCTTTTTTTTCTTTTCCAGCGCTACTATTGGTTTCTTCGTCATATTAAAAAGGCATTTTTGGTCCAACTCTGATTTCATCCAAGCTTAGGGTTGAAATTTCTAGGAAGGAATGGCATCTGCTATTGTTGTTGGAGAAGGAAAGCTGGCTGCGGTAATGACCAAAATGCGTGAGTTCGTTATCGCCGAAGTTTCCAATAACATCATTCCCACGAAGAGATCCCTAGTGTTTTCGCTATTTCTCCAATTGCTCTAGTCTGCTCCTGCGGAACTCCCGTCGCCTTGTACGGGGCCGAAAAATTGACGAGAGAAACAGTCAAGTCCATGCTCCAAGAACACATAGAGGAATCGTTTCCACTGCAGTTCATCGACGATCTCAGGGTAAATTGTTACTGTGCCTGAGACCCTAGTTTCGTGAAAGGCCGTGTTTCAGCACCAGCAGGAAATGCTATCTCGACTTCTGGGAAACCTTCGAATGACCGACGACGTCTCGCGGCTGTTCGGCGAGGTGATCGTAGATGCCACGCAGGGTGAGACCAGGGTCTGGGTTGCTTACTGCTTATCTCAGCCTAACTTGGGCCCTTTTGACAGGTCACAATACGGCTTTGCTCAGAGCCGTTCGTCGTTTTGTGCCCGAAGCTGTCGTGATGAGCCTCGACGGTGCTGCTAACGATGAGAAGACAGTCGGTGTTCATGTTTATGAACCCTTTGAAATAACTAGAATCATGCAGGTAAGCCATATACACATTTGATTACCAGTTATAACAACTACTTATTCTTGTAAGGATACAGAAAATGCTTGATTTATGCGGAATTTTGACAAAAATCGGAAATATCTGCGGACAAGTTGTTCTCAAAAACCCAATACAAAGGGTTGTATGGGCTCCAGTTGCATGGGCCCGCACACACGCGCCACATCAGCTGTTCGGACAAGGCCTTGAGATGTACATACATTAATGAGATTACTGACGGTGAGCGTGTCAACCTGCCCAAATTTTTCTCACCCATCAACACGTCACCCTTTTGAGGTGTAGTTTACCCAGCTGCTACCCATGAATAACTGTTCCCTTGTTTGTGTGATTACCCATCCTTCCAGTGGTGCATCCTTGCCCAGATTTGAATAGGAAGTGGACAGACAGGTCGGAAGTATGGATGTGCAGACAATCACAGTGATACTTCGTTGGTGCTCCTGTGTAAGCGCTTTTGAAGTCTACTGCAGCTGTAGCAGTGCACCGGGACCCACGTGCATTACTGGACGGATGGGTAATTTTTTTCCCATGGGTATGATATCAGGGCTTAGATTCACCATTAAAATAACCCAAAGTAAACATATTAAAGCCCATGTTAGCGATGAGTAAATTTGGGGGTGTTAACAGTTTTACCCTGGGTAGTCTCAATGATGCATGCCACCAGTGGGTAGCAACAGAATATATAGGTACAAAGTCCCGTATAAGTGAACAAGTTGATGATGAGTGCAAGGTAAAGGATGAATTTGCGTATATCCACACATTTACCACCAGTAAAATAATAAAGATATAAAGAAAGAAGCGTCCGGCCCCTGGGCTTTCGAATAGTCCATTTGGTGAACTCACATATCACCTTGCTCATATGCCTTCCTCTTCTCGGAAAAAAGGGATTTGCATGGATTAGCATTAGTCATACGGCAACTTTTTCAGATTGTTCCATCTCCAGCAACAGACTCAGCCTCTGTGGCTCGTGTTCGCTCACTTCTGAAGAATGCCCATATAGTGGAATTGGACAGGAAACAAGGAGATCTTGCTGAGAGGTACGTACCCTCGTATACCACCTGTTGTCAGTGAATCACTCATCCAAGTTACTGTTCTCAACTGAACAGACGATGTCGGATGTTGACCATACATAGTCCAAAGAGAAAGAACGGGGGAAATCGTTCGGGGCAAAAAAAGACTGTATCAGCAATACTGAACTTTAATTTGAATGCGTATGCCTGTTTGACATATTTGGACAATTATAAGGCTCGTAGTATGGCTGCAACATCAGGCTGTCCCATCTTAAAATTCACAACAGCAAAAAAATTAACATAAAGACAACATTATATAGATGACAATCAACTGCCCCTTCGTCATACAGCCCGTCATTGCCACTGCTCCTCTGCCATCTCTCTCAGTTCCACAACAGAATTCCGACTTAACTGTTCTATGCCGCGAATGGGTAGACAAGAGTGCGAAAACCCTTGGAGTTTGAAGGACTTCCGCCTAGTGACTCTGCATTTGGCGCTCTTATGACCTAACAAGGATTGTTCGATTAGGATCTGGGAAAGAAACAGCAGCAAGTTTTGCACTCCATTTCGTCCGTACTTACATGTGAAGGTTCCCGAAGAGACCACCACACCTTAGAAACGTTGTTGAGATCCCCACATGAAAAGATTTCCAGGAGCTCCTGATAGTGGTGTACATGATTCCGTGCAAAACCGAGCTCCAAGTTTTGTGGAGGAGCCAAGGGGAAGCGAACAGCCAGAGTTCCTTGCCCTTACTGGTCAAACTAAAGCGCAACTTCCTGCTAGAAAGCAAATGACGAGAAACTTTCACGAGCAGGATGAACTTTCCCAGGAGCTCAGCTGCATGGAGTGCATTGTTCAGAAACCTAAGCTGGGATATATGAAGCGATAACCAAGCAAACCAACGATGGTTTGCGCGATTAGTTACCGTAAAGAGTACATAATGCTGGGAGACGCGGGACGCGAAAGTTAGTATGCTGACCTTGTTTCGTTTGGTTGTGGGTTCGTCATGAATCCTAGCCCTGGTCCTCGCGCCTGAGCTCAAAGGTTAACGCTCGGAAACCGGTTCTTTGACAGTTTTTGAACAGAATCACGTATAACATTCTGCACCTGGAGATTCTTTTCATGTGAAAATCTCGTAAACGATTTTGAGGTGCTTTGGAAGGCAGCACTCATGGGAATTTCTCGAATGAAGATTTCGAGGTATTTCGGGGTTTTTAGGGACGATGAACTCATCAACAATGATGAAGTAGAATGAAAGACGCGGAAAACACAGAAAATTATGGCGGTATCTCATGTGGATCCATAGCGCGGACCAGTGTTCCGTGACGGGTCCCTCCACGAATCCCTGAAAACATACGCATTCCATACACCATCCTGCGCTAAACTACATGCGTACAACCAGTCGATGACGTTAGCTGGAGCGACGAAACCCTAATGTCCAGAGCGGCAGATGTGTCCACGGCAGTACCATCCCTGGTGTTCAACTTACTGTTGCGATTGTCCTGCGGCCAGCTACATGGTAAGCGACTCATTTGAGGAGTGGGAATTTCCGTGAGTGCTGCGTTCAACGGCTGCTGAGCCAGACCTTTCTTACCAACTAAAAACAAGCCAATGTAAACGCCTTTCTTGCGGCGACGCTATGTAAAAAAGCTATTTAAAAAGCGCGCTGGTTCCAGGGCCCGTAGTAATCTACTCCGCAAGTTGGCATCAAAGTTGCCAACACGAAGGCAGCTCTGTCTATAAGGTGGCAACTCTGGGTGCCAACTAGGCGTGAGGAACAATGCTCGTATGTGTTTGCAAAACTCTCTGCACCGATGGGGATCGAACCCTGCTCCATCTTGACCGCGATAAATCTACACCACTTGCCCATGGTAACACATCGGAAGGGCGGAGTAACCATCACTGCGATCTCAACGAGAGAAACTGGGCATTGGCACCCTCGTTCAGCAACAGCTTAAGTTGTAAGGGCTGAACAGTTGGAATTGAGTTGTGATCCTTGTAGCCAAGAATATTCAATCGTGAGCAGCATTCCGCTACCGGTTCTTCACCTCGCTGTTTCTGCTTGATATTTTTGCTTTTTGGGTTTTCCCTTGTGCTTTCTGAATGATCTGGTTCTATAATCCTTTCAAACCAATTTCGTTCGATTATCCCTTGATAATACAATCTACATATTAGAGTTTCGTCGATTTGCGGGAAATGCTCTACCGCGCGACCTACAGGTAGGGTTTCGATCAGCTGGCGCAGTCGATGCTTGACCACCTGACTTCGCACCAAGTGGTCAAATTTCAAGGCTTCCTTTTCTTTTCAATTCAATTTTTCTTGTCAATTTTCCTTTCAAAATGTTGCAATTATGATTGTTTGCCCTCGTCATTTCTCGTATTTAGTTGTTGCTTAATAAAACAAGTTTAGAATACAAATTGAAACCAAATACACGTTTAGAGAATGAGCTAGCCACCAACAGCATACAAGAAATGACGAAAACACGCATTTATAAGCAAAACATCTTGAAGAAAACGAATAAAAATAATAGAAAACAGCGCTTGAAGCCTACCCGGTGCGCGATCTGGCTGCCGACCGCCGACCGCCTCAGCTGATCGTCCAAACGAAAAGTCGGACATGTTCACTCCAATGGACAGTACTACTTAGAGGGAGCAACATTAAAATGGAAGCCAGAGGTTAGATGAAAGATAGAATCATCTTAAAAACGCAAAGATAACACCCCATACTAAAATCTGATAAAAATTGACCGTTCGCCAGGAAAAAATGCGTGCGTGACACCACATTTGTCATAGCCACGGTAGAAGTTCCCGACTAGGCGCGACCTCGGACATGTCCAAGGGCTGTCCGACCTGCCGCCGAAAAAATCTCCCTCCCAGCACGGTCTCTCGTCGCCCTCGCCTGCTGCCACCTATGTTGCCACCTTGAGGTGGCAACTTAGGTGGCGCCCAAAGAGATCGCGACCTTGTTGGCAGCTCGGGGTCCCTACTATTTTTGCACAACTGTTTGCAACTAGGAGATCTAGCTATTGCGTATGGGGCTGAGGTTGTTTGCAAGGATGGTACTATGGTTAAAGAAGACTTGTGAAAATCAGCCGTTCCCATTGATTGAGATGCCTCCACACAGTTCTGGCTGCCAATGATGTCGCACCCAGGTGCCACCGCGAGTTGGCAACTTGCGGTTCGGATTACTACCGGCCCAGGTGCCAACCAGGCGAAGTCTGGTCGTCAATGGATTAGTAGGAAAACAGTGGCGGACGCAGAAAGTGGGCGGGAGGGGGGGGGGCGTGGAAAAAAAGTGGGGTCCCCCCGTTTTGGGGACCCGGACGGAAAATAAAATTAGTAAAAATATCAATTATAGTAGTGTGAACGTTCGACCTTCTTTGAATCTCGGCATAGTGAATACAGTTTTGTTGAATAACTTGAGCAGCAGAACCGAGATTTTCACAGTCTTTATTCCTGCTAACGTTTCGGCGTCGTCGCCTTCGTCAGAGCCTGGAAAGTCAAAACCAAATGTAACATAACCTCCCAAACGCCCAATCAGTCCACAAGTTATAATCCAACATGAAAGTAAAAGCGAAAAACGAGACCAGTGAAGTAGAACCCGTCAATGCCTACCTAGATAGCCGTTAGCCGCGATGTAATGGTACCGCCGCGTAGAATAGGTGTGCCGCTACTTGTAAGTAGGGTGCCCCCGCGCCTGACCCCGCAGATCAAAACCCGCAAAGGTCTTGATACAGAGCCAATTCGTTTGTCACGGCAATGCACTCTTCCTTCCTATTCATTTTGGGATTCCTAGCGGTTATCCAAAACGCTTCTAATGTTCTGCGGGCTACAATTTCCGGTTCCCACGATAAGATAGTGACAGCCACCTCGAACGAACTGTTTTCATGCCTATGTCTGCGATGAGCCCCCAGAGGTGTAGCTATTCTTGATCTGTTCATGCCGTCCAGGTGTTCCTTGACGCGGATACACAGTGGACGTCCGGTTTCACCAATGTACTGATCTCCACATGCCTGGCAGGTGATGAGATAGACTACGCCTGAGACCATGCAGTCTCCATCCTTGCCGAATGGGCATATAACGCAGTTGGGCGTTATACAGAGCCGATCATAAAGACGATTGCGAACGAGTTTAGTTTTTAGATTTGCCGGTGGTATCTCTACCACTCTTACGTGATCTTCCAGATCGGCCTTACGTAGACTGGCCCTTACTGCCTTGCTCATTGCATCAGAGATGAATGGCAAGCAGAAAACGATCTTAGAATTGTCTTCTTCTGTTAGGTTTCTACGTTGAGGAAAATTACTTGATTTTCTAGGCCACTCCTTCTCAGGGTAACCATTAATGCGTGCGATGTGTTGGGCCAGTTTTATCGAACTCGCTCGCTCCTGGGCATCGGATGTGACCCTTATGGCTGTTGTAAACATATTTCCTAGTATAGATTTTTTGATTTTCCTTGGGTGTGCGGAGAGCGAATGAACGATGATGTTTTTGCTGCTGGGTTTTCGATACCATTTTGTCTTGCACTCCCCCATTTTCATGTACACCTGAACGTTTAGGAAAGGAAGCCAATTGTCCCTAGGTTTTTCCCTGGTGAATTTTATGTGAGGGGATTGCTGATTAAGAAGATCGAAGCACGTGTCCAGCTCGAATTGAGTTGAGCACACAATGCAACAATCGTCGATATAACGGCAATACAGGAACGGATTCCGATCCAATATAGGTTGTTCAACCTTAGACATGAAGGCTATGGCTAATGTTGGTGCAAGCCGTTGCCCCATCGCCAATCCCCTAATTTGCTTGTAGTAGTGCCCTGACCAGCGGAAAATAGCGCATTTTAAACATTCGTCCAGGAGCGTCATCACCTGCCTAATAGTGAAACCATGAAGTGTGAGTGAAGTGTGGTGTTTGGATAGAAGCTCAAAAATAGCTTGCAATGCAGCCTCATTAGATACATTGGTATAAAGCGAGGTTACATCAAAGGATTCAATGGCACTATCGCTGTTAACGCGTGCTGCGCGTAGGCGCTCAAGAAACATGTTAGTGTTGGAAAGGTGAGCGGGGACATGTTTGAGCAATGGGGCCAGGATAACGTTTAGCAGCCACGATATCCTATCTGTGGGGCCACCCACACTACTTATTATGGGTCGAACCTTGAAGTCCCTAGGGTCATTAGAAGTGAGAGCAGCGGGTGAGAGTTTATGCGTTTTTATGAGGACATAAAGCACCGGACATACAGGGCAATCGTTCTTTAGACGTGTTATTGTCGCTTTGTTCAGCCCTGCAGATTTTGCCGTTTCTACCCAAATCTTGTTGAGGCGACGGTGTTGCCTTGCAAACTCTTGCGCTGAAGAAACCCGATACAAAGTCTCATCCTCAAGGTGATGTTGTGTGATCGCCATGTCTAATTCACGTGACATAACGACAAATTCGCCTCCTTTGTCGCTGGTTGAGATTTTGATCTCGCCCTGAACAGAAAGTTCACGTATCTCACGTAGGCCGCGGCGTTGTGCGGGCGTGAGATTACTTATTGGCGGTTTTTTAGAGTATGATGTTAAAATTGAGAAAACCGATGTGGTAAATAGACGGAACTTAGTGTCCACCAGCATGTTTGGCTCTTGCGGTTTGAACAACCTTGCTGGAAAGGGTATAGGAGGCAATGTTGTGCCTGTGATGTTTTCTCGACCCGTTTCTTGCTCTTTTCGCGAGGCTCTCTGCCGCAGACGGTCATGAACGAATTGCAGGCTGCCAACAATCTTACGCGTCACCCCAGGGCCTATCGATTGAACAGGTGAGAAACTGGGGCCCAGATCCAAAACAGACAGCGCATTGTTGGAGAGGGTAACATTGCCAATGACCGAAACACGAGGCAGGGTTGGCACATCTTTGCAATAACCATCGAAATGAGTTTGACTAGGACTACCAAGGGTTGCACTAACCGGAAATGACATTCTCTGATCTCGATCTCGTTCTACTAACCTGCTGAATTTCCCCTGCAGCCTAGACTTTGCGTTAGAGCGGATACTATTACAAATGGACTTTGACTCACCCACTAGCCTCCTCCAAAGGTCGTCCGGCAGGAAACGTTGACAACTCTTTTCTTTGGAAACACATTTCATCAACATAGCGAAGAGATGATCTTGCTTGTGCTTCAGTGCTATCCGCAGAAGGCGTTGTTCGATCTCTTTGACTTGTCGGCTTTCCTTTGCGAGTCCGCATGTTTCGTGTAGTCGTTTCTTGAGAATGAAGTTGGGAACGACTTGGCATTGTAGACAGCGGCGGAGGAAGTGGATGGATTGCCTCTCCGAGACGATCTTCTGTCTATAGTAATTATAGTAGTAAATTTTGAAAAAAAAACATAAGGATTTTTATGTGCATTGTAAAGTAATTTCAAAAATTTGGCGACTCATTCTCAGGGGGTGGGGCGTCCCCTCTCCTGCGTCCGCCACTGCAGGAAAAGGATAACATGAAGGAAAATGAGAGAGCGAAGTACTACCACCTTGACGAGGTCCAATTTCACAAACATTTTCACGAACAAATGTGAGAATTCGCCTTTTTGCAGCAAGGAGACGAAGGGCATGTGACCCTTCCTAGAAGTTGATAGGCGCTATCGAGAATATTCTGCAAACAACTCTCTTCTGGGGGAAAGGGTCAAGGTGGAGTGAGTGGGGAGGGGGGGGGGCGTGTAGAGCGCGACAGTCATAATCATGCATCTCAACGCCCTTTTTACTGCCTCAGTCTACTCGAGAACTGCTTCACTTTCCGTGCTATTTTGATTTTTCTTCGCATTTTCTGGACGTGTTTTAATATTCGGTGTTCCTTCTTGGGTGTGGATCAAACAAATTATTAGTTAGACTAATAAATGAATGAAGTAAGTTGACAATCGCGAAATCACTCACATAATGCTGTTTATTCGGCGCGTAATATAGAAAGTAGTCACACTACCTTCTATGATTCCAGAGCTCTAGATGCATGGCGAAACGAAGGAAGCGTCGCTCGCCGTCTGCTAACAGTCATGGACACTATTGTACCTAGTCGAATGCTGATCGACCGTAACAATTCTATAATGCATTGACACTATTGTTGCTTTATCAGCGGATTGAACTCGAACTGATTTGTTTATATTCGCGCTCCTCGTGCTGAGCTGCTGAACCATGACATCGCTGATAATAGACGCAGCGCAGAGCCACATCCATGATTTGGTGTATGGCCCACTACCAAACACTTCATTCTTCCACAAATCCCATCACTTACTCCTTTGTGTAGTCTAAACCCATGCATGCACCTCTTTTCCTCACAGAACTTCCACTCACCAGCTGATTGACCATGATCGGTAACTGAATGTTTTTTTTGAATATGAAGAATCGTTTTGCAATAAATTATTTTTTATGCATTGTGTGGCTGCGATACTATTTCGTTTCATCCATGTTTCTTTTGGAACGGCTCTTTTCCTTGTAATTTTTGTTTTCTTATTCCTCAGAAACATCAGTGTAAAAGCAGGGTTCGAGGTATCCAACATGGTCAATTTCGACCTTGAATGATAATTCTTTGAGGAAATGCTCGCAGAAACTAACTTAATGCGACAACCTTTCTAAATTTTACTAAGGCTGCTACAATTTGTTGAGATCAACTGGAGACGAAGCTAGCACAAATTTTTCGTAAAAATAGATCCCAAGGCCAGATATTTTGATTGTGGACAAACCGGAGTTCAGACTCAGGTTCCACATCTCAAAGAAATACTTATTTCAACACTATATAATACCCACTTAAAATATTCACTTCAGTCTGTGAATGAGAGAATAAAAATGGTAAAACTCATGAAAAAATTTGCTCTCCAATCTTCTTCGAAGATAGGATTCAGGCAAGAGTTGTAAGGTCCTATTCGGGTTGGAGAATCACCGTAGTGTTAGTTTTTAATCCAAACTCGTTTTCAAATAGGTGACGAACTTCTGAATGATACCACACCCAACCTTCCTTCTCATCTCTCGAAGGGATTTGCTATATCTGCTAAATGTGTATATACCTAGGATTAACTAATTGTGTTGTCTTCAAATCTGCGCTGGTTTTTCTTTTTCTGCTCCTGGTAGAAAGTAGAGAAAGTTGCTAGAAAGTAACTTGTTGCAGTGATTGGAGCCAGTTCCTTAGATACCAATTTTTTAGTCGAAAACTCGCCTGTGCGGAGTGATAGGGATACAACCTTTCCTGGAATGTTCGTGAATACTGGCACCAATGTCTCGCAATTCTCCCCGTTTCGAACCTCATCCGCACTCGCAACTTGTTGGAGATCTACCAGTTGGACGATTGATGATCGGTTAGGGAGGAAAGACAACACTACTAAATCATAACAGAGCAGTGGCGGACGTAGAAAGTGGGGGGAGGGGGGGGGGGGGTATATGAAAAAAATGGAGTCTCAGCCGTTTTGGGGACACAGATAGAAATGCAGATAGAAATAAGACACAAATAGAAAATAAATTCAATAAAAATATTAATTATGATAATAAATAACTAATGAAACGTATTTCAAATATAAAAACAAAAATAAACAAAGATAAACTAATTCAAGGTTTCTATCTGTACTGTAAAGTAATTTCAAAGGTTCGGCGACCCTTTCTTGGGAGCATTTGGAGGTTGTCTCAAGCAACATATTCAAATATAAACAACACACTTTTTTTGCTCTGCTCCATTAACATCCCTCTGATGTTCAGAAAGTAGGGCAGTACCGTGCACCACTGCTTTATTAACACCGGCTGTTTCAGATATTCTCATATTTATCTCCCTTCGGCTCCGTAACACCTTACTTAAACTCTTTCGCTTGGTGACTCTTGTATTCTGTAGTCCTACGACGAGTTTTTGCTGCAGAACTACTTCCGTATTTGAATAGACTTTATTTAAGAATGTATAGTAACCCTCCGATTGCCATTATATGGCTTAATAACACCCCCATGGACGCTCAGCTTCCTATCGTACTTCGATACGAGATTTCCTTACACTTGTTCTCGGCAAAGCCGGCGCCCTGAACGTGTTCGTCTGGCGAATGGCTTGCGCAGTTTCAAGTGGTGTAAGGTGAGAACTTCCTTTACAATGGGAGCTGGACAGATCAGGTTTCAGCTGCTTTTTGTTCATGTAATTCGAGTTTATATGATGTAGTTATACGACAGTTTATTCGCTCTGTCGACACGACACTTCTGATGCTTCAATGCAATCAATGGAAATAATTAGATTCTATAGATTCTGTTGTAGTACCAGCTGTACGTTGAGTTGGCAAGAATTTCAGAACCGGGTTTCAGTTTCAGAGGGCTTGGAGCCGTGAAGCACAATTTCTTTTTACAGACATTTTCTTTATAAATTCCGACCAGGCTGGGGAAATATTGCAGTTTTATTTATTACCCGAGTACGTAGCTTGCAAATTCCATGTCAGTTTGGTTGTTGGACGATTTCTGATCATTAAGGTCAACTTTCGAGTACATATTTGTACGGTGCATTAAAAAACTCCTATCGTTCGAAATCAATGTGTTGGTGCCTCGACCTCAGGAATAAAATCGAGCCTTTAAATGTTCATGAGGCTTCGGAAAAGTTTTGGTAAACTAAGTATTATATTCTCGGAATGAAGAAAAACAATACAGGGAATGGATAAAACAAAATGTGGTAAAATGTCCAGCAAAACCATATGGTGGAATGAAAAAAAAAACTAAAGTAAAAACTCTATCAAAACATGTAATGGATTGAGTCTACCTCACAATTTCATCTGTGAAATATGTGCATGCAAAAGGTCTATGTAATTTGTGATCCGCATTCGGGCAGAACTGAATTACTAAGTAATCCCATTTAAGTTTTGTGGGATTTGTGAAATAGTGAACACGATTTTTTTTCATATCGGAAGTGGACTTCACTCACATACACGTGACACGAGACTAGTTGCATACGAGAGAATAGAAAGGGGATGTATAGATGATATGGGTTTTGGGTTTGCCAGAGTGATTTTCTCGATAGTATGATCGATCATGCCAAATTTACCAAAATGCCTGGTTTTGCGAGTTGTCCAAAAGCGGGAGATGTATGTATGGGTACCATATGGTTCTCGCCTATTTCCCTTTCCTCGGAATTTCTTCGGCTATTTACGATAAGTTTTCTCTAGAAGTTTACGCGGTTTCTGTGAAAAAAACTTTAATAGGCTCCAAGTGAAGGTAGATGTACGTAGTTCAACACTAAAAGACCAATGAGAGAGTACTACGCATCAAAAAACTAATAAAAAATGTTGATTTTGAAAAAATTGATTATCGGACACTTACCACCCGCGCGCGCCAGGCCAAGGTACAACAGAGTATAGAAAGCCGCGGTTCTAGCATCCTCCCTGTGAAAAACAGTTCATTTTTTGACCTAAGGTGACTAGTAAGGTGCTAGTGTCAGTTAGGTCATCTTTTCAACCATTTTTGGCTGTTTGTTCAAAAAGGCAAAACGGCCTGACGCTACGCGTGCGGGTGGTAAGTGTCCGTTGACGCGAGTTACGTTGATTGTTCCTTGTCTTCCATAGCCCTTTGTATTGGCGCAAAGAGTTCCGTTGCTGAGCAGAAACAACACCATAGAAAGTGAGAAAACGGCTAACCGCACATGTTGTCGTAGGGAAATCGTATGGCGAGACCAAAACAGGTCTGTACCGAAACAAGTGACTTCACTGATCCTTGTGAGATAACACCTATAAAGAATCGCTTACAGTGAGCTAGATCGTTCTGCTGCGGAACCACTTTCTCTCTTTTCTCATAGCCATTTGTGAGTAGCTCTCCAACATTCCCAAGATGGATCTCGAGACTTCGAGGAGGGCAGCCGTTTAGCAGAAAACCCGCGCTGAACAAGCGCAGTTTCGTTCGGCGCCCAGCCTGACCTCGAGAGGTGCTGGTTTCACGCTTTAAAATTCGACCCCGTGAAGAACATTGTAGTTCGTTCCACTCCACTGCTACACTGTTCTCGTAGGAGAGGACACGTGCCCCGCCTTTCGTGTCTTTGTATATAAATCAACCAGAAATCTCATGTGGGTCCCGTTCCCCCGCTCTTCTCTATCAAGTATCAGATCCACACCGCCATCTATCGTCTAACTGCTGCTACAGTTTATATGTGCGATTCTCGGATCCTTTTATTCGTCAGAACACACTAATTAACTCTTGTTTTCTTGTTGAAATGTGTTCACTTTCTCTTGGCCAGTCTTGAAGCAGCCATTGAAACCAGTCTTGCATGGCTTGATCAACATCAGTGACATTATTGAGCTTTACAAGAATATTTCTAGAGCGATATGCAATGAGGTATTCAGTAAAGTTTAATGAAAAATGACCATTCATTCTTCGCACTAATCCGGTTCCGGAAGCGTGGCCCCCTTAAGGGTAATTTATACTAGCTGCGTGCGTCAGTCGCGCGTCAGTCGCACGCATTCATTTGCAAGGGATTTTCGAAGAAGACCGGTCAACACGGCATGTACATCCTTAATGACAAAAACACCCGGCCGTCGCGAGGCCGTAAACGCGTGCGTCTGAGCTGCGACTGCGATGCGACTGGGCCCTATTCTTCATCATATAGACGCACGCGCGTCAGTCGCACGCATCTAGTATAAGTTGCCCTTTAGCGCCCGTTATCAGCAGCTTCCAGTGAGACTTCGCAAGGATATCAGTAGAATACATGGGCATTATGCTAGCATAATAGGTAATGCCTATAGATATAATATAAAGCTTAACCCAATGACTGCCATTTTTGCATAGACAGCATTTGGATTTGAAAGCTTTTTGTTTGCGAGCGTTCACTCGTTTGTCATTAGAGCGGATAATCTGTTCCTCACTTTCTGTACAAGTGTATCACACCTCTGTTTTCGCATGGGTGCCACGCCATGAATAAGGAGAGCAAAGATTAGTTTTCTAACTCTCCTTTATATTTGTTGCTGGATTCCTCCTGAATTATAAACTATTGCGTTGTGAGCTTAGAAAATAAAGTGGTTATTGTATCAAATTAAAAGTGTCCCATGTCCCAGATCCACGTACAGTGGACGTCAATGGCGTTGGCCTATCTGCGACCTCGAGAAGGACGTCGCGCAACCACGCCGCGCATGCCGTAACCTGTGTATTCTGCTGCTGATATGCAATTTCTGGCAGCTTTCCTACCCGATTTCAAGGATTTTCAACCAAATCGAGTAGAAAAGACTCTAGAAATAGCACTACGGCAGCGATGACACCGATCCCGGCGTCCTTCTCGACGCCGCAGATGGGCCACCGTCATTGCAGCCCACTGTAGTCTGATCAGTTAGACGACCTCATATTGCGCCCTAACCGAGTGCCATGGTGCGGCAAAAGTAGCTGATCAGCTTCCATGCTCGATAAGGGTACACTGGACCGATTTTTTAATTCTTTTTTTCTGGAAGAAACAAACAAAATCATTAATCGGGGGGGGGGGGGGTTCGTCGTTTCATTTTTCGCCAGAACTAGTTGACTTCTTTTGCTGTGATGCGGCTTTCGATTGAAGCCGCGATGTGGAGAACCATGTCGCACTGTGGGGAATATATACGTCCTTAGGCTTGCACTTGTAGAAATTTTCCTTCCATTTATGAACATGGATTTGATAGGCTTGGTAAACACATTATAACACTAAAAGGTAACCCAATAAAGTGGCTTGAACAAAATAGTCCCAGTACTGGGCTCAGTAATGCGAGAAGAAAACCAACGAGACGGCACATTTGGCGCTGATAATGAACGGATTAGAAATGTTTGAAATGAGCACCTTACGTGAATACTGCAGTTCTGATCCAAATCTAATGTAAATGTTGCAGTTTTGATTAATGGCAGCATCCACGGAAATTTTTGGGATGAAGATTTCGCGGTATATAGGATATTTAGGGACGATGAACTCATCGACAACGATGAAACAGCGTTTCAGGCAATCGTGGGGTTGACTGCAGGTGGAACCTCCCCCCCCCGCGTGCCCTGCCAGACAGTCCCTCACTTGCCCTCGCGGCTATCCCCGGTCCCGCAATATTATGCCGTTTCTTCACACTTATTCAGAAGACAAAATTTGAGCAGATTACGTGTGCTTCCGGACGGAGCCTCCACTAAACCACATGCGCACCACCTGTGAACGGCGTTAGCTGGCGCGACGAAATCCTTTTGCCCAGGGCGGCAGATGTGCAGTATTTTCGCAGATAAGCGGCCGTCCACGGTGTTCAATTTACTGTTGCGATTGTCCAGCAGCCTGCTGCATGGTAAGCGACTCATTTTAGAAGTGAGAATTTCCGTGAGTGCTGCCTTTACATGTTGCTGTTCTGTTGCTGTTACGGCTGCTATGACCCTATTGAATCAGTTATTTCAACGAGTACTCTCTTTAAGCTGGAGCTCTGAGACACGAAATTTCCTGGCAGTTTTTAGTGCATTTTGGAATGCAAAATTCAATTTCGTTTTTGTTCCGTTTTTTTGTTCAAAATTCAAAATTCAAATGAAAATTCAAATGTAAAACTTGCCCTCAGAACTTGATCCATCAACTCAGGAGTGTTTTCTGACCTTTGAACTCTCTGTCTCTACCATCAAAGGCGTGGCTCGAGAACAGCCTGCGGCGCTCATAGTTTTCTCGCACAGCATTCATTATGTGTGAATTACGCTGTTTCCGAAGATAGGGATCGTGTGCTTCTTTTCCTACACCGCACAGACATTTCAGTTCACGTCGCAATGCAAGCCGCCTTGCAAACGTCCACGGGATCACTGGTCTTTGCATCGTTTGCACTTCTAGCCACTGTAGTTCACTCAAGGACTCCATGTGGAACGTTGACCCAGTGCGCAGTCCACAAGTGCCTTGATCGAGGTTTGAACATGGGTACTTACTACCAGAAACTTATCAAGTAGTCCCGCAATTTACACTAATAGCACGGGATTGTTCATAGGTGGATAGAGGTAGGTATGAAGTAAACAAGTTAAAAAAAGAAACAGGCGGATACTCACTGCCAGTACCTGCGTATTACTATCTAAGGTTATGATGCATCCCAAGATGGTAGCAACCGTGTGCTTCTCCCCTGGTATAGCTAAAGATCGCGAGCATTTTCAAGAAATTCTCCAACATCGTTTCACTCTGTTTCGATATAAGTGAAGTTAATATGCATAGATGTACAACTGGTTTACATAAAACCCCAAAATTCAATGTTTAAATCACATGGGTGTGGGACAGAGAATGAATGCAGGACGGCAGTTACCCTATTGCCAATATTCTTTAAACGCACCGTCACACTTCGGAATTGCTTTTGAGATTTCCATGAGAAAAAAAAATCCCCAGGAGCAGGAGCTGCTGATCATAATGGTATCTGTGATTCTTTGCAAAACTGCCGAAAAAGCCCGATTTCGGTCCCAATTCTTGTGGAGCCTGTGGGCGGAGCCAAGGGGCGGAGCAAAGCACTGTTTCGATGATACACTCCCGCTAACATTCCTCCTAGGGAAATTCCGAATTCTCGTAAGTGTTCCTCATTCATTTCTCATAAGAATAGAAACTGCGCTCCATGCGTGACGAGCAAAGGAATACATGAGGTGAAATCTGTAATTTTGCATTGGTCCCGCCCACATGCTCCTCTATAATTGGAGCCTGAAAACGGGTTTTTTGGCAGTTTTTTACGGAATCACATATATGGCTGTAATCAGCTGCCACTGGAGATTCTTCTCACGCAAAAATCTCAAAATCGATTCTGAAGGGGGATGGTGCCTTTGTAGCTAAGCGAAGCGAGTTTTTGTTTCCGTTACCAATCTCACCAACAGTGCAGTGCGATGACGCCTAAAATATCCTCTAACGCAATGTGAATTCCTCTCTCAACGTTGTTGTCCCACTGAGTCTCACAGAAATATTTTAGGTGAAAAAATCGACAACATTTTTAACGTGGGTGGTGTGTTTAACGTCGGAAGGGAGGATGAGTGATTGGTCAATTTATGGAAATGCTGTGGGATATGCGCGGGGGACTGGACGAGTTGTCTAATGACTGGGAAGGAAAGTAAGTTGTCATTAGAGAAGGATAACTTGACATTTTCTTCGTGGAGCACAGGGAAAGTGTAACTTGACCATATTGGGAGCCCAACTTCGAAGCCGGAAGCACACATCATCACAGAAGAAAGGGGTGTGGAAAGAGACGTGTAGAATGTCGCATATCATGTCCCAGGGTGGCAGATCCTTGATTCCTGATGTTCACGCTCTTCAGCAATCCCCGATGTTTCAGACGTGGTGCGACGAGTGGTGACAAACTCCTCGAAGTCGGAGCTGTTCGGTGCACTAGTGGAAAAGTGAGTAATGCCCTAGAATCCGCTATGGAGCTTGTTCATGGATTGTGCCACCACAGATTCGACATGGTGTGCATCGCGGCGAAGTGCACCGATGAGTGCCGGTCCTGCAAACAGTGCCACTACGCCATCGAACAGATGAGCGCTTTGGCGCAAGGAGAACAGACTTGTGAGCTTTAGTTAATCTCTAAGCTGTGTTGTTATTTTTGTAAGGTTCCTTTCCAAATTTGATTTCAGCTGGCCTCTGCCCTAAACTGGAAGGTTGCGTGCAAACATGCCTCACTGCTGGAGATCTTAAACAGGTAACACTTGCTTCTTCCAGATTTTAACTGGTATTTTTTGAGCTTTTTATTATACAGCTGATGGTTCAATAGCTTTTAATGCTGTACAGAATATTATATACGAGGTTAATTACGGTTGAATTGTTCTTATCTCTCATTTTAATGGTGCTAGATTATTTTTTATTTTTTAAACCTAATCCCTAGTTTAGTAGGATGCCCATTCGGGCAAAACTCCTGCGTCTCATCACTACACTTAAAAGCAGCACCCACGAAAATTTTCAACCCCAAGATTTCAAGATAACCTTGGGCTTTCGATCATGAAGAACACGAATATGAGGTTCAATTCCACTTGAAAGTAACAGAAAAACAATTTTCGGATACTCTGAATTTGCTGCGATTGAACAAAACGGTCGAGTTGTCAGGCATGGGGTAGGGCAAAAAGTCGATAACACTGACTTGATCGCCACGTATTTCCTCAACGGATTTGGATATTTTCGTGGTTTTGCAGCATATTCAAGTCAGAAAAGAACACAAATCTGAAGAAAATGAAGTGTGGGCTGCACAGACTTACTGGTGAAGAAAAAACGAGTATATGTGGGAAAGAATGGAAAAGATATAGTACAAACACACGAAATAGGAAGAAATGGATGTTATGAAAAGAGAAAATGGAAAACAGCTAGTGGAAAGTAGTATTAGAATGAAAACAGACAGCTGCAGTCATAGTAGTGTAAGAATGGTTCTTAAAATTCCGCTCAGGGCTCAGCACTAGGTGGTCAGTGTCGGTTGGGGAGTACTAAGTCCAGTCGGATTCCGAAATGGGCTACTAAGTAAATACACACTAGGGTTCTTTCAGGAAAAGCAGATAGCACTAAAAAGTGACTTAAATAAGCGTTAGTGAGACGACGAATGATGTTTCAGCAAGAAATGCGTACCATTTAGCGAAGACAACCTAAAATTCAAGCTAAAATCTTCGAAAAAAAAAAACCGATCTCAGTACGGAACTGCTTGATCCCGCTGGAACTTGTTGAAACTTGTTATAGGACCTGTCAGATACAGGAAATTGTCATCGGAGCGTGGTTTTTTTCTCTCAAATCTGGAACTTTCCCAGGAAATTTCTCTCGTTTGAGGAAGTGTTCCGATAAGCTATCAACTCCAAGAAAAGCACTTAGGTGGTATCAACTCTCCCCCAAAGTAGCATCTTTCTTTTTTGAGAAACCGTCTTCGTTTTTGAAAAAAACCGTCATTAATGGTCAAAAAATGGTCAAAAGCCACTTTTTGACCATTGATGACGGTTTCTTCCAAAAACGAAGACGGTTTCTCAGAAACGAAGTGTGCCACTTTGGGGGGATACTTGTTGGTGTAGTGCGCATCCACAGTCAAAATTCCAACATGATACGTCTCCTACAGGTTGAGCAACACCTGATTATCATTGGAGCGCACCAGAGTGCAGGGTAGGTATGTAGCAATTGGTTGAACGACAGTGATCTTCAGCCACGATTTTGATGATCCTTCAGACGTGCATCTCTGAAATCTGCTTGTGTCTAACATCAGTAGACGATTAGCGGTCGGCTACGCCCCGGACATTGGTGCTAAGCCCCCTGAATCTGCAGGACGCTACTAAGTCCTGGTGGTCAATGACCACCTGGTGCTGCGCCCTGATTCCGCTTAACAAAATTTTTTCGAAGAAAAACTGAGCGATTATATGTGAAAACAGCTGATTCGTTCCAATATCGCCCCACGGCTATTTCTGCGCCGCAGGTCAACTCGTACCAGCAGGCTGGGTTCGAAATGTTGAACTGATGTTATACTTGTGACATCTCATGAAATGCGGGGTTTCTGACAGTATTTCCATCACAGAATTGTCGGGACAATGCCTGAGGTTCGAAAACTCTCAAAAGTTTTAAGGTGAAGATTATCGTGGGTGCTGCCTTAAGAAAGTCGCCTTCTGGGCCCGAATGCTGGAGTGGAGGGATGGGTAATCTCATACCCATGGGTTTACTTGCTTATGGGTAGCAACTAGGTGTAAACAACATCACACTTGATTAAACATGTTGATGGGAGCCAGGTAAAGGATACATTTTTGTTCGTTAGTACATTTACCATGGAAAATCTCAGTAATCACCCGGTTCTGGATCCTAACCATGTCTATCTGAAAAGATTGAGGGTGTCATAATCCGAAGCAAGAGTTCATTTTCTTAGAATTGGTAACTGAAACTCCAAATGTTGATCAGAGCAAAATGGAAAAAAGAAGCGGGATTGATCAAAAGCTGAGGAATTGAAATATGAGATGAATTTGTATAAAAAAGAAATATTAACGAAAGTCACCGGAAGCTGTGCATTTCATAGAGGAAAATGTGATCACCATAGAGAGGACGCTAATTATTATTGCACCCCTGAAAACGAGGCCGTGCTGCAGCACCTACGCGGCGCGGCAGACCTGCTGAGTGTTGCTGTTCTCGAGCATGGTCGGTACTGCTACTTGGTTTGTTTCTCCCATCGCTAGTTCCTTTATGTCTGTGTATTTAGCCAGAAGCAATCTCGATCACGCACGAGAACCAAAGCGCTCAACTAGCATACCGCGTCGCGTAGATGATGCGGCGCGACTTCGTTTTCAGGTGCAGTAAGGGTGTATATCATCGTGAGGGAAAACGGGGCGTGGCATGGTTCTGCGATTGGTCCGTTCGAATCCTCCTCCCGCCCTCAACGGTTGACTCGTTCCCTTCGCGCGCGATTTCACTATACATAAGCATACAGAATTTGAATGCTACCGAGGACGAGTTGATCATGAAGGGCGGGAAGTCTCCGGCTCGTTTTCCCTCACGATAGTACACACCCGTGCAGTAACAATTGACGCTCAAAGTACCTAGAAAACCTTTTCAGAGTGTATGGATTCTACGTCTCTTGTAGCATATATTCTTTGCCGCATGACCTCTCCACATTCAAGATAACATCGTGCTTCTGCACTGGTAACCATGCTGACAGATGTGATACTATTACAGATCTTGGCTTGTGTCTCTGATCGCTGCAACGTCCACTGCTACGACGGTGACTGTCCATCTTGCCGAGCAATGTCGAAGAGGATGTTCACTATTATTTGCCAACAAACCGGCATGACAAGCCTCGCTCATATTCAATACACAGGTGCGAACGAAAACTCGGCAGTAGTTGAGCCTTTTGATAGTTTACCAAATGAAGTCAGAGTGTATTCCAGGCACTTGCCCGCGGTTGTTCAACGACTTGGCTGATGAGTACGTGGCTGTGAAGCGTAGGGTGGCTGCCTAAGAGCAGCAGCGACTAGTCTAGTGTCTCTACCAACATTTCTCTTTGTACAAATGTGTTGTTAATGCTGATTTTCTGTATATATTTGTGATAGTCTTCAGAAACAACGTTTTGCGTGCGTGCAAACGACGACGCGAATGTACGGGCTAGGTCAATGAGCTATTAAAGTTTTCTACAAGTTTTCTAGTCTTTTCTTCCAGAATTACAAGGATTTCAAAAATTTGGATATTGTTTAGCCTGAACATAGTCATTGTAGTTCTACCTGTAATTTGTAGATGACACCTGCACTCCCGAGACATCATAAGTTAGACAAGCTATCTCCCTATTCTAGGATAACTTGAGTTTACCTATCCTTAAAATGAGTTTAGGAACCTGAACTCCCATCAGGGGTGTGCGGAATTTTCCGTTTTCCGTTTTACGCTTTCCGTTTTTCGCCCATTTTTGGCCTTCCGTTTTACGTTTTACGGGTTTTTAGCCCGGAAAATTATGGAGGGAGACGAGGTATTTGTTTTCGGGGTATTTATCTATCCTGAAGAGGGTTCACGTGTTTCGATGCGCAATGTATATGAGTTCACAACAATGGCGCTAAAATTGACGTCCAACCGCTATTCACCGTCGCAATTTCGATGGTCCTCATCATTGTTCCAAATATGCCATAAAAGTGCCCTGCTCTCCTCAAAATCCTCAAAAAAAAACAAGGTTCCACAGAAATGTTGGGTGAACTTATATAAAATTTCCACGGAATTGTGACGTGCCATGGTAAGAGTATCAAGTATTCTTGCGAAGCAACGCATGATGCAGGCTTTCCTTCAACTCAACAAAAGCATAAGGCTACATCACAGTTGTCGCTGTTTTAGTCAGACGATGATCCCCAGCTCCACATTGGCGCCGATGGCGCCTGATGTTTCGCGTGATATTTAGGCTGCTTGTGTTCCACGTTCTCCAGACACTGTTCTTCTCCTCCTTCCTCCCTCACTAACTGGCTCCAACGGGATCCATTGTGAATCCCTTCCCAGATTGCAAATGTATTAGGTTGGTGCAAAAATAATGCGCGTTTTTCGTTGCTTCATCTTCGGTGCAAAAAACTTCCGGTGTTTCTCATCATCGGTAAGAGACGTTGCACATGGTTTTGTAGCAAATTTCATGGCCTTTTCAAATATCTCATGCATTTTGAGCGAAGTTCATGTTTTTGGTGAAATTTTAGTAGTGGAACGAAAGGCGCCAAAACCAGCTTTTTGCCAAACTCACTTCAGCAAGCTAAAATTCGCCGATATCGCAGCAAGAGCCGGTCGAAATGCCACCATAGTTTTAGCTAAGGAAGTGTAAGCAAACGCATATCGCAAAGCTGCCTCCGGATTTTTTGACGTGGAGCGTCTTGCTTCGAAAGTAAGGAATGTCGCATTGATCTTCCTGGGGTTTACGATCCCCAACTGATGGCAATCCACGAAGAGCACCCATTCAAAACAACATATTTGGTTTCGCAGAACATCGCCGGTAATTGTTGTCGGACCATCCCTCCCTTCAGTAAGAATGGGAGGATGAAAAAGCTTGACGACTTGATGTCGCGCATACTGAACCAGTACCACATTGATCCTCGTTGAGAGGTCTGCTTCGTGCCTTTGTAGTGAAAGAATTGCGACCAAACAGTCGGTCGCTCAGTAGTTACATATGACGTATAGACCCTCTTCGACAAAATGAAGTGTCTTGCTCAACAGTTGGACGAGAAAGATGCACCGAAACCCTCCCAGAAATCAAAGCAACACCAAAATAAGGTCACAGTGACTTTGTGGTGACCTGCTGCAAAAATTGCTCACTGCAGCTCATTCATTCCTCCTAATCTGGTAAGTACTTTCAAGGTGTAAATGAAATAAATTAGAAGCTTCACTGTGTGATCCCAGCGTTGCTCAGTAAAATGGATTCTGCAGTCCTACACGGCACCGTACAGGCACACTAGAGTTTTACATTCGAAAATATTTTTCGAATATTCGAATTTCCGAATTTTTGGGAACCCCCGAATTTTCGAATATTCGAATTTCCGAATTTTTGCGAACCATCGAATTTTCGAATTTTCGAATAATCCCGGACCCTCCAATTTTCGAATATTCGAACTTTCGAATATTGCGGGGCCATCGAATTTTCGAATTTTTTGGGAACCCCGGATTTTCGAATATCCGAACTTTCGAATATTCGAATGTTCGAATATTTATTCGAATAACATTCCATTTGGTAAAAACATTTTGTACCTATGCACGTAGGCGAACAAGGCAATATGTTTGCCAATCACGACGGGCATGAAACTTTTCGGGTAGTAAGTTTCATCTACCGTTTTGGAATTTCTCACAACGTTCTCATGAGTGGAAGCTTGTGCTGCTGTGGAGTTGGTCCCTCATCCGTTTTAGAATTGCAACTGGTTGAAATTCCTGAGCTTAAGAACGTTTATCTCACTTGAGGTCTGTAACCATCATTAAAGGATCGTAAAGTGGATGAAACCCTTCGAACGTGAAAAGGCTTTCGCTTTAATATCTGTGTGTTGTAGTTTAACAAAACGAGTTATGGTAGTGAATGTAGAGGTTTTGACGCGGTAAAAATAATGTTGGGTACAGTGGTTCAGTTACCTTGATCATGAATGAGCTTCCAGCTATCAACAAAAAAGCGTCAGCGAAATTAAAAAAACACTGCGTGTTATCCCGTTCATCATTATTACTTCTGTTTATCGGATCCAACTGCATGCTTGTACGTTGAATGTCAAAACCAACGGAACTTCTATAACAAGAAGTCAGAGTATGTTTGGGCAGAAAGGATAATAAGAGGATCTCAAGATATTGTGTGAACTTCGAATTCCATAACATGTACTTAGGAAGAGTTCCAATGAAGCAGTAGTCGGAAATCAGCAAAATGTAAGGAGGAATGCTGTGTAAAAGTTATTGTTGTAGTTTGCAGTTCACTTACATAGTTCTGGAGGAAAGGCTTGAATAATTTGAAGTTTGGTTGAAACTCCTGGTTTCTCAAGTGTCTAGAAAAGTACATACGTATGTTTTACCGGAGAAATCATCGTCGCCAATGCCGTATACCTCGTAGGATTGCAGTTTCAAAGCTTTCAAATGCAGTTGGTGACTTTCGAATGCGTGCAAAGATATGAGCAGGTTTTTGCGAAAATTGAGATTGAAATGGGAAATTGGACTGGGGTTTCAATCGGAATGGTTCTTCATCGAGAAAATGGAACAGAAATAACAGTTGCGAAGCAAAACAATTCCAAATATTCGAATTTTCTTCCTAAAATTTTCGAATATTCGAATTTTCGAATAATCCCGGACCCTCGAATTTTCGAATATTCGAACTTTCGAATATTGCGGGGCCACCGAATTTTCGAATATTCGAATTTTCGAATTTTTTGGGACCACCGAATTTTCGAATACTCGAACTTTCGAATTTTTCGGAACCTCCGAATTTTCGAATATTCGAACATTCAAATAAATATCCGAATTTCATTCGATTCGGTCAAAACTCAAAGGCACACCCTGCACGGCAGATAATTGACAGGTTGGGGCGACTGAGCTAAGAAGCTCGGACTTCTACATCATAATCATCAAACTTCTCGCTCACCGACTACCACTTCCCCGAGGACCTGGACGACTTCTTCTGGGAGAATTTTCTCGAAAACTAAAGTGATACCAAAATTGCCCTCCGGAAGTTCGTCGATGCTAGAAGGGCCTGTCAGAACTGCACGGTAGTCGGAGAGCAACTTTATTATTGTAAAAGGTTTGCGGATTCCAGTAGTTCTAAGCCCTTTGAAAAAGATCGATTCTGAAAGGAGTTATGAGGTTCGGAATCAAAGGCATGAAAACGAGCATTATTTTTGCACCAACCTAATATTAACTACCATAGTCACCTTTCTGTCTAAATTTTTGCGAATAGGTCTGCTCTAAAATAAAGCAAAGAAGTCGCATTTTTAACAATTCACAGTTTCTCGTCCTAGTGAGTGAATTCAGTGAGAAATATGCTCATTGATTACATAATTCTGATCTCTTGTAACTAGGTGAAGGATAGATGCTCCTCGATCTCCCTATATTCTAGGCGTTTGAAGTAAGTACCATCAGAAGACTTGAAGTTATATAATTACTCGAAAGAGTCACCACTTATGCTCCTCAAAAAGATACCTAGGAAATCCATAGTTGAGAAGGACTTTTGGTCACAAACCTATGCTTGAGCAAAATTTTCCGTTTTACGCTTTCCGTTTTCCGCCCATTTTTTGGCCTTCCGTTTTCCGTTTTACGTTTTACGGGATTTAAAATCTTACTTCCGCACATCCCTGACTCCCATCCTCCCTCCAAATGCTTCAGCAAGTCAATACCCAAAAGTCAATTGCTACTAATCAATACTCACAATAGTAAATAATAAAAAGATAATAAATACTGATAATACTATTAATCTGGAGGTGTTCCGTCTGCATACATTGTGTTTTATAACTGTACGTCCACCTTATTTTTTGCAGCTGTGCGTGATGCAGCAACTTTGGGATTTTTCTACTGTTGACAATAGCGGACAAAATAACCATGGGGCACATATTTCTACACCACTCACTTATTTCCTGGTCTCTAAAATGCAGTGTTACCATTTTTTCCCACGTTTCATGTCTACACGTTCACTAATGAATGACGAAAATTGATGGAAGTTTGTCGCTCCAGCTGGAGTATGCAAGAATGGCAAATAATGGGCCCTACATTCTTCTCAATATCCCTCGTGGTACATCTTTAAGCACGGAGGAGAAAGCTGAGATCTGGCCTCTAAACTATGCAGGACTATCGGAGTGAAGACTAGTCGTACTCACTGCCTTGGTCGCACTTACTTGCAAGTTTCTAATGAATACCACAAAAAGAAGGATACTAGAGGCCGAAACTTTTCACAGCTTATAACAAGAGGCAGATCGGCAAACAACTGTTCAACAATTGTTTGTCGCTCAAGCCGATCCGAGCAGAACTGGAACTCCCTGTCTCGAAAAGCACCTTGTGGAGAGCGCTACACCACAATAGAAATGTTGTGAGAGAAATCGCGAAGGAGGCTTCACCTCTGATTTTTCTTCAAAAGACGATTTAGCAGGAATTCCTTCGACGGAAAATAGTAACAGAATGGAGCACGGCAGTGGTAGTTTTCTAAGTCAGAGTAGCAAGAATGAAGCTTCCCTGAAATGCTTCCAGATCATCTTTACAGATGAGCAGAAGTTCAACTTGGGTGGACCTGACGGCGTGAGCAGCTACGGCTTGCAAAAGAACCCCACCTCCTTCAGCCACCGCAACGTTGGAGGCGGATCATCCACGGCTTGAGGTAACTTTTCTGCCGGGAACAAGCTAGAGATAGACTTCGTTAAGGGTCCACAGGACTCGTTGGAGTCCTGGGACACTTTACAGAGACATTTACTACCGTTTTTGAGGGATGTTGTCGACAGAATGTACCTTCTCGTAGGTTAACGTCGCAGTGCATGCCAGCCAGGCAGCCAAAAGCTGGCTTTTGGTGAACAGAGCGAAAGTAATGGATTGGCCCACATGCAGCCCGGACCTGAACTCAGTGGAGAATTTGTGGAGGACCACAGCACAAAGGGTTCACTGCAATCATCCTCAATTTCACATGACTGGATTTGACGATTGATGACCTGAAACCAGCAATCCTCGGCGCTTTGGAAGATGTAGAGAGCGACTCCCTCAAAAATCTGGTGAACAGTATGATGAATCACTTCTCTGAAGTGGCTTTTGAGCCGGGAGAGCCGATTTCATATTGAATTTGTTGTAAATGATGATGTATCAATGCTAGATCGTTGAAAAATTCAATTGTTCGAGAGTGGTTGTATAGTTAAGAAAAGTTGAGGAAATTGATAAGTTCAAAATTAAAAGTTAACAGAAAAACTAGAGCAATGACACCTGGTGCTCAGAGGTTATTATTATCCCTGAATCTAATAGATGAAACAGAAAAAGGCTCTCTTGGCTGCATTTGTTAATATTGGAAAAATAAGGTGGACGTATAATTATGAAACGCACTGTATTTACAGTGCAGAACTTGAATGCATCATTGAGATTACCCGGTGTAAACTTGTGAACGCCTGTCCAACCATGGGTAAATTTGTGGAACTCACATGATCAGCTGCTCATTTATCGTCGTGTTTCGAACAGACTGACTCTACATGTTGTGGTGCCGGTAAACTCACCCTTGCAGCACAGCTCACCACCTGTCTGGTCTGCCGCGCTGCACCACTTACGCGACGCGTCAGAGCAATGCATGACTGAGGTTACACAGAGTGAACGTGTTGACATCTCCGAATTTACCCATCCTTTGCATTAGTTTTAGAACGCTAACTCAGGTTAATGCTAGCGATGCATAGTAACCAAGTCTTGTTGTTGTCGGGCAATGTTTTCTAGATTTCTTTATGTATTTGACTTCAATCCGAAGTGCTTGGTGAAAACACGGGGAAAACATCAACATCGGCAACGCTCGCTCGACAAGCACAGCACCCATCTATCTGCCGCATCGCGCATAGGCAGTGCGGCGCGGCAGACCAGACGGGTGGTATTTTTTACTGCAAGAATGAATTTGCCGGCGCTGTAACAAGTGAAGTCTGTTCCAAAAGCTACGGTAATTGAGAAGCCGATCATGTGACTTCGTTTTCTCGTCACTCTCTCCAATTGCGGCATACCTTGCCACACTTTTTCTCTGGTGCCTCTCCAACTGTCACCCCTAGTGAAACATAGTAAAACCCCTTGCTTTGTTTGAAGCCTCTTCCAGAAAAGAGAAAGGATCACAGCATGCGTATTGTATTACTCTTTATTCTACCGGCACAAAACAGGAAATCATGCAGTAACACGTGATAGTTACCCGTCTGAGAGTCCTCGCAATAAGAAATAGCCCTACATAAGAGTAAAATCAACCAACAATAGATGTTCTCTTCAGAAGAACTCAAGTAATATTTTTCTGCAAGTACGAAAATCCCGCATTTGCCAGGATCACAGAATAAAATTCTAGCGCAGTAAATAATCAGCAAACATTTTGACGAGTGGAAAATCCATTAGTGAACAGTGCAGGATTGTTCTCCAAGGAAAATCCCCCACATGGTACACCATAAACGCGCCCCTTCAGCTTGTAGCCATCAGGAAGGTCAAATTTATCCGGTAGGTCATCGAATCGAACGAGCTTCTTGGGACATCGCTGGAGTACTTCCAGATCACGCATGTCCTCGTCGTTCAAGGAGAAGTCGAACACCTGTAAATGCGCGAAGTAGTGAGAAAAGGAGAAAAATAACAGACTTTAAATAATGAAATAAAAATTAAAAAAAAAGAAATCGAACTCACGTCTCTGTTCTCAGCGATACGGTGTTTTTCCTTGCTTTTAGGGATAACCGGGACACCGTGCTCGAGAGACCATCTCAGACATATCTGCGCCGGAGTCTTCCCATATTTCGAGCTCAACTTCTGCAGCACATCAGCGTCGAGGAATTTACCCTTTGCTATCGGGCAGTAACCCTGAACCATACCATGCAGGTAACATGTACTGAGCAATCGAGTACTTAGTTCGAAGCATTGACATAATCCTGGGATAACCGTGGGACGAACCGTGTACAGTATCCCATTCTCCTCGCAGAATGACCGCAGTTCAACCGGGTTATACCAAGGATGGAACTCGCATTGGTTCACATGCGGCGCGACGCTACAGTACTCCAGGAGTTCTGACAGGTCGTCCTCCGAATAGTTACTCACGCCAATAGCACGAATTCTACCTGAAATGACTGAGTAAGACTGGAACTTTGGGTTTCGTAAGTGGATAATTCTAACCTTCATCATACAAAAGCTCCAGTTGCCTCCATGTGTCCTCACGTATAGCTCGTGTATTTCCCAAATAGTCGGGGACAACGGGAAAATGAGTCATGTACAGATCTGGAACAATAACAGGGATGTACTGCGTACAAAGTCAGGATTCAGCAAACGAGACAAGCGCAGATTACCTAGATAGTCCGTCTGGAGCTTCGCGCAGGAGAGTTCGAATGCTCGTTTGGTTCCTGGACCAAAATCGGTCGGCCACAGTTTCGAGCAGAGAAACAAAAATGGACGAGGGACACCGGATTCCTGAAAAATGACAAAATCAACACGGCAGACAGGGAACTGGACCAATTAGCTCGAGATTTTCCGCAGGGCTCATTTATAGGACGGTGCTCTTCGGATTCAAGGATGTACTATAGAAAGCTCGTAGAATAAAGACATATGTAGAGATGCTTCTGTTTCAACACTTTACGGTGTGAGGCAAAAGTCTTCGGACAAGAATAATGGTTGGCTAGAAACACGAGAAAGAGATTGCTGAAAAAAAAACAAAACAAATGGTGATTATTTGTCCATGGCTTAGTTGCGAAAATAAATATATTTTTTTGAATTCGAAGACACCTCCACGGGTAGTGGCAGAGACGTGCGAAAGCGAAGTCGTCAAGTCGATTCACGCGCACAGGTATTCTTTGCCATCACTACTCTACAGTAACATCGAAGTTATCGGTTGTCTCCCATCAGGCCGTGGTCAGTCATCCTGTGATACCAGGTCTCCCAAAATGGTTGCCATTTGAAATATTTCACAAGCCGACGGTAATCAACGGTGTTATGTGGCAACAATCCATTCTTTCTATGGTGTTATTGTGCAACTGTAGCAGCTGTGCTTGTGTATCATTCTTGCATCCCAGAGTACAACAAAATATTTGTTTGTTTATTTGTATGATGACTTCTTTGCACACGCATCGGAATGGGGGGGGGGGGGCGGTGCGTCGCGGCAGAGCAAGTGGGCGGTATTCTGTGATGGAAAAATGAATCATTTGCACTGTAAGGCCTAAATTTTTATGGCTTTAATAGGAAGAAATGGAACTGTAGAATCATTGTGAACTGTTAAATCATTGTGGACGCATCTTATTGTAATATCAGGTATCGAATCACTTCCTTTCATTTAAAGACCCTTCCATAATAGCGAAACAGGCGAATCTGACCTTCCATGCTATTCCAAGTTCTCTCTCAACGCCGTACCGACGAGCCGTGTCGATCATGCGGTATCCACAATTACGAAGCGCATGGACGACAACATCGTGGTAGTACCCTCCGGAATGGGTGGTTCCTGAAAAGATGTGAGTTCTCGAAGAAGTGAAAGACGATAGTATAATATCTTGCCGATAACGGTCTAATGGGGTCGGTGTTATGAAGATTATTAGCATGCAAGGGGTCACAGGTAACTTCGCCTATCACCATGTACGCAAAGTCTCGCCTAAGGACTCGTTTCCAGGATTTTTACTTCAACAGGATCTGCATGAGCTGCTAAGAGCAATGAAATGAAGGTGATTCATGCTGGATCCATTCGACGCGCGTGCGTCTATGTATAAGGTGATGAGTAACTTAGTCGCAGTTGACGCAGCTCAGACGCAGATGTGACGCACGCTTATGTGGCCTCGCGGCGGCCGTGCGGTATTTTCATCCAGGATACATGTATGATCTGGTAGCTCAGAGAGGGCCGCTTAAATGACTACGTCTGCAATTACGACCGCACTGGTTCCATCGAAGGGAGGACGCCGTAAAGTGCGCCTGGAGGCAGACTTCACTAAATGGCAGTAGGGAAGCATGAAAATGAAAGAAGTCACACCTCATACCTATCGAAGAGTGTAAAACTTAGAAGAATTGGCCGAAAACGTGATAAAGTCGTAACTGCAGACAACACTACACCATCGGCTCTCCCTGAGCTACCAGACTGTAGACGCTGCGCTGACCTATTTTCACGGAAAATTCTCTGCTGATGGAACTCCTCCCCTAATAGATACACACATCTGACGCACGATTAACGCACGCATCTGGCGTAAATTGCCCTAGACGCGAAATGTCATAAAAACCACTGGAAATCATTCTTGAGGGTTCTTTCAGTGGAGAGCCGACGAAACTCTCAACGTGCGTACGAGCTGTTCTGTGAAAAGCCTCTTGATCTTCACCATGTGCTATCGATTTGGCCTACAGTTTAAACTAAAGCGCACGTGATCGATCGATTGCGTTGACGGAACCCGAACTTTCAAAGTGCCATTAAGTGAATTTATCGGCGTTTTCGCCAAGTTTCCCGTACAGGGTGGTCCAATATTACGGAGATACACCAAGAGATCCTTATTTTGCGTAAGAGAGGAGATTGACAATTCCGCTTCGAACATGATATTTTTCACACATCCATGAACAGAATCTACCTCTATAACTCATGAATCCTTCCATAACCAGCAAGAAAAGACCGGAAGAAATCGAAGTAGGTGCCTATGGAACTGTGCAGGTACTGTCTCACCAGATAAACTCACCACGCTGGAAGCGTTTGCCCCAGAGCTTGAGGAATTTTTCCAGGGCAAAATCAGATTTCGTCCTTGGAAGGATACCATAAGGAAAAATCTACATGGATGAACTCTGAGAGTAGTAATTACAAGTAAGCAGACATGAATTACAACGCAAAATCAGCGGAAGAACTTTGGTTACGGCTATTTCCACCTCTTTCAGGGTTTAGACGAGGAAGTGGAGCATATTATGTTCATGAACTTCTCGCCTCGAATTTCCAAAGATTACTTCCCTTATTATACTTATGGTGATTTGTTTTGATACACACACTGAAAGCGCCATGTATTTTGGCATTTCCTTACCTGATCTTGGCTTTCATACCCACGGTAGGTAGTGTTTCACAATCATTTCGATGCTTTTCTGCTTTTCTCTCGTTCTATTCTTGGATGCACCGGTAAGGGACGCTTTTGCAAAACCTTAACTTGAGCATACCTGTTGCGGCACGACTACGCAAGCAGCGCGAGTGAAGGAACTACGGTTCACCAGTCCCAGGACGCAGAAAGTGGGCGGGAGGGGGGGGGGGCTAGGAAAAAAGTGGGGTCTCCGCCGCCTTGGGGACCCACATGGGGAATAAAATTAATAAAAATATTAATTATAATAGTAAATGATAAATAAAAATTATATTAAAAATAATAGTAAAAGTAAACAAATAAAAATAAACTGATACAAGATTTCCATTTGTACTGCAAAGTAATTTCAAAAATTTGCCGACCCACTCTCGTCCCCCGCCTCCCCCTGCCTCCGTCAGTGAGGTTTACTGATGGCTCAGACATTCCCAAAATCGGCGGCATGCAGCATTTTTTCAAAAAAAAAACTTTACGGCTGAACAGGTGAACAGCAAAAGATGGGATATAAAACGCCATAGATCGAGATGAGTCGGATAAGTCGCTCTGTACTCATGTCTCCGTAATTTTTGACCACCCTGTATATCGTTAGAGTCCACGGGTTGACAAGGTGCTAAACGTGCTAATTCTGCCTTCACAATCCACAATATTTTCGCAATTTACTGTTAATATTACTTTTCTCAAAACCACTGAGGATCGGCAGCGGATCGCATTCACTCACTCCTCATGTATAAGGGATCGAGATGAAACAGGTAACATTTCAGTTTTCTATCTACACAGTATGATTCCTCTTCAATTCTATCTGACTAAAGCAGTTTCACTGAAGATCCTCACTATTTTTATATTTCTCGAGAGACTCGAGAAATATAAAAAATACGAAAAGTCCGGAGAAATTAGAGCTGGAAAAAAATGAAACTCTGAAAGAATTGTGGAGCTTTCAGCTGCACAATTTCTGCTGATGACGCTCTCTAAGCCTGATGTCAGGTGCTGCGATCGTCAAAAACTGTGCCATTTATTTATTGTTACATGCATATTAACGCATGTGATTAAAAAGATAAAACACCTGAGGGACAAAACAAAATCAAGTGTCACTGGTAAAACAAACAACGATGAAATGAAGGAAAGACAGGCTGACGCAAGAACAATTATATGTTAAAAAACGGAAAAAAAGGAAACGCTAAGTATTTTTCAGAAATTCCATTCAAAACAACGAACTCATGGGTCATGCCGTTGCATTCTCTGGAAAATTATTCTGTTTTATCAGAAAATTGGTCCTAAAATTGTTATTACTGGAGTTGTTGCTCACCTGGCCGCGACAAAAGTTACCAGTAACAAAATTTGCTTTCAGTGACATTTTGTGTCAACTATGTATCAATATTCTGGAAATTGCAACTACGTATATTATGTACACTAACTTTTAATCATTTTATCTATGTAATGAGCTAACTACATATGTAGTAATCTAGTAATCCTTTCATGTGCCCAAAAAAGCTGAAGTTCTACAGATTCTCAAGAGACAAAGATGAAAATGTTTCTGGTCTCTCAGAAGCTCGATTTAACATCACTAAAACGCATCTCAGAGGGAATCGTAATGTACCCAGAAATTTCGTTTGAAAATCCAAAAATACGTAAGATGACTTGAAGCAACTGCACTTTTAAATCATAAAAAAACTGTTTCTAAGACAAATGTATCATTTTTGTTAACAGTGCAATTTTGAGACAAACTAGCTTCAGCACAAATATTTTTGCTGAGCAAGAAGAAAACATCTAAAAATAGTGTAAAGTTCAGTTCAGTACAGACGTTCAGCATGAGGGAAAATAGGTTTCGAGCGTAGATGGAGCGAAAGTCGGAAGCCGAGAGAAGTTTGAGACGTGAGAAATTTCGAGGGACAAAGCAGCATATTTTACTTGGAAAAGTTCTGATACCAAAAATTGATCGGAGAACTACGTACTAGGAGCTAAAAGCATCAACAGCGCCGAACGAGCCTCCGAACTTACATATCCAAATACAGCTCATCCCCTGGCTCTTATCCTCCTGACCCATACAAGGCAGCAAAGGATAGTCTAGAACAAACTTTTCCGCCGACCCTCTATCCCTCATGAAATATCTTCTCACCAAGACCACCCAGTGGGATGACGTCAGCTGTCCTATTATCACAGATCACTGACAAAGGAACAGCGCCGTCGTGACATGTGCAAACAGACGATAAGGTTGTGTGATCAGCTGTTTGCGTATCTCTCCTCAGCAATACGTCATGTGAATTGTTGTGTTGTCCTTCTTTCGAAGCTATGGGGTTTCCCTGCACATCTGGCAGGCTCCGGCTACACTACTCATATTAAGTATAACTTGTTATTCTAATGGATTAACAGATTAACTGGTTAACGCACTAACGCGTAACGGCCGTTTTTCATTTAATGTAACTAATTAGCGGATTGACGAAATTTGAAGTTCTTGTGACGCACAACTCTGATGCCGACCTCGTTTCCCTTGGCAATAATGGCAAGAACAGAAAAGAAATAGCACAAACACACAACATAGGAAGAGTTGGATGTTGTGAGCAGAGAAAATGGAAAACAAGTGGTGAAAAGTGAGATTGGAAAGCAAATAGACAGTTACATCCGCAGTAGTGAGAGAACAGTAGGGAAAAGTGCGCAGAAAAAACTTTTTCCACAAATAAATTGAGCGATTGTAAGAGAAAACAGCTGATTTGTTTCGACGTCACCGCACGGCTATTTCTGCAAAGCAGGTCAACTCATACCAGCAGGCTGGGTTCGAAATGTTGAACTGGAGTTAAACTTGTGATATCTCATGAAGTACGGGGTCTCCGACAGCTCTTTCATCGCAGAACAGTCGGGAATATCCCTGAGGTTCGATAACTCTAAGGAATTCGGTACTAAAGATTATCGTAGGTGCTGCCTTTACGCGGTAGAAGGAAGTAGTGTACAATGCAACAGGATTCGCTGCAAGGCGATGTATTTTACAGCCAACTAACGGCAGACTGTCGCTGTTGTGACAGTAGTTGCACTTTGTTCCGCAGACTTCTTCAAAGAGGCATCGAAGATCATGAGAAGTTCAAAGAAAAAGGAGGCATAACCATTCCATTTATTCCACATTAGGAGCCCCGAAATCTTCAAAAAAAATTTTTGTTGAAGCCTCTATCGTATTCATTTTGTATTGTAACCCCATTCTTGCGGAGATACAGTAGGTATACCGTCGATACGGTATCTCACAGAATCCTCTCAAATTTTGCGTAGAGGGATTGTTCTAGGCGCTGATCACGATTATAAACATTACCCGAGCCAGAGCGCCGCTTCGCGGCGCTCTGACTCGGACCCGTGTGCCACGTTACCTCCGGGCTAGGTAAACTCTAGGTAAACTCTCTTTATATTGAACATAATAAGAGTTAACCTCAAACCGTTTAAGCTTCGCCGCGCTTCGCGGATGACAGTGATTTTCTGCGAAGCTGCGTAGCTCCTAAACGGTTTGAGGTTAACTCTTATTATGTTCAATATAAAGAGCTTTTACATGGTCCCTTGTATGCGTAGCAACACAGGTCCTCACGTGGTCAAGTCGTTTTCATTTGGGATAGCGCTGAAAGTCGAAATTGTTTTGGTTTGGGCACAATTAGCTTTTAAAGGGATAAACTGCGCTAACGTTCTATTTCTATTTTGTAAGCACAATATTGGAGGCCATTATTTGTTCCCCTGACCGTTAATTTCTAATTGCCATTACTTCTTAACGCTTTAGAAGGAGTGCAGCGAAAATTTCCGTACAACTCTGCTGTATTTGGATGATTCACGGCTCTGATTGCGAAATCACACTCGCTTCATCAGTGGTTCTCCCGTTCTGCTTTAAATATCCAAGATATTCCGTTTTCGTTACAAATTAGATGTTCTAATTGAAGATTTCCATGTTGTACACATACATATACATGGGCGTGTCATTGGGCGTGTCAATTTTCGCAATTGAGCCTGTGGCGGCGGGCAAAAGAGGTGGGGCGAGGCGAGTGGATCAATGACAGCGTGACCTGTCATCTCTCGCGTGGCGATGGGGGGGTCTGCGCTTTATATAAACATTATTTTGCGTGGTACTATCGTTTTCTACCCAAAATCGGCATTTTCTCCAAATGTACTGCAATGTACCCATCGCGTCCCCTCTAAAATGGGGTTACGGTACAAAACCGATTCGAAATTCGTATTCAGCACCTCAAATAAGCCACCTGTGCAAAACTTGAGCGAATTCCATGAGGTGCCGTATCTACGGTAACCCTACCGTAACCCTACAATGTGGGGCTACGGTACAACATGAATACGACATTTGTGTTCAACATCTCAAATAACCTCCCAAAATGGAGTTTCGGCGGATTTTTTTTTGAAAATTTTGGGGCCCCTATGTAGAGTGGAATAGTGCCAAAAAGAATTCTATGTAGTTCTCGCCGAGAGCTTTTCTCTCTCTCAAAAAAAGTGGAATTCCAAAATTTTAAATGAAATCTCTCAAGTGGTGTATATCAAATGTTAAATATGCTTGAAAATTGTTATTCAAATATTGGGTGAAGATACAGAGCTAGTAGTTCACTCCATGCCTAATCGTATTTTTCACCATGTTGTATTGAATGGGAGCGAAGCCTCCAGTAACGATTTAGACTGCTGCTCCCCGAGACTATAGCCGGTTTGGTCGGTACGACAGTGGCGACACTGGATTTGGTGCGTATCGATCGGTTGCAGGCGGCAGCGGCGACAGCGCCTCCCACAATCGATATGTATCAAAACCAGTTTCGCCGCGGCCGCACGCCCGAAACTTCGAGGACTATAGCCGCAACACTATCACGTTAGGTTTCAGAACATTTCATAATTAAGGATTATGGACAAGGTGTAGAAATAGATGCAGCATGGGATGATTCTCAACTTCGTCAATAACTGCCCGACAGAGCGGGAAATCTCTAGAATTCAACGCAGTGCAAACAATGTTTGCAGCGCAAAAATCAGCTTTCTATATAGAGTGTCCACGTTACTCAAAGGAGGTTACCGAATGGATAGTAGTCTCATCAACAGATTCTTTTTCTGAATGCACTTGATATAAGATTAAATCTTTTATGAAAGGGGAACCAACCTAAATGGATGGAATTTCCGGAGAATGAAAAAGATTGTAATCTTTGTTAGTGGCAGCGAAAATGCTCCAAACTCAGCCACAGAAAGAATACAGGAAAATTCGAGAATTGAAGAACATGGGCAATCATACCTAATCCAAGAAGTGGCATCTCCACTCCATTAGCCAGCGCCACTGTGGGTATAGGACCAGCTGATGATGTGGCTTCCGACTCGCAGCCATTCACTTCATCGCAGCACTGGCCAGAATCCAGTACAGCTTAACAGACTTCCCATGAGAAAATATCCTTCTCACTTGAATTCAAAAGAAAAAACCTACCCTCTGTGCAATTTCCATACGAAGGGAACGAGTGGACCATTCTGAAAGGAGACAGATGATGGCACTGGGCTAGTGACGGTATTACAACACCGACAATAACAAGTAGTAACGTCCGGCAAACGAATATGTGATAAATATCCGACAGGATACAGTCCAAATAACAAGATCATGTGATACTTGAAAACAAACGAGGGTGCTGACGGGGCGTCCGGTTCGGGATGGGTCGCCTGGCTGGGGAAACAGCCAAGTTCATCGCTTAAAGTGAATCGTACTAGGAGTCGGTGGAGTTCAAGTCATCCAGAGCTGGTCTTCTGCCCACAAAAAGAAGGAGGAAGTTGGAGAACCAGTTTGGGTGGGAAAAGAAAAGTTAGACACGCAATCCTGCAGTGGATTAGTTACCCTATAGATTACGCAATGTTAGGGGAGGCAGAACGTGAAAGTTGGTTAGGTGACTTAGTTGACCTAGTCTTATTTGATCATTCGTTCACGAATCTTAGCCCTGGATACTTCAGCCACACAACAAGAAATACATAGCATTGGTCCCTGGAACGACCCAAGTTTCCCGGGAAAAGGAAGGAACCCTGGTACAGATCTTCCCCTTTCAGGAAGCAATTTCGCCTATGTTTTCTGGTTTTCCTCGCTAAACTTGCTGTCGGTGCCCTTTTTGGCGCACCTTTAAGTGCACATAAATAAACAAATGAAAAATTTCGAAGTTTACAGCCGTAAGATCGTCAGTTTACTTTTTCGAAGCAGTACCAAAGAAATAAAAACAGTACAGAGTGAAACAAACAAGTAAACCGTAAACAGTAAGTAAATAGTACAAGGTAAACAAAATACCAAAGGAACAGGTCCTACCCTGACATATTCACACTTTACGAGGGAATGCACAACGTTTACCTAACCGCTCCAGCAAATAACTAACCCTTCTGCTATTCAATGTACCCATTACATGTGGCAAACGTTGAATAGCATGCAATTTGGAGCATCTAACCAATGATCCATTTCATTTCCTCGAAAAATGGAGGCATGCTTTGTAGAATTGATCACAAGAATTACTATGTATAATACATATGTCCATAACTAGTACATAGGCCCAGAAGCAGAATTCCCAGAAAAGTTCACTATTCTGATCCGCTATATTGAGATCATGGTTGTTAGGGGAAGTCGAAGGGCTTTTTATCCGTGATTTCTTCATGGGGGACAACTTTTGAAGGTAATATCCTATTTTTACGAGAATCTCCTTCAAGCAACATTGTAATCCTTTTGGACTTCCTTCGAAAAAAAAAAGATTAAACAAAGTCTCTATCAGTAACGTATCCTGGGCAGCCGGTATTTCGAAAAAGGAAAATATTTCAGGATCGAACGCTGACTCAAAAACTTGGAAACCAACTCTGATAAAAAATGAAACAGTTTAGCAGCGATAAAATTTAGAGCCAATACAATTTTTGGAATCAATTTTCATGAGTAACAACTGGTTCCAATCCCTTTCGTCGAGCTGCTTAGTAGATTGATTCTTCGTCTGCTGTTGCCGACTGAATTAAAAATGCAATGAGTATGGCTCAACCTCCCCGTGGAGAATGGTGACGAACTCTCCAGAAAATTAGTCGTTTAGTGTTTGCACATCAGTCGCCAAAATCTTGAAGTTGGAGGGGGGGGGGAGTGGTTGAGGATTGCAGCAGGACATCGGTGGAGGAAAGGCTTACTGCCGGAAGTAATCAGGAAAGGATGCGCATGCAGAGAACGTTCTAGAGAGAAAGACAAGTGAATTTCTCGATACTTCGGCGTTGCTCGTTTTATCAAACCATGAAAATAAACTTTAATTCAATAAGTAGTGTAGCGTACTCTGAAAAACATCAACTGGTTAACGATAAGACCGGCTATGTTGCTATGATACGCGAAAGCTACTTATTCCTGCTCGAAAACCGAATAAAAATCGTCTTTAAAGGACGTGTGGGCGCTCGATGGCGTCTGGTGAATCAGCCCGGCTCCACCTTTTCTTTGAAGAAAGGACGAAAAGACCTTTTGTATCCAGTGTAAGGGCGCCTGCACGGGAACATGGCATGTGCACGTTCACATCCCTCGCTTGCATTTCTCAACAGTGGATAGTGAAAAAAAGCTCCCAGAACCTTCTCGGATTCAGATGGTTCAATTTCAAAATCATAACAAAGTTAAACTACGGGTAGGTATTTTCACCTTCTCAGCAAGTGGAATAGAAAATTTTTCTTTGCTGAGAAGATACCTAGGACTGTACCATTACGAGTTTCTTCAGGAAAATCTTAGATTCTGAGTGTAGGATTCAAAATGCCGTAACTCTATTACTTACAAGTTGGCCTATTGAGGGTTTTACTAAATCGCCACATCAATACCAACTCTCAGCTAACTTATGATTCCATCAAGAAACGAAACTAAGGTCAGCAGAGCCCATGAAGTCAGCAGAAGCATTCTGAGCGGAGGTTTTAGGGAATCTTCCTCTGACAGAGTGGTCCAAGTGCTTGAATTTGCAAGTTACTTTGTTGCAAGTTTGCAAGTTAGTGCTTGAATTTGCAAGTTAAAAGATCGATCGAGTAGGCTTCCTGATTACCAGAACTGTGTACTTCTGGATCGTCTGGAATGCGAGCTATGGATATGAGTTGTTGTGCAACAACAGCTATGTACCAGGAAAGGAGACTTACAGGTCAATTTTCGTGAACTTCTGGTTATTGTATGTAGTAGCTAGAGACAGCTCTGATGCTTGGGTCAAGAACCAAAGAATTATGATGGACTAGTAGAATGGAACCATACAGCCACTGTAATCGTACTTTGCGTAACTCTTCACGGCAACAAACCCATTTACTGCTCAAAACAACCACCCACATATTTGGTTGGGGAATAAGTTTGTGCGGTTTTTATTCAAATTGTTTTTTTCAATGTGATTTAAACTTTGCCTGACTTACCTTCACCTACGTATTTATGAAACGCGCTGTAGTATCTTTATTCTATCTATCAGTAGTCGATATTAGTATCTATCTAATCATACCCGGCCAGGCAATCTGGTGTTAAAAAACCCCTTGCATCGTGTGCGTGGACCATCAGCGAATGCCTTGGTGCAGTGATCGCGATTTGTTATGCCAGGTCGAAAAGTACATTTTGAGCGACTAGGTCTGCGAATTAGTACACTTCGCACCGTTCAGCACCATCTCCCACACACTTCGCTCTCCTTGTCTTCCAACAAGGGATTAGTGGTCTCTCTCATTGTATTTGTTCAAAACTCAGAGCAGCGTTTAGATAAACAACCTTAGAGCCAAGTAGAAGATGAGCCACGGATGCACATTAATTGTTTTGTAGACCATTCAGGAAAAAAAATAAGATACAACAAGGTGGATTGCTTCTTGCCAGGATTGGCGGCGACATCGCGAATTTTTCCAGAAGCAGAGCAAAAAAATCTAAAGATAAGTGACCAGCATTAGTCAACGCTATTTTTTGGGAAGTGCCACGCGTTCGACTTAAAATCAGAATTTTAGGGGCGTCTGAACGAGTGGGCTTCCACAATGCACGAATTGAAAACTTCTACGAGAAAAATTAGAAGCATAGGAACGGAATATTCGAATCTGACGAATACAGTCAACCGCCATAGGAGAGAAATCATTGAAAATGAAATGGCAACTGGGTAAACAGAGAAGGTGACAGCACGAGCAGCGAATTCTATACAGAATGATCGTGCCACGATAAAAGCAGCGTTGAATATACACAAAAACACAAAGTGCACCCGCCCAGTGGTCTGTGCAGTGGCATAGATCATGAAAAAAGCTGCAATCATTCTCAGAAGGACATTGAACTGTGCAGAATGCGAACGCAGCGACTCGGTTTCCAGAAGATTCCAGCGGAGGGCGCAGAAGCACAGCCGATGATCATGTGAAGCCGACGACAATCAATAACAGCTCGAAAAACTTGCAATGCGTCGTGTGGGCCGGACAGCGGCACGTGTAACCGCAACTGCTATCAATTGTTGATGACCGACCGGCCAGGTCGAACGCCGTCTCCCACACATTCCGCGGAATTTGCTGAGCGAAAAGCGAGAATCAAGAAGCAAGAAGTCAGAACGTCCAGGGGCGCCTCGAGACAAAGAATAATCGGTGCAAGCTGGATTTGCGCCAATATCCAGAGGATCATCCCGGGTGCACTGCACCCAAATTTATCCCACTGGTTTTGCTCCCCGTCCGAAGAAAAGGAAAATACTGCCGATGCTCTCTGGAGAGCCGTACGAATAAAAACCTGGATTCTGGGTTGTGCAATTAGGCTGACTTCCAAAGTTTATTCTGGCAACAACAAAAAAACAGACTATCAAGAAAACCCTGATTTTCCATTACAGCGGGTATTTCAGCGCCAGCGACGCGGCCGCGCCGCGTGCTTCTCGAGGCCGCGGAAAGACCACCGCCATTGACGCTCACTATATGTAATTGCACTTATTTGTATTTGTAACTGTGTCCTTGTAATCATAGCATAGGATGTTCGGCCGGATAATAAATAAATAAGTAAATAGATAGATAGATAAATAATGTCAAAAATGCCAGAATGACCATCTGTATTTGAACCTGCACACGTTTCGGCTGATAAGGAATTTGCAAAGAACATTTTTTTCAGAACAGAGGAATAAAAACTGAAAGAAAATTTGGCCGCCATGAATATGCCAGAATCCATCTTCGGCAGCATAAGGTGGTCCAGACCTACAGTGACTTAATTTTCTAAAGAATTATCCTAGAGAATGCTCAGGAAACGTCTGAATTAGCCAGTGAAGTCTTCAATGCTGCCGAACGCATGTCAAGAGACAGCGTCCTAGCCGAGAATCCGCGAATGAATGCCGTTTCCCTTGAACGTCGCGAAAAAAGGTGGCATTCACGTGAACTATGCACGCTCGGCTGCTCGATGCGTGATTTGCACGTGGAAGGAAACGGAATTACTTTTGCGGGAACGATGCGCAGCGTCAGACGCAAAGAACGGCCAGCGCTTGCAAACGCCAGTGACCTCACTTGCCTTTTAGAGGCTGCGGCGAGTTTGTCGGGGTATAATGGGAATTGGTTGGCCTCGGGCGGGATCGAACCACACGATCGATGGTTCGATCCCGCCCGAGGCCAACCAAGCCTTCCATCCCTCCGGGGTCGGCAAATTGGTACCAGAGTCTGGGAGGATGAAGCACTGACTTGGTACATCGGGTGCCCCCCGCAAGTCATTGTACAGGGCACATACGCATTCAACGCCTCTACGATGCTCAGATGAAGTCGAATGCGTGGCGCATCCCTCGTGACGGGATTGATTAACGCCGACCACTTTATCCTTTTATCCTTTATAATGGGAATTGCGCATGCATTTGTTCAGCCGAACTACCAATCGTCGAGGCCTAAATTATTCGAAAAGGCTGCTGAGAAGTCGTTCACGTTTATAGCACTTCTCTAGCTGCACATGTGGACCAGTTCTGCATGTATCATTAAGTATTCCATCGCAGAACATACTGCCCATCCGGTCTGTCGCGCCGCATCAGCTACGCAACGCGGCAGATCAGCTAGAGGCCATCATTACGAAGGAGGGGGGGGGGGCGTCTTTTCCATAGTTTTCTTTGTATCTTTGCCTTCATTCCTAGATGCTTGAGTGAAAGCATAAGCAAAACATCAACACCTTCAATGCCAAACAAGCACGGCACCCAGCTGATCTGCCGCTTTGCGTAGGTGGTGCGCTAGACCGCACAAATGATGTTTTATGATGCGAGAATTAATCGACAACCTATAGAATACCCTTATAAGGTGAGTTCAACACTCATCTCGGAGGAACGAATTATAATATAAAGAAGTGTGCTCGATAAACTTCCAGAAGGATTGGCACGAGGAATCAGAACCAGGGCGACTGCAAAAGAATGATTCTCTATTGGTATTGGAACAGAAGGACAATAACGGAAAGCTGACAAGTGTCTCTATCTAAATTCATTATAACGTGGCCGTTTTACATTAATGAGCCACTGGCGGTCTTTCTGCAAATGTTCTGCGTAAAAATGATTATTGAACAATCAGAGGGTTGCGAAAAAAAAACGCTATGCCATTTAACAGTAGAATCGTGACACTACTCTGTTTATTTGAGCACCTGTGAATTCATGGGCGCAGAATTGAAAAGGAATGCCAAAATAGGGAGGAAAGCAACGTCAAAACCTCTCTTTCCCTCTTTAACACAAATTCCAGTTTTGCGTCTTTTGATTATTCATTGAAATACATCAATTAACAAGTGATGGGTTGGGCAATAAGTTCGTGCGGTTTTTCAGTGGTATTGCATTTTTTTTGCAAATTGAATTAGTTGAACTTAGATGTTGCTGAGATTAAACATTTTCAGTGGTTCTCCTTTACATCTAGAGCGAAACCTAGCGGATAGACGTCTCATTGTTTCTAAAACTCAATATCCAGGGAAGGGACATCCTCCAGGATAAAATTAACGTCTCTGGGGCGGGAATCCATTTATTCACTGTCCTTTCAGAAGTACTTGCTTCCCTTTAGATGACGTTGATATATGTTGATTGTTGAGCTGCATCCGCTCCACGATGGAAGTGGAACAGTAGGTGTTGTCGGAGCTTGTCGTCCTAGTTGAACTGGAGCTTCACACCTCAGGAGATAGAAAATGAAGTGTGGCGAGAATCAGGGGAATCGGTTGGAATATTTGTAAAGTGTAAATCAAGAGCTACAAAATCGTTACTGTAATGAAATCGAACGAAGTTTGATTTCAGGTGAAAAGTCAAGGTGAATAAAACCGCACGAACTTATTGCCCAACGCAATAGTTCCACCAATGAAGAGCAGCAGCACCCACGGTTATCTCCTGGAATTCGCTACAGGTCAACCTCACTGAAGAAATATTACTAATATAATATTTTTCCCGAAATAGTAAAAAATTGAAAAAATAGAAAATCTCTTATATAAATCTAATAATAAATAGTAAATGAAAAATAGAAAAAAAATATAAAAAATATTATATTTCCCAAAATTCACCATTGCCACTGACAGCTTCGAAGCAGCCACTAGAATTCTATTAATTCAAGCACGCCTCTTTGTACGGTGACGGAATTGTAGGAATGCTAGTTCAGAATATTGATGAGCAAATCAGTGTCGTGTTATCATAAAGTTGGCATGAGGTGTTCAAAAACAAAATTTCTTGGGACAGAACCTAGAAGTCAACATATATATTGCAGAAAGTCTCTGTCACCAAGAAGCTGTTCCAGTGATTCCCCCCGTCGTCAAAGGAAAACTGTACGTGAAGGGCTGGCTGAATAAAGCGAATTCGCCTTTGGTACCTTCTTTGCTATTGAGAAATCAGCATCACTGCACCGTTCTTTCTCATGCTACTTTTCAGCTGGTTTTCTTGTAGACCTTAACTTCCCATAGTTGTATATACGAAAATTATTGGGAATTTGTTAACATTTTGTCTTTATTTGCGGTACATATCTTGGAATGTATACCTACTTCAACGCTTCTAGGTAACCGACAAGCCTCTCCCAGAACTATGTTACTCTGATACTCGAAGCAGCGCCTTTACCAATCTTCTTTTGACAATGTAGCAGAGGGTTTGACAGTTACCCATTCGAAGGAATCTCGCCAGTTGTATTCCGACGCGATGCATGTTGTCAAATAGTATACATACTAAACAGAAGACTACCAACAAATCCAAAGGACGTACCGGGATTCTCAAAGACCGCCACCTGATCTATCTACGCCATCCGTACCGGAGCTGAACTTCTATGTAACAAAGGAATGAAGTGGACCCAACGTGTTACCCTGACAAACTTATGGGTAAGCATACTCACCACCTTTCTTTTTAAACTTTTGTATCACCAGCCAATTATTTCGCCTTCTGTATTGACAGGTAAACCAATGACTAATCCCTCAAGAAAATGAATCGCAAACAAATTTTTCATCTGAAAAATGTACGGTCAGACAAACTCTCCCTCCAAAGGCATTGCCCCCGGGTTTCAGACTAGAACCGATTTAAAGAGTTGTAAAGCTAGTCAATTAAGCACAACTCAGTTATGGAAAAACATAACTTGAGGGACTGATGATGATGAGTAGATGAACTCATCGAGTATAAAGAGAAAGACAAGACAACTCATACTAAATGAGTGCGTTTAAAGCGCATACATCCACACCATTTAGGTTATGCATGTCATTTTGATCGGGCTTCATGTCATTTCTTCGCAAGTGGAGTTGTGCGTTCACGCGCAACCGACGAACGCACTCAGTTTGAATTCCCCTACAAAAACCGATGCAAGGTATCCGTAAAGACCCACCTTTCCGGCATAACCATCCACACCATGTTCAAACATGTAGAGCTGTTTACACGAACATGTTCAGCCGTCAATCATTCTGCACCCTTTCCTTCCCTAATAGCTCAGAAAGCACTCACAACAACCCGTACCAACTTATCAGGCGTGAAATCAAAAGTAGCATGGCGGACCTTGGTGACTGCCAATGATCTACAGGAAACTCCTTCGTTCGAATCCTAATCACATGTTTGGACAGGTTTGAACAGGACCCAGGAAAACAAAAATCAATATGAAAATAATAATCATTCTACACGTATAGGCACTCTGGACAGTTGCGTCCGCCGAACACTGTGGCATGGACGGCTATAGTCGATCGATGGCTCCACATTACCTCGACTTGTCAGGTACGATACCAATTTGCTTAGGATCAACGATCATCCCTAGTTGTGGGCGCTGAACTGAAGACTTGCGCCACCAGTACAAGTCATTTTACTCTAATACCGTGCACAACTGATCAGTGCCTACTGGATTCATCCCGTTGACAGTAGCACTAGTATCGAACATCAAAATGACATCCTCGGTCGCTTCAACTGCTCACTTCTCGTACTCTCAGCCAGCCACGCACATACCACATCGGTATTGTCCTTTCAAAGAAACTATCTTCAACATCTAGCTGGCGATGACAATATTCCATCTTGTACAAAACTGCCACCTGTTGTGTGTGATATAATAAGTGCATGCTTTGTGATGTTGTGTTGATAGTCATGGTCGTAACTATAAAACGGAGTGAAATAGTGGGTGTGGTGCTTTTTGCACCGAGGGAGTTCGGCATCGTACCGTTGTGATAATACAAGGTGAGCAGAGAGCCTGTTCATGCGCGTGTCTGCACAGCCTTGTCAAGTTCAATAAAGTGTTGTTTCTTAAACTCCTTGTCAGTATAACAGTCAAATAGGCGGAATCAGGAAAACCACTAGACAACCGCTGTGCGCAACACATCGATATACATGTTGAGCCAAAGAATAAAATGGCTGAGGTCAATCGGAGATTTTGCGAAGTACTTGAAGACAACAGAAAGCACACGGAAGCTTACGCAACTCAGACATTCCACGGATTGGAACTGAATCGACTCCTCCCATTTCGATCACTTGCAACAAAATAGCATCTGCAGGGGCCATAGCAAACATGGGTTCTACTGCGTTGCTGCGAGCAGCCAGTGGTTTCCATTGAGCGGCTGCCAGAGGTCACACATTTGGCGGCTAAGTCCCAACAGTTTAGTGTTAGGTAACCACATATTTGGGTAGCTATGTAGAGATAGCACTGCAGCCTGGCGAGCGCAGCTTACTTCCACCGTTCTCTCCAAATCAGAGCACTGGTTCTGCAAGCCATGGAACAGTAAGACCAACGTATCTTCTATCCTTAACACGATCAAAGTCAACTTGACACTCTGAATGTAAGAAGGCTTTTGACCAGGAAACGCCTCGCGGAGGGCAGTGTAAATTATAGGAATCCCTAGACCGACAAGACGATCCATTCCTTTCAGGGCAGAGCGAGCAACCCATAATAACACAGAGAGAAGCTTGATAGGGTTGTTACTATGGGTTGCCTACCTTGCAGAACTGATCCTTCTCGACTCCACCATCGATGCTCCCACTTGGGAAGATCGTCTATTTCAGCGAGAACTGTTAACCTGTCAGCCGAGTACCGCGACCGAAACTACCGCCAACACCTCTTTTGCCAATCTGTTCTCTACTATTATGCGTGTATCACTGCATCTTTTGCTAGCAACCTGTTCTGTATCATTTATGCAATTCCTGCAATAATGATAAAGATTGTCTTATGTCTTATCCTCTGTGTCTTTCGTATTGGTTGTGAATGATTAGTCGTTTTTGCTGGACCACGCACCTACTGGAAACAACGGATGGTCAACACTTAGCTGGTAGAAACGAGCAGGTTAGTTTCCATTGTGGGTATGAGCAGGTGTAATTTGTATTTTCTGCTAGATATACATCAGAACATACCACTTCAGCATGTGTTGCGTAAGGGTTTAGCTGGAGCAGAATGGGAGGTGTTGACTCCAGCATATACTGCGCAAGTCTCGAGATGAGTGAGGTCAAAGCGCAGCTGATTGCAGCACCTCTGCAGAACCTCCACCGTACACTTCTTTGTGCTCTATTTTGAACGGAACTCTATTCTCTTTTCTGAACGTCTTTCATATTCAATAAAACAAAATAAATAAATCAATAAACACTCTCTCCTTTCAAACGCAGCTTGCTTGAAACAGCTGCCATGCAAAAAGTGTTAGTGATGTTACACGCAAAAACCTCACGTTTCCTATACTTTCGAGAGCATCACTCGGACTTCGATCCCTAATGCCTGTGTTTTCCAAAATCTCACTAATGATGTACTTTGAACCCAAGTACACTATATAAAGGACCCATTCGAGTACGCTGTACCATTGAGTTCCGGATAATAAATCCTTACTATCAACTCGTTCATTGAGCAGGTCTTTTCCGGCTTGTGCAACGCAACGAAAAATATCGAAGTGTGGCAGTCTTCGTGCTTCTATTTCTCCGTACAGTCCTGGGACCCGGCGAGGGTCTAAATCGCAAAGAGTGTAGAATGACCGCTTGGCCCGACGTCGAAAATTGTTGTCGCGAAGGCAGTTTTTCGGGACTCCTAAAATAAGCAGAAGGGCGAAGCACAGCACCTATAGTCACGTTGGAATGAGAACAGAACCAGGTAGGCATGGCTGGAAGTCAGGCTACACGAGTAGAAGCAAGTTAGAAGGGCCCGTTAGCTGGAGGAAACAAGTTACTAACCAGCTGAGTTTGAACAAGTTTGGGATGTGGAAAATGAAACTGATATCTATTTAATAGCATGGACACTTTCAATAGTCATTTGGAAACTTCGTTAAGCGAGGACGGTTGGTCGAAGACGTGCTTTGGCCGCTGCGGCCCAATACCCATAGAAGTTGCTCCAGGTACGCTTGATAGGCCTTCAAAACAAACATACTATGGATTGAAGAGGTCCCTCTATCCTGAGTTTTGCAATATTTTTACTGCAAAGTTTGCAAAGCGTAGGATGAGCGGGATCGATCCCACTTCGGCGCGAGTGTCTACAGCGATTACTCGCCATCTGCCGTCTGAGCCTGGAGGCATGTTGTATCATAGGCGAACATTCTTGAGTTGAGCAATAATCGCTCTCGGTGTTATTTTACTGCTCATGGACTTTGTACTGTATTTGGGGTAAAATGGAGTTGGGGGGGGGGCACTTGGTATAAGTCGATAATATGACCTGTCCTGCACGTTCAGACTCGTTAGCTGACGCGTTCAGAACGCTCTGACTTGTTAGCTCTCTTAATGTACAGTAGTTACCTGTAATGCAAACAAGTCAGAACGTGTAGGACAGGTCATATCATCGACTTATACCGAGTGGCCCCCCCAACTCCATTTTACCCCTGTATTTGTTTACAAACACGCCCTATAAAAGGGCTAGTCTAGTGACGTTGAGTCAGTTGTCCATTTGCTTTGCCAATAAACGCTTCCTGCAGACTACTGTCCTTTCAAAGGTCACATCTCTGGCGATCAGGATGAGATCACTGTATGGATCATTCGGGATTGCGGTGGAGGTGGGGGTGGTGGGCTGACGTGTGGTGGCATCCTTCTGGTCGACTAGGTGAGTCACGAGCTGCTGGAGTATTTGTATCTGTTGTGACTGGGCCGTGAGTAGTTCGGCAAGCCAGATGGGTGCTTCTTCGGTTGTAGCAGTTGAGCGACTCAGCATCGTGCAGGCTTGACTTGGCTTGGTAGTTGAGCTTCAGTGAAATCGTAGCAGCGAAGTATGAGTGACCTGTGGAGAAGTCGGTTTGCTGCGTATACTGGAATTCCATTTTTCGTGCCGAAAATCGCAACTAGCGCTTTATGGTCAGTGAGAAGGGTGAATTGTCGTCCAAAAAAGGTACCTGTGAAATTTGCGGATTCGTAGACCAGAGCGAGTCCTTTTTCGATTTGACCATACTTCTCTGTATCAGTGAGGCTGCGGCTAGCATGGTATATTGCTTTCTCACTTCCATCAGGGTAGCGATGTAGAATCACTGCTCCTATCCCATAGTCGGAAGCATCGGCTGCAACAATGAGCTCCAAGTTTGGGTTGTAATGAGTGAGCAGTAACGGTGACATCAGGACATCCTTGGCTTTCTGAAAAGCTTCCTGACACTCAGACAACCACACGAACGGTGTGTCCTTCTTCAATAGGGCGTCGAGGGGAGCCCGAAGACGACGCATGTCTGGTATGAATGCGCCGTAGTAGTTTATCATTCCAAGCAGAGAGCGCAGTTGTGTCTGGTCTTTTGGAGGCGGCCTCTTAGTGATAGCTCGGACTTTTTCAGGATTAGGGCGTCGTCCGTCTTTGTCAACTATGTTGCCGAGGTATCTTATCTCCGGCATCATGAAGTGGCATTTGTCGATGCGCACACGGAACTCATAACTGGAGATTCTATCAAACAATGCTTCCAGGTTCCGAATATGTTCATTTGGGGTTGTCCAGTGACGATGACATCATCAAGGTAAGCGGCGACGCCCGGAAGGCCAGCAATCATTGAGTCATTGATTTGCTGGAAAATTCCAGGGGCGGACTTGACTCCAAAAGGAAGTGGATTGTAGCGAAACAGTCCACGATGGGTATTGATCGTGAGGAGTTCCCTGGAATCTTCATCCACTTCGGCTTGTGAGTAGGCATCCGCAAGGTCAATTTGAGAGAACAACTGGACACCATTTAGCTTTGTGAATATCTTCTCTATTGTCAGGAGTGGATGCTGATGTAGTATTAAAGCGTCGTTTAAACCCGTGGAGAAATCGGCACAAAGTCTTACATTTCCATTGGAATCGGTGTCATCGGAACCAAATATGTCTTCTTTGAGCCTAAAAACCGCTGGTGACCAGTCATTTCGAACAAAACTTCTTTTTCATACTTAGTAAAAGTCGCTTGCACAGTTTTGATGACTTTTCGAGCTTTAACTGGGTGGCAGGATAGGTAGCGGTTGTGTTGTTTTTTACTGACTCATCGCTCCACTTCGCAGGCTTAAAACTCAAACAGTCATTCTAGAAAAAAACTGTTTAGACTGCTCTTGTAGAGGAAGATTCGCACTTTCGAATCATATATGATTTGTACCCAAAAGATAATAAGTACGTGGAGAAAACTGCATCCGGAAAAAAGCGAAATAAGCAGCAACAAAATTATACAAAAATATTGAAAATAAAATTGAAATGCGACGGATGTGCCTGTAGGCAACCATTGATCACTATGTAACTAGAATTTATTGTAATTTTACAACTGCATCCAACTCAGCTTACTCATGAATGCGAGAAGTCTTTTATTGTTTATCTTGACATATCAACATCAATATTCATGGACTATCAATAGCAACTACTCACGCAGTGAACGATTCAAGAAAAACCTTCACTCGAACATTAAGGGAGCGATCACCATCTACTTTTATTCTCATTACTCCGGGGTGTTGCATGCTTCTCTCAGAAAACCAAAGAAAATAATCGTAAGACCAGTTGTCTTCCAAACATATCCCTATCATAGAACTGATAGTCGCCTAATGAAAGATAGATAGTCCGGGAGGCATAGATAGTCCGGGAGCCAAGTGAAGCACAATGAGCAAAACTGAGACCAAATATAAAGAATAAATACTATGATATGACTATAACACAACCTGACTAGGAATTTCTGACTGGACAAGCAATCTTTGAGCAATTTAGAGTGGCAAGAATCATATTCGTAAAGCTTTGTAGAAAATCTCTTGAAGAAATGCACGCGATTTGGACTTGAAACGATACTCATCGAGAAGCTCAAGCACATCCGAGTAAAGGCAAGGCCATTCAAATAACCATGGGTAAGCACTCCGGAGCCTAAAGAACGATTGTAGTGAGCGAAGAATCAGTGGAAAACCGCAATAAACTTACAGTAGCAATTTCTTTTCAGGAGTGGATTGTTGAATTTCTAACATATCCACCTGATTGAGGACTTCCTGCCGTAAACCTGAGACATCCTGCTGGGGAAGTGCGAAGTCGCCTGAGGGATGACAAATAGAAAATTGCGTTTGTAAATATAATCAAAGAAAATAATGGATATCCAAATAGTAAAAATACAAAAGCGGAGATAAACTAAGAAGGAGTAAATTGACGAGATTTTTTTTTACCTTTTTCCTTCGAGCTGCAGTAGAAGCAACGATACGCTGAGTGGGTAATCCGTGCGTCAGTTCGTTGGCTACGACTATGACCACTACGCGCCCCTCGATCTTCTAACTGAAAGTTCAGTTTTTCATATGGAAATCCAAGCTGGTGGAAAACGCAATACCTCATCAGCCAGTTCAGCTGCGAAAGCGCTGAGTACTAGATCAATCGCAGTTCCTCCAGAACGTAAGGGAAAAATATTCTGAAAAAGCGGCATTGACATGGATTAAGGAAATACGCAACGTTCTACTCCCCGATAGATCAGTCCGGATGCGTGATCCAGCAGAACTGCAAGAAAACCCATTTGGCGGCCCGTCAAATTTGACGTGTCGGCCCGAAATTTCACGAAGTTTCCGCGGTGTCTGGACGCGGCAAAAATGGAGACGCGATCTGTTCGCGTGCCCGTCGCGACGGCAAAACTAGGAACCATTTGCTATCTGCTAAGAATTTTCTTCTCATCCCCATTCTTCATTGTATATCGCCGCGTCGAATTTGACGCGCAGCAACCATAAATGACGGGTTTCTGAACCATAATTTTTAGGGGAGCTTGTGCGCGGAGCCAAAGGAGGGGCACACGGCTTCCGCATCGTGTACTCGCTTGTTGTTCACACATGAACCTCACAATTTCCATCCTTAGGGACTGGATGATAAGAAAATGTCATGTAAAATACGAATTTCTTGGCTTTTCGAGAGTGCATTATTCATTATAATCACTTCCCCACCCACTTCTGCCCCGCCCCGCCCTCAATCTCCCCAAAAATTGAATTGGAGTTCGAAATCGGGTTTTTTTCGGCCGTTTTGCATAGAATCACCTAAAGGTATGCTGGAGGAAGGTGCTAGGGTACAGAAAGCTGGCCGATAAAAGTGTACAGAGGTGTCTAAACTATTCACGAAACGAAGAAACTACCACACTAAGTGAAGCTCCCGGATAGCATCATTTTATTTATTTGATTACCTTAATATATCTGAAGTTTGGACAATGTAAAGAAGATTCGCTTCATTAGCACTACTGTGAGAAGTTACAGAGTATCTTACGAGTTTATTACACATATACTACTATCTTCTTTCATACATTCACTATCCTCCTTTCATACATATGGGTATGGGCAGCTCTTACAAGACATTATTCATTGGAATACTCGACGATTTTTGAAATATTTGAATTTTTGAATAATTCGAAAAATAGAAAATTTGAGATATTCGAATTCTGAATAGTTCGAATATGGGGCTTTTTGCAATATTCGAAAATTTGAATAATTCGAATAAGGTGTTTTAAATATATGAATGAACGAACTGTTCGAATGTAGAACTTTTTCGGCCACCCGAATGAATGAATTATCCGAATAACCGACTTTTTGAAATCAAAGTCGAAATCATGAATGAATAATTCGAATCGAATATTCGGTCCAATACCATTTCAATTATAGCTTTCAAAGTTTTCGTTCCTGGCCGCCACTATCAAGATTTGTTACTCGCACCTGCAAAGATCGGCCTCAGGAGATATTAGGGCCTCGTCAGCCGATTTGCGGGAATCGCTGGGGGTCGCAACGAGTCTTTGAGGCATGATCTTGTTAGGGGATACCTATTGCTCTCTTTGGGCAGCTCTTACAAGACATGAATGAATAATTCGAATCTATAATAGTCATCATGCCATCAATATTCAAATGTCAAATGTTCCCAAGCCGAATAAACGAATATTTCGAATTTGCCACTTCTCAGACAGTCGAATGAACGAATCGTTCGAATACTAGCTTTCTCTAGGTGTCCGAATAAACAAATTATTCGAATAACTCTAATTATGAACAACCCGAATGAATGAATAGTTCGAATATGCTCATCCTTTAAAAAGCCGAATGAATGAATTATTCGAATATTCGAAAACTTCGTCGAATATATTCGCTTCGGTCACATGTATATAAGACACCTGCAATTATAGGTGCGAGCGACGTGCGAGAGAGGTGTGAGAAATTTTCAAGCGCACCTCTTGACCGTCAACTTTTCACACCTAGCTCATTCTAATCCCACCTCAAAGAACTCTATGCAGCAAGCTTCATGGGAAATTTGTGGAGATGTAAGAAACTCACCGAACAAATAATATCAATATCCGAAGGAAGAGCGATGAAGTGAAGAATCTGAATAGTCTCCACCGCGTTTGTCGGTTCCATCTCCCGTCGAAGCAACTCATCTTTCAACCATGGATCGTCAAGCATCTCATGACGAAATCGAGACAAAGACATTTCCTAAATCGTATTGAAACTGTCTTTTTACAAAATGATGTATAAAAAGTCGTCCATAGGTGCTCATTTCATGCGTAAGGTATGCTTGCATCTTCTGCTTCAGAACACCATTAGAATCACACTTAGTAGACAGATAGTTCCACGTATGGAAGAATGCATCAAAAGCGCTGATTTATGAAAATCACCTCATCCTTAGTCATATAAATGTATATCGCGGGATCTGCGAGATTGCGATTCACTTCTAGAGTCCGTTTGCTTTTCAATGGCGCCAATTTCCACTTTTCTCGCACTGCATTCGCATGATGAGGATCACGCACCATGTCAGCCACCTGAATATTTTCTGTTTTGCACTGAAAAACCGTGTCAGTAGAAGGTATTTCTTTAAAGAAGCTGGAAACCAGTTCTCGAGCCCCAACTCTTGGGGAGCTTGTGGGCGGAGCCAACGGTGGGGCCAGAGGGGAGAACGAGATTCCTGAATAACGCGCTCACAGGAGCCCACCTCCTCAGGAAAATGGTACTTCTAGTGAGAGTTCCTCATCATCCATTCCCTAATATGACAGGAAGTGCGCTCCATGACAGACCAACAAATGAGTACATGATGCAGGTTCCCCCTGGTCCTGCTTTGCCCCGCCCACAAGCTATCCAAAACTTGGGCCTCGGAAAGGGTTTTCTCGGCAGTTTTGCATAGAATCACGTATACCATGGTCCATGGTGTATCTACCTACGGCGAGATGCATTCCACAACTTACCGTTCCCTGAATGATGAGATTATTTTTGTTGCCAATTAATCCCTGATTCAAGCAATATGCGATAGTTGAGGCTCTGGAACGCGATTCCCATTCGCTGACGAGCGAATCCAATGTTGCAGCCGGTCGTCTTCCAGCTAGGAATTTTTGGAAATTCGTAAAATTCTCAAAGAATCAAGCAGTAATTGTTGCACTACACCTTCAGTCGAGTCCTCACTAAGAGAACCGAGCCCACTGGTGAACACTGAGTCGCCTGTCACTGCGCGTTCAAAACGAGGCTGTTGATCATCACTAAATTCAAGGACTTCATCTATATTTAAAGAACCATGGCAACATCACAACCTTTCCCGTCGGGGGATTCTCCTTGGATCTGAGGGGACATAAACCGCTGTTGAGCTCTTTGTTCTACGCAACCTAACTGAAGATGTAGGCGTCGTGCGCAATTCAGCAAATTTGAGCACACCAGCGCTATTCGATCGCTGTCGAGACGGTGCACGATTCTCGCTGCCACTCCTACTACGAGGAGCCCTTACAATGATCTAAAAAGAAATTTTATTTTCGATTTTCTATTACAGAATGACTTAAAAACGCTCAATATTGTAAAGTCAACCTGAGGATTAGATGAAAATGGAGATGGACCTTGCTGTACATCAGCAACGACCGAGCTCTTCTTTCGCATACGCTCAAGCGCTTCGCGATGATGGTTGCTCTCCCAGCCAAACTGTGCCAGAGCTCCTGCTCCTGAATAGGCATGCAATTTTTTGCATGCAATACTTTGCAGACTAGGAATAAAGGGTGTATCCACGGTCAAGAGTGGTAGTCATAAAAATCGGTACCCGCATTACCCCTCAACCCCTTCCCCTTACGTTTCTCACCATGCAAAAGTGAAACCCTCACTTCTATGTTCAAATTCGAGCCCTCAAGAGGACTCTCCTCGCTAATACAACCTCTTCACTCCTGTGAGGAAAATGCAACACTCCCACCCCCAACTCTGCCTCCCCACAATTTCTGTACACAAACCCCTACACCTCCACAACAATCGTTCTCCTCCCCTCTCTCATACTATCCTCTGTTGGTAAATTATCGTTACACACTTGAGCCCGGACTGTATTTTAGGAGTACAGGATCAAGAGTGAAGCTAGAGGCCGGGATGGGGATCGTTTGAACCGGGGAGGTCTGGAAATTGCAAAAAAAAGGAGGAACGGTGATGATAAGGTATCTCCATGGATTCTGTAAGGTGGGCGTCAACAATGCACTCCAACTGGAAGAAATGGACCCAAACGTGGAAGATAAGCAAAGAATTATGATGAAAATCAAAGAAAGGTATCGATTTAGCTCAGCATCAAATAGGAATTTAAACACATCAGTTTTGCAAGGGTAATTTCTATAAAAACAATGACTTATGAATGGAGGGGGTAGGATGCTGTGCGCTGAAAAGGGTTTCATATTTCTGCTCTATGGTTGGCGGAGGGGGGCGAGGGAGAGGAATACGTATGAGGTTACTTTTTATCATTACTACGTCACCACATTTTACCCCGTACGATTACCTCTGATAACTCGGGCCTGTATGCATAATGGAGATTGAACAGGATAAGTTTTGACGTGCTGAGGAAGAGTGAATTCGTGGGGTCTTAATACGTTTACCCTCTGTAATCTCAATGATGCATGCGGTTACCGATCGAGGATGAGAAAGATAAGAGCTCAAAAAATAATCACTGACCAGAGAGGGAAACGCTCAACAGATTCAGTGCCCAAAAGCCGTAACCGCGAACCGTAAGAATAGGCGACTCTTCAGCCAATCGAACCATTTGCGGAACTATACCAGCAGGAAGAAGATCAAAACCTAGAGTGTATATATCTATGCCTATGTAAACATTTTGGTGAAATCATAACAGTATTACCTTTCCTATGACTTCCTATATGACCTAGAGCCATGAGAGCAGCCTTGACTTTCATCGGATCCTCTTCGTCAGACAAATTGCTAGCCAAAGTGTCGATCACATTCATTTCGGACAAAAGACTTCGTCCGAATTCGTGACAGCAGAGCGCGTAAAAAAGATGAGGTGGCACGCGAAGGTTGGCGTTCTCGGATCTGCAAATAAAAGGTGATATAGTGAGATTCTAAAGGGAAGAAATCTCAAACTTCAGAAGAATTATCACTAATCGGGCTATTTCTACGTAAAAACTAAGAGAAGTCCGCCGAAACTGTGCCTAAAAGCGTTACTCGATACATTGACTGCGAAAATCCTGCTCAGTTTGTATTGTAACTCCATTTTGTAGAGATATGCATAGTACGGAAAGATACAGCAGTGGTATCTCACAGACTTCTGAACTTCCTACACAGCGTCAACCACGGCGATGATAAAAAGTAAACCTTCGGGTTGACTTCATTCTCCTCTCTCGGACGGTAATGGTACCGCCCCGTCAGGACCCGGATAAATCACTCAGATTACCCATGGTAAACATGTCACCGTATACAAATTTGCCCTTTATCTAGTACCCTTCCAACATGTTTATCCATACGCTACACTGTCTATACCCAACTGCCACCCTTGAGCATGTGATTATCCACCCTTTCGATAATGCACCGGAACCATTCTTCGAATTTCCTACCCGTGCCATTACAATCTCTGTTCCCTCGCAGCGCTCACCCCACCCTTTCTGCATACAAACTGCGCCCTTGTCCACTCCACGTCCCCTCCCCTCCCCCTCAATCCAATGCGACCCCACCCCTGACAATCTCACGCTATACGCTTGACGAATATCGCATTAATTGATTGTTGATTAATTGATTTAATTGACTTAATGACAAGGACGTACAGAATTATGGTCAGCGTGTGAATGAGCTCATCTGCGCAAAGTTCCAAAAAGCTTTTTGGGCACCGTAGCTAGCGTACACTTGTCGTAATGCTACTAAAATACGACTCCTGTACAAAATGAGTATGATTTCCGCAATCAATCAGTGAGTCAAGTCTCTCAGAAAAGTAGCAGCTGGAGTTTTTTTTTCTCTCAAGATTTTGACGCAAAAACAGACGAATTATGCCCTTCCAAAGGAATCAAAACGAATCTGAAAAATCGGCTCCAATCCAATACCTTCCCTGTGAAAGCCAGACGATTAAGAGGATTTGATAACAATGAACATTGATTCAAGGTTAAAAGAGGTCACAAACCTCTCCCCGCTCGCTCTCGAAAACGTTCCAGTGAGAGTTCGGCGAACAGACAAAAGCGCATCCCTCATGTCATCCTCAATCGTTTCGACATATCTTACTCCAAATGACTGAAAGAAAGCTCGCCTTCCCTTGAAAAATTGTGGGAACACAAGTGAAAATATGCTACCTCCAACCAAAACTTTACAGCCTCTCGTGTTCCAGCATCGTCCAACATACACCAGTTTTCATCTGCATACATGTGCACTTTTAGGAGAGTTCCCGCTTCGCCGAAATTATCAAGCTGGGCTGTTCGCAGCCAGCGAGCTGCGTTCTCGTAATACTGGAGATAAAAAGCTTTCTAATGGGACTAGATATAACGCAAACAATGGAACAAAGCGAGAACATCTCAGCTTATTGAACGTCTGTAAATCAATGAATCTTATCGAAGATTTTTTTCTCAAATTCGACTCTGAGCAAATTTGACACATGAAAACTTAGGTATGAACAGTAAATTTCGTGGAAAAATCGCAAAAAGAACTTACCGGTAGCCACATATGCAAAATTCGGATGGCCTGACGAACTATTTTCACCGATTCGTCCCCCAGTTGTCCCAGAAGGAGACGAAACCCCCATTCATTGAAATTTGGAAGCCGTCGGTACGCCAATGCGGACAGAAAACGAGTGCACCATCGCCTCGCAGACTAAAATCACTTCAGAAAATGGGTAGAACACGTCAATAAGACCGCATGAAGCGCTATGGCATGGGTATTACTTTTATCATCCATACTTAATAAAGACCATGGATCCGAGGAATGTAATCTTTTCTCAAACGAACATACGTATGAACACACAACTTACTAATCAACTACTTCATGTTCTTGAATCAGAGTAAGCTTTCATCTACCTTCTCCAGGTAGCTCATGTAAACTTTCTGTCTATATGCCGAAATGGCTCTAACTGTAAAGAATTAAGCTATAACGTCGGTTTTAGGTCAAAATAAATAAAATTTCGTATCTCCCAGCGAGCATTTTTGATGATGCTAATGTAGAACCGGAAACAAGAAACTCAAAGAGTTCAAATGTAAAAATTCAATGAGGATTGGTAATTTGGATGGGAAACATGAGATAAAAAAGTACGACAGCAACGACAGCTTGCAGATGGAGAAGTGTCGATGAGTTACAAAACAAGGAGTTACAGAAAATGAAAGGAGAGATGCCTTTGGCGCCATAGATAAGAGCGAAGCTGAAAAAAAAAATGGCATAAACAGTAAAGTTACTCCCCGACAAGGAGAACAAGACAAAATCATGGAGAAATTGTAGGAAATGGTGGAACATTTTATCTCCAAATGTACGTTTATAGCTCAAATAAAAATTCCAAAATTTCACTAGCCTGTTGCTTATACGTCAGACATAGGTAAGGCAGATGTCCTAACTACGAATTCTCTCGTTTCGCCGGTTACATGAAAAACTCACATCGGACAACAACAATCGGAAGCGCGACGCTTCCGCGCATGTCCCCGATTGTTAATGTATGTGGATATTTCGTGACTTCAATGCTACACATTCAACTGAAAACTAGCCTATATTCCTCATAGGGCATTCTTTTCATCATTTTACTTTATTTTTCTTTGTTATTTTTCAAGCATTTGTTTTTTAAAACGCTATTCCTTTTCAAGTCTCGCATCTCTGCATTTTTTGCCCCTTCGCCATTTCCGACTGAACTTCTTTAAACACATCCTCAAGATGATGTATTATGGCAGCAGATTGCTCCATAATAACTAACTACAATTGGAAACGTTTTAGTACCAGATCAATCTATCCCTAGAAACAGCGCAAACATTCTTATTCACCTTATCGATTTTGTATTTCTCAAAATCCATTTTGGATATGTAATCTTACTTTCCACACAATTCCTGGATTATGCACGTTTAGTCACACTCTCGGAGGGAAATCCCAACAACCAGCAGCGATTTTTTTCAATCGCTACTTGGATCATATGCGTCCTTATTCTACCATTAAAAAAAAACTAAATTTCCGCTCAATGGTGATATCTGAGGTACCTCTTAATGGTCAGTCAAGCAAGCGAAAGTGGTCCAATACGAAGGCATTTAGGGCTAAGAATCGTGAACGCATAACTAAGCAAAACCAGACTAGCATTCGTAGGAACACAGTGAGAGTGGGGACAAATCCAAATGGAGCTCGGATCGGAAAATTCGACAGAGAATGCATGAGAATCGAAGAAGTCATGAATGATCATGAAGATCTCGATGATTTTGAACAGTAACCGTTAAAAGCTTACAGTCATAGCTCACTGATCGTTCAGCTTGTACTACTTTCGTAGCAGTGGCTCTATAAGGACCTCAGGAAGATGTAAAATCATGGATTTCCTCTTCAGGCTTGCTGCATGGTACTTCACCCAAGGGTTAGGGTATATTAGGTTGGTAAGGAAGTCTTGAGCCAGCCTTTTTTGGAAGTCCCAAACTTTCGACTATTGGTCAGTACCCATGATCTACATATGTATTATGTGATAGTTGTAGGCCACTCCCGGAACTTCTACAATAGGCATATATAGCCGGCTTGCCTTCCTTAACTTTAGTTACAACGTCAATTCTACAACAGCACCTTCAAGCCATGATCAGTCTTCCTTCTCTTCCAGCAGCGAAAGTTCCTGGAAGACCCGATTAATGTAGGTGAGAATTGGGTCCTCTACGATTCTAATTGCATCGTGCCACGTGCCTTCCTCGAGGAAAAGTCCCACCGTGTCGCATCCCCACTCAAACAGATTTCTCCTTCGCTACTTTTGGAATTCGTGAATGTTGTATTACGAGCTGCTCACACAAGCACACACTGTCACCGGCAACATTTACGCGAATCAGTTCCAGAAAGTCGCAGACACTGTTCGACAAAAGCGGCCGAGATGAGATTCTGTACACCTTCCCCATGATGACGCTGGGCCCCAGTTAGCTAAAGACCCATGAAAAATTGGAGGACCTGGACTGGGACAAGATTCATCCCCTGCCTTATTCTTCGGACACTGTCTCTTCGAACTACCACTTAGTTCGCTCCTATAAGGCATTCCTATCTATGAAAGAATTCACCAGAGCTGACGATAGGATGTTAAAAGGGCGGTCAGCGATTTCCTTGACCCCAGTCTCCCCAGTTCTGTGATAAGGGGACCATTGACCTGCCCGTTAGGTGGGACACTGCAATGACTAACTATGGTGATTATATTGTTGAGTAAATTCCATTGTATGCTGAGTAATAAAATAAAGCAGAAAAAAGTCTGAAACGGCCCAAGACTTTCTTACCACCCTAATATTTGACTATACCGCTTACATGCATCGTCAACAAAATTGGCGAGCAGTTCAGCGTCCTTGCGGCAGCCTTTTGATCACATTTGGGAATATGATGCTCATTCCTCTTTGTTGATTCGTAGTGGCATATCACTGTTCCAAGTAGAGCAAAATGCATTCCATGCTGTGCTTATTTGTATACTTAGGACCGAATGAGGCAACAGATACCTCGCAATTTATTTGTAATTCGAAAATTCGATTTCGAATAAGTCTATAGTCCAGATGTTTGAAAAAGAAGGAGCAATACACTCCTTCAGGAACGATACGTAAGCATTTGGGTCTTCAGATCTAGTCCTGAATGAGTAATTAAATGGACTGAGTTATTCGATTTTTATTCGGTCCTGAGCATAGTTGTGTTTTTTATTTTTTTAAATTTTATTCGAGCACGATGTATAAGACAGTCGTGAAAAAACGAGCATAACAATTAAAACAAACATGATCCTGAGCATAAAATTAAGGAAACCAATGACTTGAGTAAGGTTTTTGCCATTGCCCGTTTGAAAGAGGCCAAGGATCTGATGACTCCGGTGGTCTTAATCGAACGAACAGAAGCCGAGCCGGCTCTAACGGTAAAGAATTTAGCCCTAACCGTGGTTTTAGGTCGCTGAAAGCAAATTTTCATCTCCCCCGCGAGTGATTGACGGGGTTAATGTAAAAAACTGTGGAAGAAATTAACTCCGGACTTTCCACTTAATAATTCATGTACCAAGCAAACATCATGAAGCTCCCTGGTTCACTCTAAGCTAGAAATATTAAAGCATTTATTCCTAATTTTTGCGTTAGAAATTCTGGAATAGAGAAAGTCACCTCTACGAACCAAAACTTTTCTTGTGTAGTTGTATTACTATTTACCATTTATTAAGGCCGCCTGGTACAATTTTTTTAGAACGCATGGGCACTAAATCTCACGTCTAAGCTTTTAACGAAATATAACAAATACGCATGTATGATGTCCCCATGTTGTCGCTCTGACAGCCTTACATCTTGTATTTGCGAATAAGCTGCTCGAACGGAAACAACAAAGGGTGTGAAGCAACAAAAAAGTGGCGCAATTGTTCGATTCTAGGACTTTTCCGAAAACCGCCTCATAGAAGCCATTAGCTCTCAAAGCTAAAAGCCGCTTTTGTGAATGGCGGTGAAGAGTCGTTTGCGAGAATGTTCAAGCCACTCAACGGGCTGTACGGCTAATTATGGTGCTCACCTCACATGTTGACGTCAACGCCTTCTGAAGTATAACTTTCGAAAGATAACAGTAGTCGTGTTCGTAGTCAAGACAAGCGACAATCACTTTTACCAAAGCAGCATTAGTTGACGGAGCCATCAAATCGACAAATCTGGAATGGATCAGAGATACATACATGGAACAAAGGTCTCCCGATGCAAGCGTTACCAAGCTGTTTCTCAACAGACTGGGCGGATTGAACATGCAAAGAAACGTGGTCAACGTGCAAAGAAACGCTTAGAACCTTTTTTTGGAACATTCTCAAACATGGTCAATTTGTCTTTGACCGTGTTTGAGGATGTTCCAGAAAAGGTTCTAAGCTTCCTGTTCCCCAGAGTAAATGAGTTTCTCCAGCGAAGTTTGATACGTTTTGCTACGTACCTTTACCATTAATTGCCACCATGAATGAGTGGAGTCGCTCTGGCAAAATATGTAGATTCATTTTTATCAGAAAAAAATCGTCCATTTTGAATGAACAGGTAGATTACAACATTTTCGGGAACATTCAGTAATTCATGAACGTTACCGGGAATGTGATGAGCTACTCGTTCATCTAAAGTGGATTAATGAATACGGGCACTAACGGGTTACGCCTTTTCCCCATAGATAGTGCTCGAACCTTCAAATCTCGACGAGAGTCAACATTTTCCAACTTTTATCCTTTTTTCATCAGGAACACAGCCGGCGTCATAGACTTCGTCCACTTATAGGAAAAAGTGGTGTAATTCATCTCAAGGCAGCACTCACGGAAATTTTTGGGTTGAAGATTTCGTGGTATATCGGGGTTTTCAGGTACGATGAACTCATTGACAACGGAGAAGTAGCGTGAAACACGCGAAAAACACAGAAAATGATGGCGGTATTTCATGTGTGTCCACAGCGCGGACGAGTGTTCCGTGATGGGTCCCGCCACGGAACCCTGCAAATGGTACGAATTTCATAATCAAGCTCCCTCTGAACCACATGCACACACCCTGTCAACGGCGTTAGTTGGAGCGACGGAACCCTAATGTCCAGAGCGGCAGATGTGTCCACGGCAGTATCTTCGCAGCTAGGCGGCCATTCAAGGTGTTCAACTTGCTGTTGCGATTGTCCAGCGGCCGACTACCTGGTAAGCGACTCATTTCAGAAGTGAAAATTTCTGTGAGTGCTGCCTTTAAAGGAAACAGTGTGGGAGATCTGAAAGATCGTTTCGAGACCAGCGATACCCCTAGTTAGGAATGAGCATGCTGACCAAATGTCATTTCTTGGTCAGATACGATACGAACTGTCATAAGCGATTTAAAAAAAAAACATCCATGCCTTTCCCTCCGACAAGTGCATTAGCTGCCAATTCTTAGACCACAGAATCAGACACAGATTCTAATTCTTCCAGTGAGAAGAGGTCAGGCATGCTATGGCGCATGTTAGAATGAGTAAGTCGCGCGCATCATTTGCAGGAACCCACCTTACTGGGCTAAAACTAATATCTAACCTTATGCAAACTTCCGCCAAGTACACAGCGAAAAAAGCGCTGTCAATAGGTAATGAAGAATACTAAAAAAAACCTGCTCCGTTCTAATTTATCCCTATTTATTGTTTTCTGTCACTTTCGCCATTATTGTACACTTTTGTATTTTCGCAACAACCCTCAAAAACTGAACAGGATACCAAGCAAGTAAACATTTCCGCTCCTAGCTCTATCGTGGCAGAGGAAATTCACTGGAACTAAGGTGACCGTAGTCCTGAACGCTTCACTCACCTATCCTGATCCAAACACAGTTGAATCACAGACTAAGACATCAAATCACAGCAGGGTGTCAGGCAGAATGCCTCCCTCCGCATAGCTCACGTCGACCAATTCATCGAAAACATGGACCTGGCCCGAACCATAGAACGATTAAGCGTTTCTCGCACAGTCGTGACCCATTTCCTCACTATGCATCTTTCGCTACTTGCACACTTCATCCCGAAGCATGGACTTTCGTTACTCTCTGATTGATTGGGATTGTGACTCGAATTTCCCTTTCCGTGAAGAAATGTCCGAATACTCAATGCTTGTAGCCTGTTCCTCTCTCAGCAGATATCTTCTATAAGGTTGGTATGAAAGAATTGCACCAAATATGTATTACACCTTCTTTTGAACAATCATGATGTTACTATTCATGTAGGGAAGCTGGTCTGCCTACTTTTATAGTTGTGAAGTAGTATGTAGAGCATTCTTCCACATGCTGTTGCTTAAGAATTTCCACTCAAGACCAAGAAGTCGTAGATCGAAAAATAGATGTTGGTGCAAGATTTTGGACCATCCTAATAAGTGCCCTAATGTTCTGTTTCTGAACCGTGCAGAAGATAAATCTCTCGAGAGGTATCTTCGATGTGTAGTTGTTTCTACATACATACGTGCTTCTCTGCTGCTTCACTCTATGCTCCATGCAATTCCTACAGTTTGCTCTTTTAAGCTGAAAATGACATCCCCACTGGACTTCACATTATAACATACGATCAATTTCGAGAATTATAACTATTCCCAATGGCAAAAGTAGAACCACCTCTGCGAGAATGACATGCCTTGGTCACGGCTATTAAAAAATTGGTTTCAAATTTTGATCATTGATAACAAAGTTCAACAAATTGTATTTCGAATAAGGAATTGAGAAAGAGCTTCCATCTAATCTCTCTTCTGCACACATCAGTGCCACTCCTCTCACTCGGTATCGGTGCAGAACCAGTAGCCGGATGCACCATGGATCTCATCACCCATGGATATTATCAGTTGAGTATAGATAACACCACATATGGGCGAACGTGTAGGAAAAGGAAAAATTTCGATGTTTCAAAACGTTTACCTTGGGTAATCTCAACGATTCCATCCAGGCCCAGCGTTTTACTTGACGCTAGGCCACATTCTTTTGCGTTGGTAGTGAGTCACACAATAGTGCTTACCCTCTGAACCTTGATTTTGGACTTCTTTCTATTCCTACTGAGATCTTTCAAACTGGCAGTAGCTCCTGGCTGAGTTCAAATTCCCCCTTTTTGGAGAAACTACACCCATTGTCTAATTGTTTAATCAATTGTTTTTCATTCAACATGCTATTGAGAGATAAATCGAAATACTCCGGAAAAAGCAGCCCTAACATGGCCCAATAAATCAACAGGATGAGAACATCAATGGGGACTTGATTCGGACGCACCAAAGAATCTTCGATGACCTATCATAACACGGGTGTCATTTAGGATAATTTTATTAATAGATCTTTGTTCCAAAACTAATTCTTGACTGTTCTACGAGATGACGGCAATGTTTGTAGAACCCCTAGCTACAGATAAAATATGGAAATTCATCAGCTCTAAACATTGAACTCCATGACTGGTTTGGTCAATATCTACTTGATTGGCTGCAAACAATGAAAGATTTTTTTGTTTATCTTTTTTCTTTTTCATTAATTGTGGCTGGAAACAACTAAATGCTTTTCTTTCCTCCTTGTTAACAATATAGGTTTTTTTTTCAACTATGTCCGTAGAACGGTACGTGTTACTGACGAGGTAAGGAATAGTTAAAATTGAGTGGACGCTTGCGGAGGAAAGAAAAACATTCAGTTGTTTCCAGCCATCACTGATGAAAAAGAAAGTATTTTCATTGGTTATTTGAGCATCTGGAATGTAATCAAAATGAATGAATAAAACAATTCATCTACCGGCTCTAATTCGAACATTCGTTATCTTCAATGTATAATTCTCTTCCAATTTGTATTAGCATTCAATGTCCATCTCAACCCGAAAGTCGATCCACTCAGACATTGACTAATCGGAAGTGTAAACAACGCCTCATCTACTCAACTCAGAATTACGTATATACGAACGTGAATTGGCAACTACAGCGACTTCCAGTTTCAGTTGGAAGCTAGAGGGGGTGCACTTTGCAAGTGCGCTAAGCTGGAACTGCTAAGAAACTAGACAAGATTTATGGACGTGGACGTGCGTTCAACGATATGTGCTTAGTGTTTCTGCCCATGCACGTGAAATCATTTTTCGTAAAACAAGCCGTCATCGCGTAACAAGCAATTAGATTTCTTATGATGCTGAGCAAGACTAGTCATCACTACCTTTGCTAACTATGCTTGAAAAACCACTCAGATACGATGGCCTAATTGAATATGCATAAAAACAATGGCGAAGGTATCAGGTAGCGGCTAGTTACTAAACAAATCAAATTCGCGCATACTTCCGGGAATGAATATGGATTATTCTACTCGCCTCTTAAAACTGACATATAAGCATAGACTAATGAGCTTAGACAAGTCTATGAACACTCCAAAACGATCACGTCATAGCTTCTGGACACTGGTACTCACCAGCTGAGAGACTAATCCACTTCCTACTGGGGCTACCTGATGAGATTTTCATAAAGATCATGCTCTTTTTGAACCGATACCCCATTTTCGAAGATTTACTCTTTTTTTCAAAAAAAAAATAATTCTGCGAAATTAAGTGAACATTCATGTTATCATATCAAATAACTTCTACGCAAAGTTCAGGAGATTCCTTGAAATGTAAATGATATATAATCCATGACTTTTTTCTATATGGATGTAACTAAGCTTCTGAACTATTACTGTTACTGCCCCCTATTTCTTATTAGTACATGCGAGAATTTTCTCATAGAGTGATCACAACATAGCCATGCAAGGATTGGGTAACGGTATGAAACGAATACCATGATTGGCATGTTTTTCTAAATGTAGATTAAGAGCTAAGTATAACATAATTTTTAACTCGCAAAATAATGGCTAGAACGGAAGGGACCCGAGACATAGCGAATGCGATTCAATTTCGTTGTATTTTCTATTCTTAGCTGCGTTTCCTCAATTTATTTTCCAGAATTCGTTCTACTCTTCTTGCTAATTCGGTATTGGAGTGTTATTTTTCTTCACAAGTTCCTTTCGTCTATTTCTCTTTCCCTGCATGATCAATTGTGACAGAGCATATGGTGCAATTAATAAATTAATAATTATTAATACAATTAATAAATTAATTAATTTAATTAGTGAATAAGTATGAAATAACCCCACCATGCAAAATTCGAGGGGATTCCATGGGACATGGTATCTACCGTACACCTACCGTTATCGTAAAAAAATGCGATGACAGCACGCAACCTGCACGATTTCCGTGATTAGCACATAGAGTAACCCTGACATGCAAAGTTTAACCGCAAAAGGATCTTCTGCGATTTTGTGACAAAAATTAGAAAAAGTGTCGGCATAAATTATAAAAATTTCTGATCAACCTCTGAATTCTAATGTACATTTCTGTATCTAGGCATAATTGTATGTACATTTATTACAAATATCGAAGTCATTGGGTTTTCTGGATTCCTTTTTTCGGATCCAGGGCTTTCACTTTCTGCATCTCTTAATACTACTTTGTCTATACGATAGCGCTAACCATCCTTAGTTCACTTGGTTATCGCTTCATGAATCGCAACCCAGTAACAACTTGTCGCCCCTCTTCATCTCTTCAACGCGTCGATCAGTCTCCGCTCCGATTGAACCGTTGACCATCAGATGACAAGCAACCGCAAGCAAGCGCATCAATTCCACCAGATCGTGAATATCTCCCCGATCACGACCAGATACAACAGAAAAGAAACAATCGATGCCGGAAGCGGATAATGGCGAAAAGTCACAAACGCGCAGTCATGTTGGATCTCGTAGGGAGAACGGGATGAGCGAGGAAAGGCGGGAGGAGAACAGGTCTTCCAGCAGCCGACGACGACGCAGCCCCGAAAGCGCAACGCTCCCATACAATCTCGAAACAAGTCCCTTCAGCTTACGACGATTGCCCCCAACCTCAATCGTCCACGCTCTTCTGCTCAGTATCCCACTATTTCGGCACCAGTTATCCTTACAGCCTCTTCGCTCCACGTGTTTACCTCTCAGAAGAATCCCACAGTGATGATTAGCTGCAAAATCACGACGTAACGCATTTCCTTATGGAAGAGGAGCATAAGTAATTGAATATCTTTTGCAGGCTTGTTTTCCTACAGGATGCACACGTTTTTCCTGAGCTATTCAATAGTGCTGGATTTGAACCATTTTTTTAGTACAAACTCGCTTCGGATAACTTTGGGATAGTGAAAAAATTGGTCCATTGTTAACTGCACATTCTGAACGCTGTCGAAAGCACTGATTTAACCCCCGATATCCGAGTGAAGCAACGAAAAAAAAAAACCTTTTTGACAACCCTTCTAGGTACGGCAAAGCATTGCTTCCTCTAGCCGAATATGAGCATAATCGCTGCGAAGCTGTTCTTTTCTTTTTTCTGCATGCAGAATCTACGCAAAATCGCCGTTTACTGCATGCAAAATAGACGCATAATCGTTTCCCACTGCATGTAGGATCGGCGCAAAATCGCGTTTAACGTACTCCTCACATCGCTGGTGCTCTGTTCTCGGTAAAAAAAATTTGGGAAAACAAACTTAGCAACAATTGGCTTTCACGTGAGTATGAAATGGCCGTAGTTTTCTGTTTTCTCTCCACTACTTCTTCTAATCCTTTTGGCGTAGAAACTATTCTGCAAAGTTGTAGAATAACTTAAGCCACGCGGTATTTCTAGTTCCCATCATAATACAACGACCACAACTACGTACAATAACTTCGTTGCTTCTTCATAATTGTCGTCCCAGAGATCATCATTAATTCTTTTCATGTAAAAGTTGGAGATTACTCAAAGATACGGCACTAATCGGCTAGTTCTGCCCCAAAATCTCGAAGTAAAAAATTTCGCCCAAACTTTGCCTGGTGGGGTTATTTGAGGTGCTGAACACGAATATCGTATCCGTTTTGCACCGTAACTCTATTTTGTAGGATTACGGCAGGTGCACTATAGGCACGGTATCTCACAGAATCCTCTCAAATTCTGCATAAAGGGGTTGTTTTGGATGCTGATGACGAATATCGTATCCGCTTTCTACCGTGACCCCATTTTCATAGAGATACGGTAGGTACACTGTAGAAAATCGAAAATCGGGGGGAAATGCCGCGATTTCGGGAAGAAAATGAAGGAGGCATGCAAAATGAAGATGACATTCGCGATCAGCGCTTAAAACAACCGTTCCATGCAAAATTTGCGAGGATTCTGTGAGATCCCATATCCGCAGTATTCCAACGTAACCCTACAAAAACGGAGTTACGGCAGGGCGCAGCACCAGGTGGTCATTGACCACCAGGACTTAGTAGCGTCCTGCTGATTCAGGGGGCTTAGCACCAGTGTCCGGGGCGTAGCCAACCGCTAACCGTCTATTGATGTTAGAGACAAGCATTTTTCAGAGAGGCACTTTTGGAGGATCATCAAATTCGTGGCTGAAGACCACCGTTGTTCAACCATTTACTCCATCCCTACCCTGCACTCTGGTGCGCTCCAGTGATAATCAGGTGTTGCTCGACCTGTAGGAGACGTATCATGTTGGAATTTTGACTGTAGATGCGCACTATACCAATGAGTATCCCCCAAAGTGGCACCGTTCGTTTTTGAGAAACCGTCTTCGTTTCTGAGAAAAACCGTCATTAATGGTCAAAAAGTGGTTTTTGACCATTTTTTGACCATTAATGACGGTTTTTTTCAAAAACGAAGACGGTTTCTCAAAAACGAAAGATGCCACTTTAAAGTGATACCACCTAGGCGCGTTTCTTGGTGTTGACAGCGTATCGGAACACTTCCTCAAACGAGAGAAATTTCCTGGGAAAGTTCCGGGTTTGAGAGAAAAAACCACGCTCCAATGACAATTTCTTGTATCTGACAGGTCCTATAACAAGTTTCAACGAGTTCTAGCGGCATCGATCAGTTCCGTACAGAGATCGGTTTTTCGAGGATTTTAGCTTGAATTTGATATGATTTAGGCTGTCTTCGCTAAATGGTACGTCTCACTAACTCTTATTTAAGTCACTTTTTTTAGTGCTATCTGCTTTTCCTGAAAGAACCATAGTGTGTAGGTGCTTAGTAGCCCATTTCGGAATCCGACTGGACTTAGTACTCCCCAACCGACACTGACCACCTTGTGCTGCGCCCTGAAAAAAACCGTTCCCGGAAAAAGCATTTCATACAAAAATCACTTCTACTAGGAAGTTTTTGCGATTGCTCATTTGCTTCATGTATGATGTCTCATTGCTTCTACTCGTATTCCTTTTTTTCTATTAATGATGATGCCTCAGTGATTTCTTTATAGTATGCAACAAACTAGAATGAACAGCCAGGATAGGATATAAGCGTTTTTTTCTCCAGTCTTTGGAATGAGCTCGACAACTATCAGTGAACACCTCATGTAGCACTGATTCTACAGCGCAACAACGAGATGAGCCACTCGCCGTCGAATCAGCTCAAAGGCCTTTCTGAATTTTGTCGCCGCGGCAGTCGCCCATAATTATGCCTAGGGAGACAACGCCACATACAGGAAGCTCCAAATGTGCTCAGCATGCAAAGCGCCCGTGTCTCTGCTCAAGGGAGCCGCGCCGCGGTCCTGACCCTTGTCTGCGTACATTTGGAGTTCCCTGTACGTAGGCCTTGTTAGGTGTGGACCTGGCGACAAATATTTAGCAAGCTTGTCGCCTATATTGCCAAGTGAGCGTGGTATTGCCATAGACGTTCTTCCGGCAATTGTACTACAACATTGAAATTGAAAATGACAAAACGACCTAATGAAATTGTGATGTGATTTGGAAATACGTTAGAATGTATCAACTCGCTTATATTGCCGTAAATTGATTATACATTTTTTACATTGCAGCTGGGTTCAAAGAATCGAGGACACTCATGACTGCCAAATTAGCTTCTCCCTTATGTCATTAATCTTATTTGACGCGGCCTTAGTTCCTCCTCACCTCAACCAAGCACTCATCTGTGATATACTTCCATTCACTTGCTCACAAACTTCGGTGTAACACATCTGGCTCACAAAGTGAACACATCTGGGGGTATGCTAGTTGTGTCTACCTTCTACAACGGATGACTTTACCAAGGCTCCTAGATGACACATCGAGAAGTTAAAGAGGACGTGGCCTCGTCGAACTTTAGTGAACACATCCAGCACGCATAATAGTGAGCTCATGGTAGACATATGGAAGAGTTCGGAGTGCTGGTGGAGTCATCCGTGGACGTTAGTGGACACAACCAGCATACCCTGGGATGTATTCACTTCCTCTCTCGTCTTGACTACTGGATGTGTCCATTTCTATTTCTTAGTACATACGGTTCATATAAAATATCGATTTCAGTAATCATAGCCACCACCATGCTCTTCATCAACGTGAGTACTACCTAGTAAATTTAGTTATTACCTCGAATTCGGCTCTTTCCAGAGGAGTTGATTATGTAACAAGTTGTTCCGAGAATCACAGCCATTTTTGAGGAAGTGGTGTTTTTGGATATATCAAAAATATCTACATCAAACCTAGATCATCCTATGTTCTGAATCCCTAGACTATGGGTTGGAGTGTCATTTTGTTTACAGAATGTTAGTTTTCCCGCTTTCTCTTCATTTTTGTATTTGGTCCACGGTGAATCATCACGGCAATGCCTCTGTTACGTGTGGCCTTCTAAAAATGTTGAATTAGCTTTTCGGGGACACCGATCATTTTCAGTTGTCCACTATAACCTGCCCTTACATGGATGTGTATGCATAAATTATGAATTTTTGAATGCAATGTACTCTTTGCGGATGTCTTATGCGTGGAAAGCTCTGAATAATGCTTATTTTTCCCCGTTTTTCGATCTTTGTTAGAAAAGAGTCTTGAATTATTATAAAGGTTCTCACGGAAAGCTCCGCATTGCTTCCCTTGCTACGTGGATATGTTAATCTTCCGTTTTGTTTATTCCTCGTTCGTCTGTGCCCCAACCGACTTTCGATTTCAAACATAAGAACTTAAATATAATCATTAAAGGCGCTATGCATTAAATTTCATTGTATGACCATTGAATCATATTTTAACATATTGAAGAACTAAAAGCATGTATTATTCAACTAACTAACTAATTAATTAATCTTTCTTATGTTGTTGCGGGTTTAAAATTTACAGTGGTTTAAAAACGAACTACCAATATCATCTAGCGTTGATGATGATGCGTATAAAGAACCTAAGTAGCACCTAGAGAATCCTAGTGTCCAGCAGAGTTGTGTTTCGGTTGTAGTTTATCTACAAAAAAGAAACCCACAAACATAATTAATTCAATGGTCTTGCTAATCTTATTTTCGCATGTTTTGAGAGTCATTGTTAGATATTCTGAGTGTCACAAGTGCGCATATACACGGCTGTATCTTCCAACGATGTTCAGGAAAAATTCAAAGAGCGTTTGCGGTACTCAATCTCATTCCTGGCCAATCGCGGCGGGCGTGTGGAGAGGTCATTCTTAGGATTCTCTGCATGCAATACATTGAAAGACAATCGATTTGCTCTGATTTACGGTTTCAGGTCTTGGGAGAGTCTCAAAAGAGCCCTATAGATATCCTAAAAGTGTAAAGTACTTCAATCCTATGCAGCCCAACACGCTGAAGAACTGCTAGGCTTAAACGTTGCAGAAGCTCGGCAGCAGAGAATCCACAGATGACCTCACCCAGAACCTTTCCGCTGCAGATTTACTGGATCGACCTTGGCGCTCCTTCTGGAAGTTTCACGCTTGTCTGGATAGGCTTATGTGAATAAATGCTTCGTAATAGTCCCTTATTGCTTGCAGGGGCCGGCCACGCCCAGCAGTAGGTCGAGTATTAGATATCCCGCAACCTTCAAAGAGTTTTCCTAACATCCTATGTACGTCAAGCTTCTCGTCTGCAAGTGCGGAAGCTAGCTTGCTTGTACGCTCTGGAGAGCTTATGAGGTGTGCATGCAGAAGGGAATACCTTCAGAATTGCAGTTCATAATTCATATCGTGCATTAAATACTCGCGTTTAGATTTTATGTTCCGACCAATTTGGGTGAGCATCCAGGCTCCTTCCTACTCCGCCACTTTTTACCACTTCTAAAAGACTTTTCCTTATCTGGCAATCAATTATGTAGTCTGCTTAAACACGGACTATATATTGCCTTCATAATAGTGCAGTTTCATTACGCACGATTACGTTAGTCAGCCTCACCCACTGCTCCTTATCTCTAGTTTCCCAAAACCGTATTTACTGATTTGCTCAACCTTCCCACTTCATATTGGATTATACTATTAGCCTCCACAGATTTTTCTTTAGTCATGATTTTTTTCTGAGCTTGTCGTCATCAACAACGCCTTCGTGAATGTCTTTACTGTGTTGCTCATATAGTTTGTGGTTAATTTGAAAACAGTGAAGCACTTGTCACTTTCGAGGCGGCACATAATCGTAGTTGTAGAGGCAAACGAGGCGTCTGCTTCCCACTAACTTATTGTTGCAGCCAAACACTCGTTTTCCACACAGCTGAAGCAATGCGTTCCAGAATTTTCTACCGCATGTATATCTTCGGCATGACCGCATAGCAATGAATAGAAATTGTTTTATGAACACACAACCTACCCAAACTTTCACTCTAGTCATACAGCTTCAAATCTTACATTTTGAAGAGTTGAAGCCCAAGTTAGAAATCTAACAGCTCCCTGTACCAGCGTTTGTACGCTTTCACGACTTGAACTGGAATTGTTAGCGTGTTGAGAGTTCCATCG